>CM031243.1:17570772-17768476 GCA_018340775.1 Taxus wallichiana var. yunnanensis
GCATCGAAATGAGAAGCAAAAACTCGAGAGAGGCTATTGAAAAGGGTCCCTATGCCAAGGTTTTGATCGACGAGCCATCTCTAGGTGTCACAGAGTCCTAGTAGTCACCCGTCGAAGTTGAATAATATTTTGGTCTCGTGGCTCTTAAGGGACTACACCGAACGAAGTAGTCTAAGCAATGACCTCGTCGCACACCAAAACACCGCCTCCTCTAGCATTCACTTGGCCACTGGATGTGCCAGCGAGAATCGGTTCAAGATTTTCATGACCCACCGTTTGCAAACTATGGTGTTTGACAACCTTACATTTGACTTAAACGCACTATTTCAAGCATTTACGCAAACAATAAATGGTAGAGAGCACCGAAATGAGAAGGAAAAAAACCAAGATAGGCTATTGTAGAGGGTCCCTATGCCGAGGTGTCGAATTAGACGAGCCATCTCTAGGTACCACTTGAGTCCGAGTAGTCACTGTCGAAGTTGAACGATATTTTGGTCTCGGGGCTCTTAAGTGATTACGCACAAACGAAGTATCCCGGAAGCAAAAAACATTGTCGCGCACTAAAACACCACCTCCTCTAGCATTCACCTAGCCACCGAGATGTGTCCGTGTATTCGGTTTAGTGCCACGATCCACCGTTTGTAAAATATTACGTTTGACAACTTTACACCGGCTCTAAACCGCACTATTTCACACGTGTTTGCAAACAATAGGGTAGCGAGAGCACCAAAACGAGAAGATAAAACTGAGAGAGCCTATTGTAGAGGGTCCCTACACCGGAGGTGTTGAATTAGACGAGCCGTCTCTAGGTGCCACGGAGTCAGAGTAGTCACCCGTCAAGTTGAACGATATTTTTGTCGCACACCGAAATACCACCTCCTCTAGCATTCACCTAGAGACCCTGGACGTGTCGGTGTAGTTAGTTTTGTCCCACGACCTACCGTTTGCAAAATATGGCATTTGACAACTTACACACTTGGCTTAAACTTCACTATTTTACGTGTTTGCAAATAATAGGGCAGCGAGAGCACCTCGGAAAGCGAGAATGAAAAAAATGAGAGAGGCTATTTTAGAGGGTTCCTACTGTTTGAGTTGTCGATCAAACGAGTCGTCTCTAGTGCCACAGAGTTTGAGTAGTCACTTGTTGAAGTGGAATGATATTTTTGTTTGAGGGCTCTAAAGCGACTACGCCCGAATGAAGTATCCCTAAGCAACAGCCGTGTCGTGCAAAAACCTAGCCTCCCGAATGCTTGCTTTGCATAGTCGGTTCGGTGCCACAACCCACCGTTTTCAAAATATGGCGTTTAACAACCTTACACTAGCTCCAACCGCACTATTTTATGTGTTAGCAAATAATAGGGTAGCGAGAACACCCGAAATGAGAAGGAAAAAACCAAGAGAGACTATTGTAGAGGGTCCCTATGCCGAGGTGTTGGATCGGACAAGCCATCTCTCAGTGCCATGGAGTCGAGTAGTCACCCGTCGAAGTTGAATGATATTTTGGTCTCGGGGCTCTTAAGGGAATACGCTCATACTGAAGTAGCCGGAAGGAACGACCTTGTCGTGCAATCGAAACACCATCTCCTCTAGCATTCACCGCCACTTGAACGTGCCAGCGTAGTGGGTCGATTACCACAACCCACCATTTGTAAAATATGGCATTTGACAACCTTACATTGGCTCAAACTATAGTATTTCAAGCATTTGCAAACAATAGGGCAAAAGAACCGAAATGAGAAGGAAAAAACCGAGAGAGTTTATTATAGGGGGTCCCTACGCGAAGGTGTTAGATTAGATGAGCCGTCTCCAAAGCCACGTTTCTGAGTCTCCAGTAGTCACCGTTGAAGTTGACCGATATTTTGGTCTTAGGGCTCTTAAGGGACTACCCCCAAACGAAGTAGCCCTAAGCAACGACCTTTTCATGCACAAAACACCGCCTCCTCTAGCATTCATACATGGCCACCCAAACATGCCCAGATCGGTTTGGTGCCATGACCCGCCGTTTGCAAAGTATAGCGTTTGACAACCTTACACTGCTCAAGCTGCACTATTTTACGTATTTGCAAACAATAGGGTAAATGAGAGCACTAAAGCGAGAAGGAAAAACTCGAGAGAGGCTATTATAAAGGGTCCCACTAAGTCGAGGTGCTAAATAAGACGAGGCCATCTCTCGGTGCCACGAGTCAGTAGTCACCGTCAAACTTGAACGATATTTTTGTCTCATGGCTCTTAAGGGACTACGCCCGAACGAAGTAGCCGGAAGAATCAAACTTGTTGCACACTGAAACACCACCACCTCTAGCTTTCACTCCGCCACTTGGACATGCCACAAGAATGATCGCTAGGTGCCATGACCCACCGTTTACAAAATATGGCATTTGGCAACCTTACATTGGCTCAAACTGCACTATTTCACGCGTTTGCAAACAATAGAGCAATGAGAGCACCGAAATGAGAAGGAAAAAAGCTGAGAGAGGCTATTGTATAGGGTCCTTACACTAAGGTGTCGGAGCAAGGACAAGCTATCTCTTGGTGCCATGGAGTCAGAGTAGTCACCCGTCGAATTTGAACGATATTTTGGTCTCATGGCTCTTGAGGGATTACACACGAACGAAGTATCTGGAAGAAACAACCTTTTTACGCACCAAAAACCACCTCCTCTAGCATTCACCTAGCCACTGAACATGCCGAAAAATTTGGCTCGGTCTACTAAGACCCACCGTTGTAAAATATGGTGTTTAACAACCTTACATTGGCTCAAACTACACTATTTTTTTGCGTGTGTACAAACAATAGACAGAAAAGAGCACCGAAATGAGAAGAAAAAAATTTGAGAGAGACTATTATAGAGGGTCCCTACACCGAGTCATAGCCGGATCGATTTGGCGAGCCATCTTTAGGTACCATGGAGTCCGAGTAGTCACCCATTGAAGTTGAATGATATTTTGGTCTCGGGCTCTTAAGGGACTACACCTGAACGAAGTAGCCTTGAAGCAACGACCTTGTCGTGCACTAAAAACACCGCATCCTCTAGTATTCACCTTGCCACCTAGACATGTTGGTGCGGTTGGTTCGGTGCCACAACCCACCGTTTGTAAAATATGGCGTTGGACAACCTTATACTTGCTCAAACTGCACTATTTAGCGTTTGCCAGTAATAATAGGGCAAAGCGAGAGCACCAAAATGAGAAGCAAAAACGAGAGAGGCTATTTTAGAGGGTCACTATGCAGGTGTCATTTCGGATGAGCCTTCTCTAAGTGCCACGGAGTTTGAGTAATCACCCGTCGAAGTTGAGCGATATTTTGGTCGAGGGCTCTTAAGGGACTACGTCCAAACGAAGTAGCCCTAAGCAACGACCTTGTTTCATACTAAAACACCACCTCCTCTAGCATTCACTTGGCCTCCCGGATGTACCAACGTAGTCGGTGCGGTTCCACGACCCACCGTTTGTAAAATATGGCTTTTGACAACCTTACACTTGCTTCAACCGCACTATTTCACACATTTGCAAACAATAGGGCAACAAGAGCACCAAAAAGATAAGGAAAAACCTAGAGAGGCTATTGTAGAGGTCAATGTGCTGAAGTGTTGGATTTGATAAGCCGTCTCTAGGTGCCACTTGAGTCACCGAGTAGTCACCCGTCAAAGTTGAATGATATTTTGGTCTCGGGGCTCTTAAGGGATTACACCCAAACGAAGTAGCTTCTAAGCAACTTCGTTTGGTGCCACGATCCACCGTTTGAAAAATATGGCATTTACAACCTTACACTCGCTCAAATTGCACTATTTAAGGCGTTTGCAAACAATAGGGCAGCGAGTGCATCGAAATGAGAAGGAAAAAAATGAGAGAGGCTATTATAGAGGTCCTTACAGGGTTTCGAGATCACATGAGTCGTCTCTAGGTGCCACGAGTCCGAGTACACACCCGTTGAAGTTGAACGATATTTTGGTCTCAGGGCTCTTAAGGGACTACGCCCAAACGAAGTAGCCCGGAAGCAACGAACTTGTCGTGCACCAAAACACCACCTCCTCTACCATTCTTCTAACCACTTGGATGTGCCGGTGTAGTTGGTTCGATGCCAAGACCTCACTGCTTTGCAAAATATGGTGTTTGACAACCTTACACTGCTCAAACCTGTACTATTTTGTGTGTTTGCAAACAATAGGGCAGCGAGAGCACCGAATGAGAAGGAAAAAAACCAAGAGAGGCTATTATATAGGATCCCTACACCAAGGTTTCAGATTAGACGAGTCAGTCTCTAGGTGCCACGGAGTCAGAGTAATCACCCATCGCAGCTTGAACGATATTTTTGTCTCGGGGCTCTTAAGGGACTACGCCCAATGAAGTAGCACGGAAGCAATGACCTTTTCGCGCGCCAAAAACACCACCTCCTCTAGCATTCACTTGGCCACTGGATGTGCGGTGTAGTTGGTTCGGTGCCATGACCCATCGTTTGCAAAAATATGGCGTTTGTGACAACCTTACACTGGCTCAAACGCACTATTTTAAGCGTTTGTAAACAATAGGGCAGCGAGCACGAAATGAGAAGGAAAAAACCTAGAGAGGCTATTTTAGAGGGTCCCTACGCTGAGGTGTCGGATTACATGAGCCATCTCTAGGTTTCATGGAGTCCAGTAGTCACCCAATCGAACTTGAACGATATTTTGGTCTCATGGCTCTTAAGGGACTACGCTTTGAGCAAGTAGCTTCGGAAGCAACAACCTTGTAAGGAACTGAAACACTACCTCCTCTAGTGTTCACCTAGCCACCCAAATGTGCCGCATAGTCGGTTCGGTGCCACGACCCACCGTTTGTAAAATATGGTGTTTGGCATAACGTTACATTGGCTCAAACTGCACTATTTTACGCGTTTGTAAACAATAGGGCATCGAGAGCACGAAATGAGAAAGGAAAAACCAAGAGATGCTATTGTAGAGGGTCTCTAAGCTAAGGTGTCGATCAGATTTGCAGGCCATATCTAGGTACCACGGAGTCAGTAGTCACCCATCGAAGTTGAAAGATTTTTTGTCTCGGGGCTCTTAAGGGATTACGCCGAATGAAGTAGCCCGAAAGCAACGACCTTATCATGCACCAAAACACCACCTCCTCTAACATTCACTGGTGACCCGAATTTTCGCCATAGTTGGTTCAAAGCCATGACCCACCATTTTAAAAATATGGCGTTTGAAATCCTTACACTAGCTCAAACTGCACTATTTCACGTGTTTGCAAACAATAGGGCAGCGAGAGAACCGAAATGAGAAGGAAAAAGCTGAGAGAGGTTATTATAGAGGGTCTCTACGCAGAGGTTTTGGATTAGGCAGCCATTTCTAGGTACCACGAGTTCGAGTAGTCACCGTTAAAGTTGAACAATATTTTGGTCTCGGGGCTCTTAAGGGTCTATGCCCGAACAAAGTAGCGTGGAAGCAACGACCTTATTGCGCATCGAAAATCCACCTCCAATAGCATTCACATGGCCACCCGGACGTGCGAGTGCAAATCGGTTTGGTGCCACGACCCACCGTTTGCAAAATATGGCGTTTGACAATCTTACACTGCAGCTCAAATTGCACTTTATTTCACGCGTTTGCAAACAATGGGGCAGAGAGCACCGAAATGAGGAGGAAAAAATGAGAGATGCTATTGTGTAGGGTCCCTACACCAATGTGTCGATCGGATAAGCCATCTCTAGGTGCCATGGAGTCCGAGCGATCACCGTCGAAGTTGAACGATATTTTTGTCTCGAGGCTCTTAAGGGACTACGCCCGACGAAGTAGCTCGGAAAGCAAAAACCTTGTCACGCATACGAAACACTACCTCCTCTAGCATTCACCTGTGCCACCCGGATTTGTTGAGTACAGTCGGTTTGGTTCCATGATCCACCATTTGCAAAATATGGTGTTTGAGCTGACCTTACATTTGGCTCAAACTGCACTATTTAATGCGTTTATAAAGAATAGGGCATCGAGAGCACCGAAATGAGAAGAAAAAAACCAAGAGATGCTATTATAGAGGTTCCTAAGGTGAGGTGTTGGATCGGGAGTAATCTCTAGGTACCACAGAGTCAGAGTAGTCACCAGTCGAGGTTGAATGATATTTTGGTCTCGGGGCTCTTAAGGGACTACGCCGAGAACGAACTAGCCGAAGCAACGACCTTGTAACGGACCAAAACTACACCTCCTCTAACATTTACCTGCCACTGGACATTCAGTACGATCAGGTTTGGTGCCACGACCCACCATTTGTAAAATATGGCGTTTGACAACCTTACACTGGCTCAAATGCACTATTTCACGCGTTTACAAACAATGGGGCAGCGAGAGCACCCCGAAATGAGAAGGAAAAACTAATAGAGGCTATTGTAGAGGGTCCCTACACTGATTTTCAGATCGGATGAGTTGTCTCTAGGTGTCTCGGAGTCTGAGTAGTAACCGCCAAAGTTGAAGGATATTTTGGTCTCGGGGCTCTTAAGGGACTACGCCTAAACAAAGTAGCCAAGAATTAACGACCTTGTTGTGCACCAAAACACCACTTTCTCTAGCATTCACCTAGCAACCCAGGATGTGCCTTCACAGGTTGGTTCGGTGCCATAACCCACCGTTTGAAAAATATGGCGTTTGATAACCTTACACTCGCTCAAACCGCACTATTTTCACGTGTTTGCAAACAATAGGGCAGCGAGAGAACCAAAATGAGAAGGAAAAAAGCTGAGAGAGGATATTTTAGAGGGTCTCTACGCCGAGGTTTGGATTAGACGAGCCATTTCTAGTTACCACAGTCTCGAGTAGTCACCCGTTAAAGTTGAACGATATTTTGGTCGCTAGGCTCTAAAGGGACTACGCCCGAACAGAAGTAGCACAGGCAATGACCTTGTTTATGCGCCGAAAATCCACCTCCACTAGCATTCACCCGGTCACCCAGACGTGCCGGTATAGTCGGTTTAGTGCCACGACCCACCGTTTGTAAAATATGGCGTTTGACAACCTTATACTTGGCTCAAATTGCACTATTTCTCGCGTTTACTGCCAGAACAATGGGGCGGCGAGAGCACCAAAATGGGAAGGAAAAAACTGAGAGAGGCTATTGTAGAGGGTCCCTACACCAAGGTGTCAGATTAGATAAGACATCTCTAGGTGCCACGAAGTCCGAGTAGTCACCCATCGAAGTTGAACGATATTTTGGTCTCAAGGCTCTTAAGGGACTACGTCCGAATGAAGTAGCTCGGAAGCAACAACCTTGTCGCCATTGACGAAACACTACCTCCTCTAGTATTCACCTAGCCACCCAAATTTTCCAGATGCATCGGTTCGGTGCCATGACCCACCATTTGTAAAATATGGTGTTTGACAACCTTACACTGGCTCAAACTGCACTATTTCACGCATTTATAAAGAATAGTGCATGGAGAGCACCGAAATGAGAAGGACAAAACCAAGAGATGCTATTGTAGAGGTTCCCTAAGTTGAGGTGTTGTATCGTCAGGCGTGCAATCTCTAGGTACCACAGAGTCCGAGTAGTCACCCGTCGAGGTTGAATGATATTTTGGTCTCGGGGTTCTTAAGGGACTACGCCCGACGAACTAGCCCAAGCGAGCGACCTTGGCGCACCAAAACTACACCTCCCATTTTCTTGCCACCCGAGCGTTTGATCTGATCGATTTGGTGCCATGACCCACCGTTGCAAAATATGGCGTTTGACAACCTTACATTTGGTTCAAATTGCACTATTCCGCGTTTACAAACAATAGAACGAGCACCTTAAATGAGAAGGAAAAAACCAAGAGAGGCTATTGTAGAGGGTCCCTACACTGATTTTTATATCGGATGAGTTGTCTCTTGGTGTCTCGGAGTTTGAGTAGTAACCGTCGAAGTTGAACGATATTTTGGTCTCATGGCTCTTAAGGGACTACGCCCGAACGAAATAGCCAGAATTAACAACCTTGTCGCACACCAAACACCACCTCCTCTAGAATTCACTGCGACCAGGATGTGCCAAGACAAATGGATCCTGTTCAGTGCCATGACCCACCGTTTGAAAAATATGGCGTTTGACAACCTTACACCGCTCAAATCGCACTATTTCACGCGTTTGCAAAACAATATGGTAAGCGAGAGAAATGAAATGAGAAGTAAAAACTGAGAGAGGATATTGTAGAGGGTCCCTACTGCCGAGGTGTCGGATTAGATGAGCCATTTCTAGGTACCACGAGTTTGAGTAGTCCCCGTTGAAGTTGAACGATATTTTGGTCTCGCGCTCTTAAGGGACTACGGCCAAACGCAAGTAGTCCAGGCAAGCAACGACCTTGTCGCGCCACTAAAAATCCACCTCCTCTAACGTTCACCGCCACTTGAGCGTGCCGTCAGCCGCTTTTGGTGCCATGACCCACCGTTTGAAAAATATCTCATTTCACAACCTTAGACCGCTCAAATTACACTATTTCACGCGCAAACATTAGGGCAAAGAGAGCACCAAATGAGAAGGAAAAAACCGAGAGATGATATTTTAGAGGGTCCTTACAACGAGGTGTCGACAGGCGAGGCCATCTCTAGGTGCCACGGAGTTCGAGTAGTCACCATGAAGTTGAACGATATTTTGGTCTCAGAGCTCTTAAGGGACTACGCCCAAATGAAGTAGCTCGGAAGCAACAACCTTGTCGCGCACCAAAACACTACCTCCTCTAGTGTTCACCTAGCCACCCGTGATGTCTTTGGCATAGTCGGTTCGATGCCACGACCCACCGTTTGCAAAATATGGTGTTTGACAACCTTACACTAGCTCAACCGCACTATTTCATGCGTTTGTAAACAATAGGGCGGGGAGAGCACCGAAATGAAAAGGAAAAAAATTGAGAGAGGCTATTGTAGATAGGCCCTATGCTTAGGTGTTGGATCAAATGAGCCATTTCTAGGTCCCATGAAGTCCGAGTAGTCACCCGTCCGAAGTTCAACGATATTTTTGTCTAAGGGCTCTTAAGAGACTACGCCCGAACGAAGTAGCTTTGGAAGCAACGACCTTGTCGCGCGCGTCGAAACACCACCTCCTCTAGCGTTCACCTAGCCACCTAGATGTTCCAGGTCAATGATCGGTTTGGTGCCATGACCCACCGTTTGCAAAATATGGTGTTTGAATGACCTTACACCGGCTCAAGCTGTCTTATTTCACGCGTTTGCAAAACAATAGGACATCGAGAGCACCAAAATGAGAAGGAAAAGAATGAGAGAGGCTATTGTAGAGGGTCCCTACATCAAGGTGTTAGATCGGATGAGCCATTTCTAGGTGCCACGGAGTCCAGTAGTCACCCGTCGAAGTTGAACAATATTTTGGTCTCGGGGATCTTAAGGACTACGCCTCTCGAAGTAGCCGGAAGGAACGACCTTGTCGAGCACCAAAACATCACCTCCTCTAGCATCCACTTGGCCTCTCGAACATGTTGGTGTAGTCGTTTCGTTGCCATGACCCACCATTTGCAAAATATGGCATTCACAACTTTGTTACCGCTCCAACCGCACTATTTCATGCGTTTACAAATAATAGGGCAGCGAGAACCGTGCTTGAGAAGGAAAAAAACCAAGACAGGCTATTGTAGAGGGTCCCTACTCTAAAGTGTCGATTAGATGAGCCATCTCTAGGTGCCATAGAGTCCGAGTAATCACTAAATCGAAGTTGAACGATATTTTGGTCTCGGGGATCTTAAGGGACTACGCCCGAACAAAGTATCCCGGAGGGAATGACCTTGTCGCGCACCAAAACATCACCTCCTCTAGCATTCACTTGGCCTCTGGATGAACCAAGCGTAGTCGATGCGGTTCCACGACCCACCATTTGCAAAATATGGCGTTTGACAACCTTACACTTGCTCCAACTGCACTATTTTCGCACGTTTGCAAACAATAGGCAACGAGAGCACCGAAATGAGAAGGAAAAAACCGAGAGAGGCTATTGTAGAGGGTCCCTACGCTGAAGTGTTGGATTTGATAAGCTGTCTCTAGGTGCCACGGAGTCCGAGTAGTCACCGTTGAAGTTGAATGATATTTTGGTCTTAGGGCTCTTAAGGGACTATGCCCGAATGAAGTAGCCCGGAAGCAACGACCTTGTCACCTCGTCATCCGAGGATAGCTTGCACGTTAAAAAAGGTCACTTTATACCAACAATGCAAACACTATCGACATTATTAAACAAAAAAATGATGTTTAGACATACATTGTTACACTTCACGTCAATCAAAAAAAAGTACTTCTACTTTTTGCATGCATTAACTACCCTCTATACCTAATTATTGTTACCTGTTTCCCTCATTTTGCACAGGCCTGACATGAACTGAGAAAAATGCAAAGGCTCGGTTGAGGTATGCAACCAACAAAAACAACCTAAATGAGCATCGTCGCCATATAGCTTGCATGAAACAACAAAAGCTGAACACACAGTGCCCGTCTACATGTGACAACCATGTCAACCTACTCAAGATCACACACCAAATACACATTCACTCCAAGATACCCAGCACCAATTCCGTCAAAGATTAGATCACCTCCCACCTCCAAACAGATGTTCATGTTGTAATGAATTATATGTTGGGCTACATACAAGGGTTTACAAAGGTGCCAATACCTGTCGTAGATGCATTGTTGAAAAAGATGATCGTCGCTTCTCAAGTTGGAATAACATGGACCCAGGCCCGCAACCTAAGGTTTTATCTTCACTTACACAAGTTGAGGAAATGTTGATAGCAAGGGTCAACCCAATATTGCAGGTGACTCATGCTATAGGTGGTCAATACAAATATAGGGGCCACACCATATGCTTCCCCCAAGATGTTTCATCCATAACTAAACACTTGCCTTGGCGTGTCGAAGACTTGGACATCTTAATCATCCGAAGAATCGAGCAACAAATAAAGCTTACGAATGCTTTGTAAGTAGATCTCGTGTTTTGGCTGCATTGCAATTCAAAATAGCTCATGACCCTTACTACAAGGATGTTGTCCTAGACCACACTGCATTGCATTCCCTACCACCTCACAGTACTGATATATCTACTTCCCTACCACACTTCAATTCAACTATCCCAGACAATGTTGAAGCAGAATCAGAAGCAGACCTTCTCTCAAGTTCCCCACCAAATACCCATGAGCGGCAACCATCATCTTTTGTGTCCTCCCTCCCTCCAGCCACTTCGGAGGTTGACCAAATAACAAATTTCATCAAAGGTAGAAAACAAACTCCGCTACAATCAATTGAGTGGCCACACATTGGTTCATCTGCAGTTAACGAATACAACACTGAGGGTTTGCTCTCTATGGATTTTCCAACATTGTTCCCTACAGGGATTGCATTGTTCCACCAAACACGAGATCAAAAGGGTTCACATGCATGAATACGCATTGCACCTAATACGTTACCATGATAACAGATTTGGAAGCCATCCACGCTTTCACTACTTCATTCTCAACATTATGTTGCGCCACAGAGCCAATCAACATCTGCTGTTTTCACAAAAAAATATAGGGACAACTTGCCTACCATGGTTTCGATGTTACGCCAGCAACTTGCACACTACCCTGGACACCCACATTGCAGAACAACTAATGCACTTTGGGTCCAATTTGCGAGGAACTAAATCATTTTGGTGCAAACGCAGGCATGAACTCACAGATATGATAACCCAACTAGAAAGCCCTACGCTTTTCTTCACTTTAAGTGCAACAGATACTAAATGGCCAGATTTACACAAAGCAATGCCAGGAACCCCGACGCCACCCACAACAACTGGCCAGCAATGGAGAAACACGAACTTGAACATGCACCCCCATATCGTCTCTGCATACATGGAAAAAAGATTTACAATATTTTGTGAGGAGGTGCTTCAAAAGAAACTACATTGCACCGACTACTGGTACAGGTGAGGTCACTACCACTTAGATTTTAATACAATACCACCCCTACCCCATTTACTAAGCTGGATCTTCTTTGTGCAAAATACAGGTACGAATGGCAACACCGAGGCTCAGCTCATATCCACGGGTTTATATGGCTTCCAAATGCACCAAACATGGAGATCCTAAACTGGGACAACCCCGTGAACTTGATGCGGCAAAGACTTACTTCGACCAATTAGTAACTGCATGGAATCCAAGGGGCCCTGAGAGTGGAAAACCTAGGATACATCGTTCGCAGGAAGATGACCCGTGCTTGTTAGACACATATGGGATACTTACAGACAACCCTGTAGCTGACTATGAAAACTTGTTGAACCACGTGCAACGCCACACAAAATGTAGTGAGGCAACCTGCTTGCGAAAAAAAATGGGACACTTCAATGTAGATATAAAGCCCCTTGGCCACTCCAAGAGTATTCGAGTTTGGGCATAGATGAAACAGGCAAAAAAAAGTACACCCCTGCATGCAATGACGCATGGGTCAACATACACAACGCAGACATGCTAGCTCTATGGCGAGCCAACGTTGACTGTCAACCCGTTTTGTCACAACATGCGGTCTTACAATACATTGCAAAATATGCAGCCAAGGCAGAGAAGAAATCAGAGAGCTACCATCACATGTTGACACAGATATCTAATGAAGTTAGTGTCGATCACCCTGCAAAGGCGGCCTACAACAAATTCCTCTCAGAAACTATTGTTGACCGGGACATTGGTGCACAAGAAACATGCCACATGTTACAAAAACTCCCCCTCTCCAGTTGTAGTCGAACATTTATTACCCTATTCAGGAAGATAGCAGGTATTCAAACGTGTCCTCACAGACCTAGGAAACACATTCCAATTCCCTTCATTCGTAGATGCATACATAAAACACCCTTCACAATTAGAGAACACCTCCCTCTTTGAAGCTGCTCATTCCTGGTCCTACAACAGCCAAAGGAAAGTTACTCAATGGCTACAAAGAAGAACCCCTGTTGTCGTCCGCGTATTCCCCCGATACAGTGATGTCCCCACCCCAGATGCGATACACTATGAGGATTTTTGCTGGACAGAGCTTCTACTTTATAAACCCTTTCGACATATCCAAACAGACATTGACATCTCTACATCTGAAATAACTAACCAATGGGGAAAATTGAAAAAATCGTACATCCCTTTACATGTTAATAGAGCCACTACTCTAGAAGAAACTACAACTGGGACAAGTAGTGATGACAATAACTCGCAGGGATCTAATCCATTTGCATGCAAAACTATTTGAATGGGAGCATATATCATGCATGCACCCAACACTCAATACAACAATTGATGATGTAGACATGATAGGCCTTCGTGACTTTGACATTAACCACAATTGGAAGGTGCATTCAATCCTGCTGCCTTACAAAAGTGCACCTAAATTCATAGACCTTGCCCGCACTGAAAATTCACCACCACTTGTTACTCCACCTACCCAATTAGATGCTCTGCAACTATCATCAAAACAACACCTTGCATACTCAATTGTACTTTCCCATGCAACTCAACAAGGGAAACACCCACCATTGAAGATGATCATTCAGGGAACCGCTAGTACAGGAAAATCATACCTCATACATGCATAAGAAATGGGCTTGAAAATATGATTGGAAAATTTAAATCTTCCCTCCTTGTACTAGCCCCAATAGGTATTGTTGCATTCAATATAAAATCATCTACTATACATTCTTCCCTCCGAATACCCATATCCGACATGAAACCTCTTGAAGGCCAAGCCCTAGCAATCTTCCAAGAGCGTATGAGTGCCGTACATTACATACTCATAGATGAAATGAGCTTTATAGGTCCTACAATGTTACACAACATCAACAAAAGACTTCGTGAGGCATTCCCCCAACATAGTAACCATGCATTCGGTAACTGTTCAATGATTTTGGTGGGTGACTTAGGCCAGCTCCCTCCGGTCAACGATGTACCATTATATGCGGCAACAAAATAGAAGCTCCCTTTGGCATGCTTTTGATACCGTGATCACCTTGGACACAAACTTTAGGCAACAAGGATTAAACTCGACACAACTTGAATTCAGAGAAATGTTGACCAACATCAGAAATGCAGAAGCAACCATTAAGGATTGGTCTCTTCTCATGTCACGTACAAAGTCGTGCATGTCTACCTCAGAGAAATCCATGTTCATGACTGAGAAGCACCTATTTGCAACAAAGGACCTAGCAAGCAAGCACAATAAACAAATGCTAAAATCCTTACACGTACCAATTGCAATGAGCATCGCAGAACAAAGCAAACATAACTCTGACTCAAACATCAATGACACTCAACTAGACCCAGTAGTTTTCCTATGCACTGGACAAGAGGTCATGTTGACATCTAACTTATGGGTTAGCTCAGGATTGGTTAATGGTGCACTCGGGCAAGTGATAGATGTCGTGTACAACCTAGAAACACAACCACCAGACTTGCCATCCTTTGTTGTTGTCAACTTCAAACACTACCAAGGGCCCCCATGGGACATACTCAACCCAACCCACTTGCCCCTACCTCCTGTCACACGTGGAAATCGTCGCCAAATCCCACTAAAAATGTCTTGGGGCCTCACCATCCACAAATCACAAGGCCTAACTCTTGACAAGGCCACAGTAGACATCGGAAATGTTGACCGTCAAGGACTAACATTCACAACAATGTCAAGAGTTCGTGCCATCAAAGATCTACAAATCCTACCAGCTTTTACGTTTGAACGCTACGCAAGAATGAGATATACAAAGAACGTAAAAGCACACAAGGAGGAGGAGAAAAGACTTTGTAACACAGAATTGGCACACGGCGTACAAGGCATGTGCATACTCCTTCCCCCATCATGCTCACAATAGTGTACCAGGATCTAGGATCCAACCTGCGTACTTAAAAAAGGTGTAATCAATGAACTGACTGCCAGCAACCAAATCAAAAATATTTGAATCGAAAGAGTCAAAAAACAAATGGTTTTTAAACCTTCTTCAACAATGTGGACGAAAGTGCAAGAGTGGGTATGTTGTCAGTGCCAGTGCTAGCATGATGGCTACTCGGTTCCAAGGTATTAGTGCAATGATTACCGCATTCAAAACAAAAAAACACAAGACAATGATCCTGATAATGATAATGATTTGTTTTCGTTGGTACCGTCATGAATGGTGATGTAGCCATTAGTAATCTCCGACATTAAATAAGTTAAGTGTTGTACATATATATACGCAAACCCCACTTGTAATGCAATACAAATACAATTCACCTTCACTTTGTATCCAAACTATATTGTATACAAAAACTCAATCCCTCTCCGGCGTAACTTGCAACTCATTTGCAATTGCTAGTATAATACTCTTTTGTATTATATTCCGCATGTACGACAAAAGAGTAACGTTGGACGGTGTTGATTAAATAAACATCTGCGCTTGGGGCTAGTTGTTTGCTGTTCGCGTCATGATCGCCATATGACTATGGGCGTTAAACACTTAAAAGTACTTTGCATAAGTCACAAGTTATAATAATGCTTGGATCTCCCGTCGATGGCGACAACCTGTAAACTAAACTTCCATCTATAGTTAAAAATTTCTTTCATCCAAACACTACCCTTTTCGCAGCTCCTCCATTCAATCTCTTTTAGTATTCACATGCAAGCGTGATTACTAGTCTTATCTTTCGAAGAATAAATGTCTTCACTCTTCAACATAAAAGTTGGGTGATGTAGACTAAAGTCTACTCCCTCGGAAAGGCCAACTTCTCGTGCTTGAATCCTCTCAAACATATATGACCCCACTCATTTGACAAAAACATTCACGACAAAAAAATTTGTTCCCGCAAAAGCGTAACGTTGGACGGTGTTGACCAATCCACGACGCGAAGATTAAATAAACATTTGCCAAACCAGTTGCCATCCCGACATGGATTAGGTTTGGAAAGGATTTAGTCAGTTAAAATGGAATCGGTTTTCGTTTGATTGCGACTACCTCCCTTTCGTTTGATTTGCTTCGACGCATACAATTTCTACTACCTCCCTTTCGTTTGATTTGCTTTTCGTACAATTTCGACGCATACAATTTCGACTTCCTCCTTTTCGTTTGATTAAGGGCTTGGATTTGATGACATAGGATTAAGGACTCGGATTTGATAGTCATGGATTCCTTTCTAATTTTGTATCCTTTATCTAGAAGAACATTTTGTCTGGCAAGTTTCCCTAGTCATTTTTAGCGCGTATCAGGCAGGCCAGCCTCACCAATGTGCATAATACTTTCACCCGGCAGGCCAACCAGTCACGAGGGCATCGCATCTTTTTCCTTAATTTGGAATTGAGTTTGCGAAAATTAATTTAAGAAAAGCCCTTAATCCTCTCAAACTCAAATCCAAATTAATTAAGTAAAACATACTAGGATTACAACGCAGCATAAGCAGACGGTTAAAATTGGAAAAAATGTCGCTTCGGGTCCATGAAACCAGAGTCAAACCCGATTCGAGTCAATTTTGTTACACTAAATATATATTGACCCCACTCCATTGACTAAAACATTGAGGACAAACTCTGAAAAGAAAATGCTGTCACAAAAGAGTAGCCTAACGTTGATTGGTGTTGAGAGGGTTCAAAATTGAGCCCATCACAGCTCTTCAAAGGTCTCCATCCCATCATAAAAGGGTGGTTAAAAGTTTACATGTCAATAAAAATTTAAATGTAAAAATCTTTTGACAATAGAGAAGTGCAAGTTATTTTTAAAATTGTCAAAACAAGGGTTATGGTGAAAAAAAATGGTTGTCAACAATATGTTTGAATTTTTGAAAATCTTATAAAATTAGTATATAAAATTACTATTTTTGTTGACTAATATTTGATGCTAAAAATGAAGTTACATAAGGCTAAGTGGCCACTAATGCTTACATAAGGCTACTATTTTTGCGAAAGTAATAAGGCTAGTGGCCACTAAGCAAAAGGTTAGCGATTAAAGATGTTTAGCTACATAAGGCTAGGGACCATATAACGCCCACAATTTTCCCACTCAAACCCATGATAAACCCGATAACAAACCATGAAAATTATGAAATAATTTTTTTGAAAGGTTCTGGCCTTAGCTAGGATTTTAATTGATTCCTAATTATAAAATTTTAAACAATTATATTGCGATGGGACTAAAATTGTAATGCCCCATTCGATGTTACTCCAATTCTTGCTTCACCACTGTCGCTAAGCGTGGAATGGTTGTGTGTACTCCCGTCAACCATTAGTTCACTTCAACCTTGTCGTAGTGAAGGATTAGCATCCTTCCTCTCCGTCTTGTCTCCCGTGTCCCGTGTCCTGATGCCTCTAGTTGTGGCCTCCTCATAGCGTCATTTACGATTAGCCTATTAAAGTCAAATCATGTTCTCGAATTCTATGGTGGCTTAAATGACGATTTGGTATTGTTAGGGCGTGTTTGGTTAAGAGGATTACCCATATAATAGTAATTATTATGTGTTGTCGATCCTTGGCTATTATTATTATTATCGAGCTTGACTGTTGACCATTATGATTATGATTAATAATTATTTTAAGCTATAAAATAATAATAATAATAATAATATATATATTATTATAATTTTCGATCGATGATTATTTTTTATTATTATTTTATTGTCAATTTTTATCAATTTTATTATTAATTATCGTTAATCTATTTTATTGTTTTGTTGGTCGCTCCTGGAGACCGAGCCTCGGTTCACGCAAATGAAGAGGATTCCCCATTGTGGCGTCATGGTTGGTCATAGTCATGTGTTTGTGTTCAAGCTCCAACCTCCGATTTCTTTCCCCTCCTTGTCTCCACGCATGCTTTGAAATCAATGGCAAATTTATTGGTAAAATTTGTGGAAATATTTCACCCATCGACCTATCATTCTTTATGGAAAATTGTCCTTGTTTGGCGTGATTATTTTTAGATTCCTTTTCTCCTTTGCCTCTTGAAATGGATGCGTGGAGATGCTTTGGGAAGTGGGACACCTACCCTTCCTTTAATTTTTCTTTATGACCATTTAATTATATGTTTGGCGTGGATTTTGGGGTTCTTTATTGTATTTTGTAAAGCATTGTTTGGTAGAAGTTGAGACGTTGGGTCTCATTATCTTCTCCTCGATGCTCGTGGATGCCCTTTTCTGCTCCAAAGTTTTATTGTCTTTGGCTGCGTGTATTCTGGCATGGGCGATTTGAGCAAGCCATTTTGTAGATCCATGCTTGTACATATCCTAAAATCATGGTGTTTCCTAGAGACCAAATCTATTTGAGGAATTTTTCAAAAGAGTTTCCACACTTTGTGTATACCTCCACATTGCATTCTCAACTCATGAGCTTCTTGCGACTACAATTGACAAAAATTCCATTTCATTTATGCTTCGATGGATGGTCTTACCCTATTTCTAAGTTGTTACTTTTGTCTCGAGTCATATAGGTTGGAAAGGTGAACTGTGTAGTTTAGACACCTATTGGTTATTTGGGAGTGAAGCGAGTAATTGTTTTTGAACACATTTGTGTTTATCCTACAATGATGGCGTCCCATTTTTTACACACGATGGGAGGATATTTGCAAGGTCATGGAGTCCGCTTTTCCCCCCCCTGTCTCACGTGTATTTGAGTTCCTGGCCTTTTTCAATAAACCCATTGGTGTATATGTTGAAGTCATGGCAGTCTTTGAAACCACATTCCTTTCCGTCTCGATGCAACTCTCATGGTTTTAGAAGCTCCCTTCATGTGCCAACGTTGGATTGAGTGGGGTTTTGGTGCCTAACATGTATGTGGATGGAGATTCAACTAGAGGTTTGCGTTGCAGGGACTTTGAGGTGTTTGTGTGCCTTGTTGAAGTTGGAAACTAGGTAAGGATAAATCTACCCTTTGATGTAATTGTTAAGATTTAAAAATAACATGAAATAGAACCTTCCCTTCCCTAGAATGGGTTTGTCACTACTACTTTTGTTGTGGGTTGGATGCCTTGCAGGGAAATCCCTCCTTTCCTCTTGAAATCTTGGTGTTTTTGTTATAATAGTTGCCAGTGTTAAGTGGACAACTAAGATGTATTTTCCTCTCCTCTAGCTATTATGTTTTCTTGCTCAAGTGATCAACCTTCACCTTTTTATCTGCATTTCTTCGTTTAAGTATCAATTTTATTATGTTGTTTATAGCTAGTAATTTTTTTGGGCAAAACAAGCCTCTTATAACTATAAACCTCTTACTTTTCACACAAGCTTATCGTATTTTTGTTGTACTTTGATGACTCACTCTCAAACCCCCTTTCATAACCATTTGATCTCGGGAAAGAAGGGTTGTTGGAGTGGATGATAAATACTTGGGCTAGGCCGGGTAGGAATTTTGGTTTAAAAAAATTCAAGAATGTAGAAGTTTGAGTGTAACATATCCGGATCTTTCTTGTTTATAATCCCTATTGATCATCGGACTTGTTCCTAGACTTTTAAAGTCTTCCTTATGAGATACCTTGACCATCCTCATCAAGCTTAAACCGTAACTAGTTTTGGATCACCTAAGTTCAATGTTACATGTTAGGAATTTATAAATATTATTGTGAACATTAGAGTTGTGTGAGTTATATTTATATTAGATAAATATAATGGGAGAGATTTGGGAATTAACAACTCACGTATATGTGATTGTTTGTAAGAGAAATAATAGGGATTATAAGATAGGATCATGGAGAGATAAGATGAGTTGTTGATAGGATTTGACTCCACCATTGTAGGGAGAAAATCCTTATAAATAATTGTAATCTCTCACTTATATTATATCCTAGCTATTTGAATGAATAATATTATTTAGGTGTTCATTTTTATCTAATCTCTTTCATTTTATAATAGTGGTATCGAGCGAGGCCATTGAGTTAGTGAAAGAAAATAAATATTTGATGGAATGAGAGTCACAAATTATGTGTTTGCTGGAATTATACGCAGAGAAAGGAATTAGCATGCCAAAAATATTGGGATGCGTTAGCCATATTCTCTACCATTTACGTCCAACCGAGCATATATCAGTGTAGATTTGGGTGTATTCCTTTTTGAATCCAAGCTCTGTGTTCCTACATAAAGGAGTAGTGTACTGATTTGGTGGCACTGTTTACCCGATTCGATCTCCATATTGATTTCTACCTTCACAACGAACCAAGCCTATCTAGATCCAAGCTCGAGCAACAAATTGATACCAATAAGACAACCATTTACATGTTGCAGACCTATGTCGTGTTCATTTACATTGGAGCCTTTATTTTATTTATCACCGATCTAGATCTTCACAAGCCAAAGTGAATCTCCACCGAGTGAATATTTTTCTTCTCCTCTAAACATCCAGCCAATACAGGTGTAAAGATCTAATGTACAGTCCAAGCAAGCGCATGCTATCTTGATGAAGATCAACATCAAAAAAAAGTCTGATATATCTTTCAGTCTCTCCAAGTGCCATCATACTAAGTAACGTGGAAGTCAAGTAATCTCATTTTTATATTTAGTTTAAAGGTTTATCATCTTTTATTTAAATATTCTTTCATGTGTGAGTCCTTGTTCAAATTGTTAGTTCACAATATAATTATCCTCATTAAAAAGTCAATTATTATTGTGTGTGTCACTATTTTTGAAAAGTAATCTTTAATTACTTTTCATTGTTCGTCGTAATTCAATGTTGTCATCTTTTCATTGTCATAGGTTGTATCATTTGTTTTGTTTTACAATGGAAATACCATTAGAAAAATTCAATGGTCTCAACTTTCACACCTGGAAAGTCAAGATCCAGATGCAGTTGATGAATAAAAATCTCTAGAGGATAGCAGATGGAAAAGAACTAGCCCCTTCAGATGCTAGTAAAATTGTGGAATGGGAAAGCAGAGACGAAAAAGCCAAAGCTATTATTGGTCTGGCTCTTTCAGATTCAGAGTTACATTATGTCGATCTTGAGAAGTCATCTCATGACATGTGGGAAAACCTTAACAAAACTTTTGGTGCTAAGGCAGTGAACGCAAAGTTTTCTCTAAAGTTGCAGCTATTCAAACTAAAGATGAGTGAAGGAGCTATGATGTCCAGTCATATTAATGACTTACGAGCTCTTCTTCGACAACTTGCAGAAGTCAAAGCTCCAGTAGACGATGAGGATGCAAAAGCTATTCTTCTGAATAGTTTGCCAACAAAATATAGTAATGTTATTTTCACTCTTGGTCAGATGCCTTCCAACTCATTGGAAGATATGATAGCAACTCTTCTAGCTGAGGAAAAAATGACCAAAGAAGATGTTGTAGAAGAAACATAAATGTATGTAAATAGGAAATACAAAAGTTTCTCTCAAAATAAATTAGAAAGGGAATGCTTCTACTGCAAGAAAAAGGGACATACATCTTCCTTTTGTAGAATTCGAGCTCAAGATATACTTAATGGAAAACTCAAGAAACACGAGGCCAATATAACCATGGAAGAAGAATCAGATAGTGAAGAAGAAGCAAAACAAGAGGAATGTGGATACGTGTCTGATGACTTCTTATACTAAATAACTTCAGCCACTTACTGGAGGTTGGAGGATACATAGAGGTTGGAGGTTGATTAACGACCTCTCATCGATCCGCCAATGATGGGCCACCTATCTTCTATGTGGTGACATAGATATAGTTTATTATATGCTTTTCAGTGTGTTTGCTTTCAGTTATGTTTTTAGCATTGGTTTACAAAATAAGTGGAAATTTCACATTCTGGGGGGGAACATGACACAAATGTTTCATTTCCAATTTTTAGTTTGTGTGTATGAGAAGCAAAATTTCTTATGTTATTCCCTATAGAGAGATATTGATGAGGATTCATAATATGACTTGGCACATCATGATGTGGTTGAAGGTAAACCACCTAAAAACCTTCGTTTGTTATTTGTGGTAAACCAATTGCAAAACCATCACTTTGTGGTTTGTGGTAAACCAATTACAAAACCGCCATTCTTGATTTGTGGTCAACCATTTGTAAACCATACTTGATGTTTGTGATGATCCTGTGAAAATCACCGATCTTGAGCAGTGAAAGTATAAGGTAGATTCTCCCATGTTCACACTAAGGGGGTGAATGTTAGGAATTTATAAATATTATTGTGAACATTAGAGTTGTGTGAGTTATATTTATATTAGATAAGTATAATGGGAGATATTTAGGGAATAACAACTCACATATATGTGATTGTTTGTAGAGAGAGAAATAATAGGGATTATAAGAGAGGATCATGGAGAGATAAGATGAGTTTTTATAGGATTTGACTCCACCACCGTAGGGAGAAAATCCTTATAAAAACTATAATCTCTCACTTATATTATATCCCGATGTTTGAATGCATTTGTACAATTCTAGTACCCAATTATTACTAGAATTTCTTTGGTTTATTTCCCCTTTCGGAAGACATTTGGTGGCATATTCTATTTTTTATCTCGTTGTTTTCTCTTTTATAATGTTAATGTTGTTATTTAAAATTGGTCGGATTATATGCATATAAATACCTTAATGGTTTACGATGGAAAATGATATGAAGGTTAATGACTTTTGGAAAAATAAATATGCATCGATATCATATTGATTTATGATGGAAGGTGTTATTTTGATAATGAAATTTAGTAATATATGTTAATGCCTATGTTAGAATGGTTTTGATTATGTTATCGAGGGTTTCTTTAAATGATCTTGTGTTGAGAAGTGATAATACCTTTTCAATTAAGCCGAACTTTAGAATTTTGAGGAGGTCTCCAAATCCTTAGTGTCATAAAACTTGGATGGATGTTTTGAATGCTAACTTGTTTAACGGAACCCTCTTTTACACTCACTTGTTGTAACTAGCCTATAAGGCAAATGGCCTCTTCCTGAATGATTGGGAAATCTCTTGGAGTTAAAGGCCGAAACTAGTATTTGTTTTCCTTTCCTTTGAAAATAATGTTGAGTGGTGGTCGTGTATTAGATTTCAATCATATAATCTATATGATTACATGATTGAAATTTTAATACACTCGACTTTTTGGGTTTAACCTTTGAATCCCGTGGTTCCTCCTAGTTCAACTATCCAACTTTTGTCATTATAAGAATCTAGTATCGTAGCTTGTGCTCTTGGTGTCTCTTGATAATTTCGGATTGTTAATGGTGTTTTTGACTTCATCCATATTATACGCAAGATTACATGATTGAGATTTCTTTACTCTCATCCTTTTGTTCTAACTCCTAAGGCTATGTTTCCTCCTTGGTTGGGGTTAAACTTTTTTTCTTTCGGGACATTGCTTGCCATCGAGCTTATGAATTCCTACTATGACAGTATGGTGAAGATGTTATCTTTGTTATTAAAGTTAAGTAAATGGATTTTCAATCATATATCCACATGATCACATGATTGAAAACCCCTTACAATCGACATATTATTGTTAACTTTTAAAGTCTTTGACCTTCTTGATCGTTCATTACACTAGTGTTGAATCCAGGCACTAGTCTTATTTGAAACATATGGCTTCCTTCCTAGAAGTAAGGTATTAACTTCAATTTTTATCTTAAGAAGTGGATCAGTGGATAGAACCATTTTCCTTTCTAGTATAGAATGTTCCCTTTTATGTTATTGTTAGATAATAGCTTATTGTTGTTATGTGTAGTATTATCTTGCTTAGTTCTCATGAACCAATCGGGTAAATGGTTTGTTGCAGATGGGTTTTGCAAGTGGATGAGGGAAAGACTTGTAGAATATTGCTTCAGCCTTTGGTTCGGAAATTATTTTATACGAATGTTGATTTGTAGTAAAACTCGGAATGAGTTTCATGGAATTTTTAGAAAAAGATTAGTGCATTAGCTTTATGTTTTGTGGATTAATGTTGTCTTAACTACTAGAACCTTGGCTTGTGTTTAATATCATGGAAAAATATAATTTTTGAGCACCGTGTTGTTATGAGTGGTTCTAATGTATTTTAGAAATTCTAAGAATAAGTATATTGTTTGATCAATGTTGTTACCTTCCTGTCCCCTAGTCATAATTCCATAGAATTTTTTTGTCCCTTTGGTTTGTGCATCATGTTGGAAAGAATTGATGTAACCATGTGTAGTTTTCACAAAAGAAGTAATGGTAAATTTTTCTTGGGATAAAAGTTTGTGTTGTAAACCCTTCTAGGACATGGTATTAATGCTATTCTAAGCATAATAGGATGGACAGTAATCCTTTTAAAATTTATATGAAATATATATATATATATATATATATATATATATATAATATATATATATATATGTGAGCTTATATGATAACTATAGATGTGAGCTTTAAGAGATCAATTTAGAGGAAACTACCCTTTTAAAAAAAAATTTTGTCAAACTTAAAAATAAATAAATATGTATATATACCTAGCTCTCCCCAATCTAAACTGACCAAAATTACCCTTATTGTGGTGAGTCCTTAATCGACCTCAAGGTGAAATTGATGGTTAGAGTTTAGAATATAATAAGGTTATTATAAGTAGGAGAAAAAATTTTAAAAACCATGCAATCCATCTCTCCCGTTTGAAACGTAAATTGTATACTTTTGTCAAACTCGTCAAGTGAAGCCTAGTAAAATTTCTAATCATTCTAGATAAATTCTTAGCCCCAATAAAATCCTAGTTGATAACTAATGAGATCTTAAAGATGAACCCAATTCGATCTTCTTCCCCTAACTTCTTTTAAAATTCTTTGTAATCTTCTCTTAAGTGTTGATAAATGTTTAACCCTTGCACAAGGAGGTTATAATTCTGAAGCTAAATGGTACCTTCCCTCAACTGGAGCTTGCACTTGTCACCTTGTGCTATGGAGGTAGGAAACAAGATTCAGTAACTTGAGTATGAATAAGTAACCTTGTGAGAAATGGAGAATGTTCTTTGTAAATCAACGAATTAAGCAAGTTCTTGTCATATTATAGTTGACCCTCCTTCAAAAAACTTGATCTTAAGCTAATTAGTCAATAGTATACAAGAAATAAGTTCACCTTTGTTGCACAAATAAAAACATGAATATTCTAGATCATAGTCAAATTTTGAAAGATGTTTTTAGTAGATAAATAACCTTCAAAGATTTTACTCTGTGGGATGTCCTTAACTATAACTGTGTATTGTGGTTGGTCTATTATGTTGTGCCTTGTCAAAGAGTAAAGTGAATTGTTCATGATGGGTGTTGTATGATTCCTTGTTGCCTATATGATCTATGTTGTGTCTAGCTTGTTGAGAGTTGGCAGTAGCCCTTTCTGGTCACCTGTGTCATCGTGTAAACTCCAAGTAAGTAAAAAAGTTATTCGAGTTTTCGGTGTTGTATTTGTGTGTGTTTTAGCGGGTGTTACAAAAATAATAATTAATTACTATTGACCCAACCCTATTAAAATATTTTGATTTAATTTCCCTTATTAAGTTCCCTTAATTCAAATATTAATCCATTTTACTCTTTGTTATTTATCCCCAAAGGTCTTATTAAATCTATTTATTAAATGACCCCAAATTAAATTCAAAATTTTATTAGGTAAGATTAATAATCTCCTAGTTTAAAATAAATCATATTAACATGGTTTAATACCCAAAGTGTCAAGGGTACACAACATGGTCTAACCCCTTAGGCCCCATTTAACATTACACACACATATTTTTATTTAAAACATTCCCACTTAAATACCCCATCACTTAAGTGATGTAGGGTTCATCCTACACCCTTAGATCTAATCTTTCTCAACCCTTAGATTTAGGTTTGGAAAAAGTAACCCTAGAAATCCTTATGGAATGCCATATATTCATTTCTTCAACCTATTCTCTCATTTTCTCTTATTTGTTTTATAGGTTAAGGAAGAGGGCAAGAGGATGAAGCCATGGGAGGAAGATCAAACCCTTTGATGAATACTCACAAGAAGAGTGATAGTTTTAGCATCCCTCTCTAGGATTTGTTTATCCTCTAAATGACATTTTTGGTTATTGTTTGCATCTCATTTGTAAAGAAATGACCCCAAAATCGGTTTAAAAGTGGCGAGCTGGTTGTGGGTATTTGCCCAATATATTTTGGTTTATTTTGAGATTTGGGTTGTAAATCTACACATATGAACATTGTATATTTCTCATTTAATTGTGAATATTTATACATGTATATATATGAACTCTTAATGTTGTTAATAACCATTTTAATATTTATACAACCTAATATAAATTGGTTTATGTTTGATGTTTTATTTTATTTTTTGCATTTGAATATCCCAAAACAAAATTCTCTTAATATGCATTTCATTACATTATACATTGAATACATCCCAAAAATATATATATATATATATATAGAGATAGATATATATATATATATATATGTATATATATATATATATATGTAATATATATATATATATATATATATATATATATATATTATATCTATATATATATATATCTATATATATATATATATATATGTATATATATGTAACACATATTATACATATACATATATGGATAATATATCTATACGCATATATATATATATATATATATATATATATATATATATATTGCATATATAGTGGTATACGCATATATAACATATATACATATGTGACCACTTGTTTTAATATGGGATGCGATTTAAATCTTGTGTGTGAGGTTATATAATACATATACATATACATATATATGGGGAGGGGCGCAACTCAAAATACCCCCCCCACCCGAGACACCCCCATATTTTATATGGAATAAGTAAATCAAAATGCAATTTATAATTGATGCGGTGCCCTCCATAAAATTTATTTAAACTTTAAAGAATTCCTATGCGCCGTTGTCTAGATCCAATCAAATAAGCCTCGAGCCTCATAAAAATTTTTATTTTTTTGTTAATTATAAAATCCTAATGCCAATGGAAACCTTTCAAATGGTTTACGCAACTCAACATGCTTCCAAAATAAATATTAACTAATTTATGAAAGATAATTAATTAATAATACTAATAGGTGTCCTCCTTCCTAGTTCCCGGGCCGTAAGTAATCTCAATTACTATGTATAAATGTAGTATATATATATAATATTATGGGTAAGTATAATATTTATTAAAATTAAATGAGTATTTATGTATTGGCAAATTATAAATTATTGAAAATAATCAAGGTATATTTTTTTATTAGATTAGGTAAAAATGGTGCATTCATGGATTATGGCTCCCATATAAGGCCGTTATGGAAAGGTAGGAAAGCAAATAGACAAAGGAGGAGAGGATACATCATTGAGATTTGAACTATTTTACAAATTAACCACCCTCCCATGTTAGGCGCCTAGAAGAAGCCTAACAAGACCTCAAAGAGAGTTAAAATAAAAACATACTTAACTATAAAAAATATATATATACATATACCAAGGTCCAAATATATAGACATCTAAAAAATGAACAACGTACACCATATACATATATGTAAAATGTATATATACATATATACATTGTATTTGTGTATATATATATATATATTACAAATATATATACATACATACATACATATATATATATAAATACATACATACCATTATTATACATATATACATATGACCTTTACTTTTTATATTTATACCACTGTATATGTATATGTATATCCATATATATTACATATACATATACATATTCATATACATATACATATCATAAACATCCTCATAAAATGGTAATACATATATAACAAAAGGCATATATGGACTCATATATATATGTAATGTGACCCACTAGAGGGTATCGAGACATATATATGATGTACAGATATACATATACCCTAGAAGATTATGAAACTATAGGTAGCTTATTTATGCACGTCATCCCATCGGCTATATATGTATCAGTACACTATGACCTACAATATATACATATATATATGTTGTAATATACATATAAGATGTTCTTTTATGAATCCTTCCACCATGTAGGTTTGGATTTATGTTATACATATTTATGTAAATACATATATACATATATATTTATAAATATGACCATTATAAAGCAATATATTATACATGTATATATAAATGTATATTCCCTATATATATAAGCCTGTATACCTGCATATATCCTGTCACCTATTTATAAATTAATATATATATTATATATATAAGGATTTGGAGATGGAAAAAAGTTATGCAAGATCCATCGATTTGTTGAATAGTGGTCGCACTCAAACATAATTTGTTTTATGGGTTTGATTTAAATGTGGAGGTTCATTTTCATCCACTCACCCCACCCCATATTTTATATGGGTTAGGGGTGGGGTGGTCTCCCCCAACCTTTATTTATTTAAACTTTAAAGAACAAGATCAAGCTTCCAAATTTTTTATATTTTTCTTAATTATAACTAATCCTAATTCCTAACCGATTCAAATGGTTTAACTATTACTAATTTTAATTATTAATAATACTAATAAGTGGTAAATATATATAGGTATCAAAATTTATCATTTAAGGGATTAAAAATGGATAAAATAATCAAGGTATTTTTTTTATTAGATACATAAGCCCATTATCCCCCAAAAGGAGGATACATCGTTGAGAACTAGAAAAATTAAATCAAGACCTATCTTTAAAATGACTTTCAAAAAAACCAAGGTCCAAAAGAGACACCACAAAATAAGAACTTTCCAGCACCGAAAACCGCAACAAGAAACAAAAGCTCAAAACTTATTTGGTATGTATTTCTTTTTCCTTTCTGCTTGTCCATTCTTTTGTTCCAAAGATCCTATGAAAATGGAAGAACAAAAAGTGGACTGAGAATATGACCCACCATATTTCGATGAAATTCATGAACATGAGGAAAAGATCGAAACTAAAGCTTATTTTCCTCCTCTTTAATCGAACACCGTGACCTACTGCAACCGGTTTAGAATCAATAGTAAGATGTTCTCTTTGGGAATCATCCACCATCAGGTTTGGATTTTTTCAAAAGTACACAATTGGAAAACATGACCGGGAAGCCGAGTCGAACCTCATTTCAAGCCTCTGCACCCAGATCCTGTCACCTATTTACAAATTAATATCTTCTGGTAAGGCTTTGGAGGTATCGATATCCACAAGGACTCAAGCATAAAATATGGGTTTGATTGACTCCTCCTCACAGAACCAATGGTGTTCCTATGGCAATGAGACAAGATCATCCCCTCAAGTGGACACCGTAAACGAACTCCAAATCGGGTAGGTATCAGAAAAGAATTATTTAAGGGATTAAAGTTGGATACCATGGCTTGTGATCGCCCCATGAGGATATGTTGGCTTCAAATTTCCCTATCTTTACCAAATGCAACAATGAAATAAGATTTAGCCTGGATAAAGCTCAATGTTACCATGTATCTTTTCTCTCCATCTTTAGGTTATCCATTTCTTTGTGAAATTTACAAATGAGGCAAAGTTGAGAAAATTTTCCTCCTCTTTAAGAACACCCTCATCAATTTTTAGGTTAGAAAAACACGGGAACCTCATTTATATTTTTCCTGATTGGATCCACAAAAAGATCTTGGATTGACTATCTGTTTTGGAGAAAGGCCATCCCATTTCACGCTCAGCTCCAGGATCCACCATTTGTCCATCGGACCCGAGAGGATATGGGAATCAACCTTACCCAAGGACCTATGTAAACCCGGGATTTCTTTATTGTACGAGCAAACCTTCCTAGAACACCTAGGTTTTACCCTGAGGGATCTCCAAATATTGCAGGAGACACCGAGGATCCACCAGGTCCATGATAAGTAAACCACTAGAGCGGCCGCAACATCTAGGGAAAGAGGGATCTCGGAGACGAGGAGGCTGCCACGTAGAAAAAGTTTTCCTCACGGCTAGGGTTAGGGATAGAGCTCATAGTTTGACTGAAATTTTTTGATCAAGGTATATTATTAATATATATTTATAGTATATATTAATAATATAAGTTTTCTTATCAACTAAGTTTTAAATTAAATAGGAATTTTCAAATAGTGTCGAAGAATGGATTTTACAACTATTAAATTCATATGGGTACAAATTTACATTATATTTATAATTTATATATATATATATATATATATATATAAGGGTAAACAAATTAGTACACTTATCAAATTTAAATGAGTTATCACCTTCAAATTCACTTAGATTGCTACCTTAATGGTATGATTATTTACAATTTAATCATTTACTTAAGAAAATACTATTGGAATTAAGAGAAAATTATATTAATAAATCAATCATATCTAATCCCTTTTCATACATCTAGTTGTATAAGGAAGACAACCCTATTAAATGAAATCTATTTCAATATTCAAGTAAGCAAGGGTTGTCAATAATACAAATAATCAACATTTATTTCCCATCCAAGATCTCTAGCCTTTAAAATAAATAGATTTACAATGCAAATCCTAAACACAACTTTGATTTGTGAGAGCTTAATTTCCATTACAAGATCATTACAAAGTTCACATTCATATGAAGTAATGTAAATCAAAATAAACAATTTACAAGGATTTAACCAATGAATAAAATTACATCCAATATACTATTGGTACCATTTACAAGTTGTAGAATCATAATAGCACAAGCTACAACTCCACATGTATTTCTCCAACAAGAGCATTTCATCCATTGAGTTCACCATCTTCATCAAGTCATGCACACAACAAAATGGGGGAGTAGGCAACACTCTCCACCCAACCAAACATCTAATGAGGGAGAGAAGCCTTCTTCCTCATTGGCCCCTGAGCCCCAACAAAGAAGTAATGAGGGTTATTTAGACAACCATGGAAACTCAAAAATGTCTTCCACATACACATTCAATCAAGACAATCAATGAAATAACACAATACCAATTTTACAACAAACCAAAAATATAAAAAACACAAAGGCTTCATACTAAAGCCATGGAAGAGAAAGGAACATGGGGGTTATTCTTATGCCTCCCAAGGGCTTAGGTGTCCACCTATGAGACTCCAAATCACTCCATCACAATTCATGCAACACTCTTATGCCTCCCTCCAAGAAGATACACCAGTCATATGCGTCCCTCTCTAGAAATCAATCCACTCGTATGCCTCCCTCACTCTTGTGCCTCCCTCAAGAAAATAACAAGATAAACACAACCCATATTTATCAACAAGGTGGAAATACCAACGCAAACTCCTTCCTTAATACCTAAAAACATTTCTCTTATTCCTCCCCCAAATTTATCCCCATTTCCAGTTATCCCACAACCTAAGGATCAAATATATTTCCCACAATCATAAGCAATACAACAACCACCATCCACACATATGAGTAAAAAAAAAAAAGCAAGGTAAAAGAACAAAGGGAAGATCTACCTTACAAATGAGGAAGATCAAATACAAACAAGTTCCAAGCCTTCCAAAATCCCAAGTAAGCATCATCCATTCCAAGCTCTCAAAAATTCCAAGCATCCACCCCAAAATGAACAAGTAACCCCCAAATCCTCACACAAAATGAAATAAATAGAAAAGAGGGAGAGAGGGGTGATGTGGCTCCATGTAGGATGCCACATCATCTCTCCTCCAACCCACATCACCAAGGTCAAACCCAAACCCCAAAGCATAATAAATTGGTGGTTGGGAAATGACCACCCTCTTACACACTCAACCCAACCCACACCCCTTAAGGAAAAATTAAATACCCATGTAAGAAAAGTGCAATTAATTTCTCTTTTCCTCCATAAAAACACAAAATAGGACCTAAAATAAGTCCCTCACATCATAGGCCTAGTGGGTGGGTCACTTTAAGAGGTGTGGGACAAGCTTAACTTGTCCCACAAGTCACCAAAATGGCCTAGAAGGTCAAAATCCGAATTTCACTTGAGAGATTGAGTACACACTACTCCAAAAAAATTAATTCATTCTCATCCAACAAACAATTAAAGCCACCAACTAAAATTTATTCCCCCTCTTTGTCACATCCTAATTAACACTATTTAAACAATTTAAATTAACTTAAGAGGGGTGATAAACGAAATAATAAAAGTGACTCCACATACTAATAAAATACAATACTCACAATTAAATAAAATTAACAAGACAAAATCACAAACTTACCCAAGGTCACTATTGAGGTCACCCCCTATGGGGCCGCTAAAAAAACAACAATACAATACACAACATATGAATACACGAAGTTGCCAAGGTGATCATTGCATAATACCCCACATTCCTTCGTTGTTGGTCTCCTATTCCCTGTAGTTGTTGTGCTATAATTTCCTACAAAATCCAACAATACCTTTCTAACCTCATGGCCATATTAATGATGTTGAAATCATAAAACACATGCATGTATACATAACAATTTACATCATCAAATATCATAATTAAACCAATGTTAGAATCATGTAATTCACCAATTGTTCAATTTTCTAACATTTTGATTCTACCAATCCATCAATTTGTACTAAGATCATAACATCAAAAATCATCTAGAAATATCCATAAATCACATCCAATATGTCAATACAATAGTAATAGTTAGAACATCGAATACTAATATATGAATCAAGCATATAAAATTCATCGCAATAGTCACATCATGTTGTAAGTCTAATAGGTTTTATTATCACAAATAAGTAAAACAAGTGTATCAATGCTCATCTAGAAATGTCTAATATCTAATATGATATCAAGGTATAGGGATCCAATATAGAGTGAGTAGAGACATAAAAAATAGCAACGACATCACAATTAGTCTGTAACAAGGAAACCATTCTAGATCACCATCATATCCTTAAACTCCCATCAAGGTCCACAATGCAACCATCCAGTCAAAATAATAATCAAAACAAAATAGAGTCATGATTTCCACACATCTTATTATAATTTGAAGTAGAATAAAGCTAGCAAGGTTCAAGATTAAAAATCAATTTGAAATTGATAACATGGTTCAATCAGTGTTGAAGAGGAGTGGGCATTACGGACCACTAAGTTACATAAATCATTTTAATGTCAATTTAATGTTTAGTACATTCAATTACTATTTTTGTCTTGGTTGCTAAGTTACATAAAGGCCTCAAAAATTCCAAGGCCTGAAAAAAATGAATAGGGAATGTTGAGAGAAATTACTCATCATCACGAAATCTTGACTTAAGATGGATTCAAAAATTGAACTTTGTTTGCGAAAAATGAATGCCTTTTTTTCCCTCGAGCATTTGATGCAACTACGGATTTAATTTTCATACAATTTCAACACATGTTAACATAGGATTAAGGGCTTGAATTTGATGACATAGGATTAAGGGCTTAGATTTGATATATAGTTTAAGGGCTTAGATTTGTTCCTTTATAATCGAAAATGGAATATGTTTGGAAAGGATTTATTTAAATTGGAATTGGATTTTAGAGAATAAATTGACTTGATCTTCACAAATACAAATTTAACTTTAATTTAAGAGATGCGATGCGCAAGATGTCAAGGAGGCTTTAGTCAACGGTGAGTAGTCGCAAGTTTCCCTATTCATTTTTGTGCGTATCATGACTCCACATGGCGATCTAGTCTAAGTTAATTTGTATATGGTATTATCCCCTTTTTTTCCACATGGTATTAGATTTCATATACAAATAAAATTAGACAATTAGATTTAAAAATGGTGTGTTTGGTGGATTTAGATTTCCTTGGTGGCCAACCACCTTATTGATTTTCAATAAATGTTGCACTATATTTCCCAAATGAGGATCTCATATTCAATGTAGTTCTCATGTAATATTAAATTGAACTCTAGAGTGTTTTCCTTATGTTTTCCCTCATATATCAACACCAATAGTGGGATTTACTTGATTACCTTGAGATGTAACTATTAGTGCAAAATCACAAAGACACCCCCAAATGGCATTATGGATCTAATTTTCTAAGCCATGGTCATTTGGTGTGATTTGCATAACATTGGATCATTCCCAAGCTATGGGACTTGCAGATGGGAATGATCCTCCGGAGAAGGTTGGTTCCTCTTCCTAATCTTAGCACTAAACTAATTCTAAGGAAGGAAATGTGACTATCTACTCCTAATCTAACAATTCCAAGGGACCGAGGTGAGAGAGAGCATGAAAATAAAGAAATCCTACACTACGAGGTGATAGCACTAAGAAAAGGGATCTACTGATCACAAATCAAACTTCTTGAAAATAGAGAGGCGAGAAATGAGAGGATGGACAGATGCATCACAAACCAAGGATAAAGTTTGCATAGATAACACCATTTCAAACCCTTTAAACACAGCTCCCAAAACCTGCAATGGACATCGAGAGATATGCACAGTATACCATACAAATGGTGAGAGGCAAGAAGAGACAAACAAAATGAGCCAAGGATGGACAAAACACATCACAAAAATAGATTTTATTGCTCTAGGAGTTCACACAATACACAATTAATGGGAAAGAGGCAAGAAAATGCCATTACAAAGCCAAAGGAGGAGGCTTAAAATCCATATTCTACCTGGAGAAGAAAAAAGAGGGGGAAAGGAAGAAGAATGAACACCAACCTTTTATGTCCCTCTGTTCCAATATATAGAAGAATGGGAGAGAGAAGAAGGAAAGAATCAAATCCTATTTCAACCACCACCAGATATGCATTGAATCATTCCTTGAAGATTCAAACACCATCAATCAATGCCCCCTTTCAAATCCACCCCAAATCATCGATTCTAGCTCCCTCTCGTCCATCGGCATGTTGAAAAAAGAATGGCGGATCAAACCAAATTAGATCTAGTAGCTGAGAAAATTGGATTATGTATTAAAGGCCTGAAGACATTTCTCCATGGTTCACCTACCAGGCCTAAGAAAAATGATTTTTTATCTTTCCATGGTGTAAAAGACATCGAGACACTTCCAAAGGTGTCAGATTTGCAATATTTTGAGCCTTGAGTCAAAATATATGCCCCTTCAAATTAGTATTGGGTCCATACAGAAGGTGGGAAAACAACTTGAAAAATGGGTCCCCTTTTGATATGGAACACATAGAGGCACCGTGCTTGTTTGGGTCTCCGCCTTTGGACCAACTCTTGAAATGCGCCAAGATGACACGTGGTCTCTTCCGCTTGCCTCCTCCATACTAAGTTGTTTTTAGGCTTCTTCTGAACCATTTTTAAGCCCTGGGACTTTGGATCTTCACCATTCTTCCCTTTCTTGTTTAGGTTCCTCTATGACACCGATCCTTCATTTCTAAGCCCACATGTAACTTTGTTTGATGAATTTAAGGCACGGGTTCGCTTGATAGAGCTTTTCTTCTCTTTCTTACTACATAGGGTTGTTTTGATCCTTCGTAGGCCCCACCACTCAATTATAGGGTCTCTCTACAACTAGTTTGTAGGATTTAAACATGTTTTTCTCTAAATTTTTTCCGTGTGGGGTTGTGGATGATCCAATATTTTTCCCATGGGTGAAATATGGATAACAATTTGGTGACTCAAGGACATCTACCTGCTAGATGAAGAGACTAGTGGCCTTGAAGCATCCATTGGGCATGGAGTCTGCCTGATAAACATGAAACTGATATGAAATATTGAAGATCTGATCCCCGAGCCACTGCAAGCCCGAAAGTATGCTTCTTCTATGTTTTTCCTGTCCTTGAGCCTACCCCAAACATCTCGCACCCTCAATTTTCATAAGAAAATATTGAAAATGGAGTTTCTGAGAGTAGAAAATTGTTTTGACTGGGACTTCAATTTGTCCCTCAAATGGACTGTTTTGAAACAACTTTAGTTGCTATGTATTTGTTTTCTTTTGGAGCTAGAATTGCTATAGACTCCATGATTCTTCTTTCCATGAATATTGAAGAGCCTAACCTTATGCACCCTTGGAGAAAAATGGAAAAAACTTATATACAAATATCAAAATCATACATGCCTCAAGTGAGACATATAGAGTGTGCATAAGCACTTCTTTACTAGGAAACAAAGTCTACTCCTACTCCTACACTAACCATAGAGAAATAATGCTAAATAAAGCCTATATAGGTAGGAGAAGTAGCTTCCCTTTCTCAAGAGGGTAAGCCATGCAAATGATTTCACACTAAATATAGTTGCTGTATGAGTGAAAAAGTGATATAAGTCGGTCCTCCACCCAAATCATCAAGGTATCGGCATTAATGGAAAATACATCCTCAAGCTAACTTGCATCAGAATTTGGAGGTTTTGATGATGACCCTTAGTACTTTGATGCTCATCCTCATGCCCTGGAGTAGGCATGATTTGTTTTGCTTCTCCTTGGCTCCAATGAAGCCATGTACTTGATTGGGCAAGGTATGGTCCTTTGAAACTACCCATGTTTCTAAACTCGACTCTAATAATGGATCCTTCTTTCTAACTCTCATGGATGGATGGTGTGAGAGGGATGATGAGATCTTCTTGATTTTTTTCTTCCTTCTCCTATGAAGAACATGAGAGATTCGTGTCTTCCAACCTTGGTTCCAAAGGGCTGTTATGAAGTGCAGGATACTGTTCCTAAATTTTCTCCTCCATGGCAGTAGGCTCATGTGCTTGGGATGTGAGAGATGGAGGAAAAAATGATGTGATCTCCATGGGTTCCCTCCATCAAGGAAATCCTCCAAGTCAGATAGGTAATCTACCTCCTTGTTGTCCTACTGCAGGTGCTCAACCTCCTTCATGGTGTCCTCCTAATCTACAATTGACTCACCATGGTTCCCTTCATCCTCAAACATGAAGTTTGAAAGCTCAAACTCTTCCTCAACATCATAGCTTAAAGGGGATGAAGTGGGAGGAAGAAATGAAGGTTCTTCTGTGGCGGCTCCACACTTGGAGCCTCTAAAACTGTATGGTCCTCCTCCACAGCCAGAGTGTACTCCTCTTCTTTTGGATTAGGAGTAGCTCCTTCTTCCCCTGCTTGTGCTATAGCTGGAGCTTCCACCACTTGCGGCTTGACCTCAACCTCCTCCATAGGTTTAAAAAAATAAGGGAACCTTTGAAAACTCAAGTTTAGCAGCCCAATTCTTAAAATTTTCTATCATTTCTTCTCTATTGGGTTCCTCTGTTTGATGTTCTCCTTGGCTGGTTTTTGGAGTCTCTTCCCAACATGGACTTGGGAAGGAAAGAGGAGTGGTGGGTGGGGTCTCCACTAGTTGTTTCCTTGTTTGTGGTGGAGGGGAAGGCATTTATTTTGGCTCTTGTGAGGGGGACACAGATTCGAAGGGAAAAGGGAAGAGGAAAGGAAATGAGATGGAAGACTAGAAGATGGAGAAATGAAATCAACACTTGGGGTAGCAAGTGAGGGGCTTGACTCTTGCCTCTACTGAAATGATAAAGATTGAGGGAGAGAAAATGAAAGGTAGGGAGCTGGTGATTGACTTACCCATTGACAAGGTTGTCCCACACTTTGCTCATAAGCCCCAATGTCCTCAATCCATTGTGTAAGCTGAGGCAACACTTCAACCATGAAGTCAAGCTTCTCTTGAGGGCTGTAATGTCTTGGAAAAGGGCCTTCCCATGGACAAGGTGCCCTGCAACCAATTCTGAAAGCTTTCATTTGAGTTGTTTCCCTTGATTGCACCATGCTAGCCTCCATCTTTTGGATCTTTTCCAGCAAACCAACATTCTCTGTGTAACTATCGCCATTATATGCATCCCCTTGTTCTTGATAAGCTCCATGGCCAAACTAATTTTGACTCTACTCATATGGGTAAGCATAATGGTTCTAGATCTGATTATAATGCTGATTTAGAGGAGTTTGGAAATGCGTTGGAGGTGGACTGCATTGTTGTAAGTGTGAGTTCCATGAAGGGAATGAAGTCATGATTGCACAACCTCATGGAATGGGAAAAAATGAAAGAGATGGAATAAATAATGGGTGGAAATGGATGGGAAGAAGGTCTCAAACTTAGAGGATGGGTTGTTAACAGATGAAGTCACCATGTGCTTTAAAGTGCCTCCAAAGGCTGAAACATTCACCAAGAGCACATCAAACCTATGAAGTGAAGTGGTAAGGTGCTTCAGACCTCTCCCACTAGGCGTGCCAAAATTATTAGTATGAAATCCAACACCCCCAAATGGCATTATGGATCTGATTTTCTAAGGCAAGGTCATTTGTGTGATATGCATAACATTGGATTATTCCCCAAACTGTGGGACTTGCAAATGGGAATGATCCTCCAGAGAAGGCTAGTTCTCTTCCTAATCCTAGCACTAAACTACTTCTAAGGAAGGAAATGTGACTATCTACTCCTAATCTAACAATCCCAAGGGACTAAGGAGAGAGAGAGCATGAAAATAAAGAAATCCTATACTATAGAGTATGATACCATCGAGAAAAGGGAACTGAATCAAAAATTCAACTTTAAAATGGAGGGAGGCGAGAAATGGAGAGGATGGACAGATGCATCACGACCAAGGATAAAGTTCACATACAACACCATTTCAAACCCCTTAAACACAGCTCCTAAAAACCTACAATGGACATTAGAGATATGCACACATTATACCTTCCAATGGTGAAAGGCAAGAAGAGACAACAAAATGAGCCAAGGATTGATAAAACACATCACGAAAATAGATTTTATTTCTCCAGGAGTTCACACAAGACACATTAATGGACAAGAGGCAAGAAAATGCCATTAAAAGCCAAGGAGGAGGCTTAAACTCCATATTCAACCCTAGAGAAGAAAAAAAGTGGGGGCAGGGAAGAAGAATGAACAATAACCTTTTACATTCCCCTTTGTTACAATATATAGAAGAATGGGAGAGAGAAGAAGGAAAGAATAAAATCATGTTTCAACCACCCCAAGATATGCATTGAATCCTACCTTGAAGATTCAAATGCCATCAATCAATTCCTCCTTTCAAATCCACCCTAAATCACATTTTGGCTCCCATCTGTCCATCCGACATGTTGAAGAAGAATGGTGGATCAATCGAATTAGATCTAGTACTTGAGAAAATTGGATTATGTATTAAAGGCTTGAAGATGTATCTTCATGGTTCACCTACCAGGGCCTATAAAAATGATTTTTATCTTTCCAAGGCATAAAATACATCGAGACGCTTCTAACAAGTATTAGATTTGTAATATTTTGAGCCCGAGTCGAAAGATATGCCCCATCTAAGTTAGTATCGGGTCCATATAGGAAGGTGGGAAAACAACTTGAAAAAGGGTCCCCTTTTCATATGGAACACATGGAGGCACCGTGCTTGTTTTGGGTCTCCGCATTTAGACCAAATCTTGAAATGTGCCAAGCTGACACATGGTCTCTTCTACTGCCTCCTCCATATTGAGTAATTTTTTGGCTACTTCCTTAACCATTTTCGATCCTGGGACTTCAATCTTCACCACTTCTTCCCTTTCTTGTTTGTGGTTCCTTTGCGACACTTCTCCTTCATTTAGAAGCCCACTTGTAACCTATTTGATGAATTTAAGGCACGGGTTCACTTGACAGATTTGTTTCTTCTCTTTCTTAATGCTGCGTAGGGTCATTTTGATCCTTCGCAGCCCCACCACTCAATTATAGGGTTCTCTGCAACCAATTTGCGAGGATTTAAACGTGTTTTCTCTGATTCTTTCTATGTGAGGTTATGGTGATCCAATATTTTTCCCCGGGGAAAAATATGGAAAACAATAACCTTCTTAATTTTTGAATAGGGTATTTTATATCGAGATTCATTAGGGTAAAACCCATTTGGAGTTCTCTTTTGTGCATAAATATTTGATATTTCTTGATTTAGCCGTAAGATTCTTTTCACTTGGTATTTTCTTTTCTTAACCTATATTAAAGTGATTTTGATTTTTATAAATATTTTTCTAATTTCTTTTCTTGATTTAGAGAATATTAAGACAAGATTTTTAAGAATAAATGAGTGTTCTCTTAAGGATCTCTTGAATGCTAGGTGAGTAAATGAGTACAAATAACTTGATATAATATTCAAAAAGATGTGATTTCACACTAAGGCTGACTAGGAAGTGGAAATAAGCTAAATTTAGACACCAATTTTTGTTACGTTTGTCATCCATCATGCATTCTCTCCCCTTTTTTGTCATCTTACACATACATACCTACCTTCCTATTCGGATTCATCTTTCCTAAACCCCATTTATTCCATCTAATTCCCATAATCTCATCTTTATCCTATCTTAATCCCACTAATTCATCCCTAATCACGTGAAATCACCCCTAATCCTATATATTATCCCTAATCATATCCCTAAACACCCCTTTTATCATCCCTATGCTAACATATACCATAATTTTAACATTTCCAACATCTAACTACATTTAATCTTTCCTATACAACCCTAACCTACCTAAAAATACCAAACCCTTAATTTTACATCTTTAGGGACCTTTGTATCATATTTATCACCATCTCCACCACCCGGATGAAGGGTTACTCAATGGTGAACCCATGTGTTTATGTATTTTCTTTGGTGGTGTATCTATCAACTTGGAGTTATCTTAGATATATTTCATGCTATTTTGAATGATTTGAAGTCCATTTTCTTTCTTAGGATCCCTTTTCATAGTTTCATAACTTTTTGCATTATTCATGCAAGTCTACCAGCTTATCTTGGATATTTTACATCCACTTTTCCATATCTGATTCATCTTCATATATCTCTTTCCATCCATCAAGCCCCTCAAAACCCTTAATATACCCCGGTCATTCATTGATCTATACCATTTATTGTTGACCCACTCGCATCATCAAATATTTCAATATTCTTACATATTTTATTTTTCTCCAACCTCCCAACATCAGATCTAAAAATTCCTTAGAATTTTAGAGCTTGCTTTAGATGTGTTTCAATATTCTTTTTGATCTACTCTTGCATTTTCCGTCGATTGTCCCTATTAGGTTCGTGTCACTATCTTGACCCGATTAGGTTTGATTTCTTTTTATCAAATTGGGTTGACATCCATCCTAAAACTTTATTACTTATTGGGATTTAATTTTATGGGTAACCCACCATCTTATTTGCTAATCCATTTTTTTTATCTCTCTCTTTTTTGTGCAAAGTTATCGAGATTGAAAAAGATTAGATCTTTTCACTCATCACCCTCATCATCATCACATATCAAGAAGCAACCTTAAACCTCCCATAATTTGGTGTTTAATTTATTTCATAAATTTCATTAGAGTAAAACATGAGTGGGAACATTCGATTAACCATTATGGCACGTGTGGTGGACTTACCCTTCTTATTTTGTTAGTTCTTTCTTTTATTTTCATTTTCATTTTCTATTTATTTCTTTCTACTAATTATGTAGGAAAATATTCTCTTTCTTACATTCTTAGGGGATTTTCTTTCTTAGATCAACAACACGTGTGCTTAAATTGGAAAAAAGGAAAAATAATGTTTATCCGGCATTCTTCCTTTTGTACTTATTTTTTCTTTTTGCATATTTTTTCCTTCTTTGTCATCATGATCTCATCAAATTAACACTTCATTTTGGATCTAAAAATAATACCTTCATGTTTTTTGTTCATAAAGTCTAAGTAGGAGGTAATCATTACATTCAATGATTTCCCACATTATACCGAGCTCACAAATTAATCAACATATCTAAAACATCTTATACCATGTGGAACTATTGGGATTTCATCACCCAATAAGAAAGTCACCACAAGTGTTTTGGATTTGTAAGAAATAATTTGATTTTCGGTATATCAGCTAAGAAACTAACACACTTATAACTACAATGTGTGATGGGATGGGTAGTCCCCAATACCAAGCCATGTATCGGTAATCATCACCGATATGTGCCCCATACCTTTAGGTATATTAAGGATGTAATATAAAACAACCCGAGACCATCCTTATATTGATCACTTCTTAGGTTCCCTTTGAGCCACTTTCTTTTCTTTTTCACACTTTTCTAATAAAAAGATAATCAACACTTTTCTGCTTGTTTTTTTATGACACTAAAATTAGCATATGTTCTTGTTTATTGTTTCATTTCTGTTATAACTCATTCTCAAGATAGAAAAATGGAACAATCAACCTCATCTGGAAACATTCCCATTTACAATAATCTTTCCCATCAAATGTTTATACTTTCTATTGCTTCTTCTACACCTTTCTTCACCTCGTCTTTGGTTTTAACCTATTTTTTCCATGGTGCCTTCTCATGAGACCCATGACACTTAAACCCACTCCCATGTTAAAACCAATCCTTTCCTCTATAATAATTTTATTCACTCTAGACCAGCTACACCCCCATATACCACTTCCTTAGGAGCCTTTAGACCTCTCAATTTCCCTCATGGATACATGCATTTTCTAGAGCTCCTTAATTCTAATATCGTTTCTCTTTAATATTATTTCACTCATAATTCCACCCATCTCCCTATCATTTGACCTACCCTTCGATAACTTTATCCATATCCTCCACATTTCACATCCATCGAGGTTCTTACTTCTTAATTTTCCACTTTCTTTCCAATGGCCATGAATGAATGGGAATAACACAAAATGATCATGTTTCTCATGAATCTTCCTCTATGGTCCCCAAACCCACCAATCCACTCAATCTATGGTCCCCATTCCATCTAATTTACCTTCTATAAACATCACCCTACTTCGTCTATCCCCATTACATCCTCATCTACATTGGTGATTATGGATCCTACTCATACTCTTCAAAGATCCATCCATTTTTTCCACCGACCGCAATATGTCAAAAATCAGTTCCCTTATCTACATCCCAAGTCCATATTAGTATCTTCACCTCATAACCCCACCCTTCAAAGTCTATTAAAAATAATTAACACCCACTCTAGAGTGTATTTCAACACATGTTCCCTAATAAATATTTCCAAACATCCAAACCACTCCATACCTACATCCAACTCACCCCATAAAAGCCCAATCTAAATAACCATCCTCATAATCCTATGTGTCTAATTACATCCCACATAACATCTCATTTCCCAACCTATTGAATCATAAGCATTCACCAATATTTGTACTTTTCAATTGCTTCCACAAACTCCTACTTATCCATAACAATATCAATCTTATCCACAACCTAACCCATCCACTTATTATAATCTACAACCTCACCAATCAATCCCTTTCCCAATCACATCTAATGACATAATGGAGACTTTTCTAAGTACAATTTCTAATCTCAAAGATGCTACTTTAGGTCCTAAAAACACCTTTATTTACAACAAAAATTGTAACTATCCGATCAACTCATTTGTCCCTCGCTAAAAATTATCCTCCACACCTGAACTCCCTAAATTTTCTAATTTTAATAGTAAGAAGGAAACTCAACAAAATCTTCATGTTTTATGACAGGTATGTTATCTTATTCCCATGACCAAGACCTCATGTTCTATACTTTCCCCATGTCATTGGGACGGACCCACCTTGGACCGGTACAATGTCTCACCCAAACACTCTCTCTCTCATTCACCTAACTCGCGCATCTTTTTTTATAAAATTTATAAATAAATATTACACATAAGATCACCATTACTTACCTCTATGCTATTAATAAATTTTATGAAGATTCAATAATGGATTTAATTCTAGATGGAATGGCATCATCAATCAACTATCCTTCTCTCTTCCCAAAACTGAGCATATTGAACTATTCTCTAGATCATGTGTGAAGCATATCTCATCCATTCTCCAAATCCAATCATTTCAAAAATTGAGGAATCCTTCACAATGGCTCGCAAGCTACAAATATGTGCCCTTGAGTAGGGCCATGTCAATATTTTCTCCAAAAATAAAAACTAAGTTCACAAAACTCTCCACTCAAAAATAAATCTAAAACTATAGCAAATGTCATCTTAGTCAAATCCTCTTCCGCATACCTCTCATGTTTATCCTCCATGAAGAGATCATATACCATCTCCTAACTATAATTCCCTTATAGAGTCATATTGTTTCATCTTCAATAAATTATTGCATCGTGTTTCATTCAACTTACCACTATCTCCCAACCCATTGACGACACATTTCCTAAACCCACTTGGTACTATGAAGACCATGACTCTAATCACCATCAAGTCCATGGTCAAGATATATAAAAGTGAAAAACCATCAAGAGAGCTTATATAATTTATTATCAATCATGGAGACCTTTAATTAGATGATACCAATTCTCTTCCTAACTAACCATTGGATATATTCAAGTATCCCTTCCTAATCATTCACCAAATAATCAGGTTGATCCTTCTACATCTCAAGCACCTAATGCCCATATGATCAATACTTTAAATAAGGATTCAACATCACCAACTACACGCAATCCTCCCTTCATCCACAATATCTTGTGGTACAATTTAAATTTTAAAAATTAATATGTTGTCCATTAATCTAAAGTCATTTACTCATCAAACCAAGGAACATAAAATTTCAATAATTCGGTGTTGTATGCACACTTATAGGGATTTAAGAGGTAAGGAAATAAATTACTTTCACTAAAATGATTGAGATAACAATTATTGAAAACAAACTAAACTCATATTGAAAGTAAATAGCTTCCAAATACTATAAATAAAGAAAATATTACAAATTTATAATATAGATAAAGGAATGAATTTCTTGCTAATCTACTCACACAAAAAATAAAGTAACAAACTATGGAGGGTTTATCATACTATAAGTGGGCCCTTCCTTGTGTGTTAATCCATCTCGAGGCTTGTGATTAAAATCTACTGAAAATAACTCAAAATTTATTGAATTGGCATGAATATTACAAAAAAACTTCTCTAATTGTATATCCTCTACTATATAATTCTCTCTCTTTACATGCATCCCTTTTCCAACATTGATCCTTTTCCTTTTATACTCATTAATTACAATAAAGTGTGTTAAACATAGTTTGATTAGGAGTTCAAACAAATCAATTAAGATATCTCAAATAGATCATCTGGAGATTTGATGCATGCAATATAATTAATCAATAGGTGTTTAGATGTCAAACAAATAACTTGAGTAATCGATTAGTCCAATCAATCGGTTTGCAAATCATGAATTTAAACAATGGGTTCCTCATTAAGTTGCAATGGATAATCAAATCTATAATTAAGTTATTTCCCATTCCTTATTTTCTAATTCTAAATTATCCTTCAATGACACGTCATAAAGATGAGTGTCATTATTCAAGTCAAAGAGATCTTCGTAATCATGGCTTCTTAGTTGTAGGTGAAATTCTTTTGTTGTAGGCGCAGTTGTTGTGGACAGTCCTTTTGTGCGGGCAGATGAGTGGATGTAAGTGGTTCCTTACTATAGGTGAATCCATATGGCTACAAATGGGTGGTTGCAAGTAATTCCTTTGTTTCATACGTGTTACTACATATAACTAGTTTCTTGTAAACAAGATACCATCACATGTATTATCATTTAAATAATTTTTACAACTATAAGAATAAATGCATACTCAAAATACAAAAAAACAATTTTAACTAGTAATAAGCATATTAAATAGTATTATGCCAATAATTTTAAGTTATAGTGGTAATAATGAGCAGTATGACTAGGAAATACAAGTTCATAGTCTCTAAATGTCTTAAAAAAATTACAAAGGATGAGTTATTTATAAAAGGAGTTTAATCAATTCATCACACCATAGGCTTAACCTATTGAGTGTCCTCATTCAATTTTCTTTTTTCCTCCTTAATGGTACTGCATACATGTCTAAAGTCAAATGGAATATATATCCCTTGTGTTCTGTGAATAAGTACCATTGTTCATCCTAAACATGTTCATAACTTTGTCTGTATTAATTCATTTAATGGTTGATCACAAGACCAATGTGGTATCGTAAAGTGGAATATTGGTAGATGGTAGCCAATTAGAAACCAAGTATTTTCACATGAAATATAAATATCAATATATGGATTCACTCTTCTTAAATTTTTTATGATATTATGATTGGAGTGCATCACTTTCTTTTATAGATCGGAGACATCTTGTTCCAAAGGCATCCTACATCCTTGTACTACTCTCTTCCATTGTTTTTATCATGTCTCCGACTTCTTCATATGACACTTTCCTCATCTTCCATAGCCTTTTTCTAATCTTCTTGTTATTCATATACTTGGCATTTTATTCTACTACTTCTTTAATGTTTGAAGCTTCAGCCCACCATTAGTGGTTGTACATTCTCCAAGTGCCTCCAACATTCTTCCATTTATCTATCTTTGTCTAATTCATTTAGAAAATAAAACAAACTGCCTTAACTTGGAAAAATCCAATTTACAGAGTTGGAATCTAGTCCTTGTCATACTCAAGAGCAAAATTTTATAGGTATAGTTCACATAACAGATTTGAATGTCATGCGTATTTTCACATATAATCTATTCCTAGCTCCATTGATTTCAAATGGCATGTCATATTGATACAAGTAAGTTTGAGTTATAACATCATTTCCTATAGGAAATAATATAAAAATTTGAATGCGGTATGTATTTGAATATCGCATGGCCACCTTAACCTCTCTCTTCTTTCTTTTTCTTTCGTTGTTCAATTTATTTATCCTTTTCCTCGATTTATTGCTTGTACTAGAACATGAGTTCTTGTTTTTCTTTTTCATACTTTCCTTTTAACTTGTTAATATAGGTTTAGATTGATTCACTAAGTAATTAGTTAGCATTGTTTATGTTGCCATCTACGTATAAACTGGTTTGACATGATCTCTTATAAATTCTTGAATAACAATTTTTGGTTATAATGGGGTGACATTTACTTGTTGCATGTTAGCACGTTGTAAGAATGGTGGTGTTAGCTCTAAAACATGCTCTATTACATTATATTTAACTACAGTAATATGTTCCTACACTTTTCCAACTCCCACAGGACATCTTCTCTTCCTCAATTCTATGGATCCAAGTGATCAATTACCTCCTCAATAGATTGGGACATATGTTTAAGTTCAATCGGTTCACCAATTTTTCCTTCTTTGTCTACCTAAATACCATTTGATACATTAAATATTTGGTTATCTTTCTTTTCCAATTTATTTTCCCATCCTATCATCAGATCCTTTCATTTCACAAATTTTCTCATCAGTATGAACTACTATTGCATTCTCCTTTATGCATTCTCTAGGGTATTCCAGTCCAGCTTTCTCCTCCAACTTCATCCTTTTTCTCCACCTGACCCTCCATCACACACATTGTCTCTACATCCTAAGCTTGTTCTTTTAGTCCCTCCATGGGATTTCAAGGAATTTCTACTTGTGAAATGCAAAATCAACACCTCCCTTCTCTATTTATATTGGTGTGGGCTCATTGTTCTCCTCGGAGCTTTCACATCACTATCAAGTGATATGGTTTGAAATTTTTTACTTTGAGTATTTTGATATTTTAGAATTTAGCCTACGAGAGTGCCTCGGTGGTGTAGGAGTGGACTTGAAGGATTCCTTTTACCTTTTGAGATGGATGATTCATGAGTAGAAAATTCAATGAGGGTCTCAAAATAAAATTTCTTTCAGGGGACACAGGAACATGATTTTCTTCAGAAAGTGTTAAATTTTCAGAGGCATGGTGTTCTTCATGTTGGGAGCTTGATGGTACATCCTCTTTTATATGCTCAGAGGTGCTCTTACTACTCTTTCTCATCTTTTATATCTTTCTAAATAACTCATTTATATTTTTTGACTTTGAAAAATCATCCCACTTATTTTAGGATGATCCTTTGTAGGATATGCTTTACTAACATTGTTATGAGGAAGTGGCATGAGACTATAAACCAACCCTTCTATTCCTCCCTACTCATCTTCTTCAATGCCTCATGTAAGAAATTGGGCACATTCACTTGTCTATTATTCTTCAAATTGATTTAGAAATTTAAAGTGAATTGTATTCAGCCTAAAGTATCTTCCCTCAGAGGTAAAATACTTGATAATATAATTTGCAACTTAAACCCAAATAGGTTTAAGATAAGTTCTATATGTACATTGTCTATCAATAATGAATACATCATCTTCATCGGTGGATTCCCTTCTCATGGCCTCTCGTATTTTCTTTCTCGGAAATGGTTCATCCTTTGCAAGAATTCTAGTTACCTAGGCCAATATATCATCACTAATTCTTATTGATAAACACTTTACCTTTTCTTCACCATTACTAAGCATATTATCAAAATCTTCAACCATTGATTCATTGAAACTCTAGAATAGGTTTATGTAATCTAACCATCAATTGTCTTGAAAATACTATGAAATTTGAATCAGGCTAAGAAGTTGAGAGTGCTCTGTGGGTTCATGGAAAATCAAATCTCCCTCATTTAAAATATGTAGCTTACTCGCCCTCAAAATGCAATCACACGCTTTTTTTTAAAATGATGCAAAATTGAGTTGTGTGGGATTTTTGATTATTTTTTAAAACTTTGATCTTGAAGAACATGCAAATAGTTACGAGAGAGATAATTAATTGATGTGAATGCATGAAGTGTGTGAGGTAAAGTAATATCACTATATGAGATGACGTGTAGGGACACAACATGGCATGAAGGGCAGCGATTTATAAATGCAAATAAAGACACAATGATTTGGCATGAATACTAATCAATAATAAACACTATAATTATATTTTAATAAATTGGTAAGAGTGCACTTATCTCGATGCATATTTAGAATGATGATTGTGAGTGTTTTATTGAATTTACGCCCTTTCTACATGCTTTCTTGCTATCATATTGTGGATGTTGCTACAATGATACATGTGTGTCTTAAATTTCTATTTCTCACTCCTTAATAAACTCAATAACTCTCGGAGAGGGATTTCCATTTCGTTGGGGTGCTAGTTGTCTCTTCTTTCATCTTTCACACATATAAATATATTTTATATTCTTCATGAAATCATGAGCTTTTCGATACATGAAAAAAGTATGGGTATGATGCTTTCTTTATAAGTGGACCTTAAATCATTGTATCTTCTCCTTGTGATGGATTCCATGTACTCTTCTGCAACCATCTAACATCAAAATCTTGGAAAACATAAATTATAAGAAAATAAAAGGTTAACATAGTGTTTCGATCACCTGGAGAGGGCTGATCAAACACTTTAATTTGTTCTTGAAGTATTCATAAAATTGAATATACCAAGGCCACTAAAATATTTCAGTCCTCTAAAATATCAAAAGATGAATCAATAGGCTCAACTTCTATTTTTTCTCTAATGTCCTTATTTCCATCTAATGGCCTTTGAGTGAATCAATTGGAAAAATAAATGATTGAATGCTTTAGAATAGCTAAAATATTCCTTCAACTGAAAGGTGTGCATCAATGGAGGCCCAGATGTGCATAGTTTCACACAATATCCAAGAATTTAACATGAAGGCTCAACCTAAAGATTCAATTAAACATCAAAGACCCCGGTTCTTCAATCCTAAGATACACTCAAAGGCTTATAGACAATCTTCTTGTAATGAAATTGAAAAGGACACTAAACTATCACATTACATGATGAAGTATCTTCTTGTAATGAAATTGAAAAGGACACTAAACTATCACATGGATGAGATCCCCAGTGTGATTTGGAGGGACTTTAACCAAGATTGCAATAGGAATAAGAAAAACTACTTGCAGACATTCCAAATAAAGCGGAGACACAAATTTTACCAAGATTGACATAGACTAATTCGAGTTGATTAGATTCATCAGCAAGGAAAGCTTCTTTGAAATGTCTCAGATCTTGTCAATGGATGTACACTTGCAACCAACTTGACATGATAAAATCTAAAACATAGGAAATTAACAAGTTTCTCAAATGTTCTCTCAAGAAGATGCGATTTCTCACATTTTCTCTTAAGAATTCAACCCCCGACCATTTTTAAGAGTATCCTCATTGAATTTATACAATTTACTCACTCACTCATCCAAAAATTTCCCCCAAAAGAAGAATATTCGAGGAATCCTTTTCTTGTTACCAATTTGTCTCGGAAAGTGACATTTAACAAATTTACACCATAACTTCTAGGTGGATGATTCATGAACTGATCACATTTCTCACACCCTTGACTAATGAATGGGATGCCATGCCAAAACTTTTTGATAGTCCTTCTAATCATTATTTTATTCTTTCATGCAAGAAATTCCCATTTTAATCATTTTTCGGTGGCTCTGTATAGCTGGATCTGATAGGCAATCCTTTTCACCCTCGAGGCAACACCTTTTTCATCCCTTTGCACTGCAACCTCCATCATTTCACCCTTTTCCCATTCTTTCCTCTACAACTCTACTCCACATCTAGCTTCTCTGGTAATTCACATTTTTGCAAGTGCTCGAGCAATTCTAACTTCAAAATATCAATCTTTACATTCCTTGGACTCACAAATTAATCTCTAAATCCATTCAATTACACTTTTCAAACAAATGACAAGGAATTTCATCAAAAATGATGAAAAACAATGCGTATTCATCTCCCAACATCTTGGAGAAATTTTTTCCACAAAATCGATACAATGCAAAACAAACGCGTTGATTATGCCCCTTCTCAACTTTAGATTAGAGTCGTCCATGTGTTTCCTTGGTGCAATCAAAGGTGAAGTACAAAGGCAAGTTTCCAAGCAAGCACGGGCCTTCCACGTGCCACAGGCCCAAGAAAATTACCTTTTGGCCTTTGAAAAGTCTCAGTATAAAAGGGGCTAGTGGAAGCCTCCACGTGTCTCACTGGCGCACTTTTGATATGGTGCCCAAAAGTGGAGACCCCAAACAAGCGCGGACTCACCACGTGTCCTAGCCCGAAAAATTTGTTGAAAAATTTAAAAACCGTGTGGAAGGCACCACATGCCTAGGCTCCAAGAAAGTTTCAATGGCCGTTAAAAAGTCTAAGTATGGGCAGGATCTAGCAGAAACCTCCAAGTTTCCCTTTGGTGCTTCTTCAAAAAGTAAAGTATAGGGGTAGGTCCCCAAACAGGTGCGGGCCCTCCATGTGTCCCAGGCCTTAGAAAGTTGCTTGAAAATTTTAAGTAAAGAGAGGAGATGGTGGAAGCCTCCACATGTATACTCGGTGTAACTTTGAGATGTTTCCAAAAGTGGAGACCCTAAACAAGCGTGGGCTCACCACGTGTCTCTTTGGTGTAACTAATAAGCTAGGACCCAGAGGCGGATCCTCAAATGAGCATCAGCCCTCCACATGTCCATGTTCTAAAAAAAGTTGCACCAATTGTATGAAAAATTGTCTAAGTCTAGGCGAGGTCTAGTGGAAACCTCCACATGTCTCCTTGGCGCAACTCCAAAGGTCAAACCAAGAGGTGAATTTTCAGATAAGCACAGCCCTCCACATGGACAAGACTTGAGTTAAAGTAGGTGTTAAAGTTTCAAAATGTCTCATCGAGCCGTATCCAATCGAAAGGGCCACATTTCCATAGATGCTTAGGGCAAAAAGCGGGGAAAACAAAACGTGACTATGGAAAAAATGGAAGGAAGGGAAAAACCAGAGTGTACACCCAAGTTACAAATTCTTTCACATGGACAGAGGAATGGAAATTTTTTTGGACTTAATGTGATCCTCGACCAAAGGAAAGACTCGATCATGGAGACCAAATGAAGGACATTAGCCATTCATCTTTTGACCGTAATTTTCCATCGAATGTGAGCTTATAATGCTTAAGAGTAAACCACCTCTCCATTTCTCCTATGTAAGGTTTTGTTTTTTCTATCAATTTTTCCCGAGGGAAATAATTGGATAATAATTTGGCAACTCACGGGGGTCACCCGCCTACTAGGTGGAGAGACCAAGAGCCTTGAAGTATCCATTGGACATGGATTCATGAATGATAGCTTTATATTGATCTTGTTCTTGAAAGTTGAACCCGATTGCTTGCACTTGGTCATACCGAGTTTTTTCTCTACTTTGCACTCTCAATTTTCATAGGAAAATTTTCAAGGTGAGATTTCGAGAGTAGAAAATTGTCTGACTGAACGTTCACTTGCCCCTAAAATGGATTGTACAAAAAAAAAAACACCATAACACACTATGTCCAATAGAGAAAAAACATACATGCCCCAAGTGGAACATACAAAGTGTGCACGAGCACTTCTTCTACTGAAAGAAAACCTACGCTACTCTACGCTAACTAGATGAAAAGGGAACTCAAACAAATCCAAAGAATCGGTAGGGAGAAGTAACTTCCCTTTCTCAAAATAGAAATCCATGTATATGATTTGGCATTAATGATGGATGTTATAATGAGTGAAAAATTGACAAGAGGCCGATCCTCCACCCAAATCATCAAGGTATCAACTAGAAACAAGAAAAATACCTCTTTTAGTTTCTCTACATTTGGATTGAAGAGGCATTGCAACTGATCCTTAGTACTTTGAAACTCATCCTCATTCTCAAGAGTAAGCATGATTAGTAGCAACTCCGATTTTGGCTCTAGTGAAGCCAAGTATTTGATTGGGGATGGTCTCGATCCATGAAATTTTCCATTGCTCTGAAATTCAACTCCAAAAATGGAATCTTCCTACGGACCTTCCTAAAAAAGAGGCTACTTGCATGCTAATTTTTTTCTTTACGATGCTTCTCCAACAAGCTAATCCTCTACCTTTATGACTACTATGCAATGTGTGTCATCTTTGTTCCCTTCCTCCTTCTATTGATAACATGAAAGATTCAAATCTTCCAACCTTGGTTCCATAGGTCCATTGTGAAATATAGGCTGCATTGCAATTGAATTCTCTCCTTCGTGACAACATGATCATGTTCCTGGAAGGTGGATGATGGAGGAGAAAATGATGTGATCTCCTCAGGCTCCTCTCACGCAAAGCAATCCTCCAAGTAAGACAGATAATCTGCCTCCTCATTGTCTTGTTACGTGTGTTCACCTCCTCCATGGTGTCCTCCTGATCTACAAATTTCTCACCATGGTTCCCCTCATCTTCAAACATGAAGTTTGAAAGCTCAAACTCTTCTTTGACATTAGAGTTTGAGTGGCCTTGGCTTCTGTACTTGAAACCTCTGGAACTATATGGTTCTCCTCCACAACTAGAATGCACTCCTCCTCTTTTGGATTTGGAGTAGCTCCTTCTTCCCTCACTTGTGTTGTAACCAAAGCCTCCACCACTTGTGGCTTGACCTCAGCCTCCTCTGGGGGCTTGACCATCAAGGGGATTTTATTAATCCTAAATCTAAGAGCCAAGCTCACCAAGCTTCTAATCATTTCTTCTTTTCTTGGCTCTTCTTCTTGTTGCTCCCCTTGACTAGATTCTTGAGTTTCTTCTCGACATGGGCTGGGAAAGCAGGAGGAGTGGTGGGTGGGAAGGTATTTATTTTGTCTCTTATGGAGGGGACTTGGATTTGGAAGGGAAAATGCTAGAGGAATTGAGATGAGATGGAAGACTAGAAGATGGAGAAGGGAAATCAAAACTTGGGGAAGCAAGTGAGAAAATAGACTCATGACACTGCTATGATGATACTGATTGAGAAAGAGGAAAAGAAAAGATATGATGTGGTGGACTTACCCATTGACAAGGTTGTATGGTACCAAGCTCGTAGGCCTCTATTTCCTTGTTCCACTATACAAGTTGAGGAAGAATTTCAACCATGAAGTCAAGCTTCTCTTGCAGGTTATAATGTCTTGGAAAAGGGCCTTCCCATGGACAAGGTGCCCTGTAACCATATTTTGAAAGATTTGATTTATGTTGTAGAGAGACCGACCATGTTAGCCTTCATTATTTGAATCTTCTCCAGGAGGTCAACATTCTCATGTATAATTGTTATCATCATATGTATACCCTTGTTCTTGATAAGCTCCATAGCCAAAATGATTTTGACACTTGCTCATATGGGTAAGTATGTTGGTTGTGAATATGATCATAATGCTGATCTAGAGGAGTCGAGAAATAAATTGGAGGTGGACTCAACCACCGCTGCTTTGTAAAGTGTGAGTTCCAAGATGGGAATGAAGCCATGACTACACAACTTCATGAATGACATAAGGTGAAAGATGTGGAATGAAGAATGGGGGAAATGGATGGAAAGAAAGTATGCGACTCGAGAATGGGTTTTTGATCGATGGAGTCGCCACATGTGCTTTGCAAGTGCTTCTAAAGGTTGAATCTTTAACATGAACACACCAACCTATGAAGATGAAGTGGTAAGGTGCTTCTAACCTCTCCCACCGAGTGTGCCAAAATTGTTGAAGTGAAATTTATAGCACCCTCCCGAATTTCCTTATACGTGAGTGGGGCATCCGGTGTAATCTACATAACATTGGACCATCTCTCAAGCTGTGGGACTTGCGGGCTTGAGATGGTCCTCTAGAGAAATTCAGCTTCTTCTTCCTAAACTACCTACCATAAGCTACTCTAATGCAGGAAAACTATCTAATCCTAATCTAACCTTCCAAGGTATCGAGAGAGAGAGAGAGAGAAATGATGAAAATAGAGCCTACACTAAAGCAGTGATACACTATAAAAGGAAGTTGTTGATCACAAATCCAACTACTTGAAATGGAGAGAGGTGAGAAATGGAGAGGATGGACAAGATGCATCATAGGCCAAGGATAAATTTCACACAGAACACCACTTTAAACCCATTAAACACAGCTCTCAAAACCTACAATAGACATTAGAAATATGCACAATATACCCTACAATGATGAGAGGCAAGAAGAGATAATAAAATAAGCAAAGGATGGACAAAATGCATCAAAAATAGATTTTATTACTCCATGAATTCACACAGTACATCATTAGTGGGAAAGAGGCAAGAAAATTCCATTACAAAGAAAAGAGAGGAGGCTTAAGCTCCACATTCAACCCTAGGGAAGAAAGAGAGAGGGGGCATGAGAGAGAAAAAATGACCAACTCTTAGAAAAATGCCCCTCCTTACAATATATAGGAAGAATGAGAGAGAAAGGAGAGGAGAATTCGAAATCCTATTCCAACCACCCCAGAAAATGCATTGAATTCACCTGCAACAATGATGGGTTCTATGCAAAACCCATGCCTCCATTAATGTTCCTTGTTGGGAAAGAAAGGAAGCCCAAACCTCATTATGGTGGTAGGTGAGAAACTTGATAGCCTCAAAAATGGTGGACTATATTTATAAGCAAGACAACCTAAGACAAAGACATGCACACAAGTGATAAAAGAACCATTATAAGAGTTTAAGAAAGATTCAAATGATAGTCTAAGAGGATAATGACATGATAATTATTAAATATAATTATCAAAGGGCTAAAATATTAAGGAGAACTACAATGGAAGGGAAAATCAAGAAAGGAAGTAGGAGAGATCCTACCTTCATAATTTTGTTAAGAAATAAATATATGTTGAGAGGATCATTTTTGTATCACAACCTTCATAACATAGACAAAAGAAAAAATGAGAAGATCATCTCGAGAGCTTTCCAAGTTAGAAGACACTACATCGAGACTCTAGTTATGTCACAAAGTGATAAAAGAACCATTATGAATAGCAATCACACCGCAACACGAGATTTGAGAGAGGTTGGTTCGATTTTCCAATCGCGGGTCGATGTTCTTATTCAATATTTCACTCGAATCATATTACCTTGTAATTATTCACCATGTTATTTGATCAAAATTTCCTTATTGGGGTCGGATTTCTATATTGATGTAATATATTATTTTCCATGCATTTTATTTAATTCCATAGATAATCATTGCATTTAATTTAAAAACCTCCACATTCATTATTAAACAAGGCATAAAACTTACATGATAATTATTAAAATATAATTATCAAAGGCCCCCTTTGCTTAAAATATTACGCACCCAAAGTGAGATAAAACTCTTGAAATTCGCCTATGGAAAGGGGGAAAATGGTAAAGATAAGCAAGTAGAATTAGTAAGAGGGGAAGAGGAAGTGCCATTTTCAAGGCCTTGATGGTTGGAACTGGATAAAAAAAGAAATGAAGGGAATTCTTAGGCGATTCTAAGAGTAAGATATTTTTGTTGAGTTTTAACATGTTTTTGAAGAAATGAGTTTTTTAACAGTGAAAGAAAAACAAATTTCAATGCATGAATTGTGACTTGGTGCAAACATGAAAAGTGTTCAGAATTCAGGATGATCTTAGATTTTTTGTGAATGTTTTTAAATCTATTTTTAGGTGTTTTTCTAACATAGTTGCGGGGAGAAATTTGTTGGTAGAGCCAGATCATTCTTGAGATAGTTTCTACTATTTTTCGAGTCCTTGGGACATTGATCAGCTCAAGGTTTTGATTCATTATTGGTTGTTTTTAAGAGTTATTGTACTTACATTTCAATATTATTAATAGATCGAATTCCGAGATGATGGAATTTTCGAACCCAGTAAACAATCTTGTTTGTTATCCGAATGTTTTTATTTTTCGATTATTTATTTGCTACACAAGTTTTCCACACTTCTATGGATGCATAATAATCATAATTTAATCAATTTTTGGAGTTTATAATACTTAAAATTGGTTAAGAAAGTCACGATCTTTGGAAACTTTTAAAAGTAAGAAAAATACAACACACGTTTTCGTGATCGAAAGAGAGAAAATATGAGTGGGAAAAGGTTCTTGTTTTTGTGAATGACCCAATTATGAGGATTAAGTTAGAAAGTTGTTGGTAGGTACTAAAACAAAGCCTCTAAGAGGTGAGAGAGGATGTTGAAGATTGGAATTTGATGTAAAATAGAAACCCTATATTTAACTAAGAGACCAATACAACCATGTGTCTTTAGAGAGAGTAACAAGAAATACAAAAAAAGTAGATGGCTAGATCAAGATCCAAATCATAATATTGAGTGGTTGCAATATTTTTTACCATGTTTTATATTTAGGGAGATTAGATGATGTTTTGTTGATATTTCAACAATTAATGTTTCGTTGAATGATTTTTTTGTGTGGATCCTTTTTCAGTAAGGTTGGTTCTTACATTGTTTTTGTTAGAGCCTTATATTTTCACATTTTGTTTCTAGTTTTTAGGTTATGGGATCCTATTAAAACCCTTACCTTTACCCAATCTATAAAACATATTATCATATTTACTCTAGAAAATAAAATAAAATTACGATCTATTAAGGGTTTATATGTATGTACCAATTTTTGCAGCATTGTCTTTCACTTGTTGTGCCTTCTCTCTCTCTCTCTCTCTCTCTCTCTCTCTCTCTGTTTGTGCCTTCCTATGGACTAATCTTCTAGAATTTTTCTTTGCTTTATATACCTCGGTATATTTTTGTTTCTCATTCTTTGCATTTCCCATGATTCCTCCACTTCAATAATTTTCACCTACACACATAAATTGAGGTAGATCTGAATTTCTAAGAGTAAACTCGATAAAAAAAATATACACATGAAACTCTTATTATATTAAAATCTCAATATAAATTAGGTTAGAAACTAGGTTATTTTTAATTCTATTTTTTTATACCTTTAAAACAAGTTTTTGATTTTAATACAATTTAAATTTAATATACAATTATTTAGTTTTGCATTATATTTTTAAAGAAAATAACTATATATTTTAAAGTCAATGTATTATATATAAATAAAAACACAATTTTTTAAAAAATATAATAACATATTATTGATTTTTGGTCAAAAAAAAAAAATAAAACTATAATTGCTTTAAAACTCTAGTTTTAAAAATAAAATTTGTAAAAACAAAATTTAAAACATAAAAATTGGACAATATTATTTTAAAACTATAGTTTTAAAAATACATATTGTAAAATGACCAAATTTAGAAGGAAAGTGTATATGTGGTGCTTTGGTGGTGTGCAGGTGGTTGAAGGGGTTCACGCGAACCCCCTCGCACATGCATGAGTGTTCACGTAGACCCCCTTACCTAGCACTTATGTGGCACCTATGTGGCACATTTTGGTGCCAAATCTATTTGGAGGATGATTGTAAGCCAAAATCTACCACTTAGGTGCCACGTAATTAGGGTTAATGAACTAGTAAAATTACAAAACTTTAACACAAAATTTAAAAATATAATTTTCTTTTTAAAAAAAATTGTTTTACTTTTTATTTTTTTTTTTGCTAACATATGGTATTTTAGGTCAATCAATAGTACACAATCATCCAAATTTGAAAAATAGTAAAATATATCAAAACAATTTGAAAAAAATAAACTTACTATTTGTTGAAGTCTTCTTCTTACCTGTGAAAAAAATCAATTTCGATATAAATCTTAAAAGTTATTGGCATAGACATATGTACGCCATTTATTTGAAAATATTTTTACTAAATAATTAATTAAAAATATATAAGTAAAAAAAATACAAAAATTTGATAGGACCTCAAAAGTCAAATCTTGAACATATATATAAAATTTCATGGTGAAAAAATAAATTTTCATTTAAAAACACCACTAGGGGATAGTCGTTCCTCTTTTATAACATAAGAAACAACATATGAATGAACTTAAGAAAAAGACCATATTTTTGCCAATTTTTTTTTTTAAAAATATACATTTATTCTACACTCTAAACAAAACATTTCATTAGTTTGTGGAATTTCATGAATGCATACGGTTTTGTGGCTATTCCCTTTAGAAAATAAATGAAACTAAAAATTCATGTTTATAAAGGTACAAAACATACAAAAAAGTGGGACATTTTATTGTTCTTTGACCCATTGGAGACATTATAAAGGGTTTCAAACATGGCTCGACATGTAAAGTTAGCAAGGACAAGAGGGTTAGGTGGGTACAGGGACAAAGGTTAGAGATGATAGACATAGTATAGTTTACCCGGGTTATGCGGTAGTTTGGAGTGTTGTAGATGGTGGATGGATCACCTATTAGATATAGGTGGGATGTGGTAGAGAGGGACCCCTAGCCATGTAATGGTAGAACCAATGGTAAAGAATGGGGACCCATGAGATATTGATGATGATGTGGGAGTTAGACAGGGGTATGTAGAGTGGTGGATGCAATAATTGGAATCCAAGGATATTGAGGAAGAAGCATAGGTTGTAGGAGTTGCGGAAGTTCCTACGGAGGAGATTGTGGAGATGAAGGCATGATGATTGTAGATATAGATACATTACATGTAGAGTTATATGCTACTCACTAAGAGCGTGATAATGCACACTAGAAACTAGTGGGGATTCGTCATGAGAGGTACCTAGCCATATAACTATGAGATCACTATCATAGTGAAGAGAGATGCCTATTGGCCCCATATAACATCATCTACCTCCGGATCCCTAGCATCTCAATGTACCAACCCTCATCGTGATCACACATGTCTTCATGAGCTTGGTCTACTTGCCACTCAAAAAATTGAGTGAAAGCTCAATGTGACCCAGGTGTTACATAATGAATACTTGGCCACCTCACCATGACTATATGCTTATAGGTCTAGAAATGTAGTAGGAATCCCACATCCTTCCCCGACCTCCTCCCCTATATATACATCCGAGATCTCGTGATATACCTACATTAGTAAAGTTGAGTCAAAATTTAATTTTGTCTTCTATTCAACTATATCTTCTACCACCCATGCTAATTCCCATAGGAATCGATCCACCCGAGTCTGTAGTGCATACCATGATATTACCACCATACTCAAGTAAATCAATTGGCTCCCCTACATCACTAGATGATATTGTGTCTCAATATGGAATGCCTTTGATACAAAGGTAGTCTGTAGGATTCCGCTCCAAACAACTATGTCATTATCCTATCCTACCATCTATTTTAATAGGAGCTATCAATGCCCCCTGGATCGACAGCAGTTTCAAAATGTGATACATGTCCTCCAATGTGATCGTAATGTCTTCGGTCTTGAACTATAAGCTACTAATTCTAAGATCCCATCTGTCTACTAAACCAATAATAATCCCCATGTCCCTCAAGTACACTTCGATAATAGCATAATCCACTAAATCCAACCTGTCTCTAGATGATCCCACTTTGCATTAGTTACATATACCCTCATGGTCTTGAATATGGCCAGACTCTATCTCTCGGATATAAATTGTCTCCGACATGAAAAAATCAATAAAACATGCACCCATTTGTCTTAAATTCTCCAAAATCATAAAAAAACATCATCATATATACATCTTATCTAATTAACATCAACCCTCTTATGGTCGATACCGACTTTCCCTCGGTCGATGATGATGACCAGCCCACCACAAAAAATCCTCGGTGCCCATCAATTTCTAAAAACATAAAACAAAACTAAAATATGTTTTGGACTTACCAATCTCTTTGAGATCTAGCGCTTCCTTCCTCCTCTATGGTCTCCATTTCACTTAAATATAAAGTTTTCATATCTCTTATAGATCTCAATCATAAAAATCTATCATGTCAATGAGATTAGTCTTCTAAATCCACCACTTACATAGTCACTCCGACCCTAGTCACCATCGACCCCACAAGTCATCTTCAATCGGTCAAGTCATCATCGACCATGTCCAGTTATCATTGACCCAACCTTAGTTTTATTACCCATCTCATCCAATATTTTTTAAAATTATCTGCTCTTCACTTTAAGCTTGTGTTTTACCCATGAGATACCTTTAGTTATCCCACTATGTTTAGTTGGATAGCATTTGTCTTATATTTATATCTCATCATGAATCTTTTATTGCATCTAGTATCCTATTATGTGGCCATCATTGTGTTCCCTCTCGGGTACCATCCTATCTCATTTTAAAGCCCACTTTGTTGTGGTGATCTTTTATCTTCCTCCCACCTAGGATGCATACTTTTGATTCCTAGTGTCTCAAGGATATCACATCCATTTTTCCCCCACATCGTGTTAGACCATTGTCTTGACCATCTTCGTATTTATTTGTGCATATGTTTTATGTCTTCCTTTGATCAATTGGTCCAACAGATTACACATCCATCCGAGTGTGTTACCATTTGATTCCCTCCATATTTTAGTGATCTTTTCCAACTCGCATAGTATGTAGGAAATTTTGGTCACCTCCGTTAAGGCTATAATTTGTTCCCTACCTATGTATTTCTAGGGTTCCTACCATCCTTTTATCCATCTCGAGTGGATTCCCATTGGATTACCTTCATCTTGTAGTGGTTTTCACCAACTCACATGTCCCTAGGACATTGTAAGTGTTTTCATTAAGGCCATATTTTGTTCCCTACATAAGTGATTCCAAAATCACTACCATTTTTTTAATTGTATTTCCATCCTTATAGTCATCACAATGGTCATATCCTTCTTGGGGCATCTTTTTTTTCATCCTTTCCATATTCTTCCTCTTTCCTTCATCTATTTCTTTCAACCTCATGATTTATTCTTCTTCATGTCATCGATCCCTTTTTTGAGGGGGAACACCTCAACCATGTTCTTTCATGCCTTTTTGTTGTCTCACGCTTTTCTTAACATGAAACACATGAAAAAGGGGCAAATGTAGACACCAATTTTTCGTATGCTTGTCCCTCATCATGTGTCATCTCCACTTCATCCTCATCTTTAACATACATACCTCCCCTCCTATTCAAATTCATATTTTTTAAACCCCATTTATTCCATCTAATTCCCATATCTCAACTTAATCCTATCATAATCAAAGTAGTATTTTATTACCCTAATTCATAACTAATCACATTTAATCCTCCCTAAATCTATATATTATCTCTAAAAACCCTCGTATATTATCCAAGATCCCATATACCTAATTTAATCCTTTCCACCCACAAAATACCTTTTATCCTCCCTATACAACCCTAAGGTGTTCCTAAAGAGACCGAAAACCTAATTTTATCTCTTTAAGGCCCTTTTTATTAATTCAATTTCCATCTCTACCACCTATATCAAAGGTAAATTGAGTCAACGAAGACACTGGAAGGTTTCCATTGACCCTATAATTATACCTATACATGTCCCTCTCATGGGATGTAATTTTTAGAATTCGGTATTCTTGCGAGTTTTGTTTTGTTTCTTTCTCTTCTTTGGATCTCAAACCATCAACTTGGAGCTATATTGGATATACTTCATGCTATCTTTGGATATTTGAATTCCATTTTCTTTCTTGGGATCCCGCATAGTATTTTTATCAATCTTTTGCATTACTCTTGCAAGTCTTCTAGTTTTCTTCTAGCTCGTCCATCACCACTACCATATCTGATTCCTTTACATATCTCCATTTCAATCCATCAAGCCCCTTAAAACCCTAAATCTACCCTTGATCACTATTAATCTAGACCAATTGCCATCAACCGATATGCATCATCATATCTTTTAATTTTCTTACATACCTTCTATTTCTCAAGCTGCCAAGATCAAATCTAGAACACCCTTAGTGTTTCATAGTTTGTTTCATATCTATTTATGTATTCTTTCTTATCTAATATGTTTCATTCATATTCTATTTTCCATGTCAATCTCGGGTCACCATCGATCCAATCAGTTTGATTCATTTTTATCATCATTTATCATTTTCAAATCTTCATTTTAGCATATCTCTTTTTTATTCTATTATCTTATAAATATTTCATTTATCTATTATATTTTATAAATATTTTTATGAAAGTGGGTTAACATCCATCCCTAGGAAGTTATCACTTCTCAAGACTGAATTGTTAGGAAATAAGGGATAAAATATGTGGAATAATCCCTCACCGAATCGTAACAACTAAAACTAATATGCAAAAATTATTACGGATCTCAAATAAAAGTGGAGAATAAAATAACACAACGTAAAGAGATAGTACTTAACGTGGTTCACCCAATTTGGGCTACGTCCACAAAGAATCACTTGCTCATATTTTATTACAAGTCACCACTCTCTCAATACAATACCTAGATCCGTTTGGAGCTATGCTCAACAAACTCTATAGAATTCACACCAAATTCAAAACACATATGCAATGTTTACATAATTTCAACCATATGCACAAAACCATATAAATAAACAACTGCTTAAGTATTTTTACAAAACCATGGGTATCAAAACCATGGGCCAAAACCATCCCATAAACCTATGGGTCAAAAAACCCGCCCATATGAGAAAATCACATTTCCCGATATATCAGGCACGTTTTAAGGAAAGACAACATGGAAAGTGTACATTACTCTTAGTGTACAATCTTCAACACTTTCTCACATGAAAATAGGCTCCACAACCTAATAATCTCCCACTTGGAGACTATTTTTCCTCTGAGAAAGCTTCTCAACCCTTCACTAGTTTCGTGAGGACCAACCAAAGCTGAACACAGATTCAATTTTTCCTTGTGACCACCTTGGTCATCATTTCTATAGGATTCTTACTAGTATGAATCTTCTCCAGCTTCAAATTCTCTTCCTCCAAAGTTGTCCTGATGAAATGGTACCTTAACTATATATGCTTCATCCTAAAGTGGAAAGCAAAGTTCTTAGCTAGGTGTATAACACTCTGACTATCACTATGTAACTTTCCTTCCTCCTGCTTATGCCCTAACTCCTCAAGTAATTTCTATAACTAAAATCATTTCCTTGCTTTCCTCCATGTGGCAGCAACATACTTAGCCTCCATGGTTGAAAAAGCCACCAACTTTTGTAGTCATGAAATCCAGCTCACTTTGTTGTCCCACCTATAGTGTAAACATAACCTATCATGCTCCTCCTGTTGTCTACATCTCTAGCCATATCTGAATCTACATAACCACACAAAGTGGTGTCTAATCCACTATAGCACAAAATTTTCCCCATGGTCCCTCTCAAATACCGAAGGATCCACTTTACTACCTACCAATGATCTCTACCTAGATCACTCATAAATCTACTCACCGCTCCCACTACATGGGAAATATCAGGCCTAGTGCACACCATGGCATACATCAAACTCAACCATGATGAGTAAGGTAATTAGACATCTAAGGTACCTTAGACATCTGGTTTCTCCTTTGATAACTGAAATGGCATGCCAAAGGATTCCCAACCGGTTTAGTATCCCGCATATAAAACCTCTCCAAGACATTCTTAATGTACTCTTCTTGAGATAAAGTCACTTCCGATCCTTCCTATCTTGAGATATTCTCATACCAAGGATTTTTTGGCTTCCCCAAATCCTTCATAGAAATGGATTCACTTAGCTACTTCTTGAGTACTTTTATTTCTTGCATGTTTGTACCTGCAACCAACATGTCATCCACATACAGACACAAGATAATATAATTGCCATCCTCAAATTTCTTTGTATATACATGAAATGGTCGAATGACATCTAATATAACCTTGCTCCACCATGAAGCTATCAAATTTCTTATACCATTGACATGGAGCTTGTTTCAAGCCATACAAGCTCTTCTTCAATTTGCACACCATCTCCTCTTTACCTTTGACCTCATAGCCCTCTAGTTGCTGCATATATAGTTCCTCCTCCAAATCACCAAGAAGAAATGCAGTTTTTACATCAAGCTGCTCTAAGTGCAAGTCTTCTACTACAACTATTCCAAGAACATTTCTAATAGAAGTCATTTTTACAAAAGAGAAAAAATCTCATCAAAATTTATACCTTTTTCCTGTTCAAACCCCTCACCACCAATCGGGCCTTGTATCTTTTCTTTCCTCCTTCTTCCTCTTTCACTTTGAACACCCACTTGCTCTGTAATGCTCTTTTTCCTTAGGGTAGCTTTACCAAATCCCATTTTGGTTCTCCATGAGAGTTTTATTCTCCTCATCCATGGCTTGCTCCTACTTCTTCCTAGGAATCTACCTACATTGCTTCATAAAAGCTCTGGCTCTCCACTATCATTGAGTAATAAATAATAAAGAGAAGGAGAAAACATTCAGATTCTATTCTTACCCTAGAAGACCTCCTCAATATAGGAGTTTGGGGTTCTTGTTGAGGGGGTTCCTAAACTGATTCATGTGTCACTTTCTTATTCGGAAGATCCTCTACCACTTGTATATTCTTTCTTGGATTCTTCCCTATTTTTCTACAACTGCTTGCTTATACATGACTTTCTCATTAAAGACCACATCCCTAGATCGAATGATTTTCTTGTCCTTAATACTCCAACATTTATATCCAAAGTCATCACCACCATAACCAATGAAAATACATTTTTCTGATTTAGTCTCTAGCTTGGTCCTATCATCCTTGTCTATATGATAAACACCTCACATCCAAAGAATCTAAGAAATGAATAATCAAATTTCTTACCATACCAAGCCTCCTCAGGTATGCCTCCATCTAAGGCACTTGAGTTTCCTTTGTTTATCAAGTACATAGTTGTGCTCACCGCTTCTTCCCAAAAAGAAAGAGGTTGTCCTGCATGTAACCTCATGCTGCTAGCATGTTCCATTATTGTTTTGTTCATCCTTTCGACACCCCATTCTATTGTAGAGTTCTGGAACCATCTTTTGTCTATAGATTCTATTCTTACAAAAATAATCATCAAATTCATTGTTGCAATAATCCCTCCATTATCCGACCTAGACATTTTAGCTTAAGACCTATTTCGTTCTCTACCAAGGCTTTCTATTTAACAAAAGTGTCAAATACATCAATTTGTTTCTAATACAATAAACTCAAACTTTCCTTGTTGCATCATCAATAAAAGTAACATAATAACTTGAACCCCCAAGAGATGATACCTGAGCCGGCCCCCACACATCAGAATGCACCAACTCTAACTTACTCTCTTTCTTTGTAGGTCCAACCTTGAGAAACCTTACTCACTTTTGTTTCCCATATATGTAGTCCTCACAGAACTCCAAACCTATTTCTGTATATTAGGAAAATCCTTCTTTATGATCTCCATGCCCTTATGGCTCATATGACCAAGCCTATAGTGCCACAATGTTGTATCTACTTCTAAAGCCACAAGATTACAAACATTAGTGCTATAAGTGGTTAAATACAAGGTTCCAACCTTATTACCTCTTACCACCACAAGAGCACCCTTGGTAACCTTCCAAGAGTTAGTCTGTAAATATCACAATACAACCATCACTTCCCAACTGCCCTGCCGATATCAAATTTCATCTTAATGTAGGCACATGTATGACATCCTTCAATAGCCAAGTATTCCCATTCTACATCTTAACCTGAACATAACCTTTTCCAACTATGTTGTAAGGCTCATCATCACCAAGAAAAACATGCCCAAAATCTCCTTGAACATAATCAACAAAATAATGCCTATGTGGAGTAGCATGGAAAGAAGCCCTCGAATCTAAAACCTAAGATTTAATAATATTGTGCAAAGAAAGAATCAAAGCATCCTGACATACATTACCCGTTGCCACATTCACCTCCTTGTTTTCTTCATGTTGTTTCTTCTTGTCCCGAAGCTCCCAACATTCCTTCTTTACATGCCCAGACTTTCCACAATGCCAACATACTATCTTGCTTTTGGATTTTGACCTTTCCCGATCCTTTGATTTTCCATGGCTTCCTCTATTCTTCTATCTCCCTCTAGTTTCCATTATCAAAGCATTCCTTGAAATAGAAGATTCACCAGATATTTTTCTTCACATTTCCTCACTTAGAATCACCCCTACAACATCCTCAAACTTCAACTTTGAGTTAGTTGGAACCGAGTTGCTTACCACCATTACCAAGCTATTCCAACTCTCAAGTAAAGAGCATAGAACTAATAAATCCCTAAATTCTTCATCAAATTCTATTGTAACCGAAGCTAGCATATTTACAACCATATTAAAATCATTTAGATAATCTGCATCTTGAACCATTCTCAAACATCTTCATATTAAACAAATTTTTCATTAAAAATATCTTATTAGAGGTAGAGGGTTTTTCATACAACTTCCCTAATGCATCCATCAGTTCTTTTGTAGTATTTTCCTTTGAAACATTAAATAATACCAAAGATGCAAGACACAACTGGATTTTCCCAAGTGCCTTCCTATCCAAAGAAATCCCATTCCACATTCATGATCGAGGGTTTTTTCACCTTCTCGGATAGCGGAATATAAAGATCCTTCATTAAAGGTAATCTTCCATCTGCATCTTCCAAAGACTGAAATTATGCCCATTGAATTTATCAACCCTAGATCTTCCATCATTTTCTATAGCTCCCACTCAAGATAAAACTTTCCCTGTGATTCAACACTTCAACAAACCAAACCAGGATCTGATACCAATTGTTAGGAAACAAGGGATAAAATATGTGGAATAATCCCTCACAAAATCGCAATAGTAGAAACTAATATGCAGAAATTATTATAGATCTCAAATAAAAGTGCATAATAAAATAACACAACACAAAGAGACAATATTTAACGTGGTTCACCCAATTTGGGCTATGTCCACAAAGAATCACTTGCTCATATTTTATTACAAGCCACCGCTCTCTCAATACAATACCTAGATCCGTTTGGAGCTATGCTCAACAAAATCTACAGAATTCATAGCCAAATTCAAAACACATCTGCAATGTTTACATAATTTCTACCATATGCATAAAACCAAATAAATAGACAACTACTTAAGTAGTTTTACAAAACCGTGGTATCAAAGCCATGGGCCAAAACCGTCCCATAAGCCTATGGGTAAAAAAATCCTCCCATATGAGAAAATCACGTTTCCTCATATATCGGGCATGTTTTAAGGCCAAATTTTTTTACATACTCCCTCAAGCAAGACAATGTGGAAAGTGTACAAGTACTCTTAGTGTACGAGTCTTCAAGACTTTCTCACATGAAAATAGGCTCCACAACCTAACAGTTATCACTTCTCAAGACTAAATTTTTAGAAACCCGTCATCTTATCTACTAACCCATTTTTTTTAGCTTCTCTTTGTTGTGCAGGGTTATTGAGCTTGCGAGTGTAGAATATCTTTGTGCCCATCACCTTCATCATCATCGCATATAAGGAATTATCCTTAAACTTTCCCATAATTTTGTGTTTCCTATTTTCTTTGCATACATTTCATTAACATGAAATTGGAGTTGGAAAATTCAATCAAACACTAAAGAGAAGAAAAAAAATTATTAGGCCATCACGGAAATAAGAATTTAATGTGGACAAAACAATATGGTTGTTCTATCCAACCTATATGGTGGTGTTTAGGAGAGTAAATTTTTAAGTGAAAATATAAAGATGTATGATAAGATATATATATATATATATATATATATATATATATATATATATATATATATATTAATGAGAAATGGGATCAATAATGTATGTTTCGAGTAATCTAAACTAAGATAATAGGAAGTATTTTGGCATGTGTATAGATATGGGGGACCATAAAAGGGCCAAAATATTTGTTTTGGATATTCTTCACATACTCGATTGTGTTTTGGTTTGGATGCGAGGTCAAAGCATATAAGTCTGTCCCACTTGGTGGCAAAAATATTTTAAAACATGGCTTGTAATAAATCTTGAAAAATACTTTAAAAACTTAAAACTCGGGTAAATTAAGGATGAGTTATGCCTTGTTATATTTAATCTTTTAAAAATGTGTTTATGGAAAATTTCTTTTGTGGGCCTTATTTGATTGAAAGTAAAAACATGCAAAAACATAGGACACATTTATATGCTTTAAAGCATTATAACATGACTATGTTATAAAACGAGCATATTATAATGCACTTGTATTATGGCTTGGAATCTCTAATCGATAAATCTCTTCCATTATAACATGATTGCATTATAATGTGCTCATCTTATATATTTTATAACATGAGCCCACATTTTACTATGTCAATTTTAATTTTTCATTAAGAATTAAAAATGTGAGTATGTTTTTTTTCTTTGGCTTCAAAACAAGCCACCCTTTGGCTTGGATATTTGAGCATGAGGGTTTGACCGTATATTTTGTGACTAAATCCATGTTTTGTGAATAAACATAATAATATCAAGTGTACATCCCATTTTTGATGTATTTTAAGACAATATTAAAAAAACATATGTGATGTTAAGATCTATCGTATATTTGTTTCGATGTTTTTACTTTCGAAAATGTGAATAGTTTAAGGTTTACATCTTTAAATTTTTTTGTAGTGTCTTCATTTTTCACCAAAACACAATATGTATTAATTATTCTAGATAAATGTTTAAATGCTCATCCAAATGTCAAAAACATTATTTGACATAATCTTGGATCCATTCTACACACATGCAAAATTAAGAAAAACTAATTTGTGACTATTTTTATTAATATTACGGGTGTGTACACATGATTGTATCATTTTCAAAATGTCTCCTCTTTAAAAATAAGTATAAATTAACACACTCATTGAAAAATTAGGAAAAAAAAATAGTGGGACCTAATACATGATCTTAGCTAACTTTTTACTGAAGGGATTTGTAAAATAGTTTATGGAACTAAAAATTGGGGGCGTACACACAAAAAATGTTATAATTTTGACACAAAAACATGACCACTTTGTGTGTGAACCACATTTCTCACTCTTAATCTCCACCATTTAAAAAAAATGTAGTCTAGAAACTACATTCTAAGATCTATTATTATTGTTCTTATCAAATTATAAAATTTTGAGGATAAGCATATAAAAATGTTTGTTGAAGTTCATATTTTTCTTATTTCACGTGAAATTGGTTTCTTTTTATACCAATTTGTCCCCATTTCTATGCACATGCCCATTTGCAAACATTAAGATAAAATGGAACCATGTGTTTAGGCTCTATTTGTGTGCACAAGTCATGACTAAGGGATATAAGGAAAATAAATACTATAAATTACCTAATTTCCAAATCTCGACATCTCTACTAATATTTTCCATGTATTTTCAACTATAGCATCTAAAAACTCCATAACTTAGCATGATTTAATGGATGTACATAATTATAGAGTGTTTCCTTTTAGTTGTGATCCGAAATGAATATGTTTTATAGTATTTATCATGGATTTAAAATTAGTTTTTCAATTTCATTTGCAAAGACATAAATGATGGGAATATAACATTTATCTCTATGTTTTGTGAAGTGAACAAAGCCTTAGCAATATCTTTTGATATTTCATGAGATACTTATATGATTTAGTATGTGTATTTAAGTAATAAATTTTTATGTTTGAACATATTAATACATAATATATATCATCCTTAGGTACGAATATCTAATATTTTTCAAGATTTATAAATGCATCACAAAATATATTCTGAATGTCGCAACACTTATAGATCGTTGTATAAGGAGAATCATATATGAAATTCAGTAATATATTGGGCCATAATGTTAATTTCATTTTATTTTCACAAAAAATAATACTATTGCCTAAAATGATCTTGTCTTGACATTGGATACGAAATTTAGCAATTTTTTTATTGTATTTTAACAAAATATGGTTACATAGAATACAATGATGTATTAATGACATTGAATAGTATAGTTTAGTGACATTTCACAAGACACATATTTTTCAAGGTGTTTGTAACCATAACAAGTGGAAAATACTTTCTATTGATCATACATCGATCGATGTTCAATATCCTTATGTAGTAAATTTGATTTTTTAGAAAAATAAATGCACTCAATGATTAAACCCCATGAAACCTCAATTATAGAATTTTAATCTTAGATAATGTATGTCAATACAATGATTATATGAAATCCTAGTGTAATAAGTGACAAACTACATATATTTTTATAGGGGATTAATTATATAAAATTATGGCATATCACATGCATTTGTAGGATACTAAAGAATACCCCTCTTCCTAAATATGCCTCTAAAAATTATGTTATTAATAACCCCTCCCAATACTAATTTTTAATTATAAAATATCACTTATTTTATCATCTATCCAAATTACCCATTTTCCTATGATAATTTTAATAACCCTTTTAATTAGATCTCTTCAAGTTGGATTTAATATGTTATATTTTCACAAATAATAGTTACATTAATATTTAAAATGAACTTAACAACTTGATGAAGTTCATATTGCACTAGAAAAATAAAAATCCATCGTATGTGTAATTTGACGTTTAAGTTCCTTTCTATTTTTGTCTATTTACATTCTAGTGTCACACATTATTAATCTTCATGCCATCCATTCTCATTCAAAAAATGAATCAAAATGATTTTTTTCTACTTTAGCAATAATAGTATAAAGGACGTCCTAGCTTTTAGATTTATGAAAGCTAGATGTTGCTCTAAAAACATATCGATAATCTTAAAAACATATTGTTTCTTTAAAAACACAATGAAAATAATTTTAAGTTAGGTTTCTTCGTATTCTCCATGACTACTACTCCTCCTCATTTTTTATGTTCCACACACACTACTCCTCATATATCTAAATATATACTTTAATCTATTAATATCAGATAATATATTGGGTTATTTTTTACTAATAATTAAAACTCCAATACGAACTTATGTCATAGTTATTTTATTTTACTTTATGAATATTCCATGTTATTTCATAACCAATGTGAGTTGTGATATGATCAACGTCTACAAAGATCCAAAATTATTGGGCCATAACCGTTTAAGATCATTTCCCTCCCTAAACTCAAGAAAATGGACCCGTATTCCATCATTACAATCCATGTACTTGTATTTTATTGAATTATTTTGTCAAACATCTCACGTGCCTTGTATGTCCACCCATTTTGCATACATATATTTAGTGGTGTTTGTAAATAAAACATATTCAACAAATTTATTAGATTTTAGTCACATGTTTCGATGGATGCACATATCCTTTGTAGTAAACTCAAAATTTTATGTAAGGTATGTGCCTCATTAATGTAGTCTTACTAGTAATAAAATGTGTCAATATAAAGAAGGGGAGACGACTACCATCCACTAAAAATGCACCCATGTATGTGCATTTTGTGGCCATGCCTACCATCTCACCCACATGCCATGTGCCATGATGTGCATTTGTCTGTCACCGGAAGAGGTCACGTCACCAATCAAACTCGCCACCACCACTTAGCTGGACTCCCTAGGAGATCGATGTAATTACAGACAGATCGGCTTACAACAACTCCATCCAACTTATTTATTAGCCATTGCACAACATTATTTATTTATTTATTTCAGCGATGAGATGAAATGTGAAGGGGATGTCCACGTATTGGTTTTTCAACCAGAGAGTCTACCCATTCTCAGTGGCAAAGCAGTGGTAGTGGGAGCAGTAGTGATGGGAATATGCAGCAACATAACCAGCTTGTACTTTCTCATCTCAATAATACACTGAATTGGGGCAATAGACACAGTGGATTTCAACAAAGGAGTGCCAATAGGAGCCCTTTAATCAGTTTCCCTAGAACAATATTGGAAAAATAAGTGGTTAAGATGCTTTCATGGGTAAAAGCTAAATGCACTTATTTTACACAGCAGTAAAACAATTCTCAAACCCTAACAAGTAATATTTGTGTTTTTACAAGAGAAAAAAATTTATTTGTGTGTTTTGCTTTGGGATTGTAACAACCAATGTGCAGCTAAGAAAATTAGTTACTCAATGTGATTGTAATATATAGGAATAAGAAAACAGAATGACCGAGACATGTTATAAACTGAAATTAAATTCTCCGAGATAAAAATGATAAAGCATGCAATAACATCTAATTTATTTACCATTGTCCTCAACTTTGTTATCCAATTTCTTATGTAGGGGTCTCTTATTTCTTGGTTCGTATACTTAAATGAAGGATTGCCAAAAAAGGCCAACATCAATATGACTATTATTGGGATTATGACTCCATCCAACTTGGGATGTATTAGCTAGCTATTAGCTAGAGATGTTCTTGCAATAACAATGCTTAATATTATTGACATCATTTTATCCAACCTGATTTTATTATTAGCTAGAGACATTGTGATTTAGTTGTGAGAGTCGAATGAAGGACAAATTTTGACCATACAGCCCATAATACTCATGTGCTAATACTCAGACTACATGGACAATGCAATATTTCGACTATAGCACAAAAATCCAAACACAAATTTTATTCAATGGAGGAAATTCAGTTATAGACATATAACATGGATTTTTAATTACAATCTTGAAATTCAAATATTACAAGGATCTTGAATGGTATGTTCAAACAAAATGCTTCTACCCTAGTCATATAGGGTTTGCACGACTCTATGTGAACTAATAATGGTCAATTATTTTTACACTTGTTGCACCAACTAGAAGTCTTCTCTCAGGTTCAACTCTATATATTCTTACTTTGGCTACCAACCCCTTCAATAACTCCAACCATCATATATATAGGCGCAAGAACTAGCTGCAGTAGTTGAAGTAGTTGACCTATTTAATCCTCTAACTATTTGGTTGTGAATCATCACAATTTGATCGTTATGTGTTCTCAACCATCACGATCTTCCATGTGTGACATATGACACTTAACCGACACAAAATACAACACTTGCAATTCATTTCATCTCCTATATTATCAAGTGTGTGCAAGTAAACAAAGTTACATGCAAACCTTTCTAACCAATTGCATGCGCCATCTTGCAAGATCTTGTGAGTGCATAATACTCTTATTTTGTTGCACAAGCTTTACCTTTGTGCCACGCTTCAACACTTTTGCACCTAGGGTGCAACTCCAACCTTTATGCAAGATGACTACTACTTATAGGATCAAAAGTCTTTGTTCCAAGACACTACATTTTGCATGCTCATATGTTCTTACTTTGGCTACCAACCCCTTCAATAACTCCAACCATCATATTTATAGGCACAAGAAGTAACTACAATAGTTGAAGTGTGTCACCTTCTTAATCCTCGTAACTATTTGGATGTGACTCATCACATTTTAATCGTTGTGTGTTCTCAACCATCATGGTCTTCCTTGTGTGACATACGACATTTAACCAACACAAAATATGACACTTACATGTCACTTCATCTCATATCTACTCAAGTTTGTGCAAGTAACCAAAGTTTCCTTTCTAACCCATTGCATGCCCCATTTTGTAAGATGTTATAAGTGCATAATACTCCCATTATGATGCACAAGCTTGACCTTTGTGCCATGCTTCAACACTTCTACACCTAGGGAGTAACTCCAACCTTTATGCAAGATGACTACTATTTATAAGAACAAAAGTCTTTATTCTATGACACTACATTGTGCATGCACTATGTTGCATAAAACACTTGTCCCTAAGTTTTTTTGTGATGTGCATTGCTTGCACATTCTAATGCTCCTACATCATACAACTTAGGTAAGAGAAATGAACCATGAAATCTTCCTCGTGTATTCCATGAGGTCTTCAATAGATCCTTTATGTTTAGCAGGTTTGTATACACTTAACCATGTTACACCTTCAACTTACCTTCCTTTCCACTTATCTAGATACTCCTGGTATTCCCTTCTACACGTCTTCTTACAATGGTTTCAATATCTTATTCATTCTCCTCACACACTTTCTCAAGCAATCATTGTCTCCAATCCAACTCTTTAGAGATTGCACTATCATTCTATGTTTGTTTTTCCCTCGATGTATGGGTACAAATCCACAACATGGAAGATAAGTGATATAACTATCCCATAAGGAAACACTATCTCATATGTGTTGGTTGTAAATTTCCTCAAAACCTTATACGGTCTGATCTTTTTCCACTTCAATTTGTCAAATGTAGAGTATTATAGTAAATGGTACAAAGGGAATAAATACAAGACTTGGGAAGATAATAATGGCAAGTGATACACACACACACACACATACATATACATATATATATATATACACACACACACATATCTATGTGTGTGTGTGTGGAGAGTTTTTAGTTTATTAATTAGGGTGTAGGTTGTGAGTTTTATTCTATTCAACTAGCACACTAATACACTAATAAGGATGCAAGTTAGGAATTTTATTTTCTTATTTTGTGAATAAGGTTATTTTTCGATAAACTTAGTTTGGAGTTAGGTAGACCTTAGGGCATAAATGTCAACCTCTAATTGACAAGCAGTCAGTAGCATGCTATTTAGGCATTTTAGCGAGTCAAGGTTATTTCTTAACAAACTTAGTCCACACCGAGGAGACCTTAGATTTCAACATCCTCGTTGCATCCTAACAAAACTTAGTGGCCATCTTGTCCAACATAACACGTTGCCTAATTGGTTCCTCCTAATTTCTACAATTTGTGTTTATTAATCATTGGTATGAGACTAGTTAATTATGTTGATATTATGTTGGTATTGGTTAAATATGCATGCGATCTTCAAGTTGTTAGTTGTGATTTCATTGCTCTTAGCTGTTTTAAATTAAATACATTAGGAAAAGTTTGATTTCTTGGATGCATTATAGTTGTAAATATTACGAATGTGGAGATCATTTGTATATATATATATTTTATTAGTTGTTAAATATTGGTAATTGTAATGTTGTGAATGTTTAATGAAAGTTGAAGATATAAAAATTATGTGATATCATACTTTAACTCTCAATTTGGCATATGGGGACAAGTGCCTCTGCAAAGACAGAATCGGTGCATCTTTGAAGGGGTTTCCCCTTAGGATGCCACATCGATACACCCAACTATCATTGTGTGATGAAGGGGCTTGCCCCTTAGGATTCCACATCGATAGTTGGGCGGTGTAGACTATGTTGAGTAGAGGTTTTTAAAGTCACCCACCGACCTTCCACTCAGAAATGCACCCTCCCGTAATATCACAACCGTCCCTTTTGCAATGGACGGTTGTGATATTATGGGAGGGTGCATCTTGGGTGAAGGATAGCCATTGGCATTTATCGATACTTGAATTTTTCATGGATATTGTGATTATTTTATCATATTGGATGACATATATTTGATTTGACATGTATCGTACTAATGTTAATTGTATATTTTTGTTTTGTACTAGTTACTCTTTTGTGTAGTGAATATGAATACCATGAGCCTAATTTCTCCCGATCCTATTTGTAAAACGAAGAGATACAAAAATACGAGCTTCCACATAAACTGAAGATGAAGGGTGTTCACATAAAAAGTTTGAAAACTGCAAGAGTTCCTAAAAATAGTCATCAATTTATTAACAATTTATAAATTATATGTATATTATAGATAGTTCAGTATGCCAATGAATACTAGTTGTTCAGAATGTATAGCAAATAATTTTTATTACGATTCAAAATTTTAGCACCAATTCTTATATTCAAATAAATGTGTGAAAATTTCAATTATCTATATTCCTCAATTTTAGTTTGTAAGTTCAATTTTTTGAAAAAGAACGGTATGTGGGTGTTGCGATAATTATTATTTTATTGTTGTTTAATTATTGTGTTTTGGCATGCATAAATGTATATATATTTTTAAAGATGTTATTAATATTTTAATTTTTTTATTTCTAACTTTTGTTTTAAATAAACATGTTCTTGTTTCGATAGTTTTTATTGTTTTTAGCTAAATGTCGCATTCTTTGTCACATTATAGATGACCATATTGTGATATGCTTGTGCACTGGAAGTAGTAGGCAGTCCTATAAATTGTTGTTTTCCTTGCATTTCAATATTGTCTTTTATACATGTGGCTTTTGAATTAGACAAAAATTCGAATGCTTCCAATGTTTTAAGATGGTATTCATGTTGATGATGATGAATCACAAGTCAAAATTTATTTTGGTAAGTATGAAATAATTATTTCATTAACGATACAAAACTGCATGTAATAATTTTTAGGATGGGAAGGAGGCCCAAATGGCAGAGCATGATCGATCTTCCTGTCCAAGAGATTACAGAGGAAAAGAGTCAGTTTTCATATGATGACCTAGAATGGACACCAATAGGGGATGAGCCGAATGCCGACATTTGTGCCACCATACCGCTCGCAAGACTACATGCATTTCTAAAGGGGGAAGGTTCTAACGAAATTTTTGAGACTACCTTCACCCGCACAAATCACAACTCAACAAATATAGAAAATCCAAAACCACATACAACCAAATCATATTCTAGGTTTGGAAATTTGCTAACAAATTTTTTTTTGTACGTTCTTTTCATAAACATTTGTATAGCATTTGATGTTACCATTTTTAATGCAGCTATTGGTGTTCGTATGGTCCAAACGACAATAGAAATAAGTCAGTAACAAGTGACAAAGTGAGTAGGTGTATAATTAAAAGGGGTTGCCAATGTCATTTCAATGTGAAGGTTTTTTATGGGAGACCGACAACGGCCATAATATTATACAACCATCCATTTCATTGTGATGTAAATGGTGAGTGTTGTCATGGGATGAACAAAAATACCATTAATGATCCTCGTCTAAATGTTTCCCGTACTTATCAAATGAATGCAAAACTTATATCGAGAGTCTTTTGTTAATGGGAGTCACCGTGGACACGGTGTATGATAAATATATAGAGGATCCATCAAACGTGGGTATATCGAGTAGGAGGGATGAATACATGACAAGAAAGGACGTGTTGAACGTGTGAAAAGAGTTCGCTACAGAAGGTCTCAAAAGCATGTCGATGATGCCATGAGCGTGAACTTATGGCATGTGGAGGAAAGAGACATATTTTTCTACTATCAACACCCAAATGGAACCACCGTTCCATTCATTATGGGGTTGCAAACACCATGGATGTGTGAGAGAATGGTTCAACATTCGCACAATTCCATAATCTCCATGGACTCGACATTTTCTACCAACAAATATGGCGTAAGTAATTGGAATGAATTTTGAAATGATGTGTAATTTACGTATCATTAATACTATTCCCTTTCTGTTATATTAAACCCCATGTTACCATTTGATGTCATATTTCTTGCAGTACCAATTATACACATTGCTTGTTTTTTATGAGCAAGAAGTTGGGGTGCCCGTAGCATGGGCCATTTCTTCGAGGAATAAAATTGAAGATATTTACGGGTGGTTGGTGGAAGTCCAAAAATGAGGAAAACACCTTCGTGTCGATTGGCAGATCAATGCATTCATTACGGATGATGCATCAGCTGAAATCCAAGCCATCATGGTGTGTTTTTGGTTGTCATGTAGTGTTATGCCTATGGCACGTGCGCAGGGCATGGTTGAAAAACATGCACAAGTATTGTAGCAAGGAGTCTAGGTGGAATATTTTCGAGAGACTAGGTACCATCATGTATGGTTCTGAAATGCATCACGAGCACACATTTTGAATCATTCAAGACTTCTTTAATGAATTCAAAGAGGAAACTAAGTTCCTTGAGTACTTCAGGAATACATGGTGTGAGAGAAAAGAACATGTGTTGGTGAGTGTGATCCTTTGTGTGTTTTCTTATTAATTATCATCAATTATAATTCTTGGTTTATAATGTCACTAATTTTCAATCCGTGTCGCTTGACAGCTATGTGGGCAACAAATTTTAGAAACTTCTCCCATGCAAATCAAGAAACAAATGCATCCATTGAATCCTACCATTGTTTTTTGAAGACTAGATACTTGTGTGATAGACAAAAGAAATGTACTCGCCGGATGGACTATTTGTTCTACACACTTGTGTACAAGGTGGAGCCATTTTACAAACACAAGAGGAAGTTGCAAAAATCTAGCTTCTTGACCAATTTCAAAAAAGAAAGACATCTATTGACAGTGGTTGAGAGAGCAAAGAGTATTCCTGATACAAATTGCCTTGCAATTATGCCTGATTGCAATCAATTGTGGGTGAGGAGCCAAACAACTAGAAGCACATGGTATTTGGTAAGGCAATGCGGAGCCTTGGACGTATGCGAATGTGCTTGGGCTATCAGAGGAAACACATGTAAGCACGTGTTGAAGGTGTTGGATTTTCACAAGAAATATGTGTCGATGTCATCATATCAAGCACCAGAAGTGACAGGTAATTCAATGCCATCATATGTTACCGATGTAGATTGCTAAGCATAAGTTGTAATGAAATAAGCATCATGTTGAATTTATTTTCATTTCACGTGCAGGAGGCAATACTTATGGGGAGACAAGTAGGGTAAATGAAGACATGTTCTGACACGGCCCCTCTTCATCATATCCAACAACAGAAGTTGAAGGTAATTTAATGTCATCGTATGTGGCAAGTAGTGATATAGATTGCTAAGAATAAGTTGTAATGAAAAAGCATCGTGTTGAAATTGTTTTCATTTCTCATGTGCTACAGCTAATACCTATGCAGAGACAAGCACTGTAAATGATGGCATGTTATGGGATGGCCCCTCCTCACCACCTCGACACTCACTGATAGTTGATGGTTAGTTGTTAATGCCTTCAATCAATTAATCGATGCCAATGATAATGTTCGTCACACATATTTATGATTAGGTGGCATTGTGTATTCATGTGTACTATGATATTGAAAAACCTAGTGTGTAAATAAATAATTTTCTATAATGTCTTATACGTCACAGGAACTCCTAAAATAGTTGGGGCTGGTGGTTTGATGATAGAAAGCGATTCAGATTTTATGGAACACACATCCAAAGAATTCTTGAAGTCAGTCTTTGATACACGACTGAGTACAGATGAACAGAAAAAAACATTCTTTGAATGTGTTCAAAGGTTTAGGAGAGACCTAGAAGCATCAAATATGTTGGATGTTTCTTTCAAAGGAGATGTCAATGAGATTGCCACCACCCGCATGCATCCATGGTTTAGTGCAAGTAAAAATGCCACCGCAGTGTGAGTAAGAGGCCTATCATTGTAGAAGATTTGAACAATCACGCTGAAGACTACGAATGCTTCCAATTTCCCAATGGCAATCATGCAAAGAGGAGACAAACCACACAAATGGAACATACAGGTTAAAACATTGAACTATTAGTGTGAACTATTCGCAAGAAATTTTAATTGTGGAGGTGAAGACTAACATATTGATCATTTATTTTGTAGGTGGTTCAAATGCAGCTGAAACATCTCCCCACCGCCGCTTATCTTTCAACAATTTAGCATCTGTGCAAGGTGTGTATTGAATGTCCTTAATATCATAACATTTATTTACTGTATGTAAGGTAAAAATCCTTTGATACCTTGTCTAATATTTAATTCATTGTGTTGCAGATGCAACGGATATGCAAATGGTGTATCTTACAGAATGAGCAGGTTGAGCTTTGGAAAGTAAATGTATGGCATGTGAGTGGGCCTAAATTATAATTGTAAACATTTCCAATTCATGTATATGAGATTGTACATTGCGTATATTTAAAATACATAAATATGGAACGTGTACAACTGACCTACTCTTTGACTATTTTTAGAGTGTTTTAAAAAAGTGCTTGGTTTTAGGAGTGTTTGTTTTCTATTATCCCTTTATTCTCTCTTCCTTGTTGTATTCCATTATTCTCTCACCTACATCCATATCTTCCTCCTTCGATTTAGGGAATACTTTTATTGCTTCTCTATATAATGTATGCTTCTTCATAATAAAATAATGTGTGAAGAGTATTTCACTCCACATTCTTCCTCTAAACTATTTGCTTCCTACATTTTGGTATCGGAGCATGTGTGAAGGAGTAAAAAAATTTGAATGCCAAGCTCATGGAAGTAAACCTCTATCCATGTTCTGCATGTGAATTATTGATAGAGACAGTGGAGGATGGACCTACAACAACATGAGGAGGTGATCTCTAGGAAGCTAAATCAATTTTTCTTCTACCCATGGAGAAGTTGGAGTGGCCTGCTCACAGTGTGCACTTGATAGTGGAAGGAGGCTGCATGCCACCCCATGGGTGTGAGGAAGGAATTTAGTCGATGCGTGGAAATCAGCACGTGGGAGTTGAATTTATAATGTTGTTTTTTTCCCCTACGTGAGGAGGAAAATCAATGCGTGGTATTTTAAGTTTCTGTGTAGATCATTTTGAATTCATTTTCTTTCCTACGTGTGTGGTATTATTCTTGAGGAGATCATTCACTTTCACGTGGAGGAAAATAAAAGTAACTTTCTATAGGCCCATGTGTGAAGGAGAAAAGAGAATTTGTGTAGCATGAAAAATCATGTACTTTGCATTACAAAACTTATCGCATGAAAGTGTTGCAAGGGGAGAGAGAAACTTCATGGTGCATATTTTTGTGTAGGAATATATATTTTTATTTTGTCTTTAGTGATACTTGCATGGAGTTTGAATCCATTAGAAGCATACAAAGCACTGTAAGTTTCAATTGCTATAGAAGATACTCTACTAAAGAAAATGTGGAGATTCTTCAACACTTCACCGAATGTCAAGTGTAGACAACTCAATTAAGAGCATGAATAACATGGTCACCACTGCCAAAAGCTAGAACATCGACTCACCAACCAAAGAACACCATGAAGAAGCTCCTAAGAGCTCCGGGTTCTACTTTTCTTTGTTGAACGAGCTTGAAACACCGGCAATCTTGTCTTTGACGAGCTAGTTTGACAAGGACTTCTTGAATATTTCCTTTTACGACGTCGATACTACCAAGCAAAGTGAATACGAGAAAAATTAGAAGCTGGTATGATCAACATGTGAAGATGAAGAAGAATGCCACACCAAGCGTCATCATCTCTCATATACATGAGTATCGAGATCAACTTCAGCTCCTACTTCACATCATTGAATTTAAAAAAAATAGTAATATCTCTTGAAATAAATAAATAAATAAATAAAGTTTTTTTATTATTTTATAATTTTTATTAAAAAGAGAGATGTCTACTCCAAATTTACTCCTCTCTGATGCTCAGTTGCTTAAAGGGCCTAATTTTGTGGCCTGAAAAACCAAGATGCTACAATCCTTCAGTTTGAAGGATTATGGGGCATCGTGACCGGATCGGTGCTCATTCCCAATGCTCCTGAAAATTAGTAAAGTATGAGATGGCTAGTGCAAAATCCTTGATGTTGATAATGCTCAATATTAGTGATGATGTGCAAATGCATGTTTGGAATGCAGAGAAACCAAAGGAGGCACTGGGACAAGCTGGCAACAATTTATCAAGCCAAAAATCAGACTAAGATCCTCCATCTTCAGTTAAAGCTACACACCCTCTCTATGGGTTCACATGAGAAAGTTGAGGAGTTCTTACATCACGTGAATGAGCCGCGATCGAGTTATTAGCACTCGGTGAAATGGTGGACAACAAACTACTCATGCCGATCACCTTGAGAGCACTCCCTTCTCAATTCCAAGTGTTCGTTACGACACTGAATGTCTCTAAACAAATAGTGGCATTTGAAGAACTCATGAATTTTACAATAGAGGAAGAGCCCATCAATTCATCCCAAGAAGAGTCTCAGGATAAAGCCCTGTTATCAAAGCCATACCATGGCCAGAAGAATCGAAGGGTCCCCAGAGAAGCCAAATCAAGCACAACCAAAACAACAATAGAAAAGATCAAAATTCAAAGAGGTGGTGTCACATTTGCAGAACCAACACTCATGACACTGATCATTACTAGTATAATAGCTTGAAAAAAGGGTCTTCAAGTCAAACAAGCACATCAGGGTGCAAAGATTTTCAAAATTCCAAATGATGTCCCCACTAGAGAAAGTAGAAGGGACATCTCAGAAGCCCCAAGAAGATGATGAATCTGATGAGGAGACATCAGAAGGAGCCCATTGTGGTAAGAACCTTATACTCATCTCTCAAACTTCTTAGCCCATGAAGAAAGTCTGGTTGATAGACTCTGGTGCAAGCAAGCATATGTCAGGTGACAAGAAGTTGTTTGATTCACTACACGAACAACCAACTGGAGATCGAGTTCGGATAGTGGATGACAAAGAGTATGTTGTAGAAGGAATAGGAAATGTCACCATTCCTCTGGGACCATGAAAATGTACACTTACAAAGGTACTATATGTTCTTGGCTTGACTAGTAACCTCTTGTCAGTTACTCAACTATTGAATCATCACCTTAAGGTATAATTTCTTGTTCAAAATGGCATTAAATCATGCTTAATCTCCAAATAAAGGTACAGTTCTTGCTAGAGCATTTGTAAAAGATAAGTTATTTTCTTTAGATATTGTTTCATCTTCTGCAATAGCTTTATCTACTTCTACAATAGAATCAACTACCCTATGGCATTTTAGATATGGACACTTGTCGTTAGTTCATTGCACTAAATGAGTTCAAAAGAAATGGTCCATGGACTACCCAAATTGTCCAGTTCCTTTCCTATTTTCCTTGGTTGTCTTGCAGGAAAACAACATAGAGATCCATTTCAGGCAAGCACCTTCCATGCCAAGAAGATTCGGAGGTAGTTCATACCGATCTATATAATGACCCATTACTTCTTAGTTTTAGGATACAAGTACTTCCAACTGTTATTTGGATGACCACTCTCATAAGATGTGGGTATTTTTCCTAAAGAAGAAAAGTGAGGCTCTTCAACATTTCCATAATTTCTATCATCATGTTGTGAAAGAGACCGGACAACCACTTCTTCTACTTCACTCAAATCGAGGGGGAATTCACATCAAAGAAGTTCTTGGCCTTCCTGAACCAACAAGGCATTAAGTAGAACCTAACTACTCCCTACACACCCCAAAAAATGGCATTGTTGAGCATTGCAATCACACAGTGATGGAGATGGCTCACTACATGCTAACAATAGAAAATCTAGAAGAATTAGCTATTGGGTCAAGCGATCAGAAAGTTGTATACTATTCTCAATAGGGCACCAATAAAGATTCTAAAAATAAAATGCCAGAAGAGGTATGGAGTGGTAGAAATCCATCAATTTCTCATTTATGTGTATTTGGTTACACACCATACATGCATGTCCCAGCTCGAAGAGAAAGAAGGTAGAGCCAAAGACACTCCCATGTATCCTTCTTGGCTACATCACTACCTCAAGGTGTATCATCTCATGGATCCTAAGACAAAGAAAATATATGAGATTCGTGATGTGTTTTGTGATGAGTCATCCTTTGACTCAATAATATCAACAGAAGATCCACTTCCACCACCTCTCACCGACTAGTCTCCGAATCAGATGATGAGCCAAAGGAGACTACTCAGAGAAAAGAAATGCTGCTAGAGAGCTATTTGTTGACCTTGGAGAACTGAGAGAATGTGACTCCACATCAATCCACATGGAAATGAACATAAGTTCTTCTCAAAAGCAGCAAGTTCTCGTCCAAGTGGGTACAAAGCACTATCAAGGACTCACATTTGCAACAACTCCCAGATACATCATCCGGAGTTAAAACAAGGAGTCAAATAAGAAATGAGGTAAAATTTTCACTCATGAGTTCATTGATTGATAGCTCCGATCCAATAATGTTCAAATCACTCAGTCAACCTCAAATAGGAAGCCATGGATACAAAAATTTTACTCACTTAAGAAAAATCGGACATGGGAACTTGTCGATCTCCCTATAGGTAAGAAACCCATAGGCTGCAAATGGGTTTTCAAAACTAAATATAAGGTAGATGGATCCATAAAAATATAAATCATGTCTTATAGCAAAAGGATATGCTCAGAAAGAGGGCATCGACTATGAAGAAACCTTTGCACCCACTGTGAAGATCAAGACCATCAGAGTTGTTTGTGCACTGGCAACACAGAAAGGATGGAGAATTCAGCAGATGGACGTCAAGAGTGCTTTCCTAAATGGTGATCTGAAAGAATAAGTCTACAAGATCCAACCTTGAAGGATTTGTTGATGAAGAGCATCCTAAAAAGGTATGTCGTCTCATCAAATCATTATATGGACTGAAACAAGCTCTAAGGGCATGGTATATCAAGATCGACGATCACCTTTTGTAGCATGGGTTCACTCGTATCCCCTCAGATTCAAATTTGTATATAAATAAGGTAGGTAAAGAAATTTTCATTCTTGTTGTATATGTAGATGATCTTGTGATCACTTGGAAGTTCAGAAGATCAAGTTGATATTGTGAAGAATGATCTCAAAAGAACCTTCGACATGACAGATTTGGGGCTACTACATTATTGTCTTGGCTTGGAAATATGGCAAAAGGAGCATCACATATTTGTCTCCCAGATAAAGTATGCCAAGACACTCTTGGAAAAGTACAAAATGTCTGATTATAAACCTATATCCACTCCCATGGAAAAAGGCTTGCAACTTTCAAGATTCCAGGACTCACCTCAAGTAGATGCTACACTCTATAGGTAACTTATTGAGGGCTCATCTACTTGACATATACCAGACCAAATCTATGCTTTTTGTCAGCTATCTTTCTAGGTTCATGCATTAAAAAGTAATTTCACTGGACAACAATAAAGCATGTATTGAGATATGTCTGAGGAACATTTGATTATGGTATGGAATATAAGAAGAATGATCAATTCTTCTTACAAGGATACGTCGACTCGGACCACGCGGATTCTATTGATGACAGGAAGTCAACTACAGGATACATATTTCATCTCAGATCTAGACCCATCTCATGTACAAACAAGAAGCAGAATGTCATTTCTATCTCATCCACAGAGATAGAATATTGCGCCGCACAAGGAGGTGTGTGCGAAGTGATATGGTTACATCCTATTTTAGATGATATGGGAATTCCTTAAAAATACTCACCTATTCTCTATTGCGACAATCAGAGTGTGTTGAAGCTCATGCAAAATCCTATTTTTCATGAACGAACAAAGCATATTGAGATTGATTGTCATTTCATTCAAGAGCACGTATTGAACCATCAAATTCAGCTCTAGTACTGTCCTACAGAAGCAAGGTTATCGACATTCTCACAAAATCTCTTGGAAAAGTGAAATTTGAACTTGTTAGGGGTCACATTTGCAATAATAATGTAATAAGGGGGGAATGTTATCATACGTAGCATAAATTTTATATTTAGGAGTGTTTATTTTCTATTATCCCTTTATTGTCTCTTCCTTGTTGTATTCCATTATTCTCTCACCTACATCCATATCTTCCTCCTTCAGTTTAGGGGAATATTGTTTATTGCTTCTCCTATATAATGTACGTGCTTCTTCATAATAAAATAATGTGTGAAGAGTATTTCACTCCACATTCTTCCTCTCAACTATTTGCTTCCTACATACATCACCCTCCTATCAACATTATTCTTCCACTTCACCTGGGGCATCCTTCCCCTCTCATTTCTTCTATCCATTTCTCACCTTTTTCGATCGTCAATCGTCTTCCTTCATCACCCCATCAACACTCGAGGGGGCATCTCTCACTTCTACTAATTTTTCTTCTACCCCTTCAAAATTTTATCCGTCTACTATCTTTGAAGTGGCGTTGCTTACGCCACCCCAAAGAGGGGAAAATGTAGACACCTATAATTTAGCATGAGCAATTTAAATACTTAAATCGTGATAATTATCCCCTTTCCTGCAAATTGGTGATATATCATCAATAATGTTGATCTTCTCTCCTATCATCATTAATTAATTACATTACGTTAATTAATTAATTATTATTAATTAATTATCTTCCTCTTTCATTAAATCAATAAATCATTATTTAGTTGATGTAATTCCCTTCTATAGTATAGATCATGCTAATATTCCTCTAAAAATCTTTTATAAGCTTGCACACCTATTAATTAATCACTTTGGTTAATTAATAAACCCCCTTTATCCCCATGAGTCACTAAAGGAAAAATCAAACTCTCCTAAAGTTAACTCAACCCTTTTTAAACCCTTCTTATCCATAACTAACTCAACATCTCTATTATCGCACATACAAAGGGATGTAGAGATTCCTCTATCCATTGGGCTATATAAAGAGCCCTCCTTCTACCTTTACACTTACACCTTTACATTCCTAGATGAGCATAGAGCCTAAGTTATAGCCATGTTATCATCTTGGAGCATTCTTCATTGGAGAGGCTAGCTACTTTCATTTCTTGTATTCATCCATTCAAGTTTTGAAGTCATATGGGAATATGTCAAATGGTCTTGTAGCCATGGATTGACAAGATTCCATTATTGAAAACCTTGGTCCGATTCAAACATATAATCAAACCCTTGATTGCTAAGGATCTAAATAGGTTCATTTCATTTGATTAGCATTCAATAGAGATATAGATTAATGGATTAACATGTTAGTTTGAATATTTTTGCATGTTCTAATGCAATGATGTTAGTAGATTAGTCTTTCTTAAGCTCTAAGCATGATGGTGCATTGAATTTGATTTAGCTTTATTTTAGGACTACTAGGTGTTAGTTCTAAATCTTTTTGCATTGCTAACAAATACATGTACACACTCAAATTTATGATCCCTGAAATATTTTAGGGTTGATGAAGAAATGTGTATAAGAGGGTGTTCCTATTTTTCTTCCTTTGTATGTTATAATTTTCCCTTTGCTTTACCGTGATAATTGGCCTTAATGAAGTATTTAATGGACATGATTAACTCATAACCTTTCCCTCGTCATCACAAAAAGAAACTCAATATGGTTTCCTCAATATAGAGTGTGCATCTATCATTGAGGATAAGCGTTTATTTTTGTTTATACGTTTAGGCTATTTTTCTATTAGTAGAGGTTGCATAAAGAATAGATATTACGATAACAAGGAGTTCTACAATGGAATTGATTGCCATGAATTTTCTATTTATAATTGTTTTCAAATGGATATATGATATTTAGGAATGCTCATATCATGGATTGAATTGATATTTACATAGAATTTCAGGTCTAGGATGATGTCTTAAGAAATTGAATTGATGTATTCACTTTTTGCATACCACAATTTACCTCCTGTGATCGTGTACAACTTATAAATTTTTAATTGGTTTTGAATAATTCCACATCCTAATCGTAAGAAGTTACAACATATACTAATAAAATCCTTGTGAAAAAGATGATAGTTTTATAAATGTGTGTTATTTTATTACAAACCCTCATACACATGTATACTTTTTTATTAGGTAAAAATGTTGGTTTTAAAGGGACCTAAAAACCCACAGCTCTACAAATGGAGAAGAACATAAATTAATGTGGACCAGAAGGGATAGCCTTTATCAGTGGCATACAGAGAAAAAATCACAACATCAACACACAAACCAGTGACAAGTAACTAAAAGAGAGCCATAGTAGAAACCCGAAGAACAATGCCAAGCCAAAGAAAATGATGAAGATTAAGGCCAACCATCGAAAGCTACAAGACTAGGACTTCGTGTTACACGATCAGACCACCCAAATTTATGTTTCTTAGGATGGATCCTTATCCACCCACCCCCATTAACCATAAAATCAAGTGAAGCTAATAACGCTCCTCGATGAGACACTCCAACATCCTTCTTGAGGACCACCTCTAACGTTCCATCCATATCCACTTGTCACATCGCCCAAGTCATAGCATATGGAAAAAAATTTTTTTGAATTTGTTCTAGATCCATCTTCTAAATTAATGCTTGTTTCAAAATTTGAATTTTGAATGGTCCCATCCTACCCAATGGGCCCACGCAACCTGTCTCCTTTGAATGGTCACCACCAACACTGAAGTGCCACCTCCTCCAAGATGACGCTAACTCCCATGTGTTCGCGACATTAACCCCAAACTCCACATATGTAGAAGAAACATGAAGAGAAGCATTCACCATGTGTTCCACTATTTTTCTCCACCTTTTCATCTTCGTAAACATCGATCAATCCTCATCCTCGTAGACTCTTGTCGACTTGTGTACTAGCATCTACATCCGTAACAACTTTCCACATTCTCCCACTAAGTCGACTTCACACCACGACAACAGTTGTTCGTTTCATATACAACTAATCTACATTTGTCGCAAATAATTGGTGATTTCTCAATCTCTATCGTTTGTTCCCATTTGTCATATGACGATTCCAAAAAAATCTTTTGGGCACCAATGGAACTCACAAGGACATTGCTTTCAATGTCGGGAAAAGACCAACCTTGATCGAACTTATGTTGTTAGATCGAGAGGTATCAACACCTCCATGGATCTCACAATCCCCAAAAATACTTAGGTTCCGAGAACTCCAAAGGGAGTGCAGGGAGGCGAATCTAGACAGGGAGTGTCTGAAGTTTAAATTCTTGAAACAACCCAGGTTGCCATCGATGGAGGCTAAGGGCCTTTTCTCGTAGAACAACGGCACCCCTTGAAGCACCTTAATCAGATTCGACTCTTATTGAAAACAGAAAAGGAATCCATCCTCGCAATAGCCCTAACCTCTAGCCCTAACCTCCAACTTTCTCAAGGTGGGAGAGAGTTTAAGAGGTTCTCCTTAGCCTTATCGACACACCCAACCAATGGATCGCCAAATAGTCTAAATAGTCCCCCACATCATTGTACATACATAATAGGTTTCCTTTGCCTCTGGGTTGGGCTTGTTTTACGTTGTATGTTAATGATGTTTATCTACAAAATTGTGATTTAATGTGCATTCTATTAAAGTCATATTACTCAAGTGTATTTGACTTTTCTATGTAAAAGGTTGTGAATTTTTTTATTTGCTAAAAACCATATATTGTTTTATTGGTCACTATACCTTGTCATTCCCAACTATAGGTCGACTAGAAAAATTGAAAAGAAAATTTAAAACACTTTACAAGATGATTAAAAAAATACATTTGCAAGCTTCCTTATCTCATTTTTTTAGTTTTGTCCATGTATATGCCCCCACTCCACGTTCTCCTGTCAAATTCTACTAAAAATTTCTTTCATCCAAACATTACCCTTTTCGCAGCGCCTCCATTCAATCTCTTTTAGTATTCACATGCAAGCGTGATTACTAGTCATATCTTTCAAAGAATAAATGTCTTCACTCTTCAACATAAAAGTTGGTTGATGTAGACTCCCTCGGAAAGGCCAACCTGTCACTCATTTGACCTCTCAAAAACCCCATTTCACGACAAAAAAATTGTTCCCACAAAAGCGTAACGTTGGACGGTGTCGACCAATCCACGACGCGAAACTAAACACCTGCGCTTGGGTTTCGTAGAAAGTGCTCTAAAACGGAAACTTAACGGCTCGCGGCTCCAATGACCGCTAGTTGTTTGGTGATCTCGCCACCGTCTATTGCACTTGCCACATGCAAACTAAACCATACACCTTTTTAACTTACTTCAATATTGATGCGATTACTACAGTAACTCGTTTTACACTCCTAACGAAGGCAGTACCAAAATTACAACGAGCTGGTGGTAGTTCGCGATAGAAAGAAGATGTACTAAATTTTTGTTATTTTTCGTGGTAGTTCGCGGAATATCCCCAAACTCGTCACCCCGCTAACACGAATAGAAGACGGCGAACACGAACGTCTTGAGGGAGCCCCGAACGCTGAAGAGGTCGGTCTCAAGGTTCACCTCTTGCAGCGGCCCCGACTGGTCCTTTTTCTGTCTATTTCGTCTTCGGATCTATAACAAGATTCGGTTCACAGGCATCTGGGAAGCGCGTCCCGTACGAAGCCCTTTACCCTAAGCCTCGAAGCAAAATTGCTCGCGATAAACATAGGCCACACAGAATGCACCGTGCACGCAGCCACCTCAATTATAAGACTGCTCAGGGACGTCCTTACCCAGGATAGCCCCCTACGCACGTTCAAAGGGCGCACACTGTCTGGACTAGCCAACCTCGACCCGATTTGATTACTACCCTTCTCCTCGAAGCATTTACAAAACGCGTAAAATAAGACCAACGGAGGACCCTAGGCAACGTGAGATCCGATCAGAATCTGAAACATTCCACATCATTGCCAAAAAAAGGGCACATATGGACCTCCAAAGGATATTTCCACGCAACGTAAAAGCCTTCGACGAGATAGGTAAAACAAAAGTAGAATGAGCGCGCCTCCCCTCTAGCAATGTCTTGCAAATCACTTCCATAACCCCGATGGAGGACCTAGGCCAAGTGGATACGATCAGAATCTGAAACGTTCCACTCTGCGGCCTAAAGACTCACTCGTCGGCGCCCACTCGGATATGGGTCAACCACCGGAGGTTACATCCGTAAAGCGTGACAGGCTTCGAAGAGAGAACACAACGAATCGAGCTATATACAGGGGGCTTCCGCAGCGCCTCCCCTCTAGCAATGTCTTGCAAATCACTTCCATAACCCCGACCGGAGTTAAGTAGTCGTTGAATTGTGGTAAGTTGAGTATTACCTTGAAAACCCACATTTAAGCAGGTATTTCAAATATTTTCCATAAAGAGAGTCTCAATTTCTGCAATTATGTATATTTTCTCATTCATATCTAAATTGAATTCGATTCAAAAGCATTCTAAATTTAATTAACAATCAGCTGTAGACATGAACATTATTATTACCATCAACAACGAACTATATTAGGACAGGAATGTCAAGAATATAATCAACTGAAAGAGCTGAAACTTGTTCAACTTTTCGAACCTGGGTGCCTCGTAATAGAAAGGAGATGCAGCTAATTTTTATTCTTATTTTTCAGGAGAGCATGGATGCCTATGTAAATAAATAACGAGAATGTCAAGCATGCTAATGCGATCAGAAAATTTATCTGATATCGCCTATCACTCACTGCTGGTTCTTGAGGCTGATTAAGAATTTCACTATAATTCAGCCTTAGTTGCGCCTCCTCCATTATCTTCTTATACACCACATAGAAAAAGCTCCTACAATTACACAGATAACCCATATTGACATCTGGACTACAAGTGGAGTCAGCAACGCAAACTCTTCACTGCTAAAAATGATGGTAACAGAGATTCCCAGGAATTGGAGCAAAAACTGAATGTATTTCCATTTTTGTTTCCGTGCCGTAGCTATTCGATCTTGTGGTTGGGGAAGTTGGCTGGCGCCTCCATTAATAACAGGTCCCCTTTCAGGTTGAGGATCGACGATGACCTCAACTGGCTGCAACGTTGAGTCAGCCACATCCATCTCAGATGGTCGCAAAGAGTTGTGGAAGAACACACATGCTCTCAGCCACAGCCATCTCAGATGTTCCCAAAGAGTATACAAGTCCATCGTCTACTGTCCCTGCAACAACAATAATATTAATAATAATGATCAAAGAATGGCTTACCTGAAAGCTTTTCTCGAAGAAATCTTTGCACAATATTTTTTCTGAGGAAAATGAATGGCGAAATGTGCAATAAATGACCTCTCCGATGAAGGTCCCCACGTCATCGACCTCGTAAACTTATGATCGAGTTTATGAATATCAATCAAATCTAGCCCCTTAATCATCTGAAAACCAATTCCAAATCAGCATCGACGAATCCAGGCCCTGCGAAAATGAATAGGGAAGCTTGTGAGAAATTACTCGTCAATCGCCATCACGACTTGAGCTGGATGTAGAAAAATCGAACTTTGCTTGCGAAAATTGAGCTTCCTTTTTCCCCTACGGCTCGGATTTGGTAGTGGGTTGACTCGGTCCCTTTCTATTCTGTCAAACCAGTCGCCATCCCGACATGGAATATGTTTGGAAAGGATTTAGTGAGTTAAATTGGAATTGGTTTCGGTCAAGGGCTTCTTAATGGCCTGGTTTTGACCTCCACAAAATCAAATCAACTTGAATTCAAGAGAGACGATGCCTTGATGGCGAGTCGGCTTTCCCCGGCGAGTAGTAATTTCTCGCAAGATTCCCTGTTAATTTTTGGCGCGTAACACAACTCCACCTCACCAATTTGCCCGTGTGAATACTTTCACATGGCGAATACAAACAAGAATCATATCTAACTTTAAAGGATCTTCGTATGATGTCTAAATACAAAACAATTATCAAAAGTACTAATATAATTACACCAAGAGGTGTTCCTATAGTGACATGCAAGGAAAGTAATGGTGTGCGTTGATTGAAAAAAATCTTTATTTGTTGACTAATATTTGAAGGTTAAAAATGATATTTTTAATGCCGACTCGATGTTTAGTACATAAGGAATTTTAATGCCAACTTAATGTTTAGTATATAAAATTACTAATTTTTTTGTCGCTTTCTAAGTTACATAAGGCTAGCGAAAGTAAGCAACATAAGGTTAGGTGACGTTTAGCTACATAAGGCTAGGGACCATGTAACGCCCTCAATTTTCCCACTCAAACCCATGATAAACCCGATGACAAATCGTGTAAATTATGATATAAGTTTTTTTAAAGGTTACAAGGCCTTAAGAAGGATTTTAATTGATTCCTGATTATAAAATTTTAAACAATTATATGACAATCGAGACTAAAATTGTAATGCCTCGTTCGATGTTACTCCAATTCTTGCTTCGGTGACCTGCATCACTAAGTGTGGAATGGTTATGTGTACTCCCGCCAACCGTTAGTTCACTTCAACCTTGTCGCAGTGAAGGATTAGCATCCTTCCTCTCCGTCTTGTCTCCATGTGTCCTTGTCGATGCCTCCAGTTGTGGGCCTCCGTAGCGTCCTTTACGATTATTCTATTAAAGGCAAATCATGTTCTTGAATTCTATAGGTGGTTTAAATGACGATTTGGTGTTGTTAGGGTGTGTCTTGGTTAAGAGGATTACCCATATAATAGTAAATATTGTGTTGTCGATCCTTGGCTATTATTATTATTGAGCTTGATTGTATCGACCATTATGATTATGATTAATAATTATTTTAAGCTGTAAAATAATAATATTATTATTATTATTTTAATTGTCGATCGATGATTATTTTTTATTATTATTTTATTGTCGATTGTTATCAATTTTATTATTAATTATCGTTAAGCTATTTTATTGTTTTGTTGGTCACTCCTATAGACCAAGCCTCGGTTCACGCAAATGAAGAGGATTCCCCGTTGTGGTGCCATGGTTGGTCATAATCATGTGTTTGTGTTCAAGCTCCAACCTCCGGTTTCTTTCCCCCTTATCTCCACGCATGCTTTGAAATCAATGGTAAATTTATTGGTAAACTTTGTGGAGATATTTCACCCATCGACCTCCCATTCTTTATGGAAAATTATCCTTCTTGTTTGGTGTGATATTTTTTGCATTCCTTTTCTCCTTTGTCTCCTGGAAAGTGGATGCGTGGAGATGCTTTGGGAAGTGGGATGCCTACCCTTCCTTTAATTTTTCTTTATGACCATTTAATTGCATGTTTGGCATGGATTATGGGGGTTCTTTATTTTATTCTGTAAAGCCTTGTCTGTAGAAGCTGAGATGTTGGGTCTGATTATCTTCTCCTTGATGCTCAGGTGGATGTCCTTTCTTGTTCCAAAGTTTTATTGTCTTTGGCTGCGTGTATTCCTAGCATGGGTGATTTGAGCAGGCCATTTTGTAGATCCATGTTTGTACATATCCTGAAATCATGACGTTTCCTAGAGACCAAATCTCTTTGAGGAATTTGTCAGTAGTTTCCACGCCTTGTGTATACCTCCACATTGCATTCTCAGCTCCTGAGCTTCTTGCATGACTACAATTGAGAAAAAATTCCATTTCATTTATGCTTCGATGGATGGTCTTACCATGTTTCTAAGCCATTAATTTTGTCTCGAGCCGTGTACAGATTCGAAAGGTGAACTGTGCGGTTTGGGCACCTATTGGTTTTTTTTGGGAGTGAAGCGAGTAATTGTTTTTGAACATGTTTGTGCTTATCCTACAATGATGGCGTCCCATTTTTTGCGATGCAGGTGGGAGGATGTTTGCAAGGTTGTGGAGTCTGGCTTTGTCCCCTCCCCTGTCTCATGTGTATTTGAAGTTCCTGGGCCTTTTTCAATAAACCCATTGGTGTATATATTGCAGTCATGTAAGTATTTGAAACCACAATCCTTTCCCTCGATGCACTCGTGGTTTTGGAAGCTCCTTCTTGTGCCAACATCGGATTGAGTGGTGTTTTGGTGCCTAACATGTATGTGGATGGAGATTCAACTATAGGTTTGTAGTTGTAGGACTTTGAGGTGTTTGTGTGCCTTGTTGAAGTTAGAAACTAGGAAAGATAAATCTACCCTTTGCTACAATTGTTAAGATTTAAAAATAACATGAAATAGAACCTTCCCTTCCCTGGAATTGGTTTGTCACTGCTACTTTTGTTGTGGGTTGGACGCCTTGTGGGGAAATCCCTCCTTTCCTCTTGAAATATTTGTTTTTTTGTTATAATAGTTGCCAGTGTTAAGTGGACAACTAAGATGTATTTTCCTCTCCTCTAGCTATTATGTTTTCTTGCTCAAGTGATCAACCTTCGACCTTTTTATCTGCATTTCTTCGTTTAAGTATCAAGTTTATTATGTTGTTTATAGCTAGTAATTTTTTTGGGTAAGCAAGCCTCCGATAACTATAAACCTCTTACTTTTCACACGATCTTATCATATTTTTTTGTTGTACTTTGATGCTCAGTCTCAAACCCCCTTGATAACCATTTAATCCCGGAAAGAAGAAGGTTATTGGAGTGGAGTGATCAATACTTGGGCTAAGCCGGGTTGGAGTTTTGGTTTAAAAATTTTAGAATGTAGAAGTTTGAGTGCAACATATTCGATCTTTCTTGTTTATAATCCTTGTTGATCATCGGACTTGTTCCTAGACTTTTAAAGTCTTCCTTATGAGATACCTTGACTGTCCTCATCAAGCTTGAACCATAACTAGTTTTGGATCACCTAAGTTCAATGTTACATGTTAGGAATTTATAAATATTATTGTGAACATTAGAGTTGTGTGAGTTGTATTTGTATTAGATAAATATAATGGGATATATTTGGGGAATAACAACTCACATATATGTGATTTTTGTAAGAAAAATAATAGGAATTATAAGAGAGGATCATTGAGAGATAAGATGAGTTGTTGATAGGATTTGACTCCATCATGTAGGGAGAATATCCTTATAAATAATTGTAATCTCTCACTTATATTATATCCTAGCTATTTGAATGAATAATATTATTCGGGTGTTTATTTTTATCTAATCTCTTTCATTTTATAACAAAGTGGTATCGGAGCGAGGCCATTGAGTTGGTGAAAGAAAATAAATATTTGATGGAATGAGAGTCACAAATTATGTGTTTTCTGGAATAATACGCAGAGAAAGGAATTAACATGCCAAAAATATTGGGATGCGTTAGCCGTATTCTCTACCATTTTCGTCCAACCGAGCATATATCAATGTAGATTTGGGTGTATTCCCTTTTGAATCCAATCTCCGTGTTCCTACATAAAGGAGTGTTGTATTGATTTGGTGGCACTATCTACCCGAGTCGAGCTCCATATTGACTACTTACCTTCACAACGAACCAAGCCTCCCTATATTTGAGCTCGAGCAACAAATTGGATACCATTAAGAACAACCATTTATGTGTTGCAGACTTGTGTCATGTTCATTTACATTGGAGCCTTTATTTTATTTATCATCGATCCATATCTTCACAAGCCAAAGCAGATATCCACCGAGTGAATATGTTCTCCTCCTCTAAACGTCCAGCCAATACGGTTTAAAAATCTAATGTACATTCCAAGCAAGTGCGTGCTATCTTGATGAAGATCAACGTAATTTTTTTTTGATATATCTTCATGTCTCTCCAAGTGCCAACATGGTAAGTAATGTGGAAGTCAAGTAATCTCATTTTTATATTTAGTTTAAAGGTTTATCATCTTGTATTTAAATAGTCTTTGATGTGTGAATCCTTTTTCAAATTGTTAGTTCACAATATAATTATCCTTATTAAAAAGTCAATTATTATTGTGCGTGTCACTATTTTTGAAAATTAATCTTTAATTACTTTTCATTACCATCGTAATTCAATTTTATTTACATTTGTCATAGGTTGTATCATTTGTTTTGTTTTACAATGGAAATACCATTGGAAAATTTCAATGGTCTTAACTTTCTCACTGGAAAGTCAAGATCCGGATGTAGTTGATGAATAAAAATCTCTGGAGGATAGCAGATGGAAAAGAACTAGCCCCTTCGGATGTCGGTAAAATTTTGGAATGGGAAAGCATAGACAATAAAGCCAAAGCTATTATTGTTACGGATCTTTCAGATTCGAGTTACATTATGTCGATCTTGAGAAGTCATCTCATAACATGTGGGAAAACCTTAACAAAACTTTTGGTGATAAGGAAGTGAACGCAAAGTTTAATCTAAATTTGCATCTATTCAAACTAAAGATGAGTGAAGGAGATATGATGTCCAATTATATTAATGACTTAAGAGCTCTTCTTCGACAAATTGCAGAAGTTAAAGCTCCAAAGAGAAGATGAGGATGTAAAAGCTATTCTTTTGAATAGTTTGCCAACAAAATATACTAATGTTATTTTCAATCTTGGTCGATGCATTCCACCTCATTGGAAGATATGATAGAAGATCTTCTAGGCCGAGGAAAAAGGACCAAATAAGATGTTGTAGAAGAAACATAAATGTATGTAAATAGAAAATACAAAATTTTCTCTCAAAATAAATCGAGAAGGGAATGCTTCTACTTCAAGAAAAAGGGACATACATTTCCTTTTGTAGAATTCAAGCTTTAGATATACTTAATGGAAAACTCAAGAAACACCAAGACAATATAACCATGGAAGAAGAATAAGATAGTGAAGAAGAAGCGAAAAAGAGCAATGTGGATACATGTTTGATGAATTATTATACTAAATAACTTCACCACTTACTAGAGGTTGGAGGTCGATCAACGACCTCTCATCGATTCGCCAACAATGGGGCCACCTATCTCTGCTATGGTGACATAGATATAGTTTATTATATGCTTTTCATTGTGTTTGCTTTCGTTATGTTTCCAACATTGCTTTAGAAAATAATTGGAAATTTCACATTCTAGGGGAACATGACACAAATGTTTCATTTCTAGTTTTTAGTTTGTGTGTATGAGAAGAAAAATTTCTTATGTTATTCCCTGTAGTGAGATATTGATGAGGATTCTTAATATGACTTGGCACATCATGATGTGGTTGAAGGTAAACCACCTAAAAACCTTTATTTGTGGTTTGTGGTAAACCAATTCCAAAACCATAACTTTTTGGTTTGTGGTAAACCAATTGCAAAACTACCATTCTCGGTTTGTGGTCAACCATTTGTAAAACCATACTTGATGTTTGTGATCATCCTATGAAAATCACTAGATCGTGAGTAGGTGAAAGTATAAGGTAGATTCTCCCCATGTTCGCACTAAGGGGGTGAATGTTAGGAATTTATAAATATTATTGTGAACATTAGAGTTGTGTGAGTTATATTTATATTAGATAAATATAATGGGAGAGATTTAGGGAATAACAACTCACATATATGTGATTATTTGTAAGAGAAATAATAGGGATTATAAGAGAGGATCGTGGAGAGATAAGATGAGTTGTTGATAGGATTTGACTCCACCATTGTAGGGAGAAAATCCTTATAAATAACTATAATCTCTCACTTATATTATATCCCGGATGTTTGAAGGCATTTGTACAATTCTAGTACCCAATTATTACTAGAATTTCTTTGGTTTATTTTCCCTTTCGGGAAGAAATTTGGTGACATATTATATTTTTTATCTATTTGTTTTCTCTTTTATAATGTTAATGTTGTTATTTAAAATTGGTAGGATTATATGCATATAAATATTATTGATGGTGAATCACAACCCCTGAATGTCTGCAACTCGATGGGTTGAGACTCTTAGTGCGATTTCATAACATGGAGCTTTTCCCAAGTGTGGGACCTTACGAATCGGGAAAGCTCTCCGGATGAAGGCCGGTTCCTATTCCTCTATTCAGATGCACACATAAAATGTAGAGGGTTTACTCAAAAACCTAATCTAACTTGCCAAGGAGACAGGGTAAGAAGATGCATAAAAATAAACCTAAACTAACAAAGGTGATGCATCGAGGAATGAAGAACACCTGTCTTGCCAATAAACACAAACCATTAAAATGCAATGCAAGATCATGCACAGATAACCAAATTTGTAGTGAAAGATTAGGAGGATGAAAATGAACACAAAGAGGGTTGAGAATCATCCACAGACATGCATTATTTTCTCCAAAGATTGATACAATACACTACAAAATGCCAAGAGGCAAAGTTGCATTACAATTTTAGATGGGAGGTTTGAACTCCACAAATTTGCCTACCAAAGAGAAGAAGGGAGGGGAAAAACAAGAATTTCCAACCTTTAGAAAGAAGCCCCTCCTTACAATTTATAGGAAGAATGAGAGAGGGAAGAGAGAGAAATTAAAATCTACCCCAACCACCTCCGGGTTGTATATAATTCATCTCATTATGGCGGTAGGTGAGAACCCTAGCAAACCCAAAAAATGGTGAATTGTATTTTGCATTTTTGAAGAACTTGTTCTCACCCAATTAAATATATCTAATCGTAGTTGGATAGAGGACCTTGTAAGCTTTCTGAAAAGTCCAACCTTGCGTGAATTCAAGCTCCCCGTGAAAATTTATGGAAATTTGAATATCTCGTGTCAAGGTTTTCTTTACTGTTAGGTTCGGGTGCCAACACTCAAAATGTTGCACCTCCTAAAGGTGTGCCTTGGTGCACCCATCCTCATGTCAACATACTCTTAAGTGTGCCATAGGTGCTGAAAGTGAGGTGTTGACACCTTCGATAGCGCCTCAACTTGTGCCAGGGCACAACTTTTTACATGTTGACACCTTCTGATATGCGCTTCCAACTCTACGCTAGGGCACAATTTTTTTCATGTCGAAACCTTCTGATATGCACCTCCAACCTATGCCAGGTGCAAATTTTTTCATGTCGACACCTTTTGATCTGCGCCTCCAACCTGCGCCAGGGCGCAACTTTTTTCATGTCGACACCTTCTGATATGTGCCTCCAACTGCGCCATGGCACAAGTTTTTCATGTCAACACCTTCCGATATGCACCTCAACTTCGAGCTAGGCGCAACTTTTTCATGTCAACACCTTCTCGATATACGCCTCAACCTACGCCGGGCGTAGCTTTTGGTGCAAATAAATGTTGGATTTTGAGTTTCTTTGATTTCCATATTCTCTATTTGTCTATATCTACCCTGGGGAGATATATACAACAAATACCTTAATGGTTTACGATGGAAAATGATATGAAGGTTAATGACTTTTGGAAAAAATAAATATGCATCGATATCATATTGATTTATGATGGAAGGTGTTATTTGTATAATGACATTTAGTAATATATGTTAATACCTATCTTAGAATGGTTTTGATTATGTTATCGAGGGTTTCTCTAAATGATCTTATGTTGAGAAGTGATAATACCTTTTCAATTAAGCGAACTATAAATTTTGAGGTCTCCAAAGAAAGAATAGAGATATGTTATCTCATATTATTCTATAGAACAAAGAACCCACGTACATTATTTATAGGTACGAGGATTAAACAAGACTCCCCTAAATGGATGGAGAGGTTACAAATAAGAAGGAGAGAATAATGGAATAGATAGAACAACTAGTCTAATAATAAAAAAACAAGTACATAGACTATGCTAACATTCCCCCTTATTACATTATTCTTGCAAATGTGACCCCTGAAAAGTTCAAATTTCACTTTGCCAAGAGATTTAGTGAGAATTTCGGCAACTTGTGCTTCAGTAGGACAGTACTGGAGCTGAATTTGATGGTTCAAGATGTGCTCTCGAATGAAATGGCAGTCAATTTCAATATGCTTTGTTCGTTCATGAAAGATTGGATTCTGCACGAGCTTCAACACACTCTAATTGTCATAATAGAGAATAGGTGACTATTTTTCAGAATTCCCAGGTCATCCAAAATGTGACGTATCCATATCACTTCACACACAGCTCCTCGTGTGCGGTGCGATATTTTACCTCTATGGATGAGATAGAAACAACATTCTACTTCTTGCTTATCCATGAGATAGGTCCAGATCCGAGATGAAATATGTATCCTGTAGTTGACTTCCTATCATCAACAGATCCGGCATGGTCCGAGTCGACGTATCCCTGTAAGAAGAATTGATCATTCTTCTTATATTCCAGACCATAATCAATTGTTCCTCGGACATATCTCAAAACATGCTTTGCTTGCATTCCAGTGACATTTCTTCGGCTCCTGCATGAACCTGGAAAGATAGCTGACAACATAGCAGAGATCTGGTCTGGTATATGTCAAATAGATGAGCCCTCCAACAAATTTCCTGTAGAGAGTAGCATCTACTTGAGGTGAGTCCTGGAATCTTGAAAGTTGCAAGCCTTTTTCCATGGGAGTGGATATAGGTTTACAATCAGACATTCTATACTTTTCCAGGAGTGTCTTGGCATACTTTGTCTGGGAGACAAAAATGTGATGCTCCTTTTGCCATATCTCCAAGCCAAGACAGTAATGTAGTAGCCCCAAATATGTCATGTCGAAGGTTCTTTTGAGATCATTCTTTACAATATCAACTTGATCTTCTGAACTACCAGTGATCACAAGATCATCTACATATACAACAAGAATGACAATTTCTTTACCTACCTTCTTTATATACAAATTCAATCTGAGGGGCTACGAGTGAACCCATGCTGCAAAAGGTGATCGTTGATCTTGATATACCATGCCCTGGGAGCTTGTTTCATTCCGTAAAGTGATTTGATGAGACAACATACCTTCTTAGGATGCTCTTCATCAACAAATCCTTCAGGTTGGGTCATGTATACTTCTTCTTTCAGATCACCATTTAGGAAAGCACTCTTGACATCCATCTGCTGAAGTCTCCATCCTTTATGTGTTGTTAAGTGCAAAACTACTCTGATGGTCTTCATCTTCGCAGTGGGTGCAAAGGTTTCTTCATAGTCGATGCCCTCTTTCTGAGCATATCCTTTTGCTACAAGTCATGCTTTATGTTTGTCGATGGATCCATCTGCCTTATATTTTGTCTTGAAAACCCATTTGTAGCCTATGGGTTTCTTTCCTGTAGGTAGATCGACAAGTTCCCATGTCTGATTTTTCATGAGTGAGTCATATTCTATATCCATGGCTTCCTTCCACTGAGGTTGACTGAGTGCTTCACGAACATTATCTGGCTCGAGCTATTCATCAGTGAACTCATGAGTGCAAAGTTTACCTCATTTCTTGTTTGACTCCTTGTTTTGACTCCGGATGATGTATCTGGGAGTTGTTGCAAATGTGAGTCCTTGATAGTGCTTTGTACCCACTTCGGATGAGAACTTGGCTGCTTTTGAGAAGAACTGTGTCATTGCCATGTGGATTGATGTGGAGTCACATTCTCCAGTTCTCCAAGGTCAACAAATAGTTCTCCTGGTAGCATTTCTTTTCTCTGAGTAGTCTCCTCTAGGCTCATCATCTAATTCGAGACTAATCGGTGAGATGTGGTTGGAAGTGGATCTTCTGTTGATACTATTGAGTCAAAGGATGACTCGTCACAAACCACGTCCCGAACTCTCATATATTTTCTTTGTCTCAGGATCCATGAGACGGTATGCCTTTGAGGTAGTATTGTAACCAAGAAGGATACATGGGAGTGTTTTTGGCTCAACCTTCTTTCTCTTCTAAGCTGGGACATGCATGTATGTTGTGCAACCAAATACTCACAAATGAGAAATTGATGGCTTTCTACCACTCCATACCTCTTCTGGCATTTTGTTTTATAGAATCTTTGTTGGTGCCCTATTGAGAAGATATACAACTATCTGTACTGCTTCAGCCCAATAGCGTTCCTCTAGCTTTGTTGTTGTTAGCATGCAACGAGCCATCTCCATCATTGTGTGATTGCATGCTCAACAATGCCATTTTGTTGGGGTGTAGGGAGCAGTCAGGTGCTTCTTAATGCCTTGTTGGTTTAGGAAGGCCAAGAACTTCTTTGATGTGAATTCCCCCTCGATCTGAGTGAGTAGAAGAAGTGGTTGTCCGGACTCTTTGACAACACGATGATAGAAGTTCTACAAGTGTTGAAGAGCCTCACTTTTCTTCTTCAGGAAATATACCCACATCTTGAGAGTGGTCATCCACGAATAGTTGGAAGTACTTGTATCCTGAAAATGAAGTAGGCAAGGGCCATTCAGATCGGTATGAACTACCTCCAGACACTTCTTGGCATGGAAGGTGCTTGCTTGAAATGGATCTCTGTGTTGTTTTCCTGCAAGACAAGCCAGGGAAAATAGGCAAGGAACTGGACAATTTGGGTAGTCCACGGACCATTGCTTTTGAACTCATCTGGTGCAATGAACTGACCGACAAGTGTCCATATCTAAAATGCCATAGGGCAGTTGATTCTATTGTTGAAGCAGATAAAGCTACTGCAGAAGATGAAATAGTATCTAAAGCAAATAACTTATCTTTTACAAATGCTTTAGCAAGAACCGTACCTTTTTGGAGATTAAGCATGATTTAATGCCATTTTGAACAAGAAATTCTACCTTAAGGTGATGATTCAAGAGCTGAGTAACTGACAAGAGGTTGTTAGTCAAGCCAGGAACATATAGTACCTTTGTAAGTGTACATTTTCATGGTCCCAGAGGAATGGTGACATTCCCTATTCCTTTTGCAATGTACTCTTTTCATCTGCTATCCAACTCGATCTCCAGTTGGTTCTTCGTGTAGTGAATCAAACAACTTTTTGTCACCTGACATATGCTTGCTTGCACCAGAGTCTATCAACCAGACTTTCTTCGTGGGTTGAGAAGTTTGAGAGACGAGTACAAGGTTCTTACCACAATGGGCTCCTTCTGATGTCTCCTCATCAGATTCATCATCTTCTTGTTGGGCTGCGAGATGTCCCTTGTGCTTTCTCCAACAGGGATGTCATCGTTTGGAATTTTGAAAATCCTCACACCGGATGTGCTTGTATGGCTTGAAGACCCTTGTTTCAAGCTATTATGCCAGTAGTGATCAGTGTCATGAGTATTGGTTCTGCAAATGTGACACCATCTCTTTGACTTTTGATCTTTCTATTGTTGTTTGGGTTGCACTTGATTTTTCTTCTCTGGGGGACCCTTCCGATTCTTCTAGCCATGGTAAGGCTTTGAGAATAAGGCTTTATCCTGAGACTCCTCATGGGATGAAGTGATGGCCTCTTCCTGCTGCAGAAAATTCACAAGCTCTTCGAATGTCACTATTTGTTTAGACACATTCAGTGTCATAACGAACACTCGGAATTGAGAAGGGAGTGCTCTCAAGGTGATTGTGATGAGAAGTTTATCGTCCACCATTTCACCGAGCGCTAATAACTCTGATCTCAGCTCAGCCACGCGACGTAAGAATTCCTCCACTTTCTCATCTGACCCCATAGAGAGGGTGTGTAGCTTTGACTGAAGATGAAGTATCTTCATCTAATTTTTGGCTTCATAAATGGTTGCCAACTTGTCCCAGGCCTCCTTGGGTTTCTCCACATTCGAACATGTGGTTGCACATCGTCACTGATACTTGAGCATTATCAACATCAAGGCTTTAGCACTAGCCATTTCATATTTTATTAGTTCATCGGGGGCTGTGGGAGTGGGCACAGACCCTATGACAATTCCCCATAATCCTTCAAACTGAAGGATTGTCTTCATTTTTGTCTTCTAGGCACAAAATTGGACCCTTTGAGCAACTGAGCATCAGACAGAAGTAACTTTGGAGCAGACATCGTAATAAAAAAATATTTATTTATTTGAAGAGTTATTACAATTTTGACTCACTGATGAGAATTACTTGCTCGTAGATGCTCATGATATTCACGTGTTGTGAGATGGTGATGCTTTGTAGGGCGTTCTTCTTCATCATCACAGTCGGTGTCATACCCGACTTCTAATTCTTCCCGTACTCACTTTTCTTGGCAGCTGACGTCGAAAAGAAAGTATTCAAGAAGTCCTTCTCGAACTAGCTTGTCGAATGCTAGATTGCCGTATTCAAGCTCATTCAGCAAAGCAAAGTAGAACCTAGAGCTCTCAGGAGCTTCTTCACGGTGTTCTCTAGCTGGTGAGTTGATATTCCAGCTTTCAGCTATGGTGACCATGTTATTGATGCTCTCAATCAAGTTGTCTACACTCGACATTCGGCGAAGTGTTGAAGTATCTCCAAGTTTCTTCTCCTCATGTTGTTCTACCTTTTCACGAAGTTCTCCTCTTTGTTGAAGACTCCTCCATGCAACAGCAGCTTCCAATGTCCAGGTAGAGTGTGTGCCTAATGAGGGATGGAGATCCCACGTCAACCAGAGATTTATTTAGCAAATCTCTCTCAAATCCAAAGTATCACTTCAAATAGTGCAAGGCACAGTGAAGAAAGAGCATGCAGATAATTCTACGCAGATAGACTCAACCACAACTAGAATATATTCCACGCAGGTAATGTAGATCTACCACTCTTCTCCACGCAGTTGATTTGCATGATTTTTTTTTTGTTGTTGTTTGATTTCCACGCAGACATTCCTCTCTCCACCATGTGTTTCCTTCCATCACTTCAGTAAAAATCACCATGCAGTGAAATATTCTAAGCTCCTACACTTTAGGTATGATGAATATTTGTCTTGTAGTGTAGAAAAAAATTTCAAAAAACTTTCACGCAGCTTTTTTGGTCTATTCCTCCACGCAACAATGATGAATCTTTGAAGGTATAGACATGTATCCCAAGGGCATTTTGATCTCCATGAATCAAGAACATATTATATATATATATGATATATATATATCAATATACATATATATATATATATATATATATATATATATATATATTATTCTTAACTCAAACTTCCACATGTAGATCAAAGAGATTTCACCATGTTGATCAAATAGTCTTTTCTCCCATGTGTCCAATTTGGGCCGATAATAGCAAATTTTCTTCTTTTACAGGAGAAAAAATTTCACCAATCCATGTTGAGTCTTTGAGAGAAATAAATAAATCAATGCACTTGCTCCTTTGTTGCATGCAACTCCTTCAAACGCACACAAGAGACAAACCACAGTTCAAAAAAAAAAAATCTCTCTCACGCACACTTCCAATGTATACATGTACAAGAGCTTTACGTAGTAACAAGGAAAAGCACCAAAGAAAAAAACACTACACACATAGTCAAAGATTTGGCTACTTTGATACCAAACTACTGAGGTAGAAATAGAGGAGAAAGAATAGAGATATGTTATCTCATATTATTCTTTAGAACAAAGAACCCACATACATTATTTATAGGTACGGATTAAACAAGACTCCCTAAATGGATGGAGAGGTTACAAATTAGAAGAGAGGAATAGATAGAACAATGGAATAGATAGACTATGCTAACTAGTCTTATTTGAAACATATGGCTTCCTTCCTAGAAGTAAGGTATAAACTTCAATTTTTATCTTAAGAAGTGGATCGAAGAATGGAACCATTTTCCTATTTGGTATAGAATGTTCCCTTTTATGTTAATATTAGATAGTAGCTTATTGTTGTTATGTGCACTCTTATCTTTCTTAGTTCTCATGAACTAAATTAGGTAAATGGTTTGTTATAGATGAGTTTTGCAAGTGGATGAGGGAAAGTCTTGTAGAATATTTCTTTAGTCTTGGTTAGGAAATTATTTTTACGAATACTGATTTGTAGTAAAACTTTGGAATGAGTTTCATGGAAATTTTAGAAAAAAGATTAGTGCATTAGCTTTATGTTTGTGGATTAATGTTGTCTTAACTACTAAAACCTTGGCTTGTGTTTAATATCGTGGAAAATAATAATTTTTTAACACCGTGTTGTTATGAGTGGTTCTAATGTATTTTAGAAATTCTAAGAATAAGTATAGCATGTTTGATCAATGTTGTTACCTTCCTGTCCCCTAGTCATAATTCCATAGAATTTTTTGTCCCTTTGGTTTGTGCATCATGTTGGAAAGAATTGATGTAACCATGTGTAGTTTTCATAAAAGAAGTAATGGTAAATTTTTCTCTTGGGATAAAAGTTTGTGTTGTAAACCCTTCTAGGACATGGTATTAATGTTATTCTAAGCATAATAGGATGGATAGGTAATCCTTTTTAATATATATATATATATATATATATATATATATATATATATATATATATATATATATATATATATATATATATATATATATATATATATATATATATATATATATATATATATATATATATATATATATATATGAGTAAATTACTATAGATGTGAGCTTACTGATAACATTGCGTCCTTAAGTGATCAAAGAGAAAACTACCCTTTTAAAAAAAAAATTTAAAAAATGTATATAAACCTAGCTCTCCCCAATCTAAATTGACCAAAATTACCCTTATTGTGGTGAGTCCTTAATCAAACTCAACGTGAAATTGATGGTTAGAGTTTAGACTATAATAAGGTTATTATAAGTAGGAGAAAATTGTTTAAGAAACCATGCAATCCATCTCTCCCATTTGAAACGTAAATTGTATAATTTTGTCAAACTCATCAAGTGAAGCCTAGTAAAATTTTTAATCATTCTAGATAAATTCTTATCCCCAATAAAATCCTAGTTGATAGCTAATGAGATCTTAAATATGAACCCAATTCTATCATCTTCCCTAACTTCTCTTAAAAGTTCTTTGTAATATTCTCTTAACTATTGTTAAATGTTTAACCCTTGCACAAGGAGGTTATAATTCAAGCTAAACAATACCTTCCATCAACGGGAGCTTGTGCTCGTCACCTTGCACTATAGAGGAAAGAAAAAAGATTTAGTAACTTGAGTATGAATAAGCAACCTTGTGAGAAATGGCGAATGTTCTTTGTAAATCAACAAATTAAGAAATTTCTTGTCATATTATAGTTGATCCTATGGAAAACTTGATATTAAGCTAATTAGTAAATAGTATATAAGAAATAAGTTCACCTTTGTAAGAATAATTGCATGAATAAAAACATGAATCTTCTAGATCATAGTCAAATTTTGAAAGACGTTTTTAGTAGATAAATAACCTTCAAAGATTTTACTCTGTGGGATGTCCTTAATTGTAAGTGTGTATTGTGGTTGGTCTATTATGTTGTGCCTTGTCGAAGAGTAAAGTGAATTGTTCATGATGGGTGTTGTATGATTCCTTGTTGCCTATATGATCTATGTTCTGTCTAGCTTGTTGAGGGTTGGCGGTAGCCCTTTACTCGTAACTCCGTGTCATCGGGTAAAATCCAAGTAAGTAAAAAAAAAAGTTATTTGAGGTTTCGATGTTGTATTTGTGTTTTTTTTAGTGGGTGTTACAAAAATAATAGTTAATTACTATCGACCCAACACCTTTGTTAAAATATTTTGATTTAATTTCCCTTATTAATTTACGCTGCTTAATTCCAATAATAAACCATTTTACTCTTTGCTATTTATCCCCAAAGGTCTTATTAAACCATTTTATTAGATGGCCCCAAATTATATTCAAACTTTTATTATGTAATATTAATAATCTCCTAGTTTAAAATAAATCATATTAACATGGTTTAATACCCAAAGTGTCAAGGGTACACAACATGGTCTAACCCTTTAGGCCCCATTTAACATTACACACACAAATATTTTTATTTAACACATTCCCACTTAAATACCCCATCACTTAAGTGATGTAGAGTTCATCCTACACCTTTAGATATTATCTTTCTTAGCCCTTAGATTTAGGTTTGGCAAAAGTAACCCTAGAAATCCTTATGGAATGCCATATATTCATTTCTTCAACCTATTCTCTCATTTTTCTCTTTTTTGTTTTGCAGGTTAAGGAAGAGGGAAAGAGGATGAAGCCATGGGAGGAAGCTCAAACCCTTGGATGAATACTCACAAGAAGAGTGATATTTTTAGCATCCCTCTCCTAGGGTTTTCTTATCCTCTAAATGACATTTTTTTGGTTATTGTTTGCATCTCATTTGTAAAGAAATTACCCAAATTGGGTTGTGGGTATTTTCCCAATATATTTTGGTTTATTTTGAGATTTGGGTTGTAAATCTACACATATGAACATTGTATATTTCTCATTTAATTGTGTATATTTATACATCTATATCTATGAACTCTTAATGTTGTTAATAACCATTTTAATATTTATACAACCTGATATAAATTGGTTTATATGAGTTTGTATGCATGCATTTTATTTTATTTGAATATCCCAAAAATAATTATCTTATAATATATGAATTTATGTACACACACACACAAACACACACACACGATAAATAGGTATTATATATAACAAATTTTATACAGGTCGTGGAAAAAATTTATGCACAGGCCACATGTGTGCTAACATCGACTATTGACTATAATGACTACATAAAACATAATGACCTCTTGTTTTAATTGGGAGGTGATTTAAATATTTGGAGGGTTTAAAATTATTGGGAGGAGGGGTTTACCCCATATTTTATATGAGTTGGGGGTGGGGTCGGCACCCCTCCCCCAAGCTTTTATTTATTTAAACTTTAAAGAATTCCTAGGGTGCACTACAAGCGTGCTAAACATTTTTTTATTTTCTTAATTATAACTAATCCTTATTCCTAACCAATTCAAATGGTTTAGCAATATTACTAATTATAATTATTAATAATACTAATAGGTGTTAAGTATTACTATGTATAAATGTAATGTGTGTGTGTGTGTGTTATTATGGGTAAGTATCAATATTTATTAAGAGTATTTATATAGTGGTGAACATTATAAATTTTGAAAATAATTAAGGTATGTTAATAATATATATTTATAGTATATATTAATAATATAAGTTTTCTTATCAACTAAGTTTTAAATTAAATAGGAATTTTCAAATAATGTGGAAGAATGGAATTTACAACTATTAAAATTGATATGGGTACAAATTTACATTTACGAAGATATATATATATATATATATATATATATATATATATATATATATATATATATATATATAAGGGTAAACAAATTAATTTGCACTTACAAATTTAAATGAGTTATCACCTTCAAATTAACTTATATTTCTACCTCAAGGGTATGATTAGTTACTATTTAATCATTTACTTAAGAAAAATACTATTGGAACTAAGAGAAAATTATATTAATAAATCAATCATATCTAATCCATTTTCATACATCTAGTTGTATAAGGGAAGACAACCCACTATTAAATGATTTTTTTCAATATTCAAGTAACCAAGGGTTGTCAATAATGCAAATAATCAATAATTATTTCCCATCCAAGATCTCTAGCCTTTAAAATAAATAGATTTGCAATACAAATCCTAAACACCACTTTGATTTGTGAGGGCTTAATTTTCATTACAAGATCATTACAAAGTTCACATTCATATGAAGTAATGTAGGTCAAAATAAACAATTTACAAGGATTTAACCAATGAATAAAATTACATCCAATATACTATTGGTATCATTTACAAGTTGTAGAATCATAATAGCATAGGATAAAACTCCACATATATCTCTTCAACAATATTATTTCATCCATTGAGTTCACCATCTTCATCAAGTCATGCAAACAACAAAATGGGGGAGTAGGCAACACTCTCCACCCAACCAAACATCCAATGAGGGAGACAAGCCTTTTCCTCATTGTCCCCAAGCCCCAAAAATAAGTAATGAGGGTTATTTAGACAACCATGAAAACTCAAAAATGGCTTCCACATACACATTCAATCAAGACAATCAATGAAATAACACAATACCAATTTTACAACAAACCAAAAATATAAAAAACACAAAGGCTTCATACTAAAGCCATGGAAGAGAAAGAACATGGGGTTATTCTTATGCCTCTCAAGGGCTTGGGTTTCCACCTATGAGCCTCCAAAGCACTCCATCACAATACACAACACTCTTATGCCTCCCTCTAAGAAGATACACCAATCTTATTTGTCCCTATAGAAATCAATCCACTCTTATGCCTCCCTCACTCTTGTGCCTCCTCGATAAAATAAAAGATAAATACAACCCATATTTATCAACAAGGTGGAAATACCAATGCAAATCCCTCCTAAAAACCCAAAAACATTTCTCTTATACCTCCCCCAAATTTACCCCCATTTCTAGCTATCCCATAACCTAAGGATCAAATCTATTTCCCACAATCATAAGCAATACAACAACCACCATCCACACATATGAGTACAAAAAATAGCAAGATAAAAGAAAAAAGGGGAAAATCTACCTTACAAATGAGGAGGATAAAATACAAACAAGTTCCAAGCCTTCCAAAATATCAAGTAAGCACCATCATTCCAAGCTCTCCAAAATTCCAAGCATCCACCCCAAATCCTAACACAAAATGAAATAAATATAAAAGAGGGAGAGAGAGTGATGTGTCTCCATGTAGGATGCCACATCATCTCTCCTCCAACCCACATCACCAAGGTCAAACCAAAATCCCAAAGCATAATAAATTGGTGGTTGGGGAAATGACCACCCTCTTACACACTCAACCCAACCCACACCCCTTAAGGAAAAAATTAAATACCCATGTAAGAAAAGTGCAATTAATTTCCCTTTTCCTCTATAAAAACACAAAATAGGAACTAAAATAAGTCTCTCACATCATAGGCCTAGTGGGTTGGTAACTTTAAGAGGTGTGAGACAAGCTTAACTTCTCCCACAAGTCACCAAAATAGCCTAGAACATCAAAATCAGAATTTTACTTGAGAGATTTATTACACACTACTCCAAAACAAATTAATTCATTCTCATCCAACAAAAAAAATTAAAAAGCCACCGAACTAACATTTATTCCCCCTCTTTGTCACATCCTAATTAGCACTATCTAATTTTTTTTTAAATTAACTTAAGAGGGGCTACCCAGCAAAATAATAAAAGTGACTCCACATACTAATAAAATACAATACTCACAATTAAATAAAATTAACAAGACAAAATTAAAAAAAAGAGTTACCCAAGGTCACTTTTTCGAGAGCAGCGCGACAACGCCCTCGTCGCGACATCCCCAGTGACGCGGGTTGCCTTGACATCACCCCATCCCCCGCTGAAAAACAACAACAATACCCCTCGAGTGACAACATACGAATACATGAGTTGCGCGACATCCCCCTGACGGTGACCGCCCGCTATTTCGACATCCCCTCGCTGACCCACATCCCTTCATTGTTGTTCTCCTATTCCCCTGTAGTTATTGTGATATAATTTCCTACAAAATCCAAGAATACCTTTGACGGACTCATGGCCATATTAATGATGTTGAAAACATAAAAAATCACATGCATGTATACATAACAATTTATATCATCGAATATTATAATTAAACCAATGTTAGAATCAAAATAATAATTCACCAATTACAATTCAATTTTAATTAACAAGACAAAATTAAAAAATTACCCAAGGTCACTTTTTTGAGGTCACCCCGTACGGGCTGCTTAACCAATACAATACATGAGTTCTATTTCCAAGACTCCCACATTCTTTCATTGTTGGTCTCCTATTCCCCGTAATCCCTATAAAATCTAAGCAATACCTTTCTATCAATTTATACTAAGATTATGACATAAAAATATCATCCAAAATATATTTGTAAATCAAATCCAATATGTCAATATAGTAGTAATTTATACTAAGATTATGACATAAAAATCAGAACATAAAATATGTCGATATATGAATCAAGCATATAAAATTCGATATATGAATCAAACATATAAAATTCGTTGCAATAGTTACATCATGTTGTAAGTCTAATACGTCTTTACTCTCTATCAAATAAGTAAAACAAGTGTATTAGTGCTCATCTAGAAATGTCTAATATCTAATATGATATCAAGGTATAGGGATCCAATACAGAGTGAGCAAAGACATAAAAAAATAGTAACGACATCACAATTAGTCCGTAATAAGGCAACCATTCTAGATCGCTACCATATTCTTAAACTCCCATCAATGTACACAATGCAACCATCCAAATAAATTAATAATCAAAACAAAATAGATTCATGATGTCCCACACATCTTATTAGCATGCTAACTAGAATAAAGCAACAAGGTTCAAGATTAAAAATCAATTCAAAATTGATAACAAGGTTCAATCAGTGTTGAAGAGGAGTGGGCATTACGGACCACTAAGTTACATAAATCATTTTAATGTCAATTTAATGTTTAGTACATTCAATTACTATTTTTGTCTTGGCTGCTAAGTTACATAAAGGTCTCAAAAAATCCAAGGCCTGAAAAAAAAGGAATAGGGAACATTGAGAGAACTTACTCATCATCACAAAATCTTGACTTAAGTTGGATTAAAAATTGAACTTTTCTTGCGAAAAATGAATGCCTTTTTTCCTCGAGCATTTGATGTGACTACGATTTACTTTTCCTACAATTTCAACACATGTTGACATAGGACTAAGGGCATAGATTTGTGATTGGTTCCTTTATAATAGAACATGGAATATGTTTGGAAAGGATTTATTTAAATTGGAATTAGATTTCGAGGATAAATGGACTTGATCTTCACAAATACAATTTTAACTTTAATTTAAGAGACACGATGCAAAGTGATGATGAGGCGGATTTACTCGGTGAGTTGTCACAAGTTTCCTATTCATTTTTGTGCATATCACGACTCCACATGGCGATCTAGTCTAAGTTTATTTGTATATGGTATTAACCGCTTTTTCCACATGGTATTAGATTTTGTATACAAATAAACTTAGACACTTAGATAAAAAAATGTGTGTTTATAAAAAAATGTGTGTTTGGTGGATTAAGATTTCCCTTAGTGGCCAACCACCTTATTGATTTTCAATAATTGTTGCACTATATTTCCCAAATGAGGATCTCATATTCAATGTAGTTCTCATGTAATATTAAATTGAACTCTAGAGTGTTTTCTTTATTTTTCCTTCATATGTCAACACCATTAGTCGGATTTACTTGATTACCTTGAGATGTAACCATCTTAAGTTTTGAATAGAGTATTTGTATATTGAGATTCACTAAGGTAAAACTCATTTGGAGTTATCTTTTGTGCATATATATTTGATATTTCTTGACTTGGCCTTAAGATTCTTTTGAATTGGTTTTTCCTTTTCTTTACCTATATTAAAGTGATTTCGATATTTGTAAATATTTTTCCTAATTTCTTTTCTTGATTTCGAGAATATTAAGACATGATTTCTTAAGAATAAATAAGTTTTCTCCTAAGGATCTCTTGAGAATACTAGGTGAGTAAATGAGTGCAAATAACTTGATATAATATTCAAAAAGATGTGATTTCACACTAAGGCCAACTAGGAAGTGGAAATAAGCTAAATGTAGACACCAATGTTTGGTACATTTGTCATCCATCATGCATTCTCTCCCTTTTTTTTGTCATCTTACACATACACACCTCCCTTCCTATTCGGATTCATCTTTCCTAAACCCCATTTATTCCATCTAATTCCCATAATATCATCTTTATCCTATCTTAGTCCCACTAATTCATCCCTAATCGCATGAAATCACCCCTAATCCTATATATTATCCCTAATCATATCCATAAACACCCCTTTAATCATCCCTATGCTACCATATTCCATAATTTAATCATTTCCACCCTCTAACTACCTTTAATCTTCCCTATACAACCCTAACCTACCTAAAAGACCAAACCCCTAATTTTACATCTTTAGGGACCTTTGTATCGAGTTTATCACCATCTCCACCACCTAGATGAAGGGTTAGTTTAGTCAACGGTGACCCCATGTGTTTATTTATTTTCTTTAGAGATGTATCTATCAACTTGGATTTATCTTAGAGATATTACATGCTATCTTGGGAGATTTGAAGTCTATTTGCTTTCATAGGATCCCTTTTCATAGTTTCATAACTTTTTTGCATTATTCATGTTGGTCTACTAGTTATCTTGGAGCTCGCCATCCACTTTGCCATATGTGATTCATATTCATATATCTCTTTCCATCCATCAAGCCCCTAGTCATCATTGATCTAGACCATTCATTTTTGTCCCACTCTACATTATCGGATATTTTGATATTCTTGCATTCTTTATTTTTCTCCAACATCCCAAAATCAGGTCTATAACTTCCTTAGAATTTTAGAGCTTGCTTTATATGTGTTTCTATATTATTTCTGATCTACTCTGTTCCATTTTCCATCGATTGTCCCTATTAGGTTCGTGTCACTTTGTCGACCCCCAGTCAGGTTTGATTTATTTTTATCAAAGTGGGTTTACATCCATCCTCACAAATTTATCACTTATTGGGATTGAATTTGATGGGTAACCCACCATCTTATTTGCTAATCCATTTTTTATTTATCTTCACTTTTTGTGCATGTTATCAAGATTAAAAAAGATAAGATCTTTTCACTCATCACCCTCATCATCATCACATATCAAGAGGCAGCCTTAAACCCTCCCATAATTTGGTGTTTAATTTTTTCATAAATTTCATTAGAGTAAAACATGAGAGGGAACATTCGATTAACCATTATGGCACGTGCGTGATGGACTTATCCTTCTTATTTTGTTAGTTCTTTCTTTGATTTTCATTTCCATTTTCTATTTCTTTTTTTCTACTAATTATGTAGGAAAAGATTATCTTTCTTACATTCTTTGGAGTATTTTCTTTCTTAGATCAACAACACGTGTGCGTAAATTAGAAAAAAGGAAAAATAATGTTTATCCGAGAATTCTTCCTTTTGTACTTATTTTTCTTTTTACATATTTCTGCCTTCTTTGTCATCATGATCTCATCAAATTTAACACTTAATTTTGGATCTAAAAATAACACCTTCATGTTTTTTTGTTCATATAGTCTAAGTAGGAGGTAATCATCGCATTTAATGATTTCCCACATTATATCAAACTCACAAATTAATCAACACATCTAAAACATCTTATACCAAGTGGAACTATTGGGATTTCATCACCTAATAGGAAAGTCACCACGGTGTTTGTGAAGTGTAAGAAATAATTTCATTTTCGAGATATCAGTTAAGAATTTAACACACTTATAACTACGAAAGTGTGTGATGGGAGGGGGTAGTCCCCAATACCAAGCCATGTATCGGTAATCATCACCGATATGTTCTTTACATACCTTTAGGTATATTAAGGATGTAATATAAAACAACCCGAGACCATCCTTATATTGGAAAAAAGTAAAAATAATGTTTATCTAGGCATTCTTCCTTTTGTACTTATTTTTTCTTTTGCATATTTCTACCTTCTTTGTCATCACAATCTCATCAAATTTAACACTTCATTTTAGATCTAAAAATAACACCTTCATGTTTGTTTGTTCATATAGTGTGCGTAAATTGGAAAAATGGAAAAATAATGTTTATCTAGGCATTCTTCCTTTTGTTATTTTTTTTTTTTTTTGCATATTTCTTCCTTCTTTATCATCATGATATCATCAAATTTAACACTTCATTTTGGATCTAAAAATAACAGCTTCATGGTTGTTTGTTCATATAGTCTAAGTACAGAGGTAATCATCGCATTCAATGAATTCCCACATTATACCGAACTTACAAATTAATCAACACATCTAAGACATATTATACCGGATGGAACTATTGGGATTTCATTACCCAATAGGAAAGTCACCACAATGTTTTGGATGTGTAAGAAATAATTTGATTTTTAGTATATCAGGCTAAGAAACTAACACACTTATAACTATAGTGTGTGATGGGAGGGGTAGTCCCCAATACCAAGCCATGTATCGTTAATCATCACCGATATGTTCTTGACATACCTTTAGGTATATCAAGGATGCAATATAAAACAAACTGAGACCATCCTTATATTGAACGCTTCTTAGGTTCCCTTTGAGCCGATTTCTTTTCTTTTTCACACTTTTCTAATAAAAAGATAATTAACACTTTTCTGCTTGATTTTCTTACCATATTAAAAATAATCATATCTTCTTGTTTATTGTTTCATGTCTGTTATAACTCATTCTCAAGCTAGAAAAATGGAATAATCAACCTCATCTGGAAATATTCCCATTTACAATAATCTTTCCCATCAAAATTTTGTACTTTCTATTGCTTCTTCTACACCTTTGTTCACCCCGTCTTTGGTTTTGCAACCTATTAATTCCATTGTGCCTTCTCATGAAATCCATGAAACTTAAACCCACTCCCATGTTAAAACCAATCCTTTCCTCTATAATCATTTTATTCACTCTAAACCGGATACACCCCCATATACCACTTCCTTAGGATCCTTTAGACCTCTCACTATCCATCATGGATACATACATTTTCTAGAGTTCCTTAATTCTAATCTCATTTCCCTTCAATATTATTTCACTCATAATTCCACCCATCTCCCTATCATCATCGACCTACCCTTCGATAACTTTATCTCTATCCTCCACATTTCACATCCATCGAGGTCCTTAATTTTTAACTTTCCACTTTCTTTCCAAGGGTCATGAATGAATGGGAATTAACACAAAACGATCATGTTTCTCATGAGTCTTACTCTATGGTCCCCCAACCCACCAATCCACTCAATCTATGGTCCCCATTCCATCTAATTTACCTTCTATCAACATCACCTCTACTTTTTCTATCCCCATTACATCCTCATCTACCTTGGTGATTATGGATCCTACTCATACTCTTCAGAGATCCATCCTATTTCTTCCACTAAATGAGCAACATGTCAAAAATCAATTCCCTTATCTACATCCCAAGTCCATGTTAGTATCTTCACCTTATAATCCCACCCTTCGAATTCTATTAAAAATAATTAACACCCACTCTAGATTTTATTTCAACACATGTTCCCTAATAAATTTTTCCAAACATCCAAACCACTCCATACCTACACCCCAAATCACCCCATCGAAGCCCAATCTAAATAACCATCCTCATAATCCTATCTGTCTAATTACATCCCCACACAAATATCATATACCAACCTATTGAATTATAAGCATTCACCAATATTTGTACTTATCAATCACTTCCACAAACTCCTACTTATCCATAACAACATCAATTTTATCCACAACCTAACCCATCCAGTTCTTATAATCTACAACCTCAATAATCAATCCCTTGCCCGCACACATCTAATGACATCATGGAAAATTTTCTAAGTACAATTTCCAATCTCAAAGATGCTACTTTAGGTCCTAAAAACCTTTATTTACAAAAAAAAAAAAAAACTACAACTATCGATCAACTCATTTGTCCCCACTAAAAATTATTCTCACACATTGGTAGCTCCCTAAATTTTCTAATTTCAATAGTCGGAAGGAAACTCAACAACATCTTCATGTTTTATGATAGGTATGTTATCTTATTTCCCATGACCAAGACCTCATGTTCTGCACTTTCCCCATGTCATTAAATGGACCCACCTTGACTGGTACGATGGCTTACCCAAACACTCTCTCTTCTCATTCACCTAACTTGCGCATCTTTTTTATAACATTTATCAATCAATATTACACATAAGATCACCATTACTAGCCCTTATGCTATTAATCAATTTTATAAATATTTAATAATGAATTTATTATTAGGTGGAATGGCATCATCAATCAACTATCCTTCTCTCTTCCCAAAAATGAGCATATTGAACTATTCTCTAGATCATGTGTGAAGCATATCTCATCCATTCTCCAAATCCAATCATTTCAAAGCATTGAGGAATCCTTCACAATGGCTCGTAAGCTACAAATATGTGCTCCAAAAAATAAAAAAACTAAGTTCATAAAACTCTCCACTCAAAAAATAAATCTTAAAATGTAGCCAATGTCATCATAGTAAAATCTTCTTCCACATCTACCTCTCATGTCTATCCTCCATGAAGAGCTCCTATACCATCTCTTAACTATACTCCCTTTATAGATTCATATTGTTTCATCTTCAATAAACTTATTACATCATGTTTCATTCAACTTACCACTATCCGACTCATTGATGACAAATTTCATAAACCTACTTGATACCATGAAGACCATGACCGTAATCACCATCAAGTCCATGGTCAAGATATATAAAAGTGATAAACCATCGGAGAGATTGTATAATTTATTATCAACCATGGATACCTTTAATTAGATGATACTAATTCTCTTCGAACAAACCATTGGATATATTCAAGTATCCCTTCCTAATCATTCACCAAATAATCGGGTTGATCTTTCTACATCTCAAGAACCTAATGCCCATATGATCAATACTTTAAGTAAGTATTCAACATCACCAACCACACCAATCATCCCTTCATCCACCATATCTTGTGGTACAATTTAAATTTTAAAAATTAATATGTTTTCCATTAATCTAAAGTCATTTAATCATCAAACCAAGGGACGTAAAATTTCAATAATTCGGTGTTGTATGAACACTTATAGGGATTTAAGAGGTAAGGAAATAAATTATTTTCACTAAAATGATTGAGATAACAATTACTAAAAACAAACTAAACTCAGTTGAAAGTAAATAGCTTCCAAATACTATCAACAAATAAAATATTACAAATTTAGAATGCGAGATAAAGGAATGAATTGCTTGCTAATCTACTCACGTAGTAAAATAAAGTAACAAACTATGGAGGGGTTTATCATACTATAAGTGGGCCCTTCCTTGTGTGTTAATCCATCATAGGCTTGTGATTAAAATCTGTTGAAAAGAACTCAAAATATTTACTTGAATTAGCATGAATATTATAAAAAGAAACTTCTCTATTTGCATATCCTCTACTATATAATTCTCTCTCTCTTTACATGCATCCCTTTTCCAACATTGACCCTTTTCCTTTTATACTCATTAATTACAATAAAGTTTGACAAACATAGTTTGATTAGGAGTTCAAACAAATCAATTAAGAGATCTCAAATAGATCATCTGGAGTTTTTATGCACGTAATAGAATTAATCAGCAGTGTTTAGATGTTAAACAAATAACTTGAGTAACGATCGATCCCAATCAATCAGTTCACAAATCATGAATATAAACAATGGGTTCCTCATTAGGTTGTAATGGATAATCAGATCTAGAGTTAAGTTATCTCCCATTCCTCATGTTCTAATTCGAAATTCTCCTTTAATGACACATACAAAGATGAGTGTCATTATTCATGTTCAAAGAGATCTTTGTAATCATGGCTTCTTAGCTATAGGTGAAATCCTTTAGTCAGTAGGCAAGTTGTTGTAGACAGTCCTTTGGTTGTAGATGAGTGGATGTAAGTGGTTCCTTAGCTATAGGTGAATCCATATGGCTACAAATGGGTGGTTGCAAGTAATTCCTTTGTTGCATACGTGTTACTACATATAACTAGTTTCTCGTAAACAAGAGACCATCACATGTATTATCATTTAAATAATTTATTACAACTCTAAGAATAAATGAATACTCAAAATACAAAATTTTTTTGACTAGTAATAACCATATTAATTAGTATCATGCCAATAATTTTAAGTTATAGTGGTGATATTGAACAATATGACTAGGAAATATAAGTTTATAGTTTCAATGGCTTACAAAAATTACAAAGGATGAGTTATTTATAAAAGGAGTTTGATCAACTTGTCACACGCTAGGCTTAACCTATTAAGTGTCCTCATTCAATTTTCTTTAGTTACTCCTTAATGGTACTACATACACGTCTAAATTCAACTGGAATATATATCCCTTGTGGTTCTATGAAGAAGTACCCATTGTTCATCCTAAACATTTTCATAACTTTGTCCTTTATTACTTCATTTAATGATTGATCACAAGACAAATGTGGTATTAGAAAGTGGAATACTTGGTAGATGGTAGCTAATTAGAAACCAAGTATTTGCTCATAAAATATAAAGATCAATATATGGATTTACTCTTCTTAAATTTTGTATGATAGGAGTGCGTCACTTTCTTTTATAGATCGGGAGACATCTTGTTCTAGTGCATCCTACGTGCTTGTACTACTCTGCTTCCATTGTTTTTAATCATGTCTCCGACTTCTTCATATGACACTTTCCTCATCTTCCATAGCCTCTTTCTAATATTCTTGTTATTCATATACTTAGCATATTATTCTAGAACTTCTTTAATGTTTGAAGCTTCATCCCCGACCATTAGTGGTTTTACATTCTCCAAGTGCCTCGCATTCTACCATTTGTCTCTCTTTGTCTAATTAATTTAGAAAATAAGAACAAAGTGCCTTAACCTCGGACAAATCTAATGTACAGATTGGAATCTAGTCCTTGTCATACTCAAGAGAATTTTTTATAGGTATAGTTCACATAATAGGAGTTGAATGTCATGTGTATTGTTCATATATAATCTAAAGAAGTTCCTAGCTCCATTTATGTCAAATGGCATGTCATAGTTGATACAAGTAAGTTTGAGCTATAATATCATTTCGTTTAGGAAAATAACATAAAAATTGGAATGAGGTATGTATTTGAATATCTCATGGGCCACCTTAACTGTCTCTTCTTTCTTTTTCTTTAGTTGTTCAATTTATTTATCCTTTTCCTCAATTTATTGCTTGTACGAGAAGATGAGTTCCTATTTTTCTTTTTCATACTTTCCTTTTAACTTGTTAATATAGGTTTAAATTGATTCACCGAGTAATTAGTTAGTGTTTTTGTGTTGCCATCTACCTACAAATTGGTTTGACATGATCTCTTCTAACTTCTTGAATAACAATTTTTGGTTACAATGGGGTGACATTTACTTGCTGCATGTTAGCTCTAAAACATGCTCTATTACATTGTATTTAACTACATAATATGTTCTGCACTTCTTCCAACTCCCACGGACATCTTCTCTTCCTCAATTTTATGGACCAAGTGATCAATTAACTCCTCAATAGATTGGGACATATGTTTAAGTTTGATTGGTTCACCAATTTTTCCTTCTTTGTCTACATAAATACCATATGATACATTAAATATTTGGCTAGCTTTCTTGGAAATTTATTTTCCCATCCTATCATCAAATCCTTTCATTTCACAAACTTTCTCATCAGGTATGAACTGCTCCTACATTCTCCTCTATGCATTCTCCATGGTATTGCAGTCCAGTTTCTCCTCCAACATCATCCTTTTTCTCCACTTGACACTCCATCACACACATTGTCTCTACATCCTAAGCTTGTTCTTGTACTCCTCCATGGTATTTTCAAGGAATTTCTACTCGTGAAATTTAGCATCAACACCTCCCTACTCTATTTCTATTGGTGTGGGCTCAATGTTCTCTTCAAGAGCTTCCACATCACTATCAAGTGATATGGTTTGCAAATTTTTTTACTTTGAATATTTTGATATTTTAGTATTTATCCTATGAGAGCACCTCGGTGGTGTAGGAGTGCACTTAGAAGGATTCCTTTTAACTTTTGAGATGCATGATTCACGAGTAGAAAATTAAAGGAGGGTCTCAAAACTAATTATTCTTTCGGGGACACATGAATGTGATTTTCTTAAGAAAGTGTTAAATTTTCATAGACAGATTTATTTAAAAGATTACATGAAATCTATAACTATGTGTGCTATTACAAAATGTGATAGATCACATAGTTTGTGATTTCATGACTATCCTCGTAGCAAAAAAGAACACAAGCCCCGAAGGACAGTTGTGTTGTCTTGATGAGGACATCCAATTACAAAATAGGTGAAGTATAAAGTTTTGGAACAACAAACATAAGTATAGATTACAGAAATTAGAGTTCACTACTAGATGTTATAGGTTCTCTAAATTCTTTCCTTCATGATTAAGACATGAAATTATACTACTGAGTTGTTTAGTTCATCATGCAATCCATACAGAAAGAAGAAATGCAGAAATAAATATACAACTCATTTACAAAATTCAATGTTTTATTCATAAGGAGTTTTCAATCATTTCCCACACAAGCCGTGGGATGTAACTGAAAAGTAAAGTACAACTACTAAAATAAAAGGTACACATGCATGAAAGAGAAAGTAAAGGAGTATGAGTTAACCCATCATTTCCTTGGGGTTTCTTTCTTTGATCGAAGCATCTCTACTCTAGCTTTTCTTCATCTCCATTGTAGAGGCCACTGTACTTGAAAAGGAGAAAAATAAAACTATCAGTTATGAGCTCAAGGATCAAACCATATTCCTACACTATCCTATTTCGTGCATATGAATCTCAAATAACAAGAGATATATTCTACTGAGGATCAAACTACATACATGCTTATACACTCAAAAAGAGGAAAGAAGAAAGAGAAAAGAAAAGAAAACATGGACACAAGAGAGGCCAAAAGCCTAAATATTTTCTAACTGTTTTCTTAAGTGTGCAGGTATAGGTTGTAGCCAAGAAGAAATAAACAAGTCATAAGTACATGCTGAGAAGAAGGAAGAGTGTAACTCAAAGTTCAGCAACCATTCTGCAAATGGAAGAAGTTACAATACAGAAGAGAGAATGGAAGATAGAAGTACATTTTTTTCAGTTTGCAATGAAGAAGAAGAATCAGATTTCAAGAAGTCAAGAAAAGAAAAGATTACAAATTGAAATACAAAAAAGAAGGAATTCGGAAAAATTTTGATGAGGGCTTCGCCATGTAAAATGGACATTTATAACTTTTCATCTTGTTGTTTTCAACTACTACATGCTTCAAAGAAATTATTTAAAATCAAGTAAGTGATACGAAAAAGTAGAAAAGCATGCCATGTCAAGATATCGATATTATGTTCCAACCTCCAACAACAAATCGGTTCAATTTCAAAGTGTTACATTCTATATTCTGAATCATAAAATACTACTACAGCTAAAAAGGAACAAAAGAAGGAATTTTGGAAAAAAATTGACAGGGCTTCGCCATATAAAATGGATATTTACGACTTTTCCATCATGCATCAAAGCTATAATGAAAGGAAATACAATATTAAAATACAAAAATAAAGGAAATTATACTTTCAACCATCAAATTGAAGTATTTAAAAGCATTTATTATAAGCCAACTAGTTGAAGAGAGATGAAGTCACAAGATAAATCTACAAGTACAACATTCTACAAGTACAATTTTCAAACTTATCGGTATCAACTACAAAATGCTATAGTATAACTTTAGGGATAAAAATAAATGCAAGATTCAAAGTTTTACAAAAGGAATGTCACATTCAAGGCATTCAAAGAGCTAGTAGGATATCTATAGACTCCAAATAGAAAGACTAAAGCTGTAATAAATCAGATTCAAGCTCAAAGTGGTGGAACACGAAATTTTACAAGTAAATATGCAGATGCTAAGTAACCGAAAACCATCAAAAGAATAAATAGTGGAATAATAAATATGGATACCTAGATAGTAACATTTAGGTATAAGTTAAGGGCTTAGAAGGCCGAGACATGCAGAGGAATCAAATTCACAAACTACAATAACGATGTCCATGCAACATTACATTACATGAAACCATAAAAAAATGATTCAAAGAAATAGCTACTGGGAACTCCGAAATCATTTTACCAAGCCATCGATAACAAAATCGAGCAAGAAATGGTACTTACTAGTTTGTCGAAGCTGAGAAAGTCATCAAAAAGCTCGAGCAAAGAGCATGTTTAACTCAAAAATGACCAAAGTCGAGTCACAAAACACCAAAAACAAGAGAAAGAGAACAATTATCATTATTTCTCGAAGGACAAAGTGACAGTGATGAAAACAATCAAATTACTTTGTTCAGAGGTCAACTTACCATCTTCATTTGTGGAAAACACATAGAGCTCGCCAAGTGAAACTTCAAAACAAAGTTTCTCATAACTGGAAAGTGGTGACCGAAGGAAAAGACCCATCACTACTTTGCATAGAAGGCTCAAACAGAGTGAAACAGGAATGTTGCGAGACCCGATAGAGTGACAAGCACTCATTTTAAAAATCCAAGCTCATGGACAATACTAACCAACAAAAAGAATGACTATTTAGTGCTCAAAAAGTTTCGAGAAGACAAATCTCAATAGGAATGGTAAAATGCAAGTCTTCGAATTATACAAACCTACAGAAAGAGCACATACCCATAATGGTTTGCAAGACCATCACCAGACAAAAGAAAAGGAGCGCTCATAATCCACCATCATCTTACATGGAGAGCTCGAGCAGAATGAGACAACAAGAAAGAAAACCCAAATGGTCAACCAAAATCCGAGTTTGAAGCACGATAGCCAGAAAAGAAAATGACCAAGTATTGCAAAGAAGCTTTCAAACAAAATGACCGTGATGCAAACCAAGCTCCAAAATCTCATATACCCAATGGTCACAGAGAACTCATAGACTCAAAAGAAGGACTATGAATGATGGCTTAATACAAATCTTCAAAAAAAAACCAAAATGAGCTCACCGATGCAAAACTAGATAGCAAAATATCACACAGAGATCCTGAAGACCAAACGAGCAAAGATCAAATAAAAGAGAGCTTCATGGTGGTCAATAAGAACCATGGTTTTCAAAATAAATAGAGTCATAGGGATTTCAAGACCATAAACTAAACAAGTCGAGCTTTTGCCACAAATAACCATGGCATCGAAAATTTTGCTAGGGCTTCACCCACGGGCCAAAGAATGAAATGAAATGATCATCATGTTCAAAATTTACTTCTACAACCAGCTCGAGAGTGGAGTCAACAAACCCTAACCAATGATCAATCATCGATGATCAAGATTCAGCCAGGTATAAAGATCAATGGCCGTGATCATTCACCGAATTCAAAGCAAACAACCACAAGCAATCAACAATCAATGCAGATCGAATGCGAGTAACCACAGGTTGAGGATCAATGACCATAGTAAAAAAGGACAGAGATCAATGAATGTGAGCAAAGCCAGGTTCTAATGCAAACCTAGAGTTAACAAACCCTAAGCACAGTTAGGTCAACTTTAAAAAAAAAGCCACCAACAATACTTCCAAGGGTGAGTCACCATGGAGAAGGGGCCAACCCACGTGTCTATAAAAAAATCATTGCATTGACCTTCAAAAGTCCGAGACTATAGTGTATAAAATCAAATAATCACAATGGCCACCATCATATTACCAATGATCACCGAAAAGGTGAATCTCTAAAGTATAAACCATGTAATGTATTAAATAAATCAAGTGCCAAAACTATATATGGTAGTGAACAATGCAAAGGTGGCAGATATCATAATATGTGCCAAGTCCACAAAGTGGCCAAACTGAAAATATACGCAAGTTCAATATCAAATGGTGGTCCCCACATGGAGTTAGAACATCGAAAAAAATGATTTGTTTTTTTGCATGCTTCACAAAGGATCGAAAGAGAAAGAGACAAGTTGCATGCCATGGAGAGAGACTTTCCTAGCAAGCAATCTATTTTTGGCAAAATTATTCACCCTAGCCTTATTAAAAATAGAATAGTCAATTTCAGTTGACTAAGATGTAATCAAAGGCTATTAATGCCTCTTGTACTAGTTTGTATTATTTTATCCTTTTATTAAATAAAGGATAAAATTAGGATGCATGGGCAAGTACAGCCTTAGGCTATTTTTAGGAAGGGTGTGAAAATTTATTTTGCTATATATTGTGTGCCTTTGCAAGGCATAGGAGGACTTTTGGATATAGGAGTACTGAAGCAATTTTTGCTAGTTTTTCCTTCTGTGTGTGAAGTATTTTCTACCTTTCCAATTATTTTTAGTCTTGTGTATGTTTCTATTAGTCTTGTGAATGCAAATTCCCGACCAACCAATACTCTTACCCTCTACAAACTTCAATATTTTCTTACTTAATTTTAATGTGCATCTTAACTTATCGGTAATGTTGAGATTCTTTCTCTCAAGACACTTGGAAGTGTTTTCCCTTAAACATTCTACAGAAAATTGTTGGCTCGTGCATCAAGAATCCTTCTCATAGCAATCATGCATATACTCAGTCAAAGCCCTCATATAAATTTGGTGTATCACCCCAATCTAGTTATTTCACAGCCATCTTTTACCCTTAATCCCAGAAAATCAATTTAGGATACATCAATAAGGAATCGGCCTTTTAATCTCGAGACTCACCTCAAAATAGGTATACCCACAGACCTGAGGTGTTTCCATTGTATCTACGAAAGAGAGAGATCAATTTTGCAAGACTAGAAAACTTGTAGCCATCTCTCTATAGGGTGCACTTTTGAGAGATAATAGTTTTGGCACACCCCAATGGGAGAATGAATCGATCTACATGCAAACAAATAGTAGATTTACAATGAGATTAAAGTTTACTTTTTGGGAGCAAGCTGCAGCAATTTATTCTAAAGATTTTATGATCTTTTGATGCGACTCCATAGAAAAGCTGATTTTAGACCAGATTGCAGCATGTTCCATGCCTAAAGTGACTACAAGATCATCGGTAAGAGGAATTCCTCTTATTTTTTTTCTTTACCTTTGAATTCTCTAGAAGGAGAAGAGTTGGTAATACATTACCCTATAATAGACCTGGTTTTGATAACCCTCCTCCTGATATTCCTTCACCACGTATCAATTTCTCAATTAATATTCTAGTTTTTCAAATGGCTATCCAACCACCTAAGGAATTTTGTGACCTTTACTAATGGCAATCCATTAGTAATCCTAGTTTACCACGACATTCCTAATGCTACCATGAAAAATTTTCCATCATTCACGGGTGAAAATCAAGTTACACCAGCTGAACATATCAAAGATGTTACATCCCTATGTGTAGTCCATAATATCACTCATGAAGATGTAGCTTTAAGACTTTTAGCTACATATTTTAAAATGTGGGCCTTGCAACCTTGATGGTATAGAAACCTAGAAATTAGAAGCATAAGAACTTGGGATAACTTATGTGAAAATTTCTCAAATAGTTCTAGGACAATTTAGATCATTTGTCTCTCATTGAAACATTGTCCACTATTAAAAGAGCTCCAAATGAGTTTATGTCTAGCTTTTTCATATCTCTTTGCTAGAACTTGGGAGAGGATTCCAAAAGTGTCAAGCCTCAAGTTGATCATGCTTTCCTTTATTATCTTAGAGCATTAAACAGTGATATCTCAACTATGATTCATTCAATGGGTGGAGAGACACTTCTAGATGCTTATGATATTGCTATCCGAGCTAAAAATAGCCTTATTCAAGCTGGAAAGTTAGCACCAAGGCCATCAATGCCATTTTTGGTAGATTTAGCACCTATTCCTCAACCTATTACAATCATAGAGCCCACTGTTGTAGCTCCATCAAATGATGTATTCAAAGCTTTGCAGACTATGGGAAATAAATTGACTTCGATTGAAAACAAAATTGCATTACCTAAGCAGACCCTACCGGGCTTCTTATTAGCCCTACCAACAGTAATCAACAAAAAAGCAGCCCTATCAACATAATCAAAATTATAAGCAGCCTACCAACCAAAGGTTAGGAAGTTTGACACAAAGGCTCCTAGTTCATCTAACGCTTTAGTCCCGATTAATATGGCTATAAAAGTGGTGTCAACCTTGCAATAAACCTCATTCAACTACAACTTTCCCAAATAATTTTTTGAATCTGAATCTTGTTGCACAACCTCAATCTGAAACATTGTTCATGCCTCAAATGGAGGGTGGGCAGCAAGAAACTCATGTTCAGAAAGCACATGAACAAAATTTAGTCAGTTTTAATGAGGAGGATTTCATTGCAGTCACTACTAGGGCTCAAGGGAAGGATGCTGAAAATCAAAAGCAACAAAATAGGCCTATCCTTCCTACTATCACTGACAAGACAGCATCTACATCTACACTCTAAAGTCAACTAACAACCCTATTGTTCCTCAAAAATCAAGCAAGTGTCCTAGTTGATAAAGGTCATCAAAGATAGCTACAGCCTGATCCAAGAAGACTGTTTATACCTCAGATATCTAAGGCAAATGAAGCAAAATCAATTTTTAAAGTAAATCCTACTCTAAGATAGTTAATTTTGTCTCTAAGACAGTTGTTTCTTTTAACATTGTTGATGTAATGAAAAACATAATGTTAACATCTCAATGTGGGACACTCTAAGTATTCTGGACAACAAGATTTACTTTCTCATGAACTAGCTAAGCTACAAATTTCTTCAAATACAACAGAAAAGGAAGTTCGAAGACAAACATGGTCCTTGGAATTTGAGAAAGACCGCATTAAAGAAGTTAAGTGGATGGTTCAAAAAGTTCTAAATGCTCATGACATCAAGAAACCACCACCATTTTATTTATCACTTGATTATTGGTGAAAACCTAGTTCATAATTGCATGGTGGACAATGGTGAAAGTAGCACAATTATGCCAAAGTGATTACGAAAAAATTAGGGTCTATAGTATGAGCCTACAGAAAGGAGTGTTTTACAGCTTGATGGGACTGCAACTAATATATTTGGGGTAATCAGAGATTTAGAGGTAACACTACATGCTTGCCCAAATGTTTCTATTCTGCAAGATGTTACTGTTGTGGACCTACCTCCATATTTTGCCTTGTGCTTATCTAGAGATTTCACAACAAAAATAGGAGGTTATCTCTCTTCGATTGGTCCTTATTTTTTACTACATGTTATGGTACTAAGGTTACTATCAATTCAGAACCATTGGCCAGATTTCACATTGAGCCTCATTCTCCAAATGCAGGTGGCTAATTATTCAGCATTAGATCAATTTGATTTTGATGATGTAGCTCAGGTTTCAACATTAGATGGTGTTTCTAACATGTTTATGGATGAAAAGACAGTTGAAGAACATGCTCATGATCCTTTTAAGGAAGTTGAAGAACATATTTTTGGTGTGTATTGTATGCATGAAGAAAATACACCACTTCCCTTGCTGTCTAAAATAGAAAATTCAGCAGAGGGATTTGGAAGCTTCATTTTGATGGAGCTAAGAACAAGAAAGGACAGGAGAAGGTTTGATGCTCACTTCCCCAAAAAGCGAAAGGTATTTCTCAGCTTTGAGTCTCCAATTTACATGCACTTGTAATGTAGCTGAATATGAAGCATTAATTCATGGCTTACTTTGGGCCAGAAAGAAAGGTATCAACACATTACAAATCTTTGGTGATTTTGAGTTGGTTATCAATCAAGTAAAAACTTCAATGTTTGTAAGAATCCATTAATGAAGTCTTACAGACATAGAGTTTCAGACTTAATGGAAGATTTCAATGCCATTAATATTCAGTCTATTCCTAGAGTTGAAAATAAGCACGCAGATAGACTTGCAACAGAATTGGTGCTAGTTTCAAGTGTTGGAACAGATGGAAAACAACAAAATTCAGCCTCATATTAAGCTAATTGTCAGGCCCTCAATACTTGATAATGATTTAAATTGGCAGAGTTTTTTGAAAATGATGATCAAATCTATAGGTTTTTGCAGCAAGAAGCTAAATTTTCTGTAGTTAATCAAGATAAATTACAACATTTATATGGTGATCAGATTGTTCAACTAAAGACAAATAAATTACCTCGAGGTCTTGTCACTTTGGAAGACATCTTCAACATTGATGATCAGTTAAGAAAAGACAAAACTAAGATGTCAATGCATGTTGATAACTATGAAGAGATTTCAATTGATGAAGGAAAAATTTACTTCTCGAAAGGTATGTTCCTCAGCTGAAAAAAAGTCATTTATTAATCTTTGTAAAGAATTTAAAGATGTTTTCGCTTGGAGATATCAAGACCTAAAAGGGTTTGATCCCAGTTTAGCACAACATACTATCGAATTACAGCCAAATTCTAAACCAGTCAGGAAGAAACAAAGGCCTATAAATCCCAGAATAGAACCTCTTATGAGGAAAGAGTTATCCAAGTTAATTGAATCAGGTATTATCTTTCCAGTTAAGCATTCAAGTTGGGTAGCAAATCTTGTTCCTGTAGGAAGAAGAATGGAGAAATCAGATTATGTGTGGATTTCAGAGATCTTAACAAAGCATCATTAAAAGATCATTACCCACTACCGAACATGGATCAAATTTTGAGAATAGTCTCAGGTTCGACATAGACTATCTCTTCTAGATGGTTACAATGATATAATCAAATTTTAGTCCGAGAAGAAGATAGATATAAAACAACTTTTACCACCAAGTGGGGTACTTATGCTTACAAAAGAATGTCTTTTGTCTTTCAAATGTTGGTGCAACGTTTCAACGTGCAATGGACATGGATTTTCATAGCTTATTAAATAAATGCATCCTTGTTTATTTAGATGATGTTATTGTATTTTCAAAAATTCTGAAGAACATCTAATGCATTTAAGGCAAGACTTTTCAGTTATGCAGGCAATTTGGAATATCCTTGAACCCCAAGAAGTCTATCTTTTTAGTACATCAAGGTAAACTACTTGGCCATATTGTTTCTAAGAAAGGTTTAGCAATTGATCCTTTCAAATCAAGGTATATCACAACTATCATTTCCTCATCATAAGAAGGCATTACAGAGTTTTCTGGGAAAAATCAACTTTGTTAGAAGATTTGTTCCATATTTTGCAGCATTGGTCAAACCATTAACAGACTATGTTAAAGAAAGAGAAAACTTTCTCTTGGACTAGCGAAGGGAGAGAAGGTTTTGAAGAAATCAAAACAACTATCTCTTAGGCTCCTACTCTTGCAAATCCAAATTTTGATAAATATTTTACGATGTATGCACTTGCAGGAGCTGAAACAATCTCAACTATTTTAACTCAGGTTAATGATGAGAATATTGAGTAGCCAATTGCTTTCTTTAGATAGAGTTTGCATGATTACGAAACAAGGTACACATTCCTCGAAAATAAAGTACTTTCAGTAGTCAGAGGACTAAATAATTTCAAGTATATGCTTTCAAACAATAAAATCCATGTTCTTGTTTCTCATCCAAGTGTGAAAGTGTTCTTACTAAATAAGGAGTTAAATGAGAAAAGAGCAGGCTGGATAACAAAGGTTATGGAATATGATGTTGATATCCGGGTTACTAAGACAGTTCGAGGTAAAGGTCTATGTGAGCATCTAATTGATATGGAAAAACAACAAGTTGCGGAACTAAAAATTCAAAAAGGCATCTTGAAATTACGTATCAGCAATCAAATATCATGGTCCAACCAGAAAATCAACAACCTGAACTTGCTCAAGAGATCCAAGAATCAAGGTGGATGACTGATTTGGTTAATTACTTACAGCATGGCACCTATCCAGAAGGTATGGATAAGAATAAACAAAGATATTTCAGATTACAAGCTATTCCTTATCTTTTCGTTGATGGTGTGTTGTTCAAAAGGGATATAAATGGAATCTTGCTGTGATGTGTTGACTATGATAAAATTCAAAAATATTATCAAAATTCCATGAAGGACCTGTAGGAGGTCACTTCTCAGCACGTACTACAGCCTTAAAAATCATGAAAGCAAGTTACTATTGGCCTAGCATATTCAAAGACTATTTTGAATGGATTAGAAAGTGTAAGAAATGTGCTTTCTTTGTTGGAAAAGATTTAGCTTCACTTCCTTTACAACCTATTTCAGTTGATCAGCCTTTTATGCAGTGGGGTCTTGAATTTATTGGCATGATAAACCCACCTTCTTCACAAGGACATAAGTGGATCTTAACTGCTACATATTATTTTACATGATGGAATGAAGCAATAGCCTTGAAATATGCTAACGAAACTTCAATACTATCCTTTTATGAAGGTATAGTTTGTAGATTTGGTGTTCCAACAACTATCATATCAGATAATGCTCTAGCATTTCTTGGTGCTAAGATAATAGATTGGGCTATCAACCATGGAATCTATTTAAGCTCTTCATCTAATTATTACCCACAAGGTAATGGTTTAGCTGAGAGTACTAACAAAAATCTATTAAGGATCATCAGAAGAACACTCAAGGATAATCAAAGAGCTTGGCATCGATGTTGAATTCAACACTTTGGGCTGATAGAGTGACTCCTAAGAGATCAATTGGTAATTCACCGTACAAACTTGTGTATGGAAAAGAAGCAAGAATGCCTATTTCAGTTGAGTTACCTCACATTAGATTTGCTGCATCAAATGGAGCTACTTGAGAATGAACCATTGCAGGTTCGTTATGCAGAGTTAATGGAATTACAAGAGCTAAGAGATCAAGCTCATTTAAATATGGAAAAGAATCAGAAACAAATCAAGAAGACTTTTGACAAGAAATCCAAATTTAGAGTCTTCAATGAAGGAGATATTGTGTTAAAATGGGATGTTGATCATGCAAATCCAGGAAGACACTCAAAGTTTGATACACTCTGGAGTGGTCCTTACATGATTTCAACTAGCAAGGAGCACAATGCTTTTCAGCTTTCAAAGTTGAATGGAGAGGAACTTCCCATTCCTGTGAATGGTATGTTTCTCAAACACTGTTATTGAATATCTTACAGTGATTGTTAGAGTAGGATTTCCATTCAATAAGTGTAGTCTTTGCACATTGCATTGTTCTTTATTTCAATAAGTGCATTCATGCATGTGATCTGGTTTACCAGATCCTTTCCCAGTTTTAGTTTCATTTTAGAAGGTTGACCTTTCGAAAAGGTAAATTGTTGTTACATGTTTGGACTCCATGCCCAATGGACAAGAGCAAGGCACTGGTATATAAGCTAAAAGGTAACTTTCCCCATAGATCGCCAGAAATGTTGACAATTTTTACACTTGTGTAAAAATAGGGAAACTCAAAACTTTGTTACGATGATTAATAGCATTGGTGAAGTATACCTAAGCTAGGGGAGATTTTTTCAGATTATGTCATTATCTTACTGATTTATTTAAAAGATTACATGAAATATGCAGTTATGTGTGTTGTTACAAAACATGACAGATCACATAGTCTATGATTTCATGACTATCCTCAAGAAAAGAACACAAGCCCCGAAGGATAGACAGGTTGTGTTGTCTTGATGAGGACATCCCAATTGCGAGAATAGGTGAAGTATAAAGTTTTGGAACAACAAACATAAGTACAGATTACGAAATCGAGTTCACTATTAGATGTTACAGTTTCTCTAAATTCTTTCCTTCATGATTAAGACATGAAATTATACTACTTGAGTTGTTTAGTTCATCATGTAATCCATACGTAAAGAAGAAATGTAGAAATAAATATACAACTCATTTATAGAATTCAATGTTTTATTCATAAGGAGTTTTCAATCGTTTCCCACACAAGCCATGTGGGATGTAATTGAAAAGTAAAGTATAACTACTAAATATAAAGGTACACATGCATGAAAGAGAAAGTAAAGGAGTATGAGTTAACCCATCATTGCCTTGGGGTTTCTTTCTTTGATCGAAGCATCTCTACTCTATTTTCTTCATCTCCATTGTAGAGGCCATTGTACTAAAAGGAGAAAAAATAAAATGTCGATTCTGAGCTCAGGATCAAACCATATTCCTACACTGTCCTATTTCATGCATATATAATCTCAAATAACAAGAGATATATTCTAATGGAGGATCAAAATGCATACATGCTTATACACTTAGAAAGAGGAAAGAAGAAAGAGAAAAGAAAAGAAAACATGGACACAAGAGAGGCCAAAAGCCTAAATATTTTCTAACTATTTTCTTAAGTGTGTAGGTACAGGTTGTAGCCAAGAAGAAATAAACAAGTCATAAGTACATGCTTTGAGAAGAAGGAAGAGTGTAACTCAAAGTTCAAAGAACCATTCTCCAAATGGAAGAAGTTACAAGACAAAAGAGAGAATGGAAGATAGAAGTACATTTTTCAGTTTGCAACGAAGAAGAAGAATCAGATTTCGAGAAGCTGAAGAAAAGAAAAGATTACAACTGAAATACAAAAGAAGGAATTCTAGAAAAAATTTATAGGGCTTCACCATGTAAAATGGACATTTATAACTTTTCATCTTGTTGTTTTCAACTACTACATGCTTCAAAGAAATTATTTAAAATCAAGTAAGTGATACAAAAAGTAGAAAAGCATGCCATGTCAAGATATCGATATTATGTTCCACCTCCAACAACAAATCAGTTTCAATTTCAAAGTGTTACATTTTGTATTATGAATCATAAAATACTACTACAAATAAAAAGGAGGAAAAAAGAAGGAATTATGGAAAAATTTGACAAGGCTTCACCATATAAAATGGATATTTACGACTTTTCCAGCATGCATCAAAGCTATAATGAAAGGAAATACAATATATAAATATAGAAAATAAAGGAAATTATACTTTCAACCATCAAATTGAAGTATTTCAAAGCATTTATTATAAGCCAACCAACTGAAGAGAGATGAAGTTACAAGATAAATCTACAAGTACAACATTCTACAAGTACAGTTTTCAAATTTATCAGGTATCAACTACATAGAATGCTACAGTATAACTTCAGGATCAAAATAAATGCAAGATTCACAGTTTTATAGAAGGAATGTCACATTCAAGGCATTCAAGGAGCTACAGGATATCTGATAGACTCCAAAAAGAAAGACTAAAGCTGTAATAACTCAGATTCAAGCTCAAAGCGGTGGAACACAGAATTTTACAAGTATGTAGATGCCAAGTACCTGAAACCATCAAAAGAATAAATAGTGGAATAATAAATATGGATACCTAGATAGTAACATTCAGGTCTGAAGTTAAGGGCTCAGAAGGCCGAGACATGCAGAGGAATCAAATTCACAAACTACAATAATGATGTCCATGCAACAGTTACAGGAAACCATAAAATAATGATTCAAAGAAACAACTATGGGAACTCCAGAAATCATTTTACCAGGCCATCAGATAACAAAATCAGAGCAAGAAATGGTACTTACTAGTTTGTTGAAGTTGAGAAAGTCATCAAAAAAGCTCGAGCAGAGTAGGTTTAACTCAAAAATGACCAAAGCCGAGTCACAAAACACCGAAAAACACAGAGAAAGAGAACAATTATCATTATTCTCGAAGGACAAAGTGATAGTGATGAAAACAATCAAATTACTTTGTTCAGAGGTCAAACTTACCATCTTCATTGGCGGAAAACACATAGAGCTCACCAAGCGAAACTTCAAAACAAAGTTTCTCATAACTAGAAAGTGGCGAATGAAGGAAAAGACCCATCACTACTTTTCACAAGGCTCGAATAAAGTGAAACAAGAATGTTGTAGACCCGATAGAGTGACAAGCACTCATTTTGTAAAAATCCAAGCTCATGGATGATAGCAACTAAGTAAAAGAACGACTATTTAGTGCTCGAAAAGTTTCGGATAGACAAAGCTCAATAGGGAATGGTAAAATGCAAGTCTTCAGAATTATAGAAGCATGTAGAAAGAGCACATACCCATAACGGTTTGCAAGACCATCACCGAGCCAAAAGAAAAGGAGTGCTCAGAATCCACCATCAACTTGCATGAGAGCTCGAGCAAAATGAGACAACAAGAAAGCAAACCTAAATGGTCAACCAAAAGCCAAGTTTAAAGCATAGAGAGAGAAGAAAATGACCAAGTATTGTAAAGAAGATTTCAAAAACGAAATGACCATGATGTAAACCAGGCTCCAAAATCTCATATACCCAATGTTCGCAGAGAACTCAAACTCAAAAGAAGGACTATGAATGACGGCTTAATACAAATCTTTAAAAAATTCAAAATCCAAGCTCATCGATGCAAAAACTAGATAGTGAAATATCACAAATAGATCCTGAAGACCAAACGAGAAAAGATCAAACAGAGGAGAGCTTCATGGTCAAGGTAAGAACCACGGTTTTCAAAATAAATAGAGTCACAAAGATTTCAAAGACCATAAACCGAACAAGAGTCGAGCTTCAACACAAATAACCATGGCATCAAAAATTTTTCCAAGGCTTCACCCACGGGCAAAAGAACGAAATGAAATGATCATCATGTTCAAAATTTACTTCTACAACCAGCTCGAGAGTGGAGTCAACAAACCCTAACTAATGATCAATCATCGATGATCAAGATTCAGCTAGGTACGAAGATCAATGACTTGTGATCATTCACCGAATTCAAAGAAACCAACCATATTTATACAATCCGACCACAATCAATGCAGATCAATGCGAGTAACCACAGGTCGAGGATCAACGGCCACTATAAAAAGGATAGAGATCAACGAACGTGAGCAAAGCCAAGTTCCAATTCAAACCTAGGAGTTAACAAACCCTAACCGTAGTTAGGTCAACTTTAAAAATAGAGCCACCAACAATACCTCTAAGGGGTGAGTGATTGTGGAGAAGTGGTCAGCCCACGTGTCTACAAAAAAATCATTGCATTTACCTTCCAAAGTCTTAGACTATAGTGTATAAAATCAAATAATCACAATGGCCAACCATCATATTACCAATGATCACCAAAAAGGTGAATCTCTAAAGTATAAACCATGCAATGTATCAAATAAATCAAGTGACAAAACTATACATGGTAGTGAACAATGCAAAGGTGGTGGATCTCTAAATGTGCCAAGTCCACAAAGTGGCCAAACTGAAAATATACGTAAGTTCAATATCAAAGGGTGGTCCCCACATGGAGTTAGCATATCAAAACAAATGATTTGTTTTTCATGCTTTGCAAAGGGATCGAAACAAAGAAAGAGACAAGTTGCATGCCATGGAGAGAGACTTGCCTAGCAAGAAATCTATTTTTGGAAAAATTATTCACCCAGCTTTATTAAAAATAGAACAATCAATTTCAGTTGACTGAGATGTAATCAAAGGCTATTAATGCCTCTTGTACTAGTTTGTATTATTTTATCCTTTTATTAAATAAAGGATAAAATTAGGATGCATGGGTGAGTACAGCCTTAGGCTATTTTTAGGAAGGGTGGGAAAATTTGTTTTTTATATATTGTGTGCCTTTGTAAGGCATAGGAGGACTTTTGGATATAGGAGTACTGAAGTAATTTTTGCCAGTTTTTCCTTCTATGTGTGAAGTATTTTCTACCTTTCCAATTATTTGCAGTCTTGTGTATGTTTCTATTAGTCTTGTGAATGCAAAATTCCCCGACCAATAATCTTACCTACTTCTACAAATTTCAGTATTTTCTACTTAATTTTAATGTGCATATTAACTTATCAAGATCTTGTTTGATTCTCTCTCAAGTACAACCAAGTGTTTTCCCTTAAAACATTCTACGTAAAAACTTTTGGCCTATGCATCAATAATTATTCCTATAGCAATCATGCATATACTCAGTCAAATCCCTCATATAAATTTGGTGTATCACCCCAATCTAGTTATTTCACAGCCATCTTTTACCCTTAATCCCAGAAAATCAATTTAGGATACATCAATAAGGAACCGGCCTTTTAATCCCGGAGACTCACCTCAAAATAGGTATACCCATAGACTGAGGTGTTTCCATTGTATCTACAAAAGAGAGAGATCAATTTTTGCAAGACTAGAAAACTTGCAGCCATATATCTACAAAGTGCACTTTCGAGAGATAACAGGTACATCCTTTATATGTTCATAGGTGCTCTTAGTAATCTTTCTTTACTTTCTTCTCTTTCCAAACAACTCACTTATATATTTTGACTTTGAAAAATCATTCCACTTATTTCAGGATGATCCGTTTATAGGGTATGCTTTACTAACATTGTTATGATGAAGTGGTGTGAGACTACAAACCAACCCTTCTATGCCTCCCTACTCATCTTCTTTAATGCCTCATGTAAGAAATTTGGCACATTCACTTGTCTATTATTCTTCAATTGATTTAGAAATTTAAAGTGAATTGTATTCAACTTAAAGTATCTTCCCTCACAAGGTAAAATACTTGATAATATAATTTGCAACTTCAACCCAAATAGGTTTAAGATAAGCTTTGTATGTACATTGTCTATCAATAATGAATACATCATATCATCGGTGAATTCCTTCTCGTGGCCTCTATATTTTCTTTCTCAGAAATGGTTCACCCTTGCAGAATTCCTGTTACCTAGGCCAATAAATCATCACTAATTCTTATTGATAAACACTTTACCTTTTCTTCACCATTACTAAGCATATTATCAAAATCTTCAACCATTGATTCATTGAAACTCTAGAATAGGTTTATGTAATCTAACCATCAATTGTCTTGAAAATACTATGAAATTTGAATCTAGCTAAGAGGTTGAGAGTGCTCTGTGGGCTCATGGCAAATCAAATATCCCTCATTTAAAATATGCAGCTTACTCATCCTCGAGAATGCAATCACACATTTTTATTTTTTAAATGATGCAAAATTGAGTTGTGTGGGATTTTTTGAGTTTTTTTAAACTTTGATACTAAAGCACATGCAACATAGTTACGAGAGAGATAATTAATTGATGTGAATGCATGAAGTGTGTGAGGTAAAGTGATATCATAGTATGAGATGACGTGTAGGGACACAACATGGCATAAGGGCTGTGATTTATAAATGCAAATAAAGACACAATGATTTGGAATGAATACTAATCAATAATAAAATTCTAATTATATTTTAATAAATTGGTAAGAGTGCACTTATATCGATGCATATTTAGAATGATGATTGTGAGTGTTTTATTGAATTTCCACCATTTTTGCATGCTTTTTTGCTATCATATCGGATGTTGCTACATTAATACATGTGTGTCTTAAATTTCTATTGGTCACTCCTTAATAAAACTAGATAACTCTCGAGAGGTATTTCTAATCTGTTGGGGTGTCATTTGTCTCTTCTTTCATCTTTCACACGTACAAATATATTTTATATTCTTCATGAAATCATGAGATTTTCGATACATGAAAACAAATTAGGGGTATGATACTTTCTGTTGAAAGTGGACCTTAAATCATGGAATCTTCTCCTTTTGATGGATTCCATGTACTCTTGTAACCATCTAACATCAAAATCTTGGAAAACATAAATTATAAGAAAATAAAAGGTTAACATAGTGTTTTGATCGCCTGAGGGTGATCACAACACTTTAATTTATTCTTGGAGTATTCATCAAGTTGAATATACCAAGGCCACTAAAATATCTCAATCCTCTAAAATGTTAGAAGATAAATCAACAGGCTCAACTTCTATTTTTTCACTAATGTCCTTATTTCCATCTTGTTTTGTTCTCTCAACTATTGCACGAAGATACTTTTGTCATCTAGTTTCTTATACAACCTCAACCTCGGCCATGGACCAATATTTTAAATCTCATTGGATCAATGGTGGTGATTTTAAAATCCCCATTAGGGAAGGTTTTATCAATCTCATATGGACCTAGCCACCTTATATTGAGTTTTCACATATGGTCCTTGTAATTTGAGTCAAACAAGAATGCCCAATCACCTTCTTGAAACTTTCTTGTCTTGATGAACCTGTCAAGTCATTTCACTCTTTACTTTTGCACTACTTCTATGTTGTGTATTTTTGTCCCCTTAATTCATCCAACTCATTGAGTTAGAGGATTCTATTTTTTTGAGATTCAATTAAATTTATGCCTAGCTCAAATACGGTCTTTCTGTTTATGCTCAAATTCAATTGGCAAAACATTATTCTTACCATAGAAGATTTCATATGTGTGAATTTGGTTATTGTTTTCCATGTTGTGTTGAATGTCCATAATGCCTCTGGAAGTCTATCTACCCAATATTTTATATGAAGTACAAGGGTCTTTGTCAAGATAGCCTCTATCTCTCTATTTTTCATTTCTACCTGGACATTAGATTAAGGATGGTATGGTGTAGAATTCCTATGTATGATTAAATATTCTTTAGCTAAATCAAAAATTACATCAGCAGTAAAGTGTGTGCCTTGATCTATAAAAATATCCCTTAGAACTCCATATCTAGTGAAGATGTGATTATAGAGAAACTTGGTTACTTTCTCACTCTTCGATTTGGTAATGAATTCATCTATTCACTTAGTCGATAATCTGTGCATACCAAGGTATACTCCTTCCGCTGAGATCTAGGATCTATGTGGCCAATGAAGTTTGGAAGACCAACTTAGGGTGTAATGGAATTTCATCGATCTCGGTAGGCTTGTCCATTATTTGAAATTTATGCATTGTTGGATAATAATACTTAGTTTTCAACACCTTCTCGCGATGTCCTTTTTGCATAAAAATTCCTCCACAAGGTTCACTATGGAAAGCTTAGAGGACATCATCTATTTCATCATCTATACATCTTTTCAGGACATGATCGTGCTTTGTATGAAATAGAAATCTAGCTATCTAAAAACATGCACACTCTTTTCAACTATATATTTCTTCTTAGAGTATAAGTAGTGTGGAGGTGTTTTACTTGAAACCGATAGTTGGCTATGTATACATAGAAATTTGTTCTTGTAGAGATAACAAATAAGTGGTCATATAGAAAAGGGTCATAAACTACATGTTACTCATCGTTAGTATCCATTATTAAAAGGAAATATGCTTCCATGTTGTCCTTACCGCGCCTATCCAATATTGTAACATCAAAATATTTTAAGAGGACAAACCATTTGATGATCATGTTGCATACTACAAGTTTATTTATCATATATTTGATTACAACATGGTTAGTGTGATTGAACATTGGATAACCTATGATGTAGTGTTTGAATTTGTTGATAGGATACATAAATGCTAGGAAATCCTTCTATGTTCTCGTATAGTTTAGTTCAACATGCTATAAGTTCTTGCTAACATAATAAATTACATAATTCATAACTCCATCCTTTTGTCCTAATATAATGCCAATGGCATAGTATGATGCATAAGTATGTATGAATAATGATAAATTCCAATGAGGTCCTCTCAATATAGGATAAATGGTTAACATTTTCTTCAAATTTGAAATGCGAGTCTCACATTTTTAGTCCATTCAAAGGCATCATATTTTCCTAATAATACAAACAATGGTACTACAATCTTGCTAAAATATTTCATGAATCTTTTGTAAAAACCAACATGGCCTAGAAATCTCCTAACACCCTTTTATTTCTTTAGTGTTGGAAAATTTATGATAAGAAAATAATACCTTTACTAGATCAACTTGAATTCCATCGGAAGAAATATAATATCCCAAAACTATATCTATTGATGTAAAATCACAGCACCCCGAATGACCTCGAGATCCGAGTGGGGCATCCAGTGTGATCTCGCATAATGTTGGACCATCTCTCAAGCTATGACACTTGTGAACTTGAGATAGACCTTCATAGAAAGCCAACTTCTTATTCCTAAACTACCTGCCACAAGATACTCTAGTGCAGGTAAACTATCCAATCCTAATCTAACCTTCCAAGGAGATAGGGAGAGAGAGAAATACATAAAAATAGAGCCTACACTAAAGTGGTGATAGACCGAGAAAAGGAAGGGGGTGGCTGGTCACTATCTCACCGCTACTTGAAATGGAGAGAGGTGAGTAAAGGAGATGGTGGAAAATATGTATCACAAACCAAAGATAGAGTTCACACAATAAACCACTTCAAACCCATCAAACACATCTCCGAGAATCTGCATTAGACATTAGATTATGCACATTATACCTGTAATGATGAGAGGAAAGAAGAGACAATAAAATAAGGAAGGATGGAAAAAATGCATCAAAAATAATTTATTGCTCCATGAGTTCACATAGTACATCATCAACAAGCAAGAGGTAATAAAATGCCATTATAGAGCAATGGGAGGAGGCTTAAGCTCCAAATTCAACTTTGAGGGGAGAAAGAGAGAAGGGTCGAGAGAGAGAAAATGACCAACCTCTACTTATTTAAGAGTGACTACATTGGGTCCTAGACACGTGGAAGCTTCGCGCTCATTTTGGGTCTCTATTTTGTTGCGCCTTTTGGAATTATACCAAGTTGACACGTGGTGCCTTCCATGACTCTACTCTATTTGGCTCGATTTGACTCATATGTGAATTTTGAAACTTTGATCCACTTTCTTCAATCATCTCCCGTTGAGCCTCTGGTCTTTTCTAATGTTCTTGGCCTCCTTCGCCGATCCCGCTCCTCCATTTCAATCCCACCTTCCCCTTCTTCAAATTTGGGATCGGTTGTCGATTTGAAATGTGGGTTTGAGGACTGAATCACCCTTCTTATTTTCTTCTATGTAGGGTCATGTTTGATCAATTTTTCTAGGGGGTAAAATTGGGATAACAATACCGTGGGACATCATCATGTAGAACTTTTCTTTTCTCATGAATAGATTGTGCTTTTAAATCTCTTCAAGACTTTTTCCTTATTTTTCATGGTTTCTTTAAAATTTCTTCTATTTATTGTAAAATAATCCATGTAGAACTCTATGCATCATTTGTTAAATCTAAAAATATGCTCAAGACTTCCTCTCGAATGTAACACATGCATTGCATAAAAAAATGGAAGAATTCAATATGCAAATGTTCCCCATGGTCATATGAAGGTGGTTTAGTCATGATCCTCTGTGCAATCTAAATTTTATTAAATCCATTATATCTATCAAGAAAGGAGAAATACTTTTTACCAATCAAAGTATTAATTACTTGATTAATGAAAGGCAAGGGAAAATGATATTTATTTATTGCTACATTCAACTTTCTATAATCTACGTAGAATCTCCATTTACCATTCTTCTTTGGAAAAATGACAAGAGGTGACACTCATTGACTTTCTAATATAAGATATATAAATATTACATCCTATAGAAATAATCATGGAAGAAATGAAGAAGTGGGTGACATATTCAAGTGTTTAACTTGCCCCTTGAACTAAGTTCTAGCTCAACATAGCACCATCGATGTTCTAGGTAAAGATTGTATTTCATCAAATTTTTCCCCATGATTGCATGCTAAATTATGTAAGAAGAAAATTATATTCAATGATTGATCTCTCCAAGAAAGTGGAAATAACTCCAGGAAGGCCACTTAATGTAAATAAGATGTTGAGTATATAGTAAGAGACATTGTTGATTGCTCTTCTATAAAAACATAAAGAAGTGTTTTCATGGGATTATGGTGACATGCATGGAATCCATCCTAGGCTCTGTACACCTAAGATTTATATCAAAGATAGTTTTAAACCCATCAGTAGCCATAAAGATGAATGAACCCAACAAACGGGAGATTGTAAAAGGAGAATTTAAGAAGTTATTGGATGTTGGATTTATATATCCTATATTAGATCGTCAGTCATGTCACCTCTAGTCATTTTTCTAAAGAAGAATGGAAAATGAAGACACTACGTAGATTATAGCTAGTTGAATGTAGTAATAAAGAAAGATCATTTTCCCTTTCCCCTTGAATATAACTTCTTAGTACCATTTCCATTAAAAATAATCATTTTGCTAGACCTATAACCTATGAATGCATCTATAGTGGCCAACCATAGCCTTCCTAGAATGATAGGATATCATCGTGAACTTACTTTTGGTCAAGGACAAGAAATTTAGTAGGGTATTCTCAACAGTCTACCACCATAAGTATGTCCTCAAGGACTCCTTCTAGTCTCACTTTTGATTTGTCTGCAAGTTGTAAGACTGTAGATGTTGGTCTTAGTCCTTCCAATTTCAGATCATCCATAATTTAATTTTTCATGATGTTAATAGCTTTCCCTAATTCAATCATAGTATTCTTTATTTCTATTGCATTAATTGTAACGTTTACTAAAGGACTGCCTGGATCTATATACTTTGGTAAAATTGAATTCCCAAGCATTATATAAAGCTAGCTATCAAATAAATTATATGTAGTGGATGGATCCTTTCTTTTTCTACCTTTTTTTTAATGCATATATCCTTAACCAACTTATTGTAGATGGGCACATCCTTGATGTCTTGAATAAGATGAATTTTGACACAAATATATTTTAGTTGATTGAAAAAATAAGAATTAGATTCATACTTTAGGTTAGTCATCTTTTCTTGTAATCTTTCTGAAATGGTGGTTCATTAGCTTGCACTTTACCCTCTTTTGGAAATCTATTCAAGTTGTTGTGGATCAACTTGAAACATGTTCTCACTTTATTTCAAATCAGTCTACAGTAGCTATAGTTCACCAACAATTTTTGTAATGGTGGGTCCACTTGGTAGAGGAAGTGCTCTTCCTGAGAAGAGATGGATGTTATTAACATCTATAGAATAGGTAGGAATTGAGACAAATTAGTGGAATATGATGACATAGTATCTTTATTATTGGGGTTAGGCATTGGTTAAAATGGTAACTAAGTTTCTTTTGGCTGAGATCCTTGGTTGGGGTTTGGCATCGAGCTTGTTGTTACGGATAAGGAGGTTGCTAGTATGGTTGTTGGTAATTAAGAAGAGGATTATTCCATTACTTCCCTCCTCTATAAGGATTCTTCCATGATTGAGGGGTTTGTTTCCAGTTTTTTGGCTTGAAAATTAAGGTTTCCATTGATGTTGGCATTAGACTAGGGTTTGGAGCCCAACCTTACTATGGATTATCCCAAGGTGGGGGTTGTATATATGGATTAATAGCCTAATTATGAAATGATGGCATAAGGTCTTATGACATACCTCCTTGTCTTGGTGGCCATGGCTTCCTTTGAGAAACATATAATACTTGTCCATCCTTGGTCTCTATCATATTTAATTTTAGTGCAAACCTCCCCTTTCATGTGCAATGCTAGCCAATCCTCTACATCTTTCACAAGTTTTCTTTCTTATGAATACATGGCAAAATTATTTGAGTTCTACCTCTACACATTCTCTTTTCTTCTTGGCATGCATAAAATCTAGTTGAGTGGCCATGTCATTGAAAATATCTTGCTTCTGTTATTGAACATGTTAACAATATTTTATTTGGATATGTCCACAAATCCATTGGTAGATGATGTAACCTTTGATCTAGTACTTATTATCCTCTTCATAGTTTCTCTAGAGTAATTTCTGCAAGCTTCACAAATTTATACTAAGGTATATTTTGAGATATCTCTAGCTCATGTCGATGCAAAACATCGATATCCTCCTCGCCGAGTCCCTTCAAGAAGATTAACTTGAGATATTCATGAGGTAGTATTGTGTGCCTTATCTTGAGAACATGGAACAAGAATATTTCTAGATAGTCTTCCAGTTACTCATCCTACTTCTTTTTCATCTTTAATATTTCATCATCTCCTCTCTATTCAGTTTGTAGTAGTCTTGGTACTTAGTGAGAAACTTCTCCTTCTTCTCGTACCTAGGTGTGGTAATGACATCTCTTCCTAAACCCATGAACCATCTTAAGGTTGCATCCCTTAGTGTGGTAGGAAATGGTTATGTTTGATGTGAATCAGTAGTATAATCATATCTCCTACATAATACATCAAAATTGAACAAAAAGTGTCTGGGTATTTAGTTATAGATCCATGGAAGCTTGGACAGGCTAATGGAGAAATATTCTTCATAGTAGAGAAGATCATAATTGTTTGAAATGGGAAACTCAAAGCTAGTTTCCTTGTATTCAACATTTTTTAAAGCTATTATGCCATGTCTAGGCTAATCAAGAGTAGTTGAAGAAATTTTACTTGGGAAGGGATCTTTTAACAAAAAACGTTGTATAGAGGAAAGTATATCATTTTCCTAATCAAATATAAAAATATATGCTACTTACAGATTGGGTAAAAATATACCATTTGCATCTCTTTGAAGGTGCATGCATAAACTAGCTCAACCCTATTAATCAAAATTAGTGGGGGGGGGGTTGGAGGAGAATTTTCTAAAACCTAAATTGTTATAAGAAATGAAAAGACCTCACAAAAACCTTATAAATTGTAGTATCCCCAAAAATGGTGATAAAAATGGTTTTGAAAATTAACTTACAACAATTAATATGTTGTTCACTAATCTACAATCATGAAATCATGAAACCAAGGGATGTAAAATTTAAATAATTCCTAGTGATGTATGCACAGTTAACCGAATTTAGGAGGTAAGGAAATATTTTTACTTTCACTACAATGTTTGAGATAATAATGCTTGAAAATAAAGTAATCTCAAACTGAAAATAAATAGATTATAGATACTCTAACTAAAAGAAAGATTACAAATTTAGAATGTAGATAAAGGAATGATTTGCATGCTAATCTACTCATGTAGTAAAATAAAGTAACAAACTATGGAGGGGTTTAAAATAATACAAGTGGTCCTTGCCTTAGGTGTTATTCCCTCCTAGACTTGTGATTAAAAGCTATTAAATAGAACTCATAATATTTATTCAATTGACATGAAGATTACAAAAAGAAACATCTCTATTTGATTATCATCTACTCTATAATTCTCTCTCCTTACATACATCAATTTTCTAGCATTAACCCTTTTCCTTTTATACTCATTAATTAATGAAAAGTGTGAGAAGTATAGTTTGATTAGGAGTTTAAACAAATCAATTAAAATATTTCAAATAGATCAACTGGAGATTTGATGCATGCAATAGAATTAATCAAAAGGTGTTTATATTTCAAAAACATACCCTCGAACCGATCATCCAATCAATCAATCAGGTTTGCAAATCAAGAATCTAAACAATGGGTTCCTCATTAAGTTGTAAAAAAATAATAAAATTTAGAATTAAGTTATCTCTCATTCCTCATGTTTTAATTGTATCTTCTCCTTCAATGACACATAAAAACATGATTCTTATTATTTACATTCAAAGAGATATTAATAATCACGACTTCTTAGTTGTATGTGAACTCCTTTGATGTAGGCAAGGGTTCTGCGGGTAGGTCCTTTCACTACGAACGAGTGGCTACAAACGGTTCCTTAGTTCTAGGTGAATCCCTTTGGATATAAATGGGTTGTTACAAGTAATTCCTTTATTACATACGAGTTACTACATATAACAAGTTTCTTGCAAACAAGAGAGCATCGTATGTATCATCATTTAAATAATTTATTACAACCATAAGAATAAATTCATACTCAAAAACCACAAGAATAAAGTTAACTAGTAATAACCATATTAATTAGTATTATGAAAATAAGTTCAAGTTATAGTGGTGATGTTCAAAAGTATGACTAGGAAATACAAGGTCACAGTCTTAATGGTTTAACAAAATTACAAAGGATGAGTTATTTATAAAAGGAATTTAATGAACTCATCACACCCCAAAGCTTACCTTCTTGAATGGCGTCATTATTGTTTCTTTGGTTCCTCTAAATGGTCTTGCATAAACGTATGAAATCCACTATAATATTTGTCCCTTGTGGTTATGTGGATAAGTAACATCCATTCATCTAAACATGTTCATAACTCTATCCTATATTACTTCATTCGGTGGTTGATCACAAAACCAATGTGGTATTAGAAAGTGGAAAATTGGTGGATGGTAGCCAATTGGAAACCAATTATTTGCACATGAAATAGAAAGATCAATGTATGGATTCACTCTTCTCAAATTTCATATGATAATATGATAAGAGTACATCTCCTTCTTTTGTAGTTCAAGAGACATTTCGCTTCAAAGTGCATCTTGCATCCTTGTACTAATTTCTTGCATTTTTTAAAATCATTTCCCTAACTTCTACATGTGTCATTTTCCTCATCTTCCATACTCTCTTTCTAATCTTTCTTATTACTCATATACTTGGAATATTCTTCTACAACTTGCTTTAGTGTTTAAAGATTCAACCCTAACCATTAGTGGTTGTACTTTCTCCAAGTTCATGTATTCTTCCATTTTTCTCTCTTGTTCTAATTCATTCAAAAATAAGAACAAAGTGCATTAACCTAGACTACTCCATACTTAAAATCAATCCTTATCATACTCAAGAGCATAATTATACATGTCTAGTTCACATAATAGGAGCTGAATTTCATGATTATTGTTCACATATAATCTAAAGAAGTTCCTACACTTGTTCCAAATCCCACATATCTTCTCTTCCTGAATTATCTAGACCAAGTGCTCAATGACCCCTCAACAGATTCGGGCATGCGTTTAATTTCAATTGGTACACCAATTTTTCCTTCTTTATCTACCCGAATACCATCTAATACATTAATTGTTCAATCATTTTTATTTCCAATTTATTCTCCCATCCTATCCTTAGATTCTTTCATCTCACAAACTATCTCATCAGTCCGAACTACTACTACATTTTCCTCTATGCATTCTCTAGGCTATTCTAGTCTAGTTTCTCCTCCAACTTCATCATTTTTCTCCACTTGAACCTCCATCACACACATTTTCTCACATCTTGATCTTGTTCGTCTAATCCATCCATGGTATTTTCAAGGCATTGTTACTCATAAAATGCAACATCAACACCTCCTACTCTATTTCCATTGGTGTGGGCTCAATGTTCCCTCTCATAGCTTCCACATCACTATCAACTGATATGGTATGGGATTTTGTTTACTTAGAGTTTTTGGCCTTTTAGTCTTTATCCTATGAGAGCACCTCGGTGGTGTAGGAGTGGATTTGGAAGGATTCCTTTAACATTTTTAGTTAGATGATTCACGAGTATAAAATTCAAGGAGGGCCTCAATAATAAACATTATTTTAGGGGACATAGGAATAGGATTTTCTTTATAAAGGGCTAAATTTTTAGAGGCGGGGTGTTCTTCAGGTTGTAATTTAGGTTGGGAGGTTTATGGTACATTGTCTTTGATATGTTCATAGGTGGTCTTAGTACTCTTTCTCTTCTTTCTCTTTCCCCAACAACTAATTTTATATCTTTTGACTTTGAAAAATCCTCCCACCTTCTTTAAGGATGATCCCTTTATAGGGTATTATTTACTATCATGGTTATGAGGTAGTGGTGTGAGAGTGAAAAAACCCTTATGTGCCTCCCTACTCATGTTCTTCAATTCCTCATGTAATAAATTGGTCCCATTCACTTGTCTATTATTCTTTAGTTGATTTAGCAATTTAAAGTGAATTGTATTTAGCCTTGAGTATCTTCCCTCATAGGTACAATAGATGATAATATAATTTTTAACTTCAACCCAAATAGGTTTAAGAGAAGTTTTGTATAAACCTTGTCTATCATTAATGAATACGTCATCTTCATCGAAAATTCCCTTATAGCTACCTCCATATTTTATTTCTTAGGAAATGGTTCACCATGTGTAAGGAGTCCGGTTACCTCAACCAAGATATAATCACTAATTCTTACTGATAAACCCTTTACCTTTGCTTCACCATTTCTAAGTGTAGTAGAAAAATCATCAACCATTGATTCATTGAAACCTTGGAATCGGTTTATATAATCTATCCATCCATTGTCTTAAAAAAATATGAAATTTGAGTTTGGCTAAGAAGTTGAGAGTTCTCCATGGGCTCATGGCATATCAAATCTTCCCCATTTCAAATATGCACATTTCTCGGGCTCTCAAAATGTGATCACACAATTTTGTTTAAAGAAATGATGTAAAACTAAGTTGTTTGTTTGGATTTTTAACTTTGATCATTTTTACACATGCAACATGGTTACAAGAGAGGTAATCAATTGATGTGAATGCATGAAGTGTGCAAGGTAAAGTGATATGACAAAGTATGAGATGACGACATGTAGGGAAAATCAAGGCATGAAGGGAGGTGATTTGTAAATGCAAATAAATACATGATGAGTTGGCATAAAGACTAATCAATAATAATAATTATAATTATACTTTAAAAAATTATAAGAGTGCACTCATTTCGATTCATAGTTACAATGATGATTGTGGATGCTTTATTGAATTTGCACCTTTTCTAGATGCTTTCTTGCTATTATGATACATAAATTTGCTACAATTTTACATGCATCTATTAAATTTCTATTACACACTCCTTACTAAAACCGGATAACTACTAGATATGGAATATTGATCCTTTGGGGTGTCAATGGTTTCTTTCTCCATCTTTCACACATGTAGATATATTTTATCTTCTTCATGAAATCATGAGTCTTTGCCATACATGAAAAAAAAGTAGGGGTCTAATGCATGCTATCTTAAGTGGACCTCTAGTCATTGCATGATCTCCTTGTGATGGATCTTATGCTCTTCTAAGCATCTAACATCAAAACCATGTAAATAAGAAATTCTAAGAAAATAAAATGTTATCAGAGTGTTGTTGGTCACCTAGAGGGTTGATAAAAACACTTTTATTTGTCCTTGGAGTATTCAGAAAGATGAATATACCAAGGCCAATAAATATCTCAATCCTATGAAATATCAAAAGATGAACCAAAAGGATCAACTACTAATTTTATCTATGATGTCCTTATTTCCATCTTGATTTTTCCTCCTCTAAACTATTGCATGAAGATACTTTTGTCAACTTGGTTTCTTGTACAACCTCAACCTATGACCATTGAATATTATCTTGAAACTCACCGGATCATTGGTGGTGAGTTTAAAATCCCTAGTAGGGAATGTTTTCTCAATCTCATATGGGAATATCTACCTTGTCATGAGTTTTCCCATATGGTCCTTGTACTTTTCAGTCAAACAAGAGTGCCCAATAGCCTTCTTGAAACTTGTCTTTTCTTTATGTACCTATCATGTCATTTCACTATTTACTTTTTCACTACTACGTTTGTGTGCTTGTCTCTCAATTCATCCAACTCATTGAGTTGGAGGATTCTATGTTTTTGAGCTTCAGATAAATATATACCTAGCTCAAGTGTAGTCCTTAATGTCTTATTCTAAAATTTAATTATAAAAACATCAATCTTACCATTAAAAAGCTCAAATAGTGTGAATTCAATTATTGTTTTCCATGTTATGTTGAATTTACATACTACCTCTAGAAGTATGTTTACCTAATCTTTCTGTGAAGTGTAATGGTCTTTTTGAAGATAGCCTACATCTCTCTCTGTTTATCACCTCTACCTAGCCATTAGGTTAGGGATGGTATAGTGTAGAATTCCTATTTGTAATTTCATATCCTTTAGCTAGGTCAAAAAGTACATCAACAATAAAGTGTGTGCCTTGATCTATGAAAATCTCCCTTCGAACTCCATATGTGGTGAAGATGTGATCATAGATAAACTTGACTACTTTCTCACTCTTTTGATTTGGCAATGCCTTCACCTCTTTCTACCTAGTCGAATAATCTATACATACCAATATGTATCCTCTTCTTAGATTTAGATCTATGATACCAATGAAGTCAAGCCCCTTTTATGAAAAAGTTATAAGAGTAACTAAGTATATAATGAAATTTCATCGATCTGGTACGCTTTCCCATTCTTTGACATTTATTCATTGTTGACCAATAATAACAAGTTCTCAACACCTTCTATGATGTTCTTTTTGCGTAGAAAAATTTCCTCCACAAGGTTCACTATGGAAGGCTCTGAGGATATCATATATTTCCTCATCATATATACATCTTCTCATGACATGAGCTTGTCTGTATGAAAATAGAACTCCATTTATCCAAGAAAAATTCACACTCTTTTCAACTATACATTTATTCTCTAAGTATATGTAGTGTGGATGTTTTTACTTAAAACCATATAGTTTGTTATGTCTACATGTGAATGTGTTCTTCTAGAGATAGAAAATAAGTGATCATATGGAAAATATTCATCAACTACTTGTTCTTCATCATTAGTATCCATTATTGAAAGGAAATATGCTAGCACGTTGTCCTTTCCAAGATTGTCCAATATTGTAACATCAAACTCTTTTAAGAGGAGAAACCATCCGATGATCATGCTACTTACTACAAGTATATTGATCGATATTTGATTGCAACATGGTTATTTTGAATGAACACTAGATAACCTCTGATGCGTGTGTAAATTTGTTGATAACATACACAACTTCTTGGAACTCCTCTATTAATGTGTAGTTGAGTTTATCATGTTTTTAGTTCTTGCTAACATAATAAATTACATAATTCAAAACTCCATCCTTTTTTCCTAATACAACTCCAATGGCATGGTCTGATGCATCAATATGTGTGTGGAATGACACATTCTAATCAAGTCCTTTCAATACATGAGTAGTGGTTAACATTTTCTTCAAATTTTGAAATGCAGTCTCACATTTTTCAGTCCACTCAAAAGAAACATCTTTTGCTAATAATACAAACGATGGCACTCCAATCTTGCTGAAATCTTGTATCAATATTTTAGTAATAACCAACATGGCCTAGAAAGATCCTAACATAATTATATTTCTTTGGTGTTGGAAAATTTATGATAATAGATACCTTTGTTTGATCAACTTGAATTCTCTTGGTACCCAAATTGATTCTCTCTTAGAAGTTGAGAAACATCACAGGTTTGGCAGGAAGCTTAGAGACAAGAAGAGCATGTAGTGTGTCATTTTTGTAGCCGGGATGAAATGTAGCTTTCTCTTTATCACTCAGATGTGGAGAAATGGGTAGCACCCTCAAGAGGATTTGACCTATCCTCACTACTTTATGGTTATGCCTTTCAACCAGGGTGAGAGGACCCTTTTGTAGCCTATTGTTTATGGAGGAGATGGAGATATCCTTCCTTATGAAATTATTAAGAAGACCTTGAAGAAAATATGATAAATGCAACAAAACCTAACTCTCACGAGTTGTCACTCTAGGTAATGGAGATATTTTCTAAGAAATGTTCAGGCCACTAAAGACAATGAAAACTTGATTGTTTCTACATGTTTTGGTAGTAAAAATTATGCATTTGTATACACACATGACAAATAGGGGTAGTATGGGTATGATTGGTTGTTTTAAAATGAATTTTGGTGGGAGGTGAGGCTAGAAATGAACTTGATTCACCAGATTCTTGAGAAATTTTACAAAATGGAGAGCTTGAACAACATAATGATTTGGATAGCTAGGATGTTCCATTAACCATAATATGTGCTTCAATGGAGGCCCAGATCAACACTTTCACACAAACTTCAAGGATCTAAATTAAAGGCTCAAATTGGAAAAATTAACTAAACATTATCAACCTCTATTTCATCACCTAAGATACCCTCAAAGGCTAACAAACAATCTTATAGTCATCCTAGGAGTCACAATGATTTTAAATTTGTTTATTTCATTATCAAATGAAATCTCTTCTGATAAATGAAATTGCAAATGCCACCAAACTATCACAAGGATAATATCTGTGTGATTCACAAATATTTCAATTTAAGATTGCAATGGGAATAAGAAAACTACTTGCAGACATTCAGGAATGAAGAAAACACAAAATTTTCCCAAAAATAACACAAATTAACTCAATTTTGATTAAATTTATCAGTAGGGGAAAGTTTCTAGAACAATCTTAGAGTTTGTCAATGGATGTACACTCACAACCACCTTGACATGATCAAATTTAACATAAAGGAGATGAACAAGTTTCTTTAGATGATTTCTCAGAAGGATGGGTTCTATCAATATTTTCTCTTAGAAAAATCAGTCCCGACCTCTAACACTCCAACCATTTGCATGATAAATTTGTGCAATTTATAACATTTTTAAAGCAGATTTTCCCCTCAAAAATCCAAACATTGAGTGAACTAGTGCTCGCCATGATCCCAATCGCATTCCTATAATAAAATCCATGAAACATTGTTAGGTGATCGGGGGTGGATCTCTTCAAAATATACCATATTCAAATCCTTCTTCTAGTAGACCACTCTTCCCTCTACTCTCACCAACCACTTCCACCCCTAATCTATCAAATCTAGTTCTTTGCGTGCTTGGGAAGGAAAAATGGAAGATCAGATCAAGCCCAGAGGATCAGATCTCATCTTAATGGTAAAATATGTCCCCATATCTTCCTCACCAAACTTAGATATCAAATTAACTCCCCTTCCCTATTTGGCATGCAAGAAATATCAAGAAATCATGAAGACTCACATCTCCAGGAGCTTTGGAGTGAAAATGGTAAAAAATCAGATACAGATGCACAACTGCCATTGATTTCTATTTTTAATTTGGACCATCCATGTGGGAGACCCATTTTAAAATGGGCATGTGGGTTCCCTTTTCCCTTTTAAAACTTTTTGGAAAAATGTAAAATTTTCACATTTTGCTTCACACTCCACCCTTGAGAAATGATCCTGACACGTGTCCTAAGGTGGGTCCCAAAGGAACCATGGCCAAATTTTACTATTTCACCTCTTTTTGGAAAAGGAAAAATTTCCAAGTTTTCCCCCATAGCTCCACCCTTCCACTTCTAGTCTCTTATGTGGGTCCCAGGAACCACACTTCCTTTTTCACTTTTAACTCCTTTTCCCATAAAAGGAAAATTTTCCAATTTTCCTCCAAAGGTCCGCACCTCCACCATTGATTAGAGAAAATTTTTTGAATATTCTCTATCGGGCATTATGGGTCATTTGATGATTTTAGTCTTTTGAATATCAAGGGTAAAAAATCAAGTTTCCCCAATGGCCCACCTCCCCCCTCTTGACATTTTCAATGCCCAACTTGACCTCCATCTTGTTGGGCTTGTGACATTTTTGATATTTTAATCCTTTTGATGATAAGAGGAAAAAAATCCAAGTCACCTCTCGATGGTTGCTTCCCCGCCCCTTTGACTTTTCGATTGCCACACGTCACAATGGCACATCTTGAGATGGTCTCCAAAAGTAGAGACCCTAAATGAGCGCGGACTCACCACGTGTCCGAGGCCTCTCAAAACCTTTTGAAAAAAGTCTAAGTATGGGAAGACATAACGGAAACCTCCACGTGTCTTCATGGTGCAATTTCAAGAACCCTTTAAGGCTTCAAAATGATTTGATTTAGGGGGCATGCTTCCAATTTATAATTTTACTCCATTTTTCCAAAAGGGAAAATATCCAACCTACTTCGAAGGACCACATCTCCTCTTAAATTTTCCACACGTCCTTCATAGGGTAAAAGTAAAATTTTCCCTACCACTTAAATTTTACTTTAATCAAATCCTGGTGGGGCCACCAAAATTCAATTTTTTTTCCAAAGTAGCCAAAAAGAATAAGTTCAAAAAAACCACCACGCCCCATCCAATTAGAAGAAATTCCTCGTAAGTACCAAAAGAACCAACCAGATTTTTTTTGCTACGAGACCAAATTTTCCATTTTGCCAAAAATGCAAAAATGACAAGTTAAAACATTTTCCCACCATCCTATTACCAACCAAAAGAAGCCATGTGATTTCCGAATACTAAGGAATAATTTTGACAGAAAAATATGCCCACTGGACCATCAAAAACACATAAATTCACCATTCATGCCTAGAATCTATTTATTTCGCTAAGGATGATTTTTTTGAAACAAAACCAAGTGAATCATGGTTCCAAGCATCTTTCACCATGGATTTTGATTTTCAAATGCATAAAAGTATAAATTGATCATTCTCAAGCTTCCATGGTAAGGGGAAAAATAGGAAAAATGGAAGAGCTTGCCTTTTAAAGGAATTAGGGCAAAATAGGGAAAATGAGACTCCTTCAATAAGGGGCATGAAAATGGAGGTAAAAGCTTTAGAATATCCACATCGAGAGACAAAATGTTTCATAACATGTAGATCAGAGGAAAATCAGGGAAAATGGTGTGAGATCAAAATAAGCACCAACATCGGCTCGACTTGAGGATGGGCACTCCTGCGAGTGCCACAAGAAAAACTAGCAGACCAAGTGCCAAGAATAGACCATTGGGCAAATGGAGTCAAAGAGAAAGATAGCATAGCGAACAACCACAACCATCCTCCAAAAAATGAACCGAGAAACCAGCAAAACCAAGTCACCGAGGACCAGAACGAGCAAAAACACAAAAGATAGAAAACAAACCAACAAACTATACACTGTACAAGTGATGCTCACCTTGATTCTAGGGAATCAATCTAGGAAATGCTTCAAGTGCCTACCATTAATAGGAAATTCAAGTAATTCACCATCCAAATCTTTCAAGAAGAAGGTATGCTCACCAATCTGAATGTCAATGGAGTAAGGGCCCATCCACAGTGCATCAAATTTACCATGCTTTCCCTTGTCTTCATGTCTGCTATCCCACAACAACACAAGATCTCCAATGTTGAAAGATCTGGGAGTGACCTTCTTGTCAAATAAATTCTTTAATTTTTCTCTGAACTTCACATGCCTTTGGTGAGATGCTCTCCTTTCTTCATCAAGTTCAACAATCTAGTTAATGCGAGCCTCATATGGACTAACTTCTTGATCTTCCAGTTGTTGAATGAACTGATATGAGGATAGTTGCATATGCAGGGGGCAGGGGCTTGAGTTTCATACACAAATTCAAATGGAATTTTTCTAGTGGCTTTTTTAATAAGTAATTATGTCATCCCAATTATTAAACTTCAGTTGTTCACCCCATTTTCTTTTGTTCATCTCCAAGGTTCTTCTATAATTTTTAGCAAATTTTTATTACTAGACTCAACTTGTCCATTTCCTTGGGGATTGTAATTAGAGGCATATGTCGAGTTGATCCGTATTCTTTGCACATTTCCACCAAAGGTTTAACTCTCAAGCTCATGGAATTTTTAGCAACAATTTTAACTGGCACTCCAAACCTGCAGATGATATGGTTCAACATAAAATCCATGACAATTTGGTTTGTTGCTCTTTTGGTGGGGATTTCCTCCACCCACATGGTGAAATAATCGATGGCTACAAGAATCCACCTATGGCCAAGACTTGAAGGGTCTAAAATCTCACCAATGAAATCCATTCCCCATTTCTTGAATGGGGCTTCAATTGATATAGGCTGCAAAGGTAGGGAGCATGAAGCTTTCAGTATTCTAGAGAAGTGCTAGCAACTCTCACATCTTCTAACCAAAATAGTTATATCCTTGAAGGAGTTGGCCACCAATAACTAGTCCTCAAGATCTTGTGTGTTTGACTCTTCCATCAAAATTCCCCCACAAAATCCTCCATGAAGATCAACAATTATCTTGGGGCTTCATATTCATGATGCACCTTAAGAGAACTCCCTCGGGTTCTTCCAAGCTAACCCATAATCAATAATGACATATTTCTAGGGAAGCCAACTTAAGCACTCTTCTCTGGTTCTTACTCAAATACTCAAGGATAGTATATATGTCTTAGATAAAAGATTACATCTTTGTACCACTTAGAACTCATCTATTTTTCAAAAACATATACTCTTCCTTCTTCTACATCATTTACCTCAATATTTTGCAAGTTGCTCTCAGCCATAAGATTAGCCAAGCCCAACCCTCACCAAATTTTTGGTTTAGATATCCATGTCATATTATTACAACTTGTTGACCCATCTCGCATCTTTTTCTTGAGACTTCCATCTCGATAAGATGTCTTTCACCATAGTGTGTGGAACATAAGCAACAATTTTAGAGCTAAAATGTAAGTCATGAAAACCTTTGTTTCTTTTACTAAGGCAAATGCTTGTTTCTCCATAATAGTGTACTTCAGCTCGGCCCCCTATAATGCCTTACTAAAAAAGCAATTGGCCTCTCAGCCCCTTCATCATCTTTCTGCAACAAGACAGATGCAATAGTGTTCTTTGAAGCAAAAGAAAATAGTTGGAAAGGCTTCTTATAATCTGGAGCTGCTAAAATAGGGGCATGCTTTAATGCCTCCTTGATCCCATTGAAAGCTTGAATGGCATCCTCCTCCCATTTGATGGCCTGGTCCTTCTTTAACATGCCAGTGATTGGAATGGTCAACTCAACAAAGTTTGATATGAATCTCTTGATAAAGTTTATCTTCCCAAAGAAGGACTGAATCCCCTTCTTGGTTCTTGGAATTGGGACCTTGTTGATGGCCTCTACCCTTTCTGGATCAATCATTACCCCTTCTTATGACACAATGTGACCAAGAAATTTTTCCTTCTGTACTCTAAAATGGCACTTCTTTGGATTGAGTGAAATGCCATATTCTCTACATCTTATCAACATTTTCTCCAAGTGCTGCAAATGATCACTTCTCTTCTTGGAGAACACAATTACATCATCTTGGTAGACAACAATAAAATCATTGATGTAACCAGAAAAAGCAACGTCCATTGCTCTTTGAAAGGTTTCTCCAACATTCATCAGACCGAAGGGCATCCTGACATATACATAAGTCCCCAAGGAGTGGTAAAGGTTGTTTTAATTCTTTCTGATTCCTTCACCACAACTTGGTTATAACCAGAGAAACCATCCAAGGTAGAAAGTAGCTTAGAACCAGTCACTAGTTGTAGCATGTTTTCCATGTTTGGTAAAGGATAATTATCCTTCATTGATGCTTTGTTCAAATTTCTAAAATCCACACACAACTTGATGTCACCATTCTTCTTTCTAACTAGTACTAGGTTTGTAACCCAAGAAGAATACCTTGTGGGCTAAATAATCCCTCCATCCTCGGTTCTTAAGTTCCTCTTGAATTTTAAGAGATAGGATGGATTAATTGTCCTTTGTTTCTTCTGAATCATTTTGCATTGGATTTCAAGGGAATCTCATGTTGAAACAGATCCTCTCTGTATGCTTTTAGTTCGAAATAGTTCCAAGCCTTGCAATCTTGATATTTTTTAGCAATTGGACATAAGAATGTTTTCCTCCTTAGTGATATTACATCCCAACTAGATCTTCCTTGGTTTCTCCTTTGTTCCAAGGTCATGCTCCTCAATATCCCTTGAGGCTGTTATGCATATGTTAATAATGCGATCAACATTATCAAAGTTGGATTCAAGAGCAACCAACCCTCTAGGAATGGTATTAGTCTTTATTTGGATGATGCCTTCACCAAAAAGGTTTCTTTACCCTCTCTATGCACACCATTGGATCCCAATCAATATTTTGATCAGCAAACTCCCCTTTGTTCTGCAGAAATCTTTTGACCTAAGCATCATCATCAAAAACTTGCCAATGTTTAATGTTTTCAGGTACAGATGGCCTAGTTAACACCTCAACATCATATTCACAATATGGGGATATTGTATAATTATCAAACCAAGATCCCAATACTACAAGTTTTTCTGCCAAATCATTGAACTTCCTATCATGATGCACAATGTTGAATGAATCAAACATCTCAATGAAATCCCAAACTGCATGCTTGTATTGTTTCATTCGCTGATTTTTGTGGCATAAAGTTTTCTAACTTGCTTTACAATTAATTCTAAATCTCCTTTAACAATGATGTCTTTAACACCATATTTCCAAGCAATCCTCAGACCTAACAATAGTGCCTCATACTCAACAATGTTATTAGTGCACTCAAAGTTGAGTTTGAAGGAAAAGACAAACTTTTCCTGGCCTAGAGAGATCAAAACAACACCAACACCATTTCCAAACTTGGAGCAAGCTCCATCAAACAATAAAGTCCAAGGAGAGCCTTCTTTTCAAGATACTTGCATTCTTCAATCTTGTGCTCTTTTCCATCAGCAAATCCTACAAAGTTATCAGCATCAACACTTGTGTACAATACTTCATAAGATGCATTGTTGGGATCTTCAATAAGGTGCAACATATTCTTTTCTCCATACAACTTGACAAGGCTGCCCTCAATTGGGATGGTAGCATAGGACATGTCCATTTGAACACTCCCACAAACAATTTTTTTCCCATTTTCTAGATAACAACATACCCCACTTGGCTGGGCAGTCAACAATAACTACATCAAGCTTCAAGTTCCTACCCGGATAGGCTGCAAGTTGTACCACTAGACCTTTCACACATCCCACCACTGGCACCTCTCTGGAGTCCATAGCAGTACACTTCCCATATGATGTTATTACCTTGATATCTAGCTCATTCATGACTTCTAAAGGCATAACATTGCATGATGCCCCGAATCAAACATACAGTTGTGCAATAATCTATCCTTAATGATCAAAGTGGTGAAGAATGGATCCACATTTAGCTGGGAATCTACCAAGGATGTCCCCAAATAAACCTCAAGTGGTTCATCTAGCTCTTCTGATGCTGGTGGTGCTTCTAGTTCTTTAATGATTGGAGGAGTCTCCACAATATTTACATTTCTTCCTAGGGCACTCTTCTCTTCTTTCAATCCAAAATACTCCAATGCCCTCTTCTTGTGCTCAAGAATCCTAAGCAACTCAACAATTGGAACTGAGATCTTGATCTGACTCAAGACTTGGGAAATATCATAAGGGATAGACTTTGGCAAGGCAACATTGGAAGGAAAGTTGACACACTCATTAGATGGCATAGGATTTTTGACATCTTGAGTGTGAGGAGGGGTATAAGTTTTGTTTGGGACAACAAGGACCTTGGAGATGCATCTTTCTTAGGAGCCTCTTTAGGAATATTTAAGAGCAATGGAGTTTTGGCTTGGCTTGAGGCCCATTTCCTTTCAAAACACTACTTCTTATGTTGTATTCCTTTTCTTTGGCAACAACAACATTCATCAACAACTTTCTATCCTCCTCGATGGGATTCCTCCATCATACTTCTTTATAATCAAAGCTCTTACATATTCAAAGTCATTATTGGGAAATTCAAAAGCTTGTATAGTATATACTTATAAAGTATGAGAGGGAGGAAGAATAGGCACCCAGTGGATGTAATCCCAAAACTCAAGTTGCATTCTATCACTTATTACCTCGGTTGAAGTTGACCCTTGTTGTGAGCTCGTGGAATTACCCATCATGCAAACATCATCATCATTATCATCATCATCTTTTCTTCTTGCTGATCTTACTCACATGGAGCATGGGGCATGAAACATCTATCACAACAATCAATGACATTTGTCTCCTCCACAACAAGACTCTAGAACCAAAGGATCATGTACCATTCTATTTTCCCTAGCATGGGACTATTTATTTTCAAATCCAATAGGTCCTTGACTTTTCATCAGATCTTTGATCATTTATATGATGATTTGTAAACCTTTCTTGGCCTTGTTGTTTGTGTTGACCTTGTGAATTCTACCCAATCCCTTTTTCTACCTCGGACTAATTTGTATGATATTTCTTTGACATCCCATGGCAAACTTTTCACAACTTCCTCCAAATCAACAGCCTTACTTTTTTAGGATTTTCTAGGTTAATTAGTTTTACACCCTCCCTTTTGGAGGCTTTCCAATTGCCTTGATGGTGTTCTCTATTTGCAGAGCCATGACAAAGGCATGCCTCAAATTTGTTTGGGTTTTTGTCCTCAAGTAGTAAGCAACCTATTTATCAAATGCATATGAATATTTAATCAAACATGATTTATCACATGGCCTTAAGCTAACAAGAAATCTCCTCAAGGTCTTGTTAAAACTTGTGTGAAATCATGTCTTGACTCATTAGGATTATTCTTGATGTTTTCAAATTATGATAGAAGAAACCTAGGGTCGATTCTATCACCATACTACAATCTAAATGCATTATTCATCTCTATTTAAGAATCAATAGAATTATCTAGCAAAGCTTTATATCAGTCCCTCACATCTTCTTCTAGAGTATGGATAAATAATTTGAGATATACATCTTCACGTTCAATATCAAAGTATTCCATCATATTGATAAAAATATTTAGATGTTGATCACCAGTTATAGAGTTATTTCCTTGAAACTTTGGTAATCTATTTCTTACATCCTGGGAACTGAATTTGGATAACCAGCCATCCCTGTAAAATTTATAGGACCAAAGGTGTTTAAAAAATGGAGGTATGGGTGGGGTACAGGGCCATGTTGTTTTGAGGAGGTGACCCTAGAGGGGAGACAAATTGATAAGGGGTAGAGGGTCTTTGAAACACAGGAGTATAACTTTCAAAATGGATATCCCCTAAAGGCCTTATTTCTTGAAAACCCTATCAACTTCGAAAAGACAAGGGTAGAATGAGAAGAATTTTTTTAAAATCAAATGCAAGCCCCTCTCCAATTGGGGAATTCAATTCCACAAAGAGGCTACCTAATTCAAAATAACTTGAATGAATTATTCAATAATAGGCTGATCACTTTCATCAATGGAGATCCCTTTTCTTGTCTTGAGATCTCCAAAAACTCTCTAGTTTTCTTTCCTTCCGACATTGTTTTTCCTAGCTCTAGAAATAATGTCCTAGTAGGATCCCTAGGAAAGAAATATTTTCTTCCTTCCCGATTTGCAAAGATTAGTAAAAATCTCACTTGAAAGAGGTTAAGACATTGTACTCATCAAGAATCGAGATCAACAGGAGTCACCACTAAGGATTTCGATCTTAGTTGTGCAAATGCACTAAAATATGGTTTGTTAAATGTCTCACAATACTAGAAACTAGAAATGGGATGATATGACTTTTCTTACCCATTTATCAATGAAAGCTAGTGTACTAGGTTTGGAAACTAAAAGAATTACACACAACACTTGTAATTTTGAATACTTCTTACAGCCCGAACACAAGATGATGTTTGAAAAAATGTATTAGCACTTTGAGCATATAATAAGTGTTTACTGTGTCTGAATATGAAATGTAACCACTATGTCCCCTATAATGGCGCCAATCGGGTGTTGGTACCCAAATTGATTGTCCCTTAGAATCTGAAAGAAGAATCACAGGTTTGGTAGGAATCTTAGAGACAAGAAAAGCATGTAGTGTCTCATTTTATAACTGGGGATGAAATGCAGATTTCTCTTTATCACTCAGATGTGGAGAAATGGGTAACACCCTCAAGAGGATTTTACCTATCCTCACTACTTTATGGTTGTGCTTTTCAACCAAGGTGAGAGGACCATTTTTGTAGCTTGTTGTTTGTGGAGGGGATGAAGATATCCTTCCTTGTGAAATTATTAAGAAGACCTTGAAGAAAATATGATCAATGCAACACAATCTAACTCTCACGAGTTGTCACTCTAGGTAATGGAGATATTTTCTAAGCATGGTTCGTGCCACTAAAGACAATGAAAACATGATTGTTTCTACATGTTTTAGTAGTAACATTATGCATTTGTATACACACATGACAAAAAGGGGTGGTATGGGTATGATTGGTTATTTTTAAATGAATTTTTTGTGGGAGGTGAGGTAGAAATGAACTTGATTCACCAAAATCTTGAGAAATTTTACAAAATGGAGAGCTTGAACAACAAAATGATTTGGGATAGCTAAGATGTTCTTTTAACTAGAATATGTGCTTCAATGGAGGCCTAGATTAGCACTTTCACACAATCTTCAAGGAACCAAAATGAAGGCTCAAATTGGAAAACTTAACTAAACATTATCAACCTCTATTTCATCACGCCTAAGATACCCTCAAAGGCTAACAAACAATCTTATAGTCATGATAGGATTCACAATGATTTTAAATTTGTTTATTTCATTATCAAATGAAATCTCTTCTAATAAATGAAATCACAAATGCACCAAACTATAAGAAGGATAAGATCTTGTGTGATTCACAAAGATTTTAATGTAATATTACAATGGGAATAAGAAAACTACTTGGAGACATTCAGAATGAAGAAAACAAATTTTTTCCCAAAATAATGTAAATTAACTCAAGTTTGATTAAATTTATTAGCAGGGGAAATTTTCTAGAACAATCTCAATCTTTTCAATGAATGTACACTCACAACCACCTTGACATGATCAAATTTAACATAAAGGAGATAAACATGTTTCTTCAGATGATTTCTCAAAAGGATGGGTTCTATCAAGCTTTTCTCTTAGAAAAATTAGTCCCAACCTCTAACACTCCAACCATTTACATGGTAAATTTGAGCAATTTATAACATATTTCAACAGAGTTTTCCCCCAAAAATACAAATTTTGAGATCACCAAAGCTCACCATGATCCCGCACATTCCCAGAATCGATCTATAAATTGTTGTCAGTGCTCATGGGTTGATCTCTTCAACATCTCCCACATTCAAATCCTTTTCTAGTAGAAAACTTCCCTCTACTTCCACTTCTACCCATAATCTATCAAATCTGATTTTTGCATGCCCGGAAGGAAAAAAATGGAAGATCGGATCAGCCCGAGGGATAACTTGTCTTAATGGTAAAATACATCCTCAAATCTTCCTCACCAAACTTAGATATCAAATTAACTCCCCTTCCCTGTATTTGGCATGCAATAAATATCAAGAAATCATGAAGACTTGTATCTTCAAGAGCTAGAGTGAAAATGGTGAAAAATTAGATACGATGCACAATTTGTCATTGATTTCTATTTTTAATTTGGACCATCCATTTGAGAGATCCACTTTAAAATGGGCCTACGGGTTCCCTTTTTCCTTTTATAACTTTTGGAAAAATGTAAAATTTTCACATTTTGCTCCACACTCCGCCTCTTGAGAAATGAGCTTGACACATGTCCTAAGGTGGGTCCCAAAGGAACCACGGCCAAATTCTGCTATTTCACCTCTTTTTTGGAAAAGGGAAAATTTTCCAAGTTTTCCCGCAACTCCACCCTTCTACTTCTAGTCTCTGATGTGGGTCCCAGTAGAACCATGCTTCCTTTTTCACTTTTAACTCCTTTTCCCACAAAAGGAAAATTTTCCAATTTTCCTCCGAAGGTCTCGCACCTCCTCCATCGAATGGAGAAAATTTTTTACTATTCTATATCGGGCTCGCAGTCATTTTGATGATTTCAATCTTTTGAATATCAAGGGGCAAAAAATCCAAGTTGCCCTTGATGGCCCCTCCCCACCTCTTGACATTTTCAATGCCAACCTTGACCTCCTTCTTGTCGGGCTTGTGGGATTTTTTGATATTTTAATCCTTTTGATGACAAGAGGAAAAAAATCCAAGTTGCCTCCGATGGTCCGCTTCCCCACCCCTTTGAATTTTCAAAGACCACAAGTGTCACAATGGCACATCTTGAGATGGTCCAAAAATTAGAGACCCCAAATGAGCGCGGGCTCACCACGTGTCCCAGCCTCTCGGAACCTTTTTAAAAATGACTAAGTATGGGAAGACCCGTGAAAACCTCCACGTGTCTTCATGGCACAATTTTAAGAACCCTATAAGGATTCAAAATGATTTGGCGGGTGTGCTTCCATTTTAGAATTTTACTCCATTTTTCCAAAAGGGAAAAATATCCAACTTGCTTCCAAAGGCCCACATCTCCGCTTTTAACTTTACCACATGTCCTTTTCATGGGGTCAAAGTAAGAATTTTTCCTATTGCTTAAATTTTACTTTAATCGAAGACTGACGCGGGGCCACGGGTGGGTTCAAACTTTTTTCCAAAGTATCCAAAATGAAAAAAGTTCATAAAACAAACCCATTTGTGCCCCATCCAATTATAAGAAGCCACGTAAGTACCAAAAGAACCAATCAAAATTGAGCAGAGCTACGGGACCAAATTTTCCCTTTTTCCTAAAAATGTAAAAAGTGACAAGTTACAAGATTTTCCCATGTCATCCTCGACCAACCAAAAGAAGCCACGTGACCTCCGAATGCTAAGGAATAATTTTGATAGGAAAAATATGCCCGCCAGATTGTCAAAAACACAAAATTCACCATTCATGCCCAGAATCTGAATTTTTCGCTAAGGATGATTTTTTTTAAACAAAACCAAGTGAATCATGGTTCCAAGCATCTTTCGACCATGGATTTGGATTTTCAAAGGCATACAAATATAAATTGATCATTCTCGAGCTTCCATGGTCGGGGTAAAATAGAAAAAATGGTAGAGCCCATGGATTTTGAAGGAATTAGGGCAAAAACAGGAAAACTTGAGACTCCTTCAAGAAGGGGCATGAAAATGGATGTTACGCAAACAATTCGAGGCATTTAAATGGAGGTAAAAGCTTCATAATATCCACATCGAGATACAAAATGTTTCATAACACGCAGATCAGAGGAAAATCATGGGAAAATGGTGTGAGATCAAAATGAGCACCAAAAAATTCCATCAGAAGAAAGATAGTTTCCCAAAACTATACCTTCATAGACATCATCATGTAACATTTTTCATTTCTCAAGGAAATATTGTGCTCTTTACATCTCTTCAAGAATTTTTAAAGATTTTTCATTTCTTCTTAAAAATTTCTTCCATGTAGAAATCATCCATGTAGTCATTTGTTAAATCTAATAATATGCTCAATACTTTACTCTCAAATGTAGCACATGTATTGCACAAGCCAAACAAAAACTACTAAATATGCAAATGTTCCCCATGGCATGTGAAGGTATTTTTTCCCGATCCTCTGGTGCAATCTAAATTTGATTATATCAACTATATCCATCAAGAAAAGAGAAATAATTTTTACCAACCAAAGTATCAAGTACATCATCAATGAAAGGCAAGGGAAAATGATCTTTCTTTGTTGCTACATTCAACTCTCTATAATCTATGTTGAGTCTCCATTTTCCATTATTATTTGGCACAATGACAAGAGATGACACCTAATGACTATCTCGATATAGGATATATAAATATTACATCCAATAACTTCTCTCATTATCCTTTAACAATCTCCCTTACCATTGGGTTCATTCTTCTTTGTGGATACCTAATGGGTTTACAACCTCTCTTTCACATTAATCTTATGTGTACAAAGCCTAGGATGGATTCCATGTATGTCACTATAATCCCATGAAAAATATTCTTTATGTTTTTAGAAGAAGAGCAATCAAGAATTGCTCTTGCTTACATACTTAGCATCTTTTTTACATTAAAGTGGTCTTCCCGGAGTTATTTCCACTTTCTTGGAGATCAATTATTGAATATGCGTTGTTTCTTACATAATTCAATATGCAATCATGAGGAAGTAGTTGATGAAATAAAATATTTACCTTTAACATCCATGGTGCTTTGTTAAGGTAGAACTTGGTTCAAGGGGAAATTTAAACACAATTTTAATTTCTTTAATTTTTCGTTCACTTCTTCATTTCTTCCATAGTTATTTTACAAAAATTACAGATATTTTTTTTTCTTATTGTCCTTTAATTGTACAAGATTTCTCTAGCATCATGAACTATTGTATAAAGTTATGATTTTCTTGTATTTCTTCAACCCAAATTGTTTGATCTTTATCATTCAATGGTTGGGAAGGAGAATAGAGTATAAAATTCTTAGTACCACTTCCATTAGAAATAATCATGTTGTCAGACCTACAACCTATGAATGAATCAATAGTGGCTAACCATATCCTTCCTAGAATGATAAGATATCCTCTTAAACTTAAGTTTTGTTAAAGGAAAATAAATTTAGTTGGGTATTCTCAAGAGTCTACCACCACAATTAGGTCCTCAAAGAATCCTTATGGTCTCACTATTGTTCTCTCTACAAGTTGTAAGACCGTAGATGTTAGCCTTAGTCCTCTCAATTTCATTTGTTGATCAAAATAAAATAAAACTTATTTTGGGTCAACTAACATCATTTTCCCATTCTATGCTTCAATCTGAATTGTCACATATTTTAAGCACTCAAGACCCCTTGAAATCATTTCCAATAGGTAGGAAATTTCTTCCCCTTTCCGGGATCCATGAGCCTAGGGAAGAAATTTTACTGATGGAAATTGTGGACTAGAAAAGCGATAGGAGAAATTTTTAAATTTTTACACTTTTCACAAAAGGCACAAGTACAATTGCTGGCCCACAAGACCGAGAAGGATTTCTTATGAAAAGTGTAAAATGTGGGTCGGTGGGCTTAGATATGTCTTTTTTAATCCCAAATGGGAAAATGAGGTCCCACAGTAGAGGATGAATTATTACAAAAGCATGTCCGCAAGGCCAAGGAGGAAATTTTTCTTAAGTCTAAAAAAGGGCCGACAGGGTTTGCGGGGACTTTGAAATTTTCACCTTTTCACAAATGGCGCAACTTTCAAGTGTGGGCGCACAGCCCGCGTGGTCTCATCACCATTGAAATGTCACAAAGCCACGAGACTTTTCAAGTGATGAGGGTGACACATGTCTCATCGACAAAACTCCAAGGATTGTATCCAAAATAAAGACCCCAAATAGGTGTCAAGCTTCCATGTGTCACAAATCTAAAAAAGAGACACAATCGGTAGTTGAAAATTCAAAAATAGGCGAACCGGTGGTAAGGAGCCACGCGTCAACTCATGCAACTTCAAGGTAAAATTCAAAGTGGGTTCAAAAATGCGCATGAGGCTTCCACGTGTCCTAGGTCTAAAAGGGGATAGAGCTAGCCATTTAAAATGACTAAGTATAAGGGTGTTGGCGGAAGCCTCCACATGTCTCATCGAAGTAACTCCAAGGTTGGGTCTAAAGTGTGGAGACCCAAATGAGCGCTAACTCTCCATATGTCAAGGGTATAACAAATTCAAAAATGGGAGATATATCAGGCCCAAAACTACTAAGTATAGAGAGCCAACAGATAGTGCCACATGTCTCATCAATGTAAAATTCAAATGCGCGACCCAAAACAAAACTCATACGAGTGCGGGACTTCCACATGTCCCGTGCCCAAAAAGGGAGCAGTGCTCAAATCGACTAAGTAAAAATGATAGCAGAAGGAACCACATGTCAACCCAACATTATTTTAAGAGTAAAATTTAAATCGGGTTCCCAAATGCACGTTGAGCCTCCACGTGTCCAGGGTTAGATATATGGCCCCACCAAGAAAAAGGGACTTAGCCAAAATACAAAGAAAGGAACAAGCCAACAGAAGGAGCCACATGTCTCTTTGACACACTTTCAAGAGGTGAATCCAAAGGCACTCCCCAAATAAACACCAACTCACCATGTTTCCTAGAGTCCGAAAAGGTAAAGTCGGTTGTTGAAAAGTCCAAAATCCATGGGGGCCTCCACGTGTCTCGTCTCGTATAACTTCAAATAAAAATTTGGGGGTAGTTCTCAAACAAGCGCAAAGCTCCACATGTCTTGGTTCGGACACATCGTCTCCACCAAATGTGAAGGACTTAGGAAACATATAACGAAATATGAGGAGCCCACGAAGCCTCCACGTGTCATTCTCGAATGATTTTAAGAGCGAAAAGAAGGAGTTGAATCTTCAAGATGTGTGAGGCTGCCACATGGACATGGTACGGATAAAATCTTTTAAACATTGTGTTCTTAGGACCTTTATCTTCATAAATCCATATCTTTTGATTGAAAACTAAGATTTGGGCAAGAGAGAGGATTTTTGCAAAGATCTCAAAGCCTGGATTCTCACCGCTCCATTAATGTTTCAGCCCACTAATTTTGGGGGCTTTCAATTTTATCACTTGCCACCATGATGAAAATGGGTATCTTTCTTGTTCAAGAATGAACAAAAATGGAGGAATGGGTCTTGTAGTAAACCTCTTCATTACGGTAGGTGGAATTCAATACATTGTAGGGGTGGTTGGAGCAGAGTTAGATTTTCCCTCTCTATTTCTCTCTCATTCTTTGATGTATAGTAAAAATGGGCATACTCAAATGGTTGGTCATTGTTTCTCTCCTTCCCTCCTCTCTCCTTCTTCCTTAGGTTAGAATGCATATTTTAAGCCTCTTTTCATGGCTCTGTAATGGCATTTTCTTGCCATTTTCCACTAATGATGTACCGTGTGACTTTTGGAGCAATAAAATATGTTTCGTGATGCATTTGTCCATCCTTTGCTTATTTTTTTGTCTCTTCTCACCTCTCATCATTACAGGGTATACTGTGCATACTATGATTGTCATTGTAGGTCCCGGGAGTTGTGCTTAATGGGTCTTGAAGTAATGTTCCATGTGAACTTCATCTCTAGTCCGTGGTGCATCTTTTCCACCCTCTCCTCTACTCACCTCTCTCCACTTCGTGAAGTCGGATATGTGATCTGCCACTTCCTTTTCTAGTATATAAGCACTTAGTGTAGGCTCTCTTTCACCCTCTTTCTCCCCATGTCTCATTGGAATGGTTAGACTAGGATAGGTTAGTTCCACTTGCACCGGAGTATCTTGTTCTAGGTAGATTAGGAAGTAGGAACCAACCTTCTCTGGTATGTCCATCTCAAGTTTTTCAAGTCCCACAACTTGAGAGATGGTTCAATGTTGTATAATCACATTGAATGCCCCAATCAAAACCAAGGCCATTTGGGGGTGTTGTGATTCTCCACTAATAGTTTTGGCATGCTCAGTGGGACATGTCCAAACACTTTACCACTTCATCTTAGCAGGTTGGTGTGTTCCTATTGAGATTCATCCTTTTGAGGCACATGCAAAGCACATCTGGTGACTCCATCTGGTCAATAACCCATTCTCTAAGTTGTAGACCTTTTCATCCATTTCCACCCATTTTCATCCATTTTATTCTTCTATCTCTTTCATTTTCTTCCATTTCATGAAGTTGTGCAATCATGACTTCATTCCCCTCATGGAATTCACACCTACAACAATGCAGTCCACCTCCAATGTATTTCCCAACTCCTCTAGATCAGCATTATGATCAGATCAAGAACCATTATGCTTACCCATATGAGCAGGGTCAAAACCAATTTGGCTATGGAGCTTATCAAGAACAAGGGTATGCACATGATGATAATAGCTACATGGAAACTATTAATATGTTGGAGAAGATTTAAGATATGGAGGCATGCATGGTGTAGTCCAGGATATAATTTAATTGAAAGCATTCGAGAATTGGTTATAGGCGCCTTGTCCATGGGCCGGCTCTATGCCAAGACATTACAATCCTTAGGAGACAGGTTGACCTCATGACTAAAATTCTACCTCAACTTACACAAAGGATTGAGGATATTGATGCTTATGATTTGGACACAAGACAACCTTGTCAATGGGTAAGTTAATCACCCTCTCCTTGTCCTTCATTTTCTATTTCTCAAGCTTTATAATTTCAGTAGTGTCAAGAGTCAAGCCACTCATATGTTTCCCCTAATGTTGAATTCCTTTCTCCATCCTCTAGTCTTCCATCCCATTTTTCTCCTTTTCCCTTCTCCCTTCCAAATCTGATTCCCCTTCATATGAGCCAAAAGAAATGCCTTCCCTCTACAAAAAACAAGGAAACAACTAGTGGAGACCCCATCCACCACTCCTCCTACTCCCCCAGTATATGTTAGGAGATACTTCAAAAACCAGCCAAGGAGAACAATAACTAGAGAACCTAAGAGAAGAAATGATAGAAAATTTGAATAGTTGGGATGCTAGATTTGAGTTTACAAGGATTCCCTTTTTGGTTAAACCTATGGAGGAGGTTGAGGTCAAGCCACAAGTGGTGGAAGCTCCATCTACAGATAAGCAAGGGAATAAGGAGCTACTCCAAATAAAAATAAGAGTACATTTTGGCTTGGAGAAAGACTATAAGGTTCCGAGCCTCCAAGTGAGGTGAAGGCCACAAGAAGAACCTTCGCTTCTTCCTCCTACTTCATTCCCTTCAAGCTCTAATGTCCAATAATATTTTGAGCTTTCAAACTTCATATCCGAGGAAGAGGGAAACCATGGTGAGTGTTAATTTTTTCACTTGTGTGAAAATGGGCAACTCAAAACTTATTTGTTACGATGAAAGGCATTGGTGAAGTATACCTAAGCTAAGGGAGTTTTGATATTATTGGTTATTGCTGAATTGGTTAATTATTAAATAAAATATGTAGCTATGTGTGTTGTTACAAAATGTAACAGATCACATAGTCTGCAACTTCATGCTATCTTGAGCAAAAAGAACACAAGGCCCCGAAGGATAGCTATGTTGTCTTGATGAAGACACTAAATTGCAAAATAGGTGAAATGTTGATTTTGGGACAAAAACATCTAGGTGTAGATTATAGAAATCATAGTTCATTACTAAATGTTACAGTGTTCTCATTAATGTTCTTTCCTTCATGATTAAGACATTCAAGTATATGACTGAGTTTTTACATCATACAATCCATATAGAAAGCTAAAATGTAGAAATAAATATACAACTACTTTAAATAATTCAATGTTTTATTCATAAGGAAATTTCAAATGTTTGCACACAATTCATGGGATGTAATCGAAAGTAAAGTACATCTACTAAAATAAGAGGTACACATGCATGAAAAAGAAAGTAAAGTATGAGTGAAACCATCATTTCCTTGGGGTTTTCTTCATTGTTTCGAGTAGCTCCATTCTAGTTTTTGTTCCTTCTTCATCTTCATTGTAGAAGTCACTTGTACCTAAAAAGAAGAAAAGATGAACTCTCGATTCTGAGCTCGAGATCAATTCATATTCCTTACTGTCCTAGTTCATCGATATGAATCTCTTGAAAATAAGATATATAATTTACTTGAAGATCGATCGCATACATGCTCTACTCATTCATGAAGAAGAAAGAAAAAAGAAAAAAGAAACATGGACACAAGAGAGGCCAAAATCCTAAGTATTTTCTAACTATTTTCTTAAGTGTGCAGTATAGCAGTCATTGCAAACCAAGAAGAAATAGACAAGTCATAAGTACAAAGCTAGAAAGAAGGATTAATGTAACTCAAACTCAATATTTTCTACAAATGGAAGAAGTTATAGTAAAGAAGAGGGACTGGAAAATAGAAGTACATGTTTCAGTTTTGCAACTAAAATAAAGAATCATATTTCAAGAAATTAAAGGGTTACAATTGAAAAGAATGAAAAGAAGGTTTTGGGAAAATTTTCACAGGCTTCGCCATGTTAAATGGACATTTACGACATTGTCATCATGTTTTTTATGTACTACATGATTTAAAAGAATTATTTAAATCAAGTAAGTGATCTAGAAAAGTAGAAAAGCATGCGATGATCAAGATAAACAATTATAATGTTTCAATTTTGAACTACCAAACCAACTTTAACAAAAAGTGTTATATGTTGTATTCGAATCGTAAAAATACAACTACTCTAGCTAGAAATGGAAGGAAGAAAGATTTCTAGAAAAAAATTGCCAGAGATTCGCCATGAAAAATAACATTTCATATTTTCCAACATTCCGTAAATATTACTATCAAGGAAATTAATCATCTAAGTAAAATAAGAAAGTTTCGAGATCTTAACAAGCATCTGAATCAAGGCTTATGCCTAAAATAGTATCAAAAATAGATGAAGAACTTCTTGTAATTTCCAGAAAACCACTTGCAGGTACAAAGACATCTTAAGTACAAAATATCATAAATATATTTCTATTGTAGTTGACATTTTCAGCTCAATATTCAATCACAAAGAATCATATACTTGAGAATCAAATAGTGCTAATGCAACTACAAAGTTACAAGGGATCAATTCAAAAAGTGAATCAAGAGAGAGATATACAAAAAAATGATAGTTCAGTTTCGTATCAAGAAAGTTTGAGATTGAATGAAAACCTTCCTCATTAAATATCTCATATCGAGTTTTAAGTGATGGAAATAAAATGGAACAAATTAGATTTCAATTTTCAGTGGTAATAATCCATACAATGGGAGATATAAGTGATAATATATCAAGGATGGTGTTAGTATCAAAATAACATGTGTATTCAAAGCATAAAAATTCATGACAATCAACTTTAAAGAATAGACTTCATCTCCTCACTCTATAAAGAATAAGAATCAAATCATTTCTTAATATTTTAGAACATTAAAAAAACACAAAATCTACATTCATAGTGAAATAAACTACCCTACACATATCTAAAAATACGCTCATATCTAGAAAGGATTCATGTCCATCCTCAAGAAAATAAAATCATATTCATTTTACTAGATTACCAAAGATGGTCAAATGTTGATTTTTGTAGAAAAATCAACACACGGTGCACAAATGAACTCAAGCGAGGTGATTAAACCCATCACACGCTTTTCGAGAAAGAAAACACCTAGAAAATCCAATAAAAAAGAAGGGTGTATGGGTTTTAAATGTAGAGTAGTTAAATCATCCACTACTCAACAATGCAGTCTCGAATCACACAAATCAACACACCCAGATCTGGGTTGGGTGTACAAATGAACAAGAAGAAATTTTCACAATCTATAAAGTGAATATCAAAATCTGGGTCACAAGAAATCAAATCATAGCTCACCTTGTAAGACCAGATCTAGCAAGGTAAATCTGAATCATGAATACCATGTATAATCTCAACAATAAACCAGAATATTCTCTCCAAGCTACCATGATTTTAAAAGAAAAATCAGAGTGAGATTAGGGCAAGAAATGTGAGCTTCATCTCAAAGTGGTCATGGACGAGTTCACATAGTAGCTCAAAAGATAATAAAATGGCTAACAGAAAAACCCACAAGGATTTTTAGAGGTCAACATTTACAATTCCATCAAAAGAAAAAGGAGATCCACTTACTGAAGACTCAGATGGCCATAATACCTGTGGAGATGCTCTAAAGATAAAGAAGAATAATCAAGCGATAGTTTTCAAACTCATCAACAAAGTGGTCACATTTCTCACCTCTCCAAAAGGGAGGATTTCAACAGAAACAATATCTCAAATATATCTCACAAAATATGAGTATCCACAATACAAATCATAACCTAAATATGGAGAAATACATAAACCCAAATGAGCATCAAATTATGGTGACTCTCATTCGGACACATACACACAGTGAATAAACCTCAAACAAAAGATGGTTGTTTACAATAAATAGATTAGAATGTCAAATAGATCGAACAAAATAATCAAACCAAAGAATAGAGGTGAGAAAATTTGATGCTTCCATGATTTTGGTTTATCATCATTCAATAGATAAAATAACATAGAAGTTCAAACTACAATCGGAGACAAATGCATGCCTAAGTCAAAATGACAAACCCATTAATGGGTATTAGTAGATCTAGGTATTCTAATCACTTACCTAAAATTAAAAGGAAAACAACTCCACAGACACAAGCCAAGCTCACAGAACCAGTCAAGAATGCATGGTCACCTTCCAATAGGTTTCAAGGTTTTTCCTCTCTAAGGAATGAACTCTTCGTGAGTTCCTCAAGAAAATCACAGACCAAGGAAAATGATCAAATTTCATTGATACAAAGTACAAAAGGTTTTAGGTTTAGAAAATAACACAAAATATCAATTCACGATCATAAAACCAATAAAAGAGTCACAGGAAAATATACTACCTAGGAGTTTAAGCTTCAAACCCTTTTCGCCAGTTGTGTCCAAATTTAAGTGCAAAACCCATTAATGGGCTCTCAATATCTGAGGAAACGGTGAGTGTAGGTTTGAAGGATCACATCCATGGCATTAAATACAAGATGGACCATTAGAACAGAACATCCAGAGTTCCCTTATGATGATAGAACCAAGTTTCACGAAGTGCTATTACAGGTTCCAAGTAGTGAAGCTTTGAGCTTCATCAATAATGGTTGTGAAATTTCCATAAAGTTTCCTTAGCTTGAGTAGATCTCAAGTGAAAATGAAAAAATGACTATAGCTTGGAGCTTTTACCATCTAACTCAACCTCGGTGGGTTAGTTTAACTTAACCCAAGTTACAAAAGTATGCATGTGTCATAGGTTCAAAAACCTAATTATAACCTGAGTAAATGATTCCACCGATAAAATGATAAAGGGGTGAGTCATCATGGAGAGGGGGCCAGCCCCATGTTCAAAACAAAATCATTTCATATTGACTTTCAAATTCTTAACCATAACATATGTCCCAAATGATCAAAAGGGGGTGACAATTATACATGCTCACAATGATAACCAAGACTAAAAGGTGGTAGACTATGATATGGCATGTGTTATCAAAGGGTGGCTGAATTGCATTGTTTGTATTGACCTTGTATAAGGTCTAAACTATGTAATATGCCATCCAAACCAATAATCAAAGAACACTTACCTTAAAACTTACAAAGTTACCTCGTACTCATCGATGGTGAAGTGCAAAAGTGGTCCCCATTATTGGAGGGGTTGGAGATGATTTATAGTATGTTATCCATGTGACCACTAGAAGACAAGGAGGTCAACATCAAAACCTGAGCTTGGAGGTGGTCCCCATTAAGTGGATATTTGGATGAATTATTTTGCAAGTATTGCAAATATTGTAATTATTTTTCTCTTGCAGAGGGAGTTATTTTACATGCTTTCACTAGGAGTAAGAACAAACAAGAAGACAAATTCACATGCACAAGGAAAGAGACTTGTCCAGCAAGCAATCTTATTATAAGAAAATTATTCACCGTTGTTTTCTTAAAAATAGAACACTCAAGTTTAGTTTGACTGTATTGTAATCAAGGCTATTAATGCCTATTTGTAATTGCATGCTCTATTTTATTCCTTTATCTATTATTAAATAAAGGATAAAAATAATATGCATGGGTGAGTACAAGCCTTAGGATATTTTTAGGAAGAGGGTAAATTTTTATTTTGCTATATATTGTGTGCCTTTGCAAAGCACAAAGGAGGAATTTTTTGATATAGGAGTACTGAAGCAATTTTTGCTAGTTTTTCCTTCTAAGTGTGAAGTATTTTCTGCCTTTCCCAATTATTTGTAGTCTTGTGTATGTTTCTATTAGTCTTGTGAATGCAAATTCCTTGATTAATCATCTTACCCTGTTGTAAAATTTAGTAATTTCTGCATGATATTAATGTGCATGTTTAGCTTAGCAATATTGTTGTTATAATCTCCCCAATACCTCAAAATGTTTTTCCGTTAACATTCTACAAAGAACTATTGGTTCATGCATCAAGAATCCTTTCACATATCAATTTGTGTATATACTCAATCAAAGCCTCATACAAATTTGGTGTATCACACCTTAGTTTTAATTATTTTACAATTATATTTTCCCTTTAAACCTCAAAGATCAATTTAGGATACATCAACAAGGAACCGGCCTTGATACGAGAGACTCACCTCAAAATAGGTATACCCATGACTGAGGTGTTTCCATCAGATCTATGAAAGAGAGAGATCAAATTTTGCAAGCTTAGAAAACCTCGTGCACCATCTCTCTATAGGGAAAACTTTCAAGAGATAACAGTTTTTGGCACACCTGGTGGGACCACGAATTAGATCTCGCATGCAAGTTACGATAGATCTAGAGTAGATTTACAACAGTTACAAAATTACTTTTGGGAGCAAGCTGTAGCAATTTATTCTAAATATTTTAAGATCTTTTGGAAACTCCGTTAAGATGATTTCAGACTAGTATTGTAGCATGTTCCATGCCTAAAGTGACTACAAGATCATTGGTAAGAGGAATCCCTCCTGAGTTTGTTTCTTTACCTTTGAATTCTGCTAGAAGGAGAAGAGTCGGTAATACTTTACCTTTAATAGACCTGGTTTTGACAACCCTCCTCCCGATATTCCTTCACTAGGTATCAATTTCTCTATTAACATCTCAGTTTTTCAAATGACTATTCAACCACCAAGGAATTTTGTGACCTTTACTAATGGCAACCCATTAGTAATCCCAGTTTACCACGATATCCCTAATGCTTTGTGATGAAAAGTTTACCATCATTCACTGGTGAAAATCAAAGCATGCACCCTACAGAGCACATTAAAGATGTTGCAGCCTTATGTGTAGTTCATAATATTACTCATGAGGATGTAGCCTTAAGACTTTTAGCTGCATCTCTTAAAGGACAAGCCTTGCAATGGTATAGAAATCTAGAGATTGGATGCATAAGAACTTGGGATGATTTAGGTGATAAATTGCTAAAACAATTTCAAGATAATTCAGATCATTTATCTCTCATAGAACAATTATCTACCATTAAAAGATCTCCCAATGAATTTATGTCTAGTTTCAATATCTATTTTTCTAGAACTTGGGAAAGAATTCCAGCAAGTGTCAAGCCTCAAGCTGATCATACTTTCCTTTATTATCTTAGGGCATTAAACAAGTGATATCTCAACTATGATTTAGTCAATGGAGGAGAGATAGCTCCCAACAGCTTTCTGATATCACTATCTAAGCTGAAAATAGTCTTATTCAAGATAGAAAATTGGCACCAAGGCCTTCAATGCCTTTTTTTTAGATTTAGCTCCTATCCCATAGCCTATTAACAATCATAGAACCTATTTTTGTAGCCCCATCAGATGATGTATTTAAAGCCTTGCAAACTATGGGAAATAAGTTGACTTCAATTGAGAATAGGCTTGTATTACCTAGCAGACCCTATCAGGCTCCTTATCAGCAAAATCAATAGAATCAGAAAAATAGGTAGCCTTATCAACATAATCAAAATTATAGCAGCCTTACCAGTAAAGGAAATTTGACCCAAAGGCTCCTAGTTCATCTAACACTTTAGTCCTAGTTAATATGGCTACAAAAGAGTGGTGCCAACCTTGCAATCAACCTCATTCAGCTACAAATTACCCAAATGATTTTCTAAATCTGAATCTTGTTGCACAACCTCAATCTAAAGCATTGTTCATGCCTCAAATGGAGAGTGGGCAATAAGAAACTCATGTTCAGAAAGCACCTGAACAAAATTTAGTCAGTTTTAATGAGGAGGATTTCATTGCATACCACTACTAGGGCTCAAGGAAAAGCTGCTGAAAGTCAAAAACAACAAAATAGGCATGTTCTACTACTTGTCACCGATAAGACAATGTCTACGGTCCCAAAATCAGCCAACAACCCCGTTTGTTCCTAAAAAAACAAAGTGTTCTAGTTGATAAAGATCAAAAAAAGACAACTACTCCCGACCTTACCCAAAAGATTGTTTATACCTCGATATCAAAGGCAAATCAAGTAGTAATTAATTTTTGCTAAAGCTTATGCTTAAAATAGTTGAATTTGTCTCTAAAATTTTTGCTTTTTTAACATTGTTGATGTAATGAAAAAGCATAACATTAACATCTCGATGTGGGACACTCTAAGTATTCCAAGACAACAAGATTTACTTTCTCATGAACTAGCTAAGCTGTAGATTTCTTCAAAAACAACAAAAAAGGAAGTTTAAAAGGCATACATGGTCCTTGGAACGTTTAAACAAGACCACATTAAAGAAGTTAAGTGGATGGTTTAGAAAGTTTTGAATGCTCATGACATCAAGAAGCCACCACCATTTTATTTATCACTGATTATTGGAGAACATCTAGTTCATAATTGCATGGTGGACAGTGGTGCAAGTAGCACAGTTATGCCAAAAGCAATTGCAGAAAAATTGGGTCTGCAGTATGAGCCTACAGAAAGGAGTGTCTTACAACTTGATGGAATTGCAACTAATATACAATTGGTCTAATCAGAAATTTAGAGGTAATGTTACATGCTTTCCCAAATGTTTCTATTTTTCAAGATGTTACTATTATGGATTTACCTCCATACTTTGCTTTATGCTTATCTAGAGACTTCACAACAAAAATAGGAGGTTATCTCTCTTCAGATTGGTCCTTATTTTTCACTACTCATTATGGTACCAAAGTTACTATCAATTCAAAACCATTGGCCAGATTTCACATTGAGCCTCACTCTCCAAATGTGGTGGCTAATTATTCAGCCTTAGATCAGTCTGACTTTGATGAGGTAGCTTAGGTTTCAACATTAGATGGTGTTTCTAACATGTTTATGGATGAAAAGATAGTGGAAGAACATGCTCATGATCCTTTTAAGGAAGTTGAAGAACACCTGTTTGGTGTGTATTATATGCATGAAGAAAATACACCACTTCCTTGTTATCCAAAACATAAAGATTCAACAGAAGGGATTTGGAAGCTTCATTTCGATGGAGCTAAGAACAAGAAAGGATAGGGAGCAGGTTTGATGCTTACTTCCCCAACAAATGAAAGGTATTTCTCAGCTTTGAGTCTCCAATTTTCATGCACTTGTAATGTAGTTGAATACGAAGCATTAATTCATGGCTTACTTTGGGCCAAAAGAGAGGTATTAGCATACTACATATTTTTGGTGATTCTTGAGTTGGTTATCAATCAAGTAAGAATTTCAATGTATGTAAGAATCCATTAATGAAGTCTTACGAGATAGAGTTTCGAACTTAATGGAAGATTTTGATGCTATTAACATTTAGTCTATTCCTAGAATTGAAAACAAGCATGCAGATATATTACTATTGTTGGGGCTAGTTTTGAAATGCTGGAACAAATTGAAAATAGAAAAATTCAGCCTCATATAAAGCTAATTGTCAGGCCCTCAATACTTGATAATGATTCAAATTGGCAAGTTTTTGAAAGTGATGATCAAATATGCAGGTTTTTACATCAAGAAGTTGAGTTTTCTGCAGTTAATCAAGATAAATTACAACACTTATATGGTGACCAGATTGTTCAGTTAAAAACAAATAAACTACCTTGAGGTCTGGTTACATTAGAATACATCTTCAAGACTCGATGATCGTTAAGAAAGGTCAAGACTAAGATGTCAACCCATGCTGATAATTACGAAGAGATCTCAATTGATGAAGGAAAAAAATTGTTTCTTGGAAAGGTATGTTCCTTAGCGAAAAAAGTCATTTGTTAATCTTTGCAAGGAATTTAAAGATGTTTTCACTTGGAAATACCAAGACCTGAAAGGATTTGATCCCAGTTTAGCACAACATACAATCGAATTGCAGCCAAATTCTAAACCTGTTAGATAAAAACAGAGGCCTATAAATCCCAAAATAGAGCCTCTAATGAGGAAAGAATTATCTAAGTTGATTGAATCAAGTATTATCTTTCTAGTTAAGCATTCAAGTTGGGTAGCCAATCTTGTTCTTGTTAGGAAGAAGAATGGTGAAATCAGACTATGTGTAGATTTCAGAGATCTTAATAAAGCTTCATTAAAAGATCATTACCCACTCCCAAATATGGATCATATTTTAAGAACAGTTTCTGGTGTAGATAGATTATCTCTCCTGGATGGTTATAGTGGATATAATCAGATTTTAGTCCGAGAAGAGGATAGATATAAAATAGCTTTTACCACCAAGTGGGGTACTTATGCTTACAAAAGGATGCCTTTTGGTCTTTCAAATGTCGGTGTAACATTTCAACGTGCAATGGACATGGATTTCTGATCTTGTTAAATAAATGCATTCTAGTTTATTTAGATGACATTACCATGTTCTCAAAAAATCTAGAAGAACACCTGATACATCTAAGGTAGACCTTTCAGTTATGCAGACAATTTGGGATATCTTTGAATCCACTAAAGTCTATCTTTTTAGTACATCAAGGTAAATTGCTTGGTCATATTGTTTCCAAGAAAGGATTAGAAATTGATCCTTTTAATCAAGCCATATCATAGCTATCATTACCTCATCATAAGAAGGCATTACAGATTTTTCTTGGAAAATCAACTTTGTTAGAAGATTTGTTCCATATTTTGCAGCATTGGTTAAACCACTGACAACTATGCTAAAGAAAGAGAAAACTTTCTTGGAGCCAAAGTGAAGGGAGAGAAGGATTTGAATCAATCAAAACAACTATCTCTCAAGCTCCTACTCTTGCAAATCTAAATTTTGATAAAGATTTTACAATGTATGCACTTGCAGGAGCTGAAACAATCTCAGCTATATTAACTCAAGTCAATGATGAAAATATTGAGCAACCTATTGCTTTCTTTGGACAAAGAGCTTGCATGATTATGAAACAAGGTACACATTCCTTGAAAAATAAGTACTTTCAGTAGTCAGAGGACTAAATAATTTCAAGTACATGCTTTTGAACAATAAAATCCATGTTCTTGTTTCTCATCCAAGTGTGAAAGCATTCTTGCTAAATAAAGAATTGAATGAGAAAAGAGCAAACTGGATAACGAAGGTCATGGAATATGATGTTGATATCCGGGTTGCTAAGATGGTTCGAGGGAAAGGCTTATGTGAACATCTAATTACTGATATGGAAAGACAACAAGCTATAGAACCAGATGATTCAAAACAACATCATGCTGAAATTGTGTATCAAAGTAATCAAAATCATGGTTCAACTAGAAAATCAGCAGCCTGAGCTTACTCATGAGATTCAAGAATCAAGATGGATGACTGATTTGGTTAACTATCTACAACATGGCACCTATCCAGAAGGTATGGACAAAAATAAATGAAGATATTTTAGATTACAATTTGTACCTTATATCTTCATTGATAATGTGTTGTTCAAAAGAGATATAAATGGAATCTTGTTGCAGTGTGTTGACTATGATAAAATTTAGAAAATATTGTCAGAATTCCATGAAGGACCTGTAGGAGGTCATTTTTCAGCACATACCACAACCTTAAAAATTATGAAAGCTAGTTACTATTGGCCTAGCATATTCAAGGACTATTTTGAATGGATCAGAAAGTGTAAAAATGTGCTTTCTTTGTTAGAAAAGAATGTTTAGCTTCGCTTCCCTTATAACCTATTTCAGTTGATCAACCTTTTATGTAGTGGGGTCTTGACTTTATTGGCATGATAAACCCACCTTCGTCACAAGGACACAAATGGATCTTAACTACTACAGATTATTTTACATGATGGACTGAAGCAATAGCCTTGAAGGATGTTAATGAAGCTTTGATACTATCCTTTTATGAAGGAATAGTTTGTAGATTTGGTGTTCCAAAGAACTATCATATCAGATAATGCTTTAGCATTTCTTAGTGCAAAGATAACAGATTGGGCTGTCAACCATGGAATTTACTTAAGTTCTTCATCTAATTATTACCCACAAGGTAATGGCTTAGCTGAAAGTACTAACAAGAATCTTTTAAGGATCATCAGAAGAACACTCAAAGATAATCAAAGAGCTTGGCATCTAATGTTGAATTCAACACTTTGGGCTGATAGGGTGACTCCTAAAAGATCAATTGGCAATTCACCATACAAACTTGTGTACAAAAAAGAAGCAAGAATGCCTATTTCAGTTGAGTTACCTACATTGGATTTTTTGCATCAAATGGAGCTACTTGAGAATGAACCATTATAGGTTCATTATGTAGAGTTAATGGAATTACAAGAGCTAAGAGATAAAGCCCATTTGAATATGGAAAAGAATCAGAAATAGATGAAGAAGACTTTTGACAAGAAAGCCAAATTCAGAATCTTCAATGAAGGAGATATTGTGTTAAAGTGGGATGTTGATCGTGCAAAGCCAGGAAGACACACAAGTTTGATACAATCTAGAGTGGCCCTTACATGATTTCATCTTACAAAGAACACAATGCTTTTCATCTTTTGAAGCTGAATGGAGAGGAACTTCCCATTCCTATGAATGGTATGTTTCTCAAACATTGTTATTGAAAATCTTACAATGATTGTTAGAGTAGGATTTCCCTTCAATAAGTGTAGTTTCTACACATTGCATTGTTTTTCAATTCAATAAGTGCATTCGTGCACGTGATCTGAGTTTACTAGATCCTTTCCTAGTTTTAGTTCCATTTTGGAAGGGTTGGACCTTTCGAAAAGGAAAATTTTGGTTACATGTTTGGACTCCATGCCCAATGGACAAGAGCAAGGCACTGGTCTATAAGCTAGTAGGTAGCTTTCCATAGGATCACTAGAAATGTTGACAATTTTTACACTTGTGCAAAAATGGGCAACTCAAAACTTCATCATTACGATGAAAGGCATTGGTGAAGTATACCTAAGCTAAGGGAGTTTTGATATTATTGGTTACTTGTTGAATTAGTTAATGATTAAATGAAATATGCAGCTATGTGTGCTATTACAAAATGTAACAGATCACATAGTCTACAATTTCATGATATCTTCAACAAAAGAACACAAGGCCCTGAAGGACAATTGTGTTGTCTTGATGAAGACACCAATTACAGAATAGGTGAAATGTTGAGTTTTGGGACAGCAAACATAAGTGCAGATTGTAGAAATCAGAGTTCATTACTGAATGTTACAGGTTCTCATTAATGTTCTTTCCTTCATGATTAAGACATTCAATTATATGACTGAGTTGTTTAGTTCATCATACAATCCATACAGAAAGCTGAAATGTAGAAAGAAATATACAACTCATTTACAAAATTCAATGTTTTATTCATAAGGAAATTTCAAATGTTCCCACACAAGTCATGGGATGTAACTAGAAAGTAAAGTACAACTACTGAAATAAGAGGTACACATGCATGAAAAAGAAAGTAAGGAGTATGAGTGAACCCATCATTTCCTTGGGGTTTTCTTCATTGTTTGAGTAGCTCCATTCCATCTTTTGTTCCTTCTTCATCTTCATTGTAGAAGTCACTATACCTAAAAGAAGAAAAGATGAACTATCAGTTACGAGCTCAGAGATCAATTCATATTCCTTACTATCCTAGTTCATGTGCATATGAATCTCTTCAAAATAGGAGATATAATTTACTTGAAGATCAAATTGCATACATGCTCTACTCATTCAAAAAGAAGAAAGAGAAAAGAAAAGAAGAAACATGGACACAAGAGAGGCCAAAAATCCTAAGTATTTTCTAACTATTTTCTTAAGTGTGCAGGTACAGGTTGCAGCCAAGAAGAAATAGACAAGTCATAAGTACATGGATGGAAAGAAGGATTAATGTAACTCAAACTCAATATTTTCTATAAATGGAAGAAGTTATAGTATAGAAGAGGGACTGGAAAATAGAAGTACATGTTTCAGTTTGCAACTAAAAAGGAAGAATCGATTTCAAGAAGTTGAAGGGTTAAAAAAGAAAGGGTTACAACTTGAAAAAATGAAAAAAGAAGGTTCTGGGAAAAATTTTGATAGGGCTTCACCATGTAAAATGGACATTTACGATGTTCTCATCATGTTGTTTTATCTACTACATGCTTTAAAAGAATTATTTAAATCAAGTAAGTGATACAAAAAAGTAGAAAAGCATGCCATGATCAAGATAAACAATTATAATGTTTTAATTTCAAACTACCAAATCAACTTCAATAGAAAGTGTTATATTTTGTATTCTGAATCAGAAAATACAACTACTATAGCTGGAAATGGAAGGAAGAAAGAATTCTAGAAAAAATTTTCTAGGGCTTCACCATGAAAAATCAACATTTTAGATTTTCCAGCATGCCAGAAATATTACTATCAAGGAAATAAAGCATCTAAGTAAAAGAAACAAGTTACAGAGATCTTAACAAGCATCTGAATCAAGGCTTATGCCTAAAATAGTATCAAAATAGATGAAGAACTACTTGTAATTTCAAGAAAACCACTTGTAGGGTACAAAGACATCTTAAGTACAAAATATCATAAATACATTTCTATTGTAGTTGACATTTTCAGTTCAATATTCAATCACAGTAATCATCAACTTTAGAATCAAAGAGTGCAAATGCAACTACAGTTACAAGGGATCAATTCAAAAGGTGAACTAAAGAGAGATATACGAGAAAAATGAAAGTTTAGTTTCAGATCAAGCAAGTTTGAGAAGAACAAAAACCTTCCTCAGTGAATATCTAAGATCAGATTTTTAAGTGATGGAAATAAAATGGAATAGATTAGATTTCACTTTTAGGTAATAATCCATACAATGGGAGATATAAGTGACAATATATCAAGGATGGTGTTAGTATCAAAATAACATGTATTCAAAGCATCAAAATTCATGACCATCAACTTTCAAGAACAAAGTTCATCTCCTCACTCTAGAGCAATAAGAATCCAATCATTTCTTAAGATTTTAGAACATTCAAACAAAATACAGAATCTACATTTACAGTGAAATAAACTACCTCACAAGATCTACAAACATGCTCATATCTAGCAAAGGATTCACGTCCATCCTCAAGAAAATAAAATCATATTCATTTTACTAGATTACCAACATGGAGAAATGTTGAGATTTATAGAAAAATCAACATAGGGTGCACAAATGAACTCAAGCAGTGTGATTAAACCCATCACACAGTTTTCAAAATAAAGGAAATCACTCGAAAAGCCAATAAAAGAAGGGTTTACAGTTTTTGGAATGCAAAGCTAAATCATCCACTACTCAATAATGTAGTCTCAAATCACACAAATCAACACACCCAGGATCCGGTTGGGTGTAAAATGTAAAATAAGAAACCTTCGAGCTATAAAGTGAATATCAAAATATGGGTCAAAGAAATCAAATCACATCTCACCTTGTAAGACCATCTCAAAGGTAAATCAAATCATGAACACCATGTATAATCTCTAACAATAAACTAGAAGATTCTCTCCGGGATACCATAATTTTAAATAAAAATCAAGATGAGATCAAGGCAAGAAATGTGAGATTCATCTCAAAGCATTTGTGGACGAGTTCACACAATAGCTTAAAAGACAATAAATGGCTAACAAAAAAACCCACAAGGATTTTAGAGGTCAACATTTACAATGCCATCAAAAGCAAAAGGGAGCTCCACTTACCAAAAGACTGATGGCCATAAGACCTTACGCAGAGATGCTCTGAAGATGAAGAAATCATCAAGCAGAGAGTTTTCAAACTCATCAATGGTGGTCACATTTCTCAGCTCTCCAGCAGGGAGGATTTCAACAAAAACAAGATCTCAAATATATCTCACAAAATACGAGTACCCACAATAAAAATCATAACCTAAATATGGAGAAATACAAAAACCCCAATGAGCATCAAATTATGGTGACTTTGTTCAGGCACAATACACAATGAATAAACAAAAAACAAAAGATGGTGGTTTACAATAACAGATCAAAATCTCAATAGCTTGAAACCAAAATAATCAAACCAGAGAATAGAGGCAAGCAAAGTTGATACTTCCATGATTTTAGTTTATCACCATTCAACAGAGAAAACAATACAGAAGTTCAAACTATGAATCGAGAGACAAACACATGCCCAAGTCGAAAATGACAAACCCATTAATGGGTATTAGTAGATCTAGGTATTCCGATCACTTACCTGAAATTAAAAGGAAAACAACTCCACAGACATGAGCCAAGCTCATAGAACTAGTCAAGAATGCATGGTCACCTTCCAATAGGTGTCGAAGGTTTTTCCTCTCCAAGGAATGAACTCTCTATGAGTTCCTCAAGAAAATCACAGACCAAGGAAAATGATCAAATTTCATTGATACAGAGTACACAAAGTTTCCAGGTTTAGAAAATAACATGAAATATCAATTCATGATCATAAAACCAATAGAAGAGTCACAGAAAATATACTACCTAGGAGTTTAAGCTTCAAACCCTTGTCACACTGGTCAATGTGTCCAAATTTAAGTGCAAAACCCAATAATGGGCTCTCATAGATCTGAGGAAACAGAGAGTGCAGGTTTGAAGGATCACATCCATGGCATCAAATACAAGATGGACCATTAGAACAAAACATCCAGAGTCCCCTTATGATGGCAGACCCAAGTTTCATGAAGTGCTATTATAGGTGCCAAGTAGTGAAGCTTTGATCTTCATCAATGGTGGCCACGAAATTTCCATAGAGTTTCCTTAGCTTGAGTAGAGCTCAAGTGAGAATGTAAAAATGACTAGGGTTTGGAGCTTTTACCATCTAACTCAATGGGTTAGTTTAACTCAACCCAAGTTACGAAAGTATGCACGTGTCATAGGGTCAGAAACCCTAATTATAACTTGAGTAAATGATGTCACCGACAAAATGATAAAGGGGTGAGTCATCATGGAGAGGGGCCAACCCCACGTTTAAAACAACATCATTTCATATTGACTTTCGAAAGTCTTAACCATAGCCTATGTCCCAAATGATCAAAAGGGGGCCAACAATTATACATGCTCACAATGATAACCAAGACCAAAAGGTGGCAAACTATGATATGGCATGTGTTATCAAAGGGTGCTGAATTGCATTATTTGCATTGACCTTGTATAAGGTCTAAACTATGTAATATGCCATCCAAACCAATAATCAAAGAACACTTACCTTAATACTTACAAAGTTACCTCGTACTCATCAAATGGTGAAGTGTAAAAGTGGTCCCCACTATTGGAGGGGTTGGAGATGATTTACAGTATGCTATCCATGTGACCACTAGAAGACAAGGAGTGTCAACATCAGAACCTGAGCTTGGAGGTGGTCCCCATTAAGTGGATATTTGGATGAATTATTTTTGCAAGTATTGCAAATATTGTAATTATTTTTCTTTCACAAGGAGTTATTTTACATGCTTTCACAAGGAGACACAACAACAACAAGAAGAGGAATTTGCATGCACAAGGAAAATACTTGTCCAACAAGCAAGCTTATTATTAGCAAATTATTCACCCTTGTTTTCTTAAAAATAGAATAGTCAAGTTCAATTTGATTTTATTGTAATCAATGCTATTAATGCATATTTGTAATTACATGCTCTATTTTATTCCTTTATCTATTATTAAATAAAGGATAAAAATAAGATGCATGGGTGAGTACAAGCCTTAGGCTATTTTTAGGAAGAGGGTAAATTTTTATTTTGTTATATATTGTGTGCCTTTGCAAAGCACAAATGAGGACTTTTTGGATATAGTGTGATTGAAGAAAAGGATTTTTGGCCGGATTTTTCCTTCTTCGAGTGTGAAGTATTTTCCACCTTTCCCAATTATTTGCAGTCTTGTGTATGTTTCTATTAGTCTTGTGAATGCAAATTCCATGATTAATCATCTTACCCTATTGCAAAATTCAGTAATTTCTACATGATATTAATGTGCATGTTTATCTTAGCAATATTGTTGTGATAATCTCCCCAATACCTCAAAGTTTTTTCCCTTAACATTCTACGAAAAAAATGTTGGTTCATGCATCAAGAATCCTTTCACATATCAATTGTGTATATACTCATTCAAATCTCTCATAAAATTTGGTGTATCACCTTAGTTTTAATTATTTTACAATTATCTTTTCCCTTTAAACCTCAAAGATCAATTTAGGATACATCAAGAAGGAAATGGCCTTGATACGGAGACTCACCTCAAAATAGGTATACCCACAGACCTGAGGTGTTTCCATTACATCTACAAAAGAGAGAGATCAAATTTTGCAAGCTTAGAAAACCTGCAGCCATCTCTCTATAGGGTGCACTTTTGAGAGATAATAGTGAGCAAGTTATAGATCAAGAGGAAACCATGGAGAAGATCGAGCACATGCAACGAGGAAACAAGGAGGTAGATTATCTATCTAACTTGGAAGATTGTTTCGATGGAGAGGAGCCCATGGAGATCACATCATTTTCTCTTCCATCATCCACCTTCCAAGCACATGATCCTGCTTTCCCATAAAGGAGGACATTCAAGGACAACATCCTTACCTTCATGGAAGCCCTATGGAACCAAGGTTGGAAGATATGAATCTTCCATGTTCTCCACAAGAGAAGGAAGGGAAAAGGCAAGAGGATGTCATCATCTCTTCCACACCATCCACCCAGGAAGGTCAGCAAGAAGACTCAATTCTTGGAGTTGAAGTTTAGAGCAAGGGGCAACATCTAAAGGACCAGACCTTGCCCAATTAGGTACTTGGCTTCATTGGAGCCAAGGGAGAAGCCAAAACTAGTCATGCCCACTTTAGGACATGAGGATGAGCTCCAAAGTACCAAGGATCATCTATAATGCCTCTTCAACCCAAATGAAGAACAACTAAAAGAGGTATTGGTCTTGTATCCAGTTAACACCGTGAGGATTTGGGTGGAGGACTGACTTATAGTCATTTTTCACTCATACAAGCAGCCATATTCAGTGTCAAATCATTTTCATGGATGCCCCTTTTGAGAAAGGGAAGCTACTTCTCCCTACCAGTTGTAGGATTTGTTTGAGTCCCTTTTCTCCTAGTTAGTGTAGAGTAGGTTTAGGTTTTTTTCAGAAAAAGTGCTTTTCCACACTCTACATGTTCCACTTGGAGCATGTATGATTTCAAATTTTTGTACGTAGTGTGTTGTGGTGTTTTTTTGCTCGTGCACAGGACATTGGAAGTAGTGGGGTGAGTTTAGGGTCAGCTCTAGTTCCAACAGTTTCCAAGTGGCTTAGGGATCAGATTTTCAAAGCTCAGATCATATTTTTGTTTACCAGAAGACTCCATGCCCAATGGATGATTCAAGGCCACTGATCATTTCACCTAGCAGGTACGTGATCCCCATGATTTGCTAAATTGTTGACCAAATTAACCTCACACTTATTTTGGCTCAACTAACACCATTTTCCCCTTTTGTGATTCAATAATAATTGTCACATATTTTAAGCACTTATGGCTCCCTAAAATCATTTTAACCGTAGGAAATTTCTTCCCCTTTCCATAGATATAAATAAGTCCTTCTAACTCTTTGTATTTTTTAACTTACGTGTTTGGTGGGCCTAGGAAGGATTTTTTGCAAAAAGTGGGTTGGCGGGCCTAGAGAAGAATTTTCACCAATGGAAATTACGGACCAAGGGACGGCGAGAGACATTTTAAATTTTTATACTTTTACGAAAGACAAAAGTATAATTGTGGGCCAAGCATGTAAATTTCTTATGAAAAGTGTAAAATGTTTGGTCGGGGGCCCAGATATGCCTTTTTTTCCGAAATGTAAAAATGTAGGCCGGTGGGCCCAAGGATGAATTTTTTCCAAAAGTGGGTCCACGTGGGGCAAGGAGGAAATTTTTCCCAAGTCTAAAAGTGGGTCGACGGGTTTGCGGGGGACTTTGAAACTATTTTACCTTTCCTCAAATGGCATAATTTTCAAGTGTGGGCCCACGGAGCCCCATGAGGTCTCATTAGCCATTGAAAAGTCACGAGAGCGTAGAGGGTGCCATGTGCCTCATCGATAAAACTCAAAGGAATTGAATCCAAATCGAGAGACCCCAAACAGCACTAGGCTTCCACGTGTCCCGGATCTAAAAAAGAGAGAATCAATAGTTGAAAAGTAAAAATGGGTAGAACCAATGGAAGGAGCCATGCGTCAACTTAGCGTAAATTCAAAGGTAAAATTTAGAGTGGGTTCCCAAATGAGTGTGAAGCTTCCATGTGTCCCACGTGTTGGTGCTCAAATTAGTCTCACCCCATTTGTCATTGAAATTATTCAGTTTGTTGGCTCTGTTGTGTTTTATATCTCCCATATTGATGTATGAAAAATATGTCCTCCATTTGGATGTATGATTAGTGCCTTCCATGGTTGAGGATCACTTAAAGATCCATAATTTGTTTTTTTCCTCTTTCCATATGAAAAAGATCTATAACTTGGGCATAAAACTTGGGTTTTCCTTTCCTTCCATTTTCCATGACCACATTTTGGTGTTCCTCTCATTTGTGTCCCAAATATCTATGGAAATGTGATTGGATGTGGCTTGGAGGATCAAATTTGGGCCTTATATCATTTCCAAACTCTCTATCCATGAAGAAAGATTCATTTCGGGCTCAAATGGTGATTCTCCTGCATTTTACGGTTTGAGGGTGTATTTTTCCCCATCAAATTTACATCTTAGCATCAGTGGAAACATGGCCCTTTTTGGTTAGATGTGGCTCGGTGGGGCACTTTAAAAACTCTAAGGCTCACTTCAAACTCAAATATTGTCCACGTGGAGGATCGGTGCTCATTTGAAAATTCACCTTTTGGTTTGGCCTTAGAGTTGCGCCGGGGAGACACGTGGAGATTTCCACTGCCTTGCCTAGACTTAGACAAATTTTTCATGAAGCCGTATAGTTTTGGTGGACCATGGACATGTGGAGGGCTAGCACTCATTTGAGGATCCACCTCAGGGTCCCACCTTAACAATTGTGACAGGAGACATGTGGAGGCTTCCGTGGCTCCACTTTGTACTTAAACTTTTCAAAGCAATTTGAAAGTCCTGGGACACATGGAGGGACCACACCTATTTGGGGACCAGCCCCTAAGTTTTATTTTGAAGAAGCACTAGGAGGACACTTGGAGGCTTCTACTCACTCTGCCCTTTCTTGGAATTTTCAACAGCCAAAGAAAAATGTCTCGGACCCTAGACACATGGCGCCTTCCGCTAAACCTTCAACTTTTTTAAAAAACTCTACTAGACTGAGACATATGTTGAGCCCACACTTTTTTGGGGTCTCTACTTTTTGGACCATCTCAAAATGTGCCATTGAGACATGTGGAGGCTTCCACTGGCTCCTTTTACACTAAGACTTTTCAAAGGCCAAAAGATGTTTTTCTTGGGCCCTGGGCACGTGAAAGGCCCACACTTGTTTGGAAACTTGCCCATATACTTCTCCTTTGTAGTTATGCCAAGGAAACATGTGGATGGCTATGATATAAAGTAGAAAAGGGACATAATCAATGGTTGTTATGTATTGCATCCGTTGTTCAATTTTTGCTCCAAGACTCCTAGAGACGTGAATACACTATATTTTTCATCGTTCTTTGATGAAATTCCTTATCATCTCTATCTGTAAAGTGCCATTTGATGGATTTAGAACTTAATTTGTGAGTCCAAGGATTGTTAAGGTTGATATTTTGAAGTTGGAATTGATCGAGACACTTGTAAAGAATTACTAAAGGATATGAATGTGGATAGAGTTACGAGAGGAAAGAAAGGAAAAGGATGAAATGATGAAAGTTACGGTACAAAAGATGAAAAAGGTGTTGCCTCGAGAAAAAAGGATGAAATGATGAAATTTACAGTGTACAAAAGATGAAAAAGGTGTTTCCTCGAGAGAAAAAAGGATTACCTTTCGGATCTAGCTATGAAGAGCCTCCGAGAAAATGATTCCCATCCGCTCGAATATTCTTTTCTTTTGGGGAAAATTTGAGTGAGTGAAATGTATAAATGCAATGAGAATACTCTTACAAATGGTCGGGGTTAAATTCTTAAGATAAATTTTGAGAAAGCCTCTTCCTAAGAGACTAATCTGAGATACCTAGTTAATTCTTTCTATGTTATATTTTCTATCGTGTCAAGTTGGTTGTAGATTTATAGCCATTGACGAGCACTGAGATTTCTCTGGAAGCTTTCCCCTGTTGATGAATCTAAGCAATTTTGAAATTAATTTGTGTTCAATCTCCCTATTCAATTTTTCTTATTTTTTTCCGAATGTCTCATAAATAGTTTCTTTCATTCCTATTGCAATCTTACATTGAAATCTTTGTGAAATCACATAGGATCTCATCCCTTTGAAAATTTAGTGGCATTTGCAATTTCATCTCAAGAAGAGCCTTCATCCTATGATGAGATAAACAAATTTAAAACCACTCCACTATCATTTGTTGATAAATATTGTTTGTAAGTCTTTGGGTGTACCTTAGGTGTGATTGATTAGAGATTTTGGTGTTTAATTAAGTCTTCTAACTCAAGCCTTCATGCTAGATTCTCAAAGATTGTGTGAAAACGTGTTGATATGGGCCTCCATTAAAGCACACCTTCTAGTTAAAGGAATGTCTTAACTATTCTGAAGATTTTTGTTGTTGAGTTGTCCATTGTTGTGAAGTTTCTCAAAGATTTGGTATAATCAACTTTATCCTACTTAATATCCCACCAAAATCATTCAAAAACCATGAATCCATCCTAAACTACCCCTGTTTTCCCTGTATATCCACAAAGGAACAAAATCTATTCACTAAAATATGCTAAATCAATTAGATTTCTTAATGTCTTCAGTAACCTTAGCCTTGTGTTGAAAATATCTCCATCTTTTAGAAGTGATAACTCTTAAGAGTTAAATTATGGAGTATTGACCATATTTTCCCAAGGTTTTCTTCATAAAATTTGTGCAAAAGAAGGATATCTCCATCTCCTTCATCAAACAGAGGTTACACTAAGGGTCCTCTCACCCTGGTTGAAGAGGCACAACCTAAAGTAGTGAGGACAGTCAAATCCTCTTGAAGGTGCTATCCATCTCTCCACAAATTTGAGTGACAAAGGGCAAGTTAGATCTCATCCCTAGCTACAAAATGACACACACTATGATCTATCTATCTCTAAGCTCCATGTCCAATCTTTATTGTTACTTGGATTGAAAAGGAGAAAAAATTGTATACCAACACGAGGTCAAAAAGGGGACAGAGTCCGCCGTTTAAAATGACTAAGTATAAGGGTGTCAGCGGAAGCCTCCACGTGTCTCATCGGCGCAACTCCAAGGCTAGGTCCAAAGTGCGAGAGACCCAAATGAGCGCCAACTCTCCACGTGTCAAGGGTCGACATAGTCAAAAAGGAGACAGAGTGGGCCCAAAATGACTAAGTATAGAGAGCCATCGGATAATGCCACGTGTCTCATCAGTGTAAATTCAAAGGCAACCCAAAATGGAGACTCGAGATGAGCGTGGGCATTTCACGTGTCCTAGGCTCGGAAAGGAATAGGCTTGAATCAACTAAGTAAAAAGGCAAGTGGAAGGAATCACGTGTCATCTCGATGTAATTTTAAGAGTAAAATTTGGAGCGGGTTCCCAAATGCACGTTGAGCCTCCACGTGTCTAGGGTCGAATATATAGCCCCACCAAGAAAAAGAGACTTAACCAAAATAAAAATAAAGGCACAAGCCAGCGGAAGGAGCCACGTGTCTCTTCGAAAGAAAAGAGGTGAATCCAAAGGAAGTCCCCAAATGAGCCCAAGCCACCACGTGTCCCAGTCCGAAAAGGTAAAGTCAGTCGTTGAAAAGTCCAAAAGCCACGGGGGCCTCCATGTCTTTTCTGCATAACTTCAAAAGAAATTTATGGGGGAAATTCCCAAACAAGCGTGAAGCCTCCACGTGTCTCGAGTCGAGACACAACGCTCTCGCCAAATGAGAAGGACTTAGGAAAAATATAAAGGAAAATGAGGAGCCCGTGAAGTGCATCACGTGTCATTTTGGTGTGATTTCAAGAGTGAAATGAAGGAGCCAATATTCAAGATGCGAGGATGCCACGTGGACCTGGTATGGATAGACTCTTTTAAACATTGCGCGCCCGTGACCCTAATCTTCAGACAACCATATCTTTTGATTAAAACTTGGATTTGGGTGGGAGAGGATTTTTGGAAATATCTCCGTGTTGGCTTCTCACTTACCTCCATTAATTTTTTAGCCCACTAATTTTAGGGGTTTTCAAGTCTCTCACCTTCCGCCATGATGAAGAATGGGGCTCTTTCTTGTTTAGTAAGGGATTGACAATGGAGGCATGGGTCTTGTAGTAAAGCTCTTCATTGTGGCAGGTGGAATTCAATGCATTGCAGGGGTGGTTAGAGAAGAGTTAGATTTTCCCTCTCTCTTTGTTTCTCATTCTTCGATATATTGTAAAAGAGGGGATACTCAAAGGGTTGGTCATTGTTTCTCTCCTACCCCCTCTCTCCTTCTTCCTTATGGTAGAATACAGAGTCTAAGCCTCCTTTCATGGCTCTATAATGGAATTTTCTTTCCCCTTGCCCACTGATGATGTATCATGTGACTTTTGGAGCAATAGAATATGTTTCATGATGCATCTATCAAACTTTGCTTATTTTTTTCTCTTCTCACCTCTTGTCATTGCAGGGTATATTGTGCATACTCTGATGTTCATTGCAGGTCCTGGGAGCTATGCTTAATGGGTCTTGAAGTGGTGTTCCATGTGAACTTCATCTCTTGTCCATGGTGCATCTTGTCCACCCTCTCCTCTTACTAACCTTTCTCCACTTTAGGTAGTCGATCTGTGATTAGCCACTTCCTTTTCTGGTGTATCACTTCTTAGTGTAGGCTCTCTTTCACCCTCTCTCTCTCCTTGTCTCCTTGGAATGGTTATACTAGGATAGGTTAGCTCTACCTTGCACTGGAGTATATCTTGTTACAGTAGATTAGGAAGTAGGAACCAACCTTCTCTAGAGGTCCATCTCAAGTTTTGCAAGTCCCACAGCTTGAGAGATGGTCCAATGTTGTGCAATCACATCGAATGCCCCAATTAGAAAAGAGGCCATTCAGGGGTGTTGTGATTCTACACCAACATTCACATCATCCATAATTTTCTTTTTCATGACGTAAATAGTTTTCCCCAATTCAATCATAGTATTCTTTAGTATTATGCCATTAATTATAACATTTACCAAAGGACTGCCTGGATCTATATACTTTGGTAAAACTGAATTCCCAAGCATGACATCTTATAGATATCCAATAACTTGTATGTAGTGAATGGATTCTTTCTTTTTCAACATGGTATTTTAATGCATATATCCTTAAACAACTTATTGTAGATGGGAATATCCTTGATGGCTTGAATAAGCTGAATTTTGACACAAATATCCTTTAGTTGATTGACAAAATGAGAATCGATTCATACTTTAGGCCATTCTTCTTTTCCTCGTAATATTTTTGAAATGGTGGTTCATTAGCTTGCACTTTACCCATGTTAAAACTATATTCAATTTGTTTTGGATCATCTTAAAGAATTTTCTCACTTTGTTGTGGATCAGTATGCAATAACTTTTGTTCACCTGTAATTTTTTTAATGGTAAGTCCACTTGGTAGAGGAAGTGCTCTTCTTTGAGCGAGAGATGGATGTTATTAACATCTACAAAATAGGTAGGGAATTGAGTTTGTTCATGGGAATAGGTTGGCTGAGTATATCTATTGTTGGGGTTAGGTGTTATTTGAACTAGTAACTAAATTTCTTTTTATATGAGAGCCGTGTTGGGGTTTTGGCATCGATCTTTCTTCTCGTGGATAAGGAGGTTACTTGTAATGTTGTTGGTAATTAAGAAGAGGGTTACTCCATTGCTTTCCTCCTCTCCAACTATTATGCCATGATTGATGGGGTTGTTTCCATTTTTTTGGCCTAAAAATTAAGGTTGCCATTGTTATTGGTATTGGCTAGGGTGTGGAGCCCAACCTTTACTATGGATTATCCAAAGGTGGGAGTTGCATATATGGATTACTAGCCTAATTATGAAATGATGGTATAGGTTCTTGTGACATACCTCATTTTGTCTTGGTGGCCATGGATTTCTTTTAGAAACATATAAGACTTTTCCATCCTCTTTTCTATCATCTTTAATTTTGGTGAATCCGCCTTTAATGTGTGATGCTATCCAATTTTATACATTTGTTGCTAGTTTTATTTCTTATGAATGAATGGAAGAACTCTTTGAGTGCTACATCTACATATTTTCTTTTCTTCTTGGCATGCATAACATTGTGTTGAGTGGCAATTTCATTAAAAATATCTTGCTTCATGTTCTTGAACATGTTTCCAATCTTTGATTTGGATATGTCCCCAATTCCATTGGTAGATGATCTAACCTTTGATCTAGTACTAATTATCCTCTTCACTAGTTTCTCTAGAGTAATTGTTGCAAGATTCACAAATTTATACAAAGGTATCTTTTGAGATATCTCCAGCTCATTTCAAATCCATAGCATCCATATCCTCATCACTGAGTTCCTTCAAGAAGACTAATTTGAGAGATTCATGAGGTAATATTGTGTGCCTTATCTTTTGAATGCAAAATAAGAATATTTCTAGATATTCCTTCAGTGTCTAATCCTACTTATTTTTCATCTTGAAGATTTCATCACCTCCTTTGCTACTCAGTTTAGTAGTCCCGGTACTTAGTGAGAAACTTCTCATTTATCTATGCCCGTGTAGTAATGACTTCTCTTCCTAAACCCATGAACCATCTTAAGGCTACCTCTTTGAGTGAAGTAGAAAGTAAATATGGTTATGTGTATCAGTAATTTAATCATAGATCCTACATAATACATAAAAATTGAATAAAAAGTGTCTTGATCTTTAGTTATAGATCCATGGAAGTTTGGATAGGCTGATGGAGAAATATTCTTCACAACAACAAGCTCATCATTGTTGGAAATGGGAAACTCAAAGGTAGTTTCCTTGTCTTCAAATTTTTTATTTATTTCTTCTTCCATTTCTGGATGGTAAAGAGCATTTTCAAAACTTTCACTTGGGAAGGGATCTTCTAACAACAAACCTTGTACATATGAAACTATATCTTTTCATAATCAAATATAGAAATCTCTGCTACTTATGGATTGGGTAAAATAATACCATGGGCATCTCTATGATGGTGTATGTATCAACTAGCTCAACCCAATCAACAAACATTATTGGGTGGTTGGAGGTGAATATTCTAAAACCAAAATTGTTCTAAAAAATTAACAAACCCCACAAAACCTTATAAATTTGTATCATCCCCCATAAATAGTGCCAAAATGGTGGTGCAAATTAACTTGTAGTAGTTAATATGTTATACACTAATATATAGTCATTTAATCATCAAACCAA
>CM031243.1:17768576-17862876 GCA_018340775.1 Taxus wallichiana var. yunnanensis
AATGGATGATAGATGGATGATTTGAGTGCTTTAGGTGCCTTTTGAATGCAATCTTAGGTGATGATAATAATGCTTAGTGTTTGGTCCTTTATTTTGAACACATAACTATGTATTTATATGATTCCCTTGTTTGAATTTCATAATTGAAAACTGGAAGGCCGACCCATAAGTGAAAAATATAACCAAAATATAAAATAGACCCAAAACATGCGAGTAAGGTGAGATAGGATCAAGGGTGCCCATAAGGGACATGAGCACCTAGGCGTTGTTGTCTGGCCGGGCATTACTATCTTGGTTGGCGCCGCATCTAAAGCCATAAAATATAAATCATTAAAATCCCAACTAGGTTGTAGAGTGTGTAAAACCAAATAGAAAACAAGAAACCTAAAAAAGGCCAAAGACAATCATCAATTACTAGTTGTATTGCTTATGAATCATGTAAATGATAATATGATTTTAGGACCTAGAAATGTACCCAAGTGTGTGATTTTGTGTCTTCATTTACCCTCAATTTATTTTGTTTAGGGAATACTAGTGTTGTCTCCCAAAACCACTTTTCGTTTTCCAAGTTAATTTCAAAATTTCGAGCTCTCGCCCTCCTAAAGTATTTAAGCCAAGTTGAAAGTTCGATGAAGTTAGCAAAATCCGTGCCCTAGTGTTGTTTAAATCTCTGTTTTGCTCATTTTGAGAAATTCTCCATCTCCCGTCTATGCACATAATATCCTCTTTACAATCTCCTTTTTTTATCGAAATTGTTCACTTGTTCTATGGCTTGAATCATCAAATCATTGTTTTGCCTCCATGTCTCCGGCTCGCGAAGGAAATTCAAAAATTGGACTCAAAATGATGAAGTTCTCTTCCTTTGTGTATTTTTCCCACAGTCGGGAATGATGGGCGTTTTCTTCCCATCAAATTTTGGCCCCATCATCCACGGGTACGTGGACATACCTAATTAGAAGTGGGTCATGGAGAAATTTGTGTTTTTGAGCCTCTTTGTAAAAAAGGCGAAAAGTTAAAAAGTGACCTGCACCCGATCAGGCTATAAAGGTAAAAGTCAAATTTTGAGCCCGCGGAGAAAAAGTCAAAGTTAAAGCCTGCAAGGAAAAATTCAAAGTTGAAGCCTGCATGGAAAAATTCAAAGGTGAAGCCCATTGTTGAAAATTCAAAGCGAACGAAGAGCTTTGGGCACTTTTGGAAATTTAACCAAATTCCCAAAAGTGAAGTAAAAGTTCTAGAATGCTCCGCGGCTCCACCAAGGTCTCGAGCCTGCCGTTGAAAAGTCAAAGCGGGAGAGTGGAACGGTGGAGAAATTTGAGTTTTGAGCCTTTTTCCAAAAAGGTTAAAATGTTGAGAAAAGGGCTGCGACCCCATTTCCAATGAAAACGTGCCACGTGCCTAAGTTAAAAGTAGAACCGAGGGTGCAAGCCAATTTGTTCCAAATTGCCAAATCTCTAAAAAATCACAAAATGCAAAGGGCTTTCCCCATACCCGCTCCAATCTCTTCCTACCACGTGGATGGCCTGATTTCAAAGTTATAAGAGAAAATCAAATGGTCTATATTCAAACTGGCAAATCAAATGTAACATTCACGTTACAAGATCTAGTTTTTAACCCGCCATGAGCGTTTTCTTTGCAATGGAGGAATTTGAAGAGGCATAAATGATTTGTAAAGTTGTAACCATTCTGGCATGAGATATAATGGCTCCTCAAAGCCATTCTAGGGGTTTGCGATTGATTTCAAAAATACCAGAGTGCTCTGTACCTGAAAAGACAAAAACACCATACTTCTTCTATTTTCCCTTCTCCTTAGAATTTCCTCTATTCTCAAATCTCTGTACAAACTCTGCTTTAGCTTCAATAATAAAAGAAGGAATTTTCTCCTTTTTGATTGAGGGATTGATTGGTACCTTATGACCAATGAATTTTATTTGGTCTTGTAGCTTCTCCTGCAGGATTTGTTTTTCTTCTAACTATAAATGCATGTAAATGAAATTTCTAATTAATGTGTGTGGGCATCTGATATTCTACTCACAACATTAGTTTTCTCCTACCTCCATTTCCACTCCCCTTCCCCTTTCCAAGAAAAATTTTCTTCTCTAGTGAGACATTGCTAGCTTTGCCACAGGGTCAGTGGAGTGCCCCTGTTGGATCTCTGGTCGAAAGGCCACCATTGAAATCCACCTTTTATGCATGCACCTACGGAAGTTGCACCATTCAAGTAGAGGGACTTAGATTCCCATAGCATTGGCTTGAAACCCACCAATTTGTCCACAAGACAAATTTTCTCGCCAACAACTCGATAACATAAATTAGATAAGATATGTGTACCTCATGATCCTAAAGAGCATGCGGCGAATAACATGCCGAGTGGACAAATGAAACGTGGAATGATGAAAAAATGAAGCATGTAAACTAGGAAAGGAAAGTGGCCCTAGGGGGTGAAGCGTATGTGTTGCGTTGTACCTATTTTTGTGCTTGTGGTTCTACTTCTTGTAATGATGAACCTACAAAAGAAGAGCAAGAATGTAGTCAAAGTCCTGTATATGATAAATCAAAGAAAAATTACATAAGTATATAAATGTGTGTAAATGAAAGTGTGATGTAAAAGAGTGTAAAAGGATAGAAAATGTCCGAACTACCGTGAAGAGAAATTTTCAGGCGATCTCACACCAACTGCAAGTTTTTTGGGTGATCCATGCAAAGTGCGATTTTTTTGGGTGATCTCATGCCAAGTGTGAGTTTTTGGGTGATCTCATGCCAAGTGCGAGTTTTTTTGGGTGATCTCACGCAAGTGAGAGTTTTTTTGGGCAATCTCACGCCAAAGAGCAAGTGTTGGGGAGAGAGGTCTAGTGTTACTTTTTAGCCATGTCTTTGCTCAATAAGCGCCACTACTGATCGTATGTCCCCGATTTGTTCTTTTGTCCCAATTAGTTCTCGATTATACTTGATTGTTCGATTTGTAGGAGATTGTGTGCATGCTATAACGAAGGACTATGCCTGTAATTGTGAAACTACTCAAGGCTTATGTGAATTGTGTTGATTTGATAATATGATTGTGTACCCCCAAGACATTAGTTCCCAAGGAGGACAGGGGCACCCATGCACTAGTGTGTAAGTCTAGGTGTTGATGCCTATGCTTTGTGATTCTAACCCAAAGTCCGATTTTGGGCCATTTTGTATTGTGATCTATTCCTATTCTATTCTAATGTGTTTTCTTTTTCTATATCTCTAAGTTTTATATGGGGTGATTATTCACCCAATGTATGTCCCCCTTGTTTGGGGTGCATGCGATGAATATAGGAGAATGTGACACAAAAGAGAGGGTTGAATGCTTATCTAAAATTGATACTGCAAGGAGTAGGGGATGTGCATGGTAGAAACCAAGACACATGCAAACAAAGTGGTTATACACATGTGTAAGTGCAAGCAAATATGTAATAGACAAATAATGTAACAAACAAATGTGCATAAAATATAGAACACAAAAATCGGATTTCAAACATTGACAACACTCACAATGTCACAAGACAATCAAGGGTGAAGCGGTCATAAACAAGAAAACAAAGATCAAATAAGACATAGGGCATAGCCCACAAATAATGACATAAAATAGAAAACAATGGCAAGTAAAAATGTATCGAATAACCATTGTGGAAAATAGTCCTACAAGGAAAATGTTGCACATGAAGCACCCATTAGCATGTTAGAAAGATAAAAAAGTATGTCAAGGCATGTATGTATCAATAAAAAGTAATGTGCTAGAAATTAGAAGTAGTAAATAATGAAATAATAACACTTGTAATATGTGTGAGAGTAGGAAAGGTAGATTCCCAAGGAGCCTCGGTGGGGCTGGAAAAGGTACAATGATGCAAGCATCATTGCACGGTGCAGTGTGTGAAAATATGTAAGCAATCTACATTCACCACTAGAGAGAAAGTGCACACACATGTGTTTTTGATAAAGATGATGACATACTTGAGTATCGACTAGCATAGTAAGAAAAATGCATCATGTAATAGTATAGGAAAGCAAGAATAAGTACAACCAATATATGAAAATGTAGTGTATGAATGTGATGGAATGGAATGTAAAGTGTGAAGGTGGAAGGAGCAACGTGCCCCCAAGTGGATGTGTATGAAATGAGGTTCATTTATAAATTACCCCTCAACAATCAAGAATGAACCATAGAACAAGAGTGCGTCATCAAGAAATGGTTTAAAAATGTGTGCTAGAAAGATATATCATAAAGCATAGAGCATGAAAAGTGAATGTGGTGAGGTTCATTTCATATTTAGACCCTTAGTAGTTGAGTATGAACTGTGGAACTAGAGTGCATCATAGGGTAATGACAATACAATGTGTGTATCAAGATGTGTAAGTGTATTGAAAAAATATTAACTGTGAAACATGGAGCACAATAGTAGGTGTTATAGACAACTTATGAGGTTAGGAGGGGGAGAAAGTGTGATGCCCCTTAGTTGAGGTTTGGATAAGAATCAAATGAACTCATATAAAAGATCATCAGTGTTAGGATCAGTAGCTAATAGGATCTGGATTAGAGACTTGGTAAGTAATAGTGTGGTTGATCATATAAAGAGTTGATGCAACATAAATTGTACATACCCATAGCATATTCTTCATCAGTAAAAGGAGGTTGAGGAAAATCATGTGCATACCATCAAGTGAGATTTTGAGAATAGCCTAAGAATGATTCATTGCATATAGAGATGCGAGAAAAAGGGCACATGAAATGTAATATCATTATGATTGGGATCCAATGTGCCACCAATGTAATCAAGCCAAGACTTCCTAAGTGTGAGTGGAGACAAATGAGGAGTGCATGCAAAAATAGACTATCAAATGGAAATTGTGGAGGCCATAAGAAACAATAATGAATACACATCCATGATATAAGTGAGGAGAGTGAGGTGGAGGAATGAGATCAACAACTATGCATCCTAGCCGAGTCAAACATCATGTGTGTAAACATTATTAGAGAAAGCAAGGTTGAGTGGAATATAAGGCCAATAAGAATTACAGGATGAAGAGAGTGCATGTGAAGGGATCTAAGTGTGGAGCAGGATGAACTTGGGGAGATACAACAAGTGACAACATGTTTAATATATATACAGTCCTTGAAAGGTATCATGGCATTAGTGGATGGAGGAAGCTTCTTGAATTGATATTCACTAGGGCCAATAGAAAAAAAAGTATCCTAGAAGTAGGACTCATCGATTTCGATAGGAGTAAAGTTAAGATTGCACAATGTGTCATCATTAAGCTCTATGACATCAACCTCATCATCGGAATCATTGTGATAACATTATCTTGTTGTATAACATTATCAAGAATATTGGTAGGGATGGAACTAGATGAAAATTGAGAGGATCTATGATAGGTGGAGTAGTAGCCATAGGGGTGGACATGGTGGGTGATAGGATATTAGTAGTATGAGTAGGAATGGACGGAGTGCATGGAGAAGTAACATAAGGATTATGAGCACTATATTTCCCAACATCATATGTACCAATATTGTGATATGGAATAGGTTGTGATGGAGGAATAGGAATGGTGGTGACAGGGTCTATACGAAAAAAATTAAATGGGTCTAGGTCATGCAACAATAGTATGTTCATAACCATCATGTAAGAATTTAACACACCAATGAACTAGATGGAACAACATGCATTACATGAATCTAGGGTCTGCCAAGTAAGCAATTGAATTGAAATGTGGCATCGATAACAAAGAATACAGTAGGAATAATTTTAGGCCCAACTTGTAAAGGTAAGGTGATAGTGCCCATGCATGTGCGAGTAGTGGAATCATAGCCGCAAATGACTTGAGAGGATTTATTAATTAGATCATTAGTAATGCCAATTTTCTTGAGGAGGGATATAACACATAAGTTTATAGCAGATCCATTTTCAATAAGTACACACTTAATACAAATGCACCAATAGTAGCGAGTGATAAGAAAAGGTGCAAATGGATCATCAATAGTAGAAGGAGGGATATCCTCATCACTAAAATATATAACATGTGGTAGATTTTTGAGAGATTAAATGAGGTGAGTAAAGGCAATAGGTGAATTATTAATTTCAATGTGAATGGAACAAAGGAGGCTTATTAATGTATGACGACAATCGGGTGCACTACACAATAAATCATAAAGAGAGATTTTTGCTAGTGTATTCTTAAGTTGCTCTATGATGTCATAAACCTTGGAGGTAGTGGTAGAATCAGTAGAAGTAATATGTGGTGGGATAGAGACAAGTGGAGATGTAAGAGGATGAGTACGTGTAGGTGGTTACTAAATTGATGGTTGAATAAGACATTTGAGTAATGAAGCAAGGATGATGTTGAGTAAGAACTTGCATAAAATCGATAGTAGTTGTAGCCATGCCAAAAAATTTAGTTGGAGTAAAAGAAGGATAAGAAGATTGATCCATGAATTCAAAAGAAGGAGATATATTTTGATACATTCTTAGAAGGTAGGGTTTGAATGAGTGGGTTCACCAAATGATTTAATTTAAGGTGTATTAATTAAATCTTAATATTGTAGAGTCACTGAAGTATAAATGATGAAATATAGAAATGACACAAGCAAGCTAAGATTAAAAATATGAAACCCTAAGCAAAAAGGAGAGAGGACTTAAATGATTTCCGCGTAGTATGGGATTGATCTAAATAAGGAAAGTGTTGAATAGGCTTGGGAAGAGTTTCATTCTTGCTCACAATAAATTATAGAATGAAGGAATGAGGTTGGATATGGGCGGCCATGGTAGGACGGGGGTACTTAGGCACTTTGGAGACTCGCTTATGGGTGCTGGAATGCGTAAATGATCAGAATATTGTTTTTATTGTGTCACAAGGTCTTTGTTGTTGATTAGTTTTTATCATGTGAGAATCACTCCTTGATTTCTAAAGGTACCTATAACCTACAAAAGAGAAGTTCACTGCACAAGCCCACAAACCACATCAAACCTAAAAAGAAAGATGTAGAATGGGGAGTCAAACCGACCCCCAAGGTCATCCTAAGAGTGAACTTATGACCGAGTGTTGCACTACATCTCAGAATCCATGTAGTTCTTGTGAATGTGTGTGATAATGATGCCCTAGGATTCCCTTATGCAAGTTACACTTGATAGTAGGTTGTAGCTAGAATGTAGCAATGTAATAGAATGTGTGGATGGAATTTAATGAAATTCCCCTTCATGTGTTATGTATGAATGAAGTCCCTTATCCCTTTAATGGATACTAGATGGATGCTTTGGAGTGATTTAGGTGCCTTTTTTAATGTAAGCTTAGGTGATGATAGTAATGCTTAGTGCTTGGTACTTTATTTTGAACACATAACTATGTATTTATATGATTCCCTTGTTTGAATTTCGTAATTTACAACTAGAAGATCAACCCATAAGTGTAAAATATGCCCAAAAGATAAAAGATACCCAAAATAATATAGTAAGGTGAGAGAGGGTCGGGGGGCACCTAGAGGGGACAAGAACACCTGGCGTTGTTGTCTTGGCTAGGCCCTAGAGTCTAAATCCATAAAAGTAAAATGCCAAATGGGATTTAGGGTGTGTAAGACTAAATAGAAAATAAAAACACATAAAAGAGGCCAAAGATAATCATCAAGTACTATTTTTATTGTTTAGGAATCATGTAAATGCTTTGTATGATTTTAGGACCTAGAAATGTACCCAAGTGCATGATTTTGTGTCTCAAATTCATACACATGATTGTTCCTTGTAATGCAACATATCCATGTCTTCATGGGACAGGACACCAATATATAACATCAAATTCCTTAACTAATTTAATTTTTCTTCTCTATTATCTACACGGTAATCTTCTCGAGTAGATAATAAGAGTTTTTAGGGTTCTTCCACAACAAAAACACTCATATACTCATCATGTCTAGAAAAAAATGTTGTCTTAGGTTACTCCTTCATTTTCTCAACATAGTTAGGATTCATAAATGTCTTATTTTGATATCCTTTCATCCTCCATGTAAATAAGCTTGCATTATGTACCACATTGTTACATTTAAAGAAAACAATTTGAATCTTACCTTTAGGTGCTCTATATTTCCAACTATGTCTAGATGTTTCTAATAACAATGTCTAGCAAAGTGTCCAAATAGATTGCAATTGAAACATACAACATCCTTCTTACCTTCATCACTCCAAATTTGTCTTGGTGGTACATGGAGACAATACATGAAATGTGTCCCTTCTCATGAAAATTGTAACAAAATATGTTCTTTGACCCACCATCTCTATTCTACCTCCATGGGTGATCCTCCTTGACAAATATTCTACACTCCTTTGTTCTATGTCCAAAACCATTACAAGTGTAACAATATCCATTGAAATTTCTTTCATACCTTGACACATTGGGCTGCCTTACTGATCTTGACTATGTCTTCACATTTTCTTTGAATTTTATCTCATTCGATCCTCTTTAATGTTTGAACCTTAAAAATTATTGCTTGGTACATTATCATCTTACATTATTTCCTTTCCTTTGAAATCTTATTTATACCCTAAACTCAACTTATCACTTGAGTGCCTTTGTACTTATGTGGAGTTAATGGAGTCTAAAAAACATGGATACTACCCCTATGACTCTTGTAGTGGGGAAGGAAGCAAAAAAATTATATATATACTTAATTTCAAAGATGAAGAATGGGAAATATCTGGATACTAGAGACCTTAGCCTTCCAAAACCACCTAAGGAAAAACAAACTATTAGCACCAAAAGAGCACATGAGGAGACCCTTCCTAGACAAGAAGAATAATAAGAAAAAGAGAAATATGAGGAGGAGGAGGCGGAAGAAGAGGGCTATGATGCGCTCAACCACAATCATAGAGAAAGCTACGAAGAGGTCATAAGGGAAAAATCAGTGGCGTAGGGACTTCCGAGGCAACAAAGAAGTACCTAAAGATTACTCCAACCATGCTTGAGCCCGGAAAAAGACAAGTCCTCCTAGGAGAAGAAGGTTAAGGTTTGTGGCCATCGAGGAAAGTGATGAAGAGAAGTCCGTAGAAGAGGTCACGTCGGTGGGAAGCTGGTCCATGATGAGGAATAGGTTAAGTATGAAACTATACAACATGATACAAATTTACATAACACACATGAGGAAGGCTCCTATGGATAAGAAGAAAACAAAGGAGATGGAGAGCCATCTAGAGAAGGTACGGAGCCACATTTAGAGATGGGATAACAAGCATTTGAGTGTAGAAAAGAAGGTAACAAAGGAAAGCATAGTGAAGGAAGGAGGAAAAAGGAGGAAGTCCTATAAACACCCTAGATAAATTATATAGATGATCATACAAAGGTGTTGTGAGAAAGATTCTAGATCATAGTTCATAACAAGGACCTCTATTACTAGGAGGTAATTGAACCAAAAGGAGTGTCAATGTCCATGAAGAAAACACTTTCTTGGGTATGCAGAGTCACATGGAGGAGCCTAAGTTTGAAATTAATAACAAAGCATATGTCAAGCACAAGATGAAGAGGGTACAGTACAGTCCTCACAACTATTAAGACCATAGAGCAAACAGATGTGAAGGCCAATAATGCTTTGAATAAAATGACAACGTGGAGGTAGCGCAGCGTATAGAAACTTGGACAATGGGGCCACTATCGAGTCTTCTTTGGAAGATAAGAAAGATAAAGAACAAGAGGTCCAACAACTCATAGAGGAGTTGGGAAAGGCAGAAAATTGAGAAAAATATGCCTTCAACAAAGCCAATCATATTATAATTCCAATTACTACAAGCACCTAGACCAGTAAATAATTCTAAGGATGAATATCCATCAGAATTGCACTACTTGGAAGACTTGGTAAGAATTTTGTTACATGAAAATAAGTATGTGCAAGGGTCGTCAAGAAGAGTTAGCTACAAAACAAGAAAAGAATAAGGAATTTTTGGCGTGTAAAATAGTTGAATATGAGGTGTTGAGCACCATGATCAAGGACACAATGAAAAATGTAGGGTGAACATTTAAGAACCGAAATAACTTGATCCCATCCTCAAGGCACACACCACTTCGGGAGGAGACAAAAATTAAGAAAGTGCAAGCCGCCAAGAAAGATAACAAGGTTGGGCTAGAAGAGATCATGGCCGAGATTGTGCGGAAGTAATATTTGCTTAAGGCCATAAGGGACACGCTTGAGGTAAGAATTAAAGAACTTATCATAAGGCACACACTACTCGGAGGAAACAAAAATTAAGAAAGTGCAAGCTTGCCAGAAAGATAACAAGGTTGGGCTAAAGAGATCATGGATTGTGCGGAAGTAATATTTGCTTAAGGCCGTAAGGGACACGCTTGAAGTAAGGATTAAAGAACTTGGATCATTGGTTGCGTGGAAGATGGATGCTTGGATGGTATGGCGGATGTCTTGCATGAATTATCGGGGAGTTAAAGTAAAAGAGTGAAGAAATAACCCACGAGAAGGTGTTAGATATTTCTGATTGGTGCCAAATGCAACTACAAAGGAGCTTCTAGAATGGGAAGAGTTTGAGAATATCATAAACACGAAGTTCCTATAACTACTCCAGCTACCCTAGAAATAGTTTGATTGTGCACACTAGAAAATTGGTATTCTTTGACTCATTAGTGTATGTACCACCATTCTTTGGTGTTCCATTTATTTATTCTTTGATTATGTGAAAATAATTTATTGTTGACATATTTCCGATGAAAGACAATATCCCTAGTGTGGGGCAATGTTGGTCGAGAAAATTAAATAAGTACCAACAGACCGTAGAGGCTCCTACGCAAGGGTAAGCGCATGGGAAAACATAGTAGTGTGTAAGGCTAGGTGTGTGCATGCATAAGACTAAGGACTTAGAAATTTTTATGTAGAGGCTAAAAATAAAAAGAATAATTGGCTTTTCATTCAAGAAAATTCTAGAAATAGATAAAAGCAAGATGATTTAGAATCCAAACAAGGGCTATACTTGGGAAAACACATACAAAGAAACGAAAAGAACACACATGAAAGATTTCTAATAATAGGATTAAATAGAATTAAAGCATGATGTATATTTATCTTAGTTTATTATTAGCACAAATTGTAAAAATCATTCAAATTCTTGTAAAATGCCTATTATTAGGAAGGTGCATGTAGGCGGTAAAGGCTAAGTCCCCATCGAATATAAATATGGGTAATGCATTCTTATTTTGGCTAGTGTAAATAGAGAGTGGGTTCAAATATAATACTATTACTTGTCTTGAAGTGTGTAGGAGTTCATGCATGGTCAAACACATGGATGTACCAGGTATTATTGTAATCAACTTCTATGTATGTAATTGGTTATGGTTTTAATGGACAATTGTGTATGGACTTCAAGTCTTTGTCTCCGAACATGGGTTAACTAGTATTCAGATCTTGTTAGTCATTGCATATGAATCATTTCCTTATTATATTTGTTGTTGAATTGCCATGATTGTGATTATTCTATGTGTATGAATGGTTTTTTTGGTTATGAATATGATAAACATGCATGCTAGACATCTTGATAAGAAAAGAAAAAGAGGGACCTAGTAACTACACACTTTGGGTGAGCATCCGGACTTGTCGGGATGAGGTGCCAACTCACATACCTATTGTTGGTAATAAAAAGACTATAATTTACAATGGAATTTGACCACTATATTGTTGTGTAGTGCTTTGTTTTCATGAAAAATATTTGAAAAATGCGTAGAAGGATTGACATGACAAATATTTGCATCACTAAATGGTATCACATGTGAAATGGATCATGTCTTTATAACATCCTTCACCCATTAAATTCTGAGACCCCCAAAAGGTCAAAATAAGGTTATTACACTAAAACATTACTTTGCAAGCCTCGAGATCGGGTATACATGTCCTTTGAAAATTTTAATCAATTTTGAACAAATAAATGTCTTCCCACTGATTGTTTCTTCAAGAACATTCCAAATACACTCCCCTCACTACCTGATCATTGTTTCAAAACATAATTCCTAGGATCTTTATTAGCCTTGCTCAGATTAAGATTGTGTTCTTTGACCAAAATATTCAACATGTTGTTCAAGACCGAGTAGTGGTTTATTGAATTATTCCCTGTATTTGGACTTTATACAAGTTCTTATTGACTCAAACCCTTCTTCTGAATATTAGAACATGTTTGATAATGCTCTTACCTTTTGACATCAACTATATTTTCCATCAATCATTCCATACCCATGTTCATTGTATTCCCACAGTTTTTCAAGATTCATCAAACCCTCAAAGGAGTGCACCAACCCTGTTATCACCCTTATTCATTGCATACAATTAGTACTAGATGTTCACACACTTAACTCTCCTTACTTATTTTCACTCTCTAACATCCAATACTTGAGTTCTCACTTGGTTATTTGAGGTTATTAGCACCTAAAACTATTCTCCCACCATCTCAATGAGTCATAGACCTCCATCAAGGACTGTTTAGGTTTATGCAAACAATAATGTCACCTTTTCATATCCTTCTCACTATGTGTACCATCAGTCTTAGGACTTTGTTTGCAACCTTTCAACTAGTAAATCATATTGAAACTATCTGTTACTTTTTTTATCACTGAAACTCACCCCAACCTTCTTGTTATCCAACTTTTCACGAGTTATAGAAAAATTTCCTTAGCCTTTAAACCAATGTTTAAACCTCCAAACCTTGGAATAGGGTACCACAGTTAGAGAGAGGGTTTTATGTTTGTTTTCTTTATTTAGTCTTTGTTCACACTTCTGCAAGGTTCCTATCCACACAAAAACACTTATATGGACTCCCCATACCATCTCAAGCCTCTAACAACATGCTCATACCTCCACCTCCATCTCTTGATGATGCTTTATATATTTCACTATTGGATTAGTTTATGCATCTCTAGTAGGAGAAGACATGGTTACATGCCCATATGGATGTGTTTAGGGAGTGAGAGTGGCAGGGTCAAGTGTGTTCACACTCTCAAGATAATTTGAATCATTCCTCTTGTATAAAACTTGTTATATATAGGAATGTGGACATTGATACATCTAATGAGCATGAACCCTAGTGGTAGTTGTATTACTATTATTTACTTGATTGTGATGTAAAAACACTTAATTTTTTATATATGATTAATTGTGTACATGTTTTGTAATGAGTTTGCATTGTTGGTTTTTTTTTGAATCATCTAATTATACATGTAACCTATAGATCATCAAATATATCTATAGAATATTTACATTTTCTCTTGATTCTTACACCTATTGATATTTAGTATATGTGTATGTCCAATTTGAGACAATATTATATAATGGTTCATGATTATTTAATTGACCTCTTCATAATTACTTTATAATTTTATAATGGGGTCTCTTGCATATTGTTTTATTCATATGACACAATGATTAACTCTTTCTTGTGTGATGTGTCACTTTCTTACTCTCTTAAACACATGTAATCATATAAAAGAGAATCTCGTACATGTGGTTCTTAATTCATTTGCACTATTTTACATTATTGTATTTTCTCTTTCTCAAATTTCTCATGTTATACTTGCTTTGTCATAGTAGAATAAAATTCCTCAACTAAAAGAGGTAATATTATCTCTTTGTGAACTTGATGTAGAGTAGGATCATAAAACATTACTCAAATACACCTTGTTCATGCCTTGCCACATTGCCCAATCATCCTTTTCTTCCAAATAAAATCTTTTCTCAAATTTGCCCCTTTAAGACCTTTTATTGCTCTTAAGCTCTCTTAGACCTCCCTACTCTGTTTTACTTATTCACTCGACCTTGAATTTTTTGATTTATTATCAACACCTATTCATTTCCTTACCTCTTCTTTTCCTTCCTATTTCATTATACATTCACCTTTCACCTTAAGTCACTATATTGGCTTATTGACCTTCAAGTTTGCTTAAGATACCTACAACTCTCTTTCCACTATTTCAAACTTTTTTATATCCTTCCTTGAGTTTATTAACCCCTATATAGTATCAAAAACACATTTTTATCCCTTTCATTTAACTTCTCTTCCTTAGTTAGACTTTCCCACTTACTTTATCCTTTTATCTCGAATGTCCTCTCTCTTTAGGACTGTGTCTAGTTCCCAATTGTCCTTTTCTTACTTTGAAATTATCCCTTACTTGTAATGACCCCAATAGTAACCTCAAACTTCTCAATGAGCATGGGCTTCTAGTTCATCAAACTTCACATATTCCTTGGCTCTTCTTAATAGTTTCTTAGTATATGGTTCTTGGACTATGTGTATAGACATTACCTATGACTGCCCCTGACCGAGTTTTGAAGAATGCATGTAATTATACTTCCACTCAATGATTAGAATTCCTTTTCATAACCTATGATAGTACTTATAAAACCACATTCAGAATTGAATTCTTCTTTAACAATGATTATGATCTCATCCTCTTCTTAGACTAGTTTGAGCATGTTAGTATGGTTCAAAAAAAGAGTTGCACATGATCTTCTTCAAACAAAAATAAAATTGCACATTCTGATAAGAACAACATAAACTTCTCAAGGTTTGGACACACCTTATCCTTCCTTTTATTCATATATAATTTCAAAGGTGTCACAAGGATAGGAATTGGAAGATTACACAAAGATATTAATATCAAACCCTTTATATGGGCATACCAAAGTCAACTTGAGCATTCATAGTTGGCCCCTACTTGGTATTATTTTTCTTTACACTCCTCTATTTCCCTTCATATATTATTGCCTCCTTTTATCCTACAAGATCAATATGATTAGCTGATATGAAATGTTTCAAAACAATAATCAACTTAGCACAAAACCCTCAAAACAGGGTGGTTTGACTGTGTATGAATGAGATATTGTCCTTCAACATATCAAAACTATTTCACATGAGTCAAAACCCTAAAATTCCTTAAACATATCTACCTCAAGCTCTACCACAAGGTAATAATAATTTTCACTACATATATATTGTTAAATTACCTTTTCCCCTTAATACAAACCCTAAATCTATTATCCTAGCCCAGAGCTCTTGATTAGAAATTAATATCCATTATCCACTTTATCATATGTGTCAAAGCACTCAACCTTCTAAGAGCCCTGCTCCATGGATATTTACCTCCTTCAAGCTATGAAAAAACTCTTATGCTATGAATCAAGACTTGAACCTTCTCAAATTACCTTGTTCCTTATTAAAACCCTTATTCAAGAGACTTGATCAAACAACTCTTCAACTGACAACTTACTCATCCTAAGACACACTTGTACATTCACATCATCATTCATTTCATTTAATGCATTCACTAATTGATCATTCATAGTATTCATTGATTTCTCTTTATCAAGAAGGATATTTATTGATTGATCTTGCTTTATAGTCTTATATGTTAATTTACTTGGTTTCTCTTTCTTAGGGATATTGGATACTTTCTCTGATAAATGGTTTCCATTTTTCAATGTGTATTTTTTTATAGGATTAGGATTGCATGAATATTGATCTTGTTTATGGGAAACCATGTGGTCATTGCATACAAAATTAATGCAATCATTGGGGATGTCAATAGTCACTTCCATTTGTGTGAACCACTACTTTTTCAACATGGCATTATATTCCTCATTGTTAGACAATACTTGAACTGTAGTATATGTAACGTTGGGTCCCACTAGCAATATGCATATTTATTTGTCCTTATGAATTTTTATAAGGTATAGAATGTTGTAACTCATGTTGGTCATAACCTAGTTTCTTAATTAGACCTAGGCTATGTGTGTTATTTGTTTTCTCCCTATCAGTTATCTCCTTATTATGAATTTCACTAATGAGTGATGCTCGTGTAAAAAAGGGATCAAATCACTTTTTATTATGTAATACCTTGATCAAAGGATCCTCTTTTACTAAATGTGGTGTGTTGATTATTTTATTTTTCTTAGGTGGATTATGTACTAGATCTTAAAAATTATTAAGATCTTTTGGTGCCTATGTTATTTATCCTTTGTCTCTTCATTGTGTGTAACACTCTAACAAGTTAGATGTCATATATGATCATGTAAAGTCCATCTCTTTTAAGGTCTTGTCAATTAATGTGATGATAGTTGTATAAATATCATCCTTGATGTTGTATCAAGTGGTGTTGTGTTCTATATCATGTGGTACACAAAATAACAAGATTAATAGCAAAATAGAAATACTTATGATGATTGGGTGAAGAAATGGATACCTCAATCAGTTTTTTGTCTTGATCATGATACATATAATGACTAAGACATTTATTACGAATGCATAACCCATTTTGCATAAAAGGGTTATGAAAATCCTCGAGGGCTAAGGAACTCTATGTCGGACCGCCGGCGTGAACACAGTGGTCTCCGACCCGAGGAAGGACCGGGAACGAATTCGAATTTGGATCCCGACATGTCGGTGGTTTTTCACCGTGGGCATCTTGCCAGGGAGTTGGTGGGTAGAGGAGAGAGAGGGTCTCTACTATCTAGACTATATCGAATTTGTCTCTATAGTCTAGATAGTATATAAGGCCCACTAATAGAGATTCACATCACGTGACCCTCCTCCCTATATGTGGTACATACGGAAGTGTCATCCATCTATTATGTACGTGATATGACTGATGGTTGATGATTAATGTCCATGAGTTGATGTATGTCCATTAGCTGAACAAGCTATCCAAAGACCAACTAGGTACTTACAACTCGGGAGATTCATCCGTATTTGCTACACTCGTAGACACAAAATCACGCACTTGGGTATTTTTAGGTCCTAATCACATACTTGCATTCATATGATTCCTAAACTCTCTTTACTTATTGACCACTATCTTTGGCCTATTTTTTCATCTCTCTTTCTTATTATCTTTTGCCAAGTAGGCTCCCCCATCCCCCCGACCTCTTTGTATCTTACTTGCCTCTTTTGGGCCTCTTCTCGCCATTTGAAATCTTGTTTTCATATGGATCAACCTTTAGTGATTAATTATGAAATTCAAACAAGGGAATCATATAAATACAATGCTATGTGATCAAATTAAAGGACCAAGCTCTAAACATCTACTATCATCACCTAAGGTTGCATCCAAAGGCATTTTAAGAGCATCAAAGCATCCATCTAGTTTCATTCAAGGGAAAAAGGACTGCATTCTTATGCATACACTTCATAGGAGGGGAAGTTCATTTTGACATCCACACATCTACTTACATTGCTACATTTAAATATTGCTCGCTATTCAGAGCATCTTGTACAAGAACTACCTAGGGCATGATTTAACACACACATATGTAGAACTACATGAAGTTTGAGATGTAGTACAACACTTAGTTGTAAGTTCACTTTGTCAAGTGTCTGAGGTTTTACATGAGGTCATTTTTTTTTGCATTACATGCAAACTCGATGATCTTCTAATAACTTACAAGCAATCAACAATGAAGGATAACAAACATCTTGCGACACAACGAAAAGCATTTTACGAGGGTCTACATAATCACGGTGCCTATAGAAGGTCTCTAACATTAGGATCCCTTAACCCAGTCCATGCGCCCTATTCTAGGCATATCTGAAACTAGCACAATTTTTGGGTTCGTTTGCATGAAATTTCCTCCTGTTTTTAGTTTTTCATTCAACACATTCTAGGATAAATTGTGAAATTATCTAAGTCATTTATTCCCTCTCTTGCACCTAGGGTTTCATATTTTTGAGCTTATTTCTTAGGTCAAATCTATACTTTGCATTACATTATTATTGTGTTGTGACTCTACAATTATGGTTTTCACAAATTTCAATAATTTTTAAATCATTTGGTGAGCTCGTCCTTCAAACACTCGTGAATCTTTCTTCTTTTTGTATTCTAATCTTCTTTCTTTCACCATGGATATCTCCATTCATGATTTCTTGCAAGCTAATCCTGATTGTGTGAATAAAATCAGATCTTATTTGGCTAATACTCGTATTCATCCTCATACTTCGCCTGAATATGTCTATCATAAGTTTACTTCAACTTTATCTCTCAATGAAGACCACATTACTTTCACATTAGATGAGTTTCCTTCTCAAGCCATATTAGATAATGATTCCCCCTTTATATTCAAGTTTGTATCAATAACATTAGGGTTAAACAAGCTTTAGTTGATAATGGATCCGAGATTAACATTTGCAATCTCACATTCCTTAAGCAACTTATCCTCTCTAAATCCTCTTTAACTCCATCGATTGTTTGCATTCACAACTTTGATAATGTGATTAAGAAAGTTTTAGGTACGATAAATTTTTCCATTACTATTGGGCCATGCACTTTTCCCATCCCATTCCATTTCATGCCTAACAATATTAATTATAATCTTATTCTCGAATTGCCTTGATCCATGCCATGTATGTGGTTCCTTCCACCCTTCATACATGACTTAAATTCCTTCATCAAGGAATTTCCTATGACATTCTCATGGATCCATCTCCTTTCACATATTGTAATTATATTGATCATTCCACAAAAACCCCTATCTTTTATGCATCTAATCAACATTTCTCCAACTATGACCTCGGATATAAGTACTTTCTTTATTATGGTTTCATTGGCACTAGATTAGGAAAACATGCAAAGGGAGTCAAAGAGCCCTTTTATTCCCACACAATCCACCAAAATCAGCCTTGGATATCACCCTAATATTTCTCATGTTGTTCCTTCGCATCTACTCTTGGGGTTTACGTTTTTCACATACTCACCATCACACAAAGAAATTTCCATTTTCTCTCCATGCTACTGACTTATTGTGGTAAATCTACTACTCCTAACACATTGCCACATCCGCCACCATGGCATGTTTTCTCTTCCATTCCCGAGATAGATCTACATCACATAATTTGGGGGCATCATGCTTACTTCCCCCCCTCTTAGCATCATCAGGTGTCTAACATTTCTACTCTTCGGATCCATGATCTATACTTTCTATTTCTAAGCATCCATCTTACACAACTTGATACACTTTTTATTATCATTACCCGATGATGCACTCTTGTGTTACGGTTCACACTTGATTGTTGAGGGCATACTACATTCATGAACCTCACATCATATACACTACACATTTCACACTCGATGCATTCATGACACATCTTTCTAGCACACATTCATCATAACACACTTCCCTATGATGCACTCTAATTGATTGCTAATGAGGGTCTAAATATAAAATGAACCTCACCACACTCACTCACTCTCTATGATTTATGCTTTATCGATCATATATATTTAGCACACAATTTAAACCATTTCCGATGACACACTCTTGTTTTATGGTTCATTCTTGACTTTTGAGGGGCATATACAAATGAACCTCATCTCATGCATACTCATTCAAATCCACTCGAGGGGAACACTTCTCCTATCAAACTCATAATTCATTCCATTCACACTCACAACATACTGCATATCTTGGTTACACATTGTTCTTGCTTACTTATACTCACATGTACACTTTGTTTACTATGTTAGATAGATATTTCATATGTAATTATATATTTTATAAACACATGTGTTTTAACTTGATTGCATAATTTACATAGATGATTGTATGATTGGCACTATACCTCTTACCAAATCCCACATCGGATCCTATGGGCATCTACTTTTGTACACACTACAGGTGCTATTGTTTCGATTTATACTACTTTCTATTCTTACTAGCACACTATTATATATTAGATCATACATGCTTTGACATAATTTTTATCTTTCTAACATGCTAACGAGTGCTTCATGTGCAACATTTTCTTTACAAGAACTATTTTGCACACCATGGTTATCTCGATACTTTGTTTCTTTACTATTTTCCATTGTATGCCATTGTTTGTGAGATCTTTTCCTATGTCTTGCTTACTCATTGTTTGTATGATTTTGGTCGCTTTTGGTCCTTATTGTCTTATGACATTGTGAGCGATGTCCCATGTTTGAAACCCACTTTTCACGGTCTACATTGTCTTCTTTCTTGCTAGCTTACACATTGTCTTCTATATGTGTATTTGTCTTATTTGCACTAACACATGTTTCCAACCACTTTGTTTACATGTCCTTGGTTTCTAATAAGCACATTCCTTCCCCCTACAGGTATCATTTTTGCACAGCTTTCTAGTCCTCTCCTTTGGGATTCATCCTCATAGAGTCGTCACATGCACCCCCCCCGAAATGAGGGGGTATACATTGAGTGAATCATTCACCCCATTCAATGGTACATAGTCACAGATTCAAACCTACACAATACAAGAATAACTCAGGTCTTGATCAAAAATGACCTATAATCGACTTGATTCTTCACACAACACAAATGTCGGTGCACAAAATGACATGAGCACACAGGCATCCTAAACCTTCCTAGGTGCCTATGACTAGAAGGCGATTAGATAATTTTTTAAATCAACATGGTTCACAACAATCTATAGAGCGGTTTTCTCAATACATGCAAAAACCTCCAGTGCCAAATATTGGATCAACCACGATCCCGCATAAGAGGAAACATAGAATCAAAAGTGGACCGTTGGGGAAAAGTTGGTTCTTTTCCCCTTGTTATCTCAAAGGGGGTAAAATTTGTAAAATGGCCCACAACTCCACCCAAGGAAAAATTCAGCATCTGGGCCCGAGTCAAAGCCAAGGTGGGAATCGGAAGAAAGGGGACCCATTTTTGAGCTATTTTCCCACCCTCTGTACAGACTCAATACAAACTTCAAGGGTATATTTCGACTCATGGCTCGAAATATTGCAAATCTGATGTCATTGGAAAGATCTCGGCCTCATGCATGCCATGGGGTCTAAAACTTTAATTTTGAGGAGGTTAGGTGAAGAAAATGGAGGAAACATCTTCGAGACCTTCAATGCGGGATCCATCTGTCTCAACAACCAGATCGGATTCGATCTGTTTCCATTGTTTCCTCTTCCTTCAAGGCACCGAACCAAGGATTGATGCAGTAAAGATGGATTTGGGGAGAGATTTCATCAGAGGCATTAACAACGGTGGTTGAGCTTCAACCTATTTTCCCACTTCTCTCTCTTTCCTTCTTTCAGGTTGAATCTATAAATACGGGGGCAAGATTCATTGTAAAGGGTTGGACATTCTTTGTTTTGTAGGCTCCCTCCTCCTTCTAGAAAAGGATCTATGGGGTTCAGGCCTTCCACTAAAATTGTAATACGTTTCTACCTCTTGGCTACTTTGTAATGGACTTATCAATCTATTAGAGCAATAAAATACGTTTGTGATCGATCTCGAGATCCTTTTTATTTCTTTTTCTTTCATCGGTCTCTCATTACATATCTGGTTGTCTGTGTTTGTTTATTGTATGCATTTTATTGGTTTGTGTCGAAGGCAAACTAAGTATTCATCATTCCTTTGGTGCATCACCTGATTTAGTTATTTCTTATTTTTGTACTCTTTTATCCCTGTCTCCTTGGTAAGTCTTAGACTAGGTATAGATATAGATCCTCTACAAATCCTCACGTATGCACCTAAACAGAGGAATAAGGAACCAACCTTTAATCTAGAGAGATTTTCCAATTTGTAAGGTCCCACACCTTAGGAAAAGTTCCATGTTATGCAATCACACCAGATGATTTTGCCTTAGAAAATCAGATCTTTAGAAATCATCTAGGGGTGTTGTGATTTCACACTAACATTTTTGGCACGCTTGGGTGGGACTAAGAAGTCTCCATCTTATTACAGTAGGAATTGATGTACACTTGTTGTGATTCTAGCTTTTAAGAAGCCTTAAAATTGTACATCTAGCGACTCCAAAAGAAACAAATCTATTGGTTTTAGCAGCCCAAGCTTGGAAGATTCATGAGAAAAACCCGGTCTAGAGCAAGGAAAGAAGGTATATTTGAATACTTGCATGTCTATCCTAGGTAGAGAAAGGAGAGGAAGAAGAATTCAGAGGTCTCCATCTACACCAAGAAGAATTCAGAGGTCTCCATCTCCACCAAGAAGAACCTTGTCAACACCTCCACCTGCGAGGCCTTTCTTTCAGTCTGCAAGGATTCTTAGGCCAATCAGAATGGCACAACCAAATCCATATGTCAACTTCACCGATAGTAGTCCACTCACCTTGATTACACAAAACCTAGTTCCGATTGCAGCATTAAAAAGCATCCCATATTTCACTGGGGAAAATCAAACTTCTCCCGGTGACCATGTCCAAGATATTGCAAATGTCTGTATAATCCACGAGATCCATGAGATGGACATTGCAGTCAAGTTGCTCACCTCTTCATTCAAAGGGAAAGCTTCACAATGGTTCAGGAGTCTTACAACAGGCTCTATCCAGAACTGGAACCAGCTATGCATGGCTCTTCACGATCAGTTTGGGGAAAAAGGTGATAACTTGTCTTTGTTGGAGAAATTAACAACGATCAAGAGAGCCCCAAACAAGCAGCTGATGGACTTCAACCTCAGATTCTAGTGGACCTGGGATAGGATTCCAACAGCAGTAAAACCCACTAATGAAGGTGCCTTCTTATACTTTCTTAGGGCTTTGAATTCTGATATTTCTCTGATGATTCAGTCAATGGGGGCACTACATTACCTGCAGCCTATAGCCTCTCCATAGGGGCTGAGAACCATTTGATTCAAGCTGGAAAAATCACTCCTAGGCCATCCATGCCTCTGTACCCTGAGTTAGGAAGCCCAGATACTAGCCAAGTGCCTACATTAGCTCCTATACCCACCCCCAGGAGTCAAAGCTCAGCCGAAGCTTCCACTTCATCATCTAATACCGATAAAGAGTTTCAGGAAGTGGTAATGAAGTAATTTTAGAACTTTGGGAATGAGCTAGTGACCATCAAAAGACAACAAGCTCAGAGTTTTAGGCCATACCAGCCCCAGGCTCAATATCAAGCCAGACCCCAGTATCAAGTAGAATAGGCCACCACCTCAGACTGTAAACCAGAGCCAAACCAAGGACAACCCCAAGCTGCTAGACCTTTTAGGTCATATGATCCTAACACAACTTCAACATCTAGGGCATTGGTTCCTACACATAAACAATATGGCACAAGAATATGATTGGTGTTTTCCATGTAGACAACCACATAACCAATCAATGTGCTTTAATGGTGCTCTAAATCAGGCCTTGATGGTGCAAACCAGTGTGGTGCCACAAGAACTTGACCAAGAGGAAGATCAACAGCAAGGTGGCCCCCAAACGAGACTATGCTTGTCAACTGGTAGGCCTAAAGACTTCTGTGGGATGAATCAGTCCCCTCCTCAAAGTGTAGTTGCCAATACATGGTCCAAAAGAGAAATATTGGAGAGGGCCAACCACTGAGCTCAGGTGACCCTCAACCTTCCATCACTCCACAAGGTCCTGGTGCTCCAAGTATAACTCCCAACATGTTGAACCAATCCAGAGCACCTCCCAAACCCAGTCAAGCACCGGTTGTAACAGCCCATGTGCAAGAAAGAAATGTGTCTAGGAAGGGGCAGCAAAAATATGGCTCATTCAATATTATTGAGCAGATGAAAAGGAAAAGTGTGAACATTTCACTATGGGAGTCACTGGCCATTCCAGGGTAGAGGGATCTATTGCAGACTACCATTTAGAATTGGTCAAGTTCAAATCACCCCCAACCAAAGCAAGAAAGAGTGCTTGCCAATGCAGTTCAGCCTGGGAGGAACCATGGAGAACAACAAGGTAAAAACCTGAGACCTCCTCCCTTCTATGTCTCATTGATTATTGGAGACAAGTTGGTGCACAATTGTATGATTGATTAGGGGCCGTAGTTTTGTGATGCCCAAACAAATAGCTGATCAGTTGGGTCTCCAATATGAGGTCATCTCTAGAGGAGTAGTCCAATTAGATGGGACAACAATGACTACTGTGGGAATCATCAAGGATCTGAGTCTCACTCTACACGCTTTCCCTAATGTGACTATTTTGCAAAACATGTCAATCATAGACTGCCACCACATTTTGCTTTGTGTTTGTCCAGAGACTTCACTGCCAAAATTGGAGGCTACCTATCTACTTGATTGGTCACATATGCTCTTTAGGACAAGGTATGGAGTGAAGGCCACAATCAGATCTGAACCTATTGTTGAATATCATATTGAATCCTATATGCCTAGCCCAATCAACACCAACTGCTACTCGCTTTTGATCAAGAGGACCTCCTAAGCACTTCTGAAGCAAATACCAAGGTGGGATATATCCCAGACTTGACTCTCGATGATTGGGCCAACAAAAGCCATGCTTTTGACCCCTATAGGGAGATGGAAGAATCCGAGCTAGGTGTCTACTACCTACATGAAGAGAACCAGTCTCTTCCTGACCTAATCAAGCCAGAATACAAGGATGACAATGAGGTATGGCAATTGTTCTTTGATGGTTCAAGGAGTAGATAAGGAGCTGGAGGAGGAGCCATGATTGTGTCCCCCAGAGGTATGAGATATTATTCAGCCTTCAGATTCTAGTTTGCTTGCTCAAATAACATTGTTGAATATGAGGCTTTAGTCCAAGGTCTTCATTGGGCAAGGAAGCTAGGAATTAAGAACTTGCAAGTATTCGGTGATAGTGAACTGGTTGCCAATCAGGTCAGAGGACTTAATGCTTGTCAAAAATGACCTGCTCAAAAACTACAAGAGTAGGGTATGGGATCTCATGGAGGATTTTGAGGCCTTCATGTGTGTCCATACCCAGGAAGGAGAATGAAGTTGTTGATAGACTTGCAGCAGTTGGAGCAACATTTGATGTGGTTGACAACATCAAGAGGGACAGAGAACAACCACATATCCATGTGGTTGTGAGGCCAATAGTGCCAGATAATAATACATGTTGGCAGGTGTTTGAGAATGATCAACAGATCATTAACTTTCTACAAGAAGAAGCTGAATTCTCAGCTATAAACCAGAGTAGACTAGAGCAGCAGTATGGGAATCAGATAGTACAACTACATACAAACAAGCTTCCCAAAGGATTAGTGACACTAGAATCTATTTTCAATCCTAATGATCAGTTCGAAAAGAAGGCTAACATGTAGATCAAAGGAGAAGATTCAGAGTCGATCCCAGTTGGAGAGGACAAAACACTTCAAATTGGCAAAGTGGCCACCAAACAAGAAAGGTATGAATTCATACAACTTTGCCAAGAATTCCCTGATGTGTTTGCTTGGAGTTATGAGGACCTAAGAGGATTCAATCCAAAACTAGCACAACACACAATCAAACTAGATCCAGCTACTCGGCCCATCAGGTAGAAGCAGAGACCAGTCAACCCACATATTGAGCCTCTGATGAAGAAGGAGTTGAACAAGCTGATAGAGGCAAGCATCATATTTCCAATTAAACACTCAAGTTGGGTTGCAAATCTGGTCCCAATCAGGAAGAAAAATGGAGAAATCAGGTTGTGTGTTGACTTTAGGGATTTGAACAGAGCCTCCCTCAAAGACCACTACCCACTCCCTTCAATGGAGCAGATCTTGCAAGTAGTGTCTGGGTCAGAAAGGTTCTCCCTCCTAGATGGCTACTTAGGGTACAACCAGATCATGGTGAAAGAAGATGATCAATTCAAAACAACTTTCACCACCAAGTGGGGCACCTATGCATACAAGAAAATGCCATTTGGATTATCCAACACCAGAGCCACTTTTCAAAGGGCAATGGATATGGCATTCAAGGGGCTGATTAATCAAATAGTGTTGATCTATTTGGATGACATCACTATTTTTTCCAAGAATGCAGCAGATCATCTCTTCCATCTGAGGCAAGTTTTTCAGAGATGTAGGAGATTTGGGGTGTCACTGAACCCCAAAAAATGCATATTCTTGGCCCATGAAGGTAAGCTTCTAGGCCATATCGTATCAAAGGAAGGATTGGCAATTGACCCGGAAAGAGTTCAAGCAATAAGAGCATTGCCATTGCCAAGTCACAAGAAGGCTCTTCAAAGCTTCTTGGGAAAAATCAATTTTTCCACCAGGTTTGTTCCAAACTTTGTTGCCCTTGTTAAGCCAATAACGTTGATGTTGAAGAAGAGCTTAACATTCAGGTGGACAACTGAAGGAAAAGCAAGTTTTGAGGCCATCAAAGAAGCCATATCACAAGCCCCAACTCTTGTGAACCCATATTTTCCAAAGACTTCATACTTGTATGCCTTTGGTGGCAGCGACACAATTTCTGCAATCTTGGTGCAGCAGAACAAAGAAAGTACAAAACAACCAATTGCTTTCTTCATCGAGCTTGGAAGATTATGAGGTGAGGTACTCCTTCATTGAGAGGCAAGTCTTGGCGGTAATCAGAGGATTGAAGAAGTTTAAGCATTTGGTTTCAAATAACAAAATCCAACTATTGGTCTCCCATGCGGGAGTTAAAGAATTCCTTCTCAGTAAGGACCTGAATGAAAAGTGTGCAGGATGGATCACTCGTGTCATGGAATATGACATTGAGATCAAGGTCACCAAGCTGGTCCATGGGAAGGGGTTATGTGAACAACTAGCCTCAGGTCAACAAGATGAGACAGACAGTGGAAAGGAGGTTGTTTTGTTCTACAAGATGATCAAGAAGAAGGGAGAGATGATGTACCTACTCCTTGTTGGACCCAAGACATGGTACACTTCCTTCAAATAGGCTTGTGTCCTCATGGGATGAGTAAAGCAAAAAGAAGGCATTTCAGGCTACAGGCCATCCCATATGTTCTTATTGATGGTGTCTTGTTCAAGAGGGACATCAATGGCATTCTGTTGAGATGCATTAGGGTAGATCAAGTGGAGAGAATGCTACAAGAATTCCATGTTGAAGCAAGCTGGAGGCCATTTTTCTCCAAGAGTGACAACACTCAAAATCATGAAAGCAAGATATTATTGGCCCAGAATGTTTAGTGACTACACATGGATCAAAAGGTGCAAGAATTGTGCATTCTTCAAAGGCAAGGAAAGGCTAGCAACACTTCCATTACACCCAATCTCAGTCGACCAACCTTTCATGCAATGGGGATTGGACTTCATTGGAGTCATCAATCCAAACTCAAGCCAAGGTCACAAATGGATCTGACAAGCGATAGATTATTTCACCAAATGGACCGAGGCAGTGGCACTCAAGGAAGCAAATGAGTCTAGTATCCTAGATTTCTATGAAGGGATAGTGACCAGATTTGGAGTGCCAGCCACCATCATATCAGAAAATGCATTAGCATTTATAGGTTCCAAGATCACAGGATGGGCCATCAAGAATGGGACTTATTTGAGTACTTCATCAAACTATTACCCTCAAGGTAATGGCTAGGCTGAGTCCACAAACAAGAACCTGCTAAAGATCATCAGAAGAACTCTTGATGAGAATCAGAGGACCTGGCACACAAAGCTCAAAATGGCCTTATGGGCTGATAGAATAACACCCAAAGGATCTACAGGAAGCTCTCCATTCAAGCTCGTCTATGGGAAAGAGGCGGTGTTTCCTATATCACTTGAGTTGCCAACATTGGAGCTCGTGAAGCAACTAGAGATGTCTGAATTTGGACCAATGGAGGCCAGGTATGTGGAGCTGATGGAGTTAGAAGAAACCAGAGAGCATGCTCTCTAAGCAATAGAGAAGAATCAAGCTTCAATCAAGAAATGCTTTGACAAGAAGACAAAGGCAAGGACCTTCCAGGAAGGAGACCTGGTTTTGAAATGGGATGCAGATCGAGCAAAACCAGGAAGGCATTCCAAATTTGATGCCATCTGGAGTGGCCCCTATATGATCACAGGATGCAAAAGTAGCAATGCTTTCCAATTGTCTACATTGGAGGGTGAAGAGTTGTAGATTCTAGTAAATGGGATCTATCTTAAGCACTGCTACTAAAAGGGAGTTCTCACCTTGTACATATTAGTTTAGTTTTCTCTTTCCTCTAAGTGCTTATGCACATTGTCTTGTTGTAGTGTAGATTGCTTTTCTCCTAAGTGCTTTGCATGCTCTGCATGTTCCATTTGGAGCATGTATGATTTCAAATTTTGTATATAGTGGTGTTGTTTTTTCTCTCATATAGTGTTTGGACTCAACATTTGGTCAAGATCAGTTTCGGTTCTAATGGGTTTCCAAGCGGCCCAGGGGTCAACTTTCTAAGTTCAGATCAGTAGCAGGCTATCACCCATGACTCCATGCCCAACGGATATGACAAGGCAATTGGTCTTTTCATCTAGCAGGTAGATACCCCTGTGAGTCGCCAAATTGTTATCCATATTTCACCTGTGCCAAATATTGGATCAACCATGATCCCGCATAAGAGGAAACAAAATCAAAAGTGGACCATCGGGGAAAAAGTTGGTTCTTTGCCCCTTGTTATCTCAAAGGGGGTAAAAGTTACAAAATGGCCCATAACTCCGCCCAAGGAAAAAGTCAACATCTGGGCCCGAGTCAAAGCCAAGGTGGGAATCGGAAGAAAGGGGACCCATTTTCAGAGTTGTTTTCCCGCCCTCCTGTATAGACCCGATACAAACTTCAAGGGGCGTATCTTTCGACTCATGGCTCAAAATATTGCAAATCTGATGTCGTTGGAAAGATCTCGGCCTCACGCATGCCATGGGGTCTGAAACTTTAATTTTGAGGAGGTTAGGTGAAGAAAATGGAGGAAACATCTTTAGACCTTCAATGTGGATCCATCTGTCTCAACAACCAGATCGATTCGATCTGTTTCCACCATTTCCTCTTCCTTCAAGGCACGAACCAAGGATTGATGCAGTAAAGATGGATTTGGGGAGAGATTTCATCAGAGGCATTAACAATGGTGGTTGAGCTTCAACCTGTTTTCCCTTCTCTCTCTTTCCTTCTTTCAGGTTGAATCTATAAATACGGGGCATGATTCATTGTAAAGGGTTGGATATTCTTAGTTTTGTAGGCTCCCTTCTCCTTCTAGCAAAAGGATCTGTGGGGTTCAGGCCTTCCATTAAAATTGTAATACGTTTCTACCTTTGGCTATTTTGTAATGAACTGTATCAATCTATTAGAGCAATAAAATACATTTGTGATCGATCTCAGATCCTTTTTATTTCTTTTTCTTCTATCTGGTCTCTCATTATAGATCTGGTTATCTGTGTTTGTTTATTGTATGCATTTTATTGGTTTGTGTCGAAGGCAAAACTAAGTGTTCATCATTCCTTTTGGTGCATCACCTGGTAGTTTAGTTATTTCTTATTTCTACTCTTTTATCCTTGTCTCCTTGGCAAGTCTTAGACTAGGTATAGATATAGATCCTCTGCAAATCCTCATGTATGCACCTAAATAGAGGAATAAGGAACCAACCTTTAATCTAGAGAGCTTTTCCAATTCCAAAGGTCCCACACCTTAGGAAAAGTTCCATGTTATGCAATAAAGATCTCCCAAAAAAATCACACTTGGCATGAGATCACCTAAAAACATGTTCTTTTACAACATTTTGAGGATCCTTTCTATCCTTTTCACTCATCATGGATCAGCTAAACATGTTCCTTTTACTACCTTTTGCATTTTTACACTTTTTACATATTTGGATTGAGTTTTCTATACACATATTTGACTACTTCTTCGCTCTTATTTTGTAGGTTTATCCTTAATACACAACAAGAAGTAGCCTCACACCAACATCAAACATGACAATGAAAAAGTAAGTACAACATGATGCATCGTATACACTTCACCCCTAGGGTCATTTCCACTTCCTCTTCCTTAGCTTCCACACTTCATATTATTCACTTCACACTTTTTCTTGTCTCTTCGGCATGTTTTTGCCATCAATCTACATGGTTATTAGGTATGCATCTCTTATTTACTTTATGTTATCGATAATTTTCTCAACAACATAAAGTGGGGGCAAAATGTAGACACAAAATCATGCACTTGGGTACATTTCTAGGTCCTAATCACATACTTGCATTCATATGATTCATAAGCGAGAAAAGTACTAATTGACCACTATATTTGGCCTTTTTTCTTTCTTTCTTATTCTCTCTTTAGCCTTACACACCCTATTTCTCGATCTGAATTTCTTTTACTCCACCTTTTATGATTCTGACACGGTGCCCGGCCCGGGATGCCAACGTGCAAGCACCCCAAAATCGCCTTTAAGCACCCTGACATCTTTGTATCTTACTCACCTCTTTTGGGCCTCTTATAGTTATTGGGCATCTTATTTTCTTATGGGTCAACATTTTATTGGTTAATTACGAAATTCAAACAAGGGAATAATATAAATATAATGTTATGTGATCAAATTAAAGGACCAAGCTCTAAGCATATACTATCATCACCTAAGGTTACATCCAAAGGCATTTTAAGAGCATCAAAGCATCCATCTAGCTTCATTCAAGGGACAAGGGAATGCATTCTTTTTCATACACTTCATAGGAGGAAGTTCATTTTGACATCCACACATCTACTTACATTGCTACATTTAGCTATTTCTTATTATTCAGTGCATCTTGCACAAGAGCCGATTAGGGCATGATTCTACACACACATGTAGAACTACATGGAGTCGATATGTAGTGCGAATGTCTCGTTGTAAATTCACTATGTCAAGTGACCGTTGGGGTCAATCTAACTCCCCATTTGCATCTTTTTATTTTTAAGATTTGATGTGTTTTGGGGTTTTACAGGAGGTTATTTGTTTCACAAGTTACAAGAGAACTTGATGATCTTCTAGTGACTTACAAGTGATCAATAATGAAGGCTAGCGAGCATCTTACGACACAAGTTTGCGCAATCATAGTCACCTACATAAGGTCTCTAGTACCTAGGTGCCCTTAACCTAGTCCAGAACCCCAATCCAAGCATATCCGACACCCACACAATTTTATGGGTTCATATGCGATAGTTTCCACCTCATGTTTATCAATTTTTTAGTTCGGCACAATCCAAGATCTATTACAAAATCAATTAAGTATTTTCTTCCCTCTCTTGCACCTTGGGTTTCATATTTTTATAGCTTATTGTTTAGGTCAAATTTGTCTTTGCATTACATTATTATTGCATTTTTAATCTACAATTAGGGTTTTGAAAATTTTCAATAATTTGTGAAATCACATGTCTGAACACCAATAACATGTTTTTCTTGCTACTAGTAATATGTTTTTTTCATATTTACAATGTATAATCTAGAAGGAGTCCTAGAAGAAATATTTTTTGAATTAGGAGTGCATTGTAAGTAAAATTAATTTTTGGCAATGGATGGAATTTCTAGCTCGCTTGATTTTTTTGTTCTTAGTGTTTTTTATCAATTCGTATAGGAGAAAGAAATCAATATCTAATCATCATTATGTGTGTGACTTGAGTTTGGACATTTTCCTTGGTGTAACCAAAGTCCTAAGAGGATATCGACTATGCATCCACCGGTGGGGTCGATTCACATTGGTTTTTGATAAAATTTTATGGTGGGATATTATTTCTAGGGTTTTGATACTTTACCACCTATATCAACCTTTTTCAACACCTTAAACCAACCAAGTTACCCTTGTTCAAGCTATTGTCAACACTCATTCACCTCCCCATCACTATCTTTCCCATTTTCCAAATTTTGGCCTTCTTGGCTTCTCACAAGTATCTCACCATCTCCAACTAGATTTTGAAATTTTCTTTGACCTTTCTCAAGTTTCTCACTCTCATCACACTATGATAACACCTCTTAGCCCTTATACTTAGGTCACTCACTTTCCTTCCTTAAATATCCCTTCTCATCCTTAATCAACTAGCTCCTTAATGCTTCTTGAGTCTTGTTCTCTAGCACTAATCAGTCCTTGTACTCTGTTTTGACTTCTTTTCTTTGAATCTTTCAAAGTTTGTTAACATTCACCATTCCCTCATTCTACTACACCTCTTGGATACCACCTTGAACACTCCTTTATTCCCTTCAATATTCTTATCACATCATTTGTGTGCTCTTCTTTAAGGTCCTTATCATTGACTGTGACAAGTACAATCCATGATGTCCTCTCATTAAATGGTTCTAAAGTCCTTTCTAACACTTCAATAACTTTATTCCATAAGTTTAACACAAGTTCTTAGACCTTGGAATTATTAGATTCACTTTCATACTAATATATTCATGACTTGTCACCATATCATGTTGAGGATCGAAAACATGACTTGACTGAGTTTCATCACTATGGTGACTCCACATATTTGTAACTATGGTGACTTCTGCAAGGTTCCTATCCACATAAAACACTTATATGGACTCCCATACCATCTCAATCCTCTAGAAACATGATCAGACCATAAGATTACTCAAAAGCTCCCATTTCAATAAAAAGACAATCCTTACATAGATTTTAAAGATAATTTCCATTTTTTGAGTTCTTGATCATGCATTCCCCTGATTTGGACCTCTAGAAGGATTATTAGTGATTATAAACTCACCTTGATGGATTGTAGAAAATGTATCTTTGTTTCTCCTTGATGAAACAAGTTATAATTCCTATCCTTCTTTCAAAACCATGTCATCTCTCGAGATCACTGTTTCTAGGTGTCTTAATCTTTTATCCACAAAGGTCTTAATCATATGACTGACCTCACAAATATAGATGGATATTGTACAAATTCATCCTTCACACAAGATGCATTTAATTCCACAATCTAATTCCTTACCACATATTCAATGATGCAACAAACCCTTACCTCATCCACTCAGTCCCTCAAACTTGCACATGACTGTTTTATCTTACTAATCACCTCCTTAGAGCACATTAATGATATCTTGGTGGTTATACAATTCTTCTAAACCTTGATATTCAATGCATAACATTCAAAACACATCCTCATACATAGTTTTTCCATTCCAAGAAGCTTTTATTTGATCAAAACATGAAATTTACAAAGCTCCATGAGCCATAGAGCTATGTATTTTGCACCTTGTTTGTGAAAAATTTTTCGTGGAAAAATCCGTGGATTTTTTCCAACACTATAGGAATCAAGTCCCTCTACTTAAATGGTGCAGCTTCCATATTTATATGTGCATAAAAGTGATTTCTTTGGTGGTCTTTCGATCGGGATCCAACAGGGAAAATCCACCGACCTGTGGAAAAGATAGCAATTTATTACTAGAGAGTACTTTACGAGAGAAGGAAAGAGAGTGAGAAAAATAGAGGAGGGGATTAATGTCGTGGGTAGAAAATTAGAGTCCCACACCCATTAATCAAAAATTTCCAACACACATTAAATTTAAGAAGAAACAACCCTGCAAATGGCAACAAGACCAATTAGGACTTATGAGCACAAAGAATCAGTAAATCCCTCAGTCAAAAAAGGCTATAAAATCCTTCTTCTTGTATTGATGCTCGAGCAGAAATTGTACATAGCAAGAATAGAGGAATGCAAGAGTGGGAAAATAGAATAATTTCAGCTATCTCTTTGTTCCTTCACAAGAATTACTCTCTCATGAGATTACAAATTGACAACTAGCTAAGAAGAAGCCCAAATGAGGGGCTCATTACAATTTATAGAAGAGATATGCCTCTTCATCTTCCTAATGACACTTCATATGCCTTTTTCTAACTTTAGACTCTTGATATTCCTAAGAAAATATTAAGTCCCTTTTATATAATCAAGGTGACTTAATTTACATTATGTTTCTAAAGTTGTTTTTTTGAATAACTTAAAGGCATATCAAAAGTTTAAACCCCAATGAAGGATTAGAATATTTGAAGAGAGATAAAGTTAGGGGAGGAAGAGAGGAGAGAGAGAAGGAAGAAGAAGGGGGAAGAATGATGTTGATGACAAAAGACTCCACCTTCGGTGAAGTTCACGCTTCCTTCCAAATGGATTCATCGAATGTATCAATGTGACGATCTCTGAATCCTTAAACTATTTGCAGCCCGAAGAAGCTCCTTTGGATGGTTTAAGGACACCTTGAGTTAAGTGTTCAAAAAAACTTGTTAAATGAATTCATTGATGACCATGAACATTGACTCATAAAAATCCTTTTCAAAAGAGATAGGAGCTCAAACCGATCTTATCAAGTTGAATGAACTTGTTTTGCATGATTGCAACTTCCACCATTGCACATGTTATACCTGTGCCCCGAACCATGAAGTGAGTGTCGAAAGACACTGTTGAGTTCCCTAAGATGGATCTCAAATTCCCTATGAGAAATGCCTATGATGATCTCGAATGATGATGTTGACCTAAATGATCATCCCTCTATGTCCCATTATGCCAAAACTACCCTTTGAGTGTAACTTACCATTAATAGCAAGTTCCCAGATGGGAGACTTACTATTTTTAGTAAGAGGTGATTTTTGCCTCTTCTTGACCATCCTAATGTGATGAACTTCTTCATTCACTCTTGTGCACACTTCCTTTTTGCCTCGGCCACTTCTTGGGGGACTTACTTTTTGATGGCGAATCAAGGCACCCTAAATGTCTGCAACTCGATGGGTTGAGACTCTCGGTGAGATTACATAACATGGAGCTTTTCCCAAGTATCCTTGTGAAAATCATCTCCGATGAAGGCTTCCTAGATCCTCTGTTGGATGCACACTGCGAGGGCTTACTCAAAAACCTAATCTAACTTGCCACAAATAGGGTAAGAAGATGCATAAAATAAACTTTTGGTGATGATGAATTTCTTGCAATAAACACAAGTTATGTATGCAATCAAAAATAATATTTTTGGAAAGATCAAGGATTTCCAATGAACTCGAGAGAGGTTGAGAATCATCCATAGACATGTTATTTTCTCCAAATATTGACTGAATACACTACAAATACTAAGAGGCAAAGTTGCATTACCAAGATGGGAGGTTCTCCACAAATTCACTGCCAAAGAGAAGAAGGGAGGGGAAAAACAAGAATGCTGACCTTTAGAAAGAAACCCCTCATTCCCAATTTATAGGAAGAATGAGAGAGAAAAGAGAGAAAAAATCCAAATCTACCCCAGCACCTCTAGGTTGCATTTAATTCATCTCATTAATGGAGGTGAGAACCCTAACAAACCCAAAAATGGAGAATTGTATTTTGCACTTTTGAAGAAATTTTTCTCACTTAAAGATATCTAGTTGATTAAATTGAGGACCTCGTATTTGAAAGTCTAGCCTTTGAATCATTTGAAAAGTTATGGCCATTTAAATATCTGCGTAATTTGCTTATCTCGATGCTCAAAATGTTGCGCCTCAAGATGCAAATTGGTACATCTTTTTACTGTGCCCCCAACCTACCGAGAATTTTTGTGTCGATATTTTGATGTGGGCCCTTAACCTACGCCAAAATATCCATTTTTGACGTGTTGACATCTTTTGATGTGCACCCTTAACTGCGCTGAGCGCATCCATTTTCGTGTCAAATCCATTTTTCAAAATATATTTTACCGCTCCAACTGTGCGGGTTGCATCCATTTTTGTGTCGACATCTTTTGATGTGCGCCCTTATCTCAATCCGTTGAGCGCATCCATTTTCGTATCAACATCTTTTGATGTGCTCCCTTAACATACGCCAAGGCCTTCTCCATTTTCATGTCGACATCTTTTTATGTGCGCTTCACCATTTTTGACATTCTTTGAGTTTCTTTGATTTCCATATTCTTATATTATTTATATACAACACTTACTAGTTTTGTAAGCATTCATTTTCACTATTTTCTGCTCTAAAAACTCATTCGACTTCCAGGATATCTTGGATGCACACTATCTTTGCCACAACCACTTTTGATGATGAATTTCCAAACATAACAAGTATGTATAGGAAAAATTACTATTTTTGGAAAGTGGATTTCTAGTGCTCGGTTTGTGATGGAACATATATTTTTTGACTCGACTCGTCATCGCGATCTTATCCTCCAAATTTCACTTGATTTTTCCCGCTAGAAAGCTTGAAAATAAAAATGAAATTTTCACCTAGTAGTGGCTTTGAGCATGGAGCTGTCATGGCCATTAATGGAGCTTAAAATTTGTAGGTCTGGTTTTTACCTCCGATCATGATGAAATTAACTCTATTGTGATAGGTTTTTCATTTGGATTTCATGTGCAAGTTTTTATCTCGATCTCATTCGATTAAATTGGTGAAAATCCGATCGAAATGAGAACTAGGGCACCAAAGTAAGTTTTCATTGTAGAAAATAATCCAAAATATCATTTGACCCTCCATCTATTATATCATGATGGCCTTTGAAAATGAGGAGGTCTGCAAAAAAATTCATCTCAATCCATTGAACGGTTCGAAAGATATGAATGAATCTTTGTCTGGTGACTTGGGGTTTCTCCAAAAAAAAACGTCATCTCTTCACCATTTTCATTCTTTCTTGTTCTTCATATTTTTATCCTTCTCTCTTTTTGAGATACTTATGTTTTTAGTGTGAGGAAGGTTTTATGAAGCTGACTAGTGCAACAATGGAGGTTAGGATGTTTGGAGAAAATTTTCCCGAGTTAGGGAGGGTATGGAGGTGTGGGGGAATGAAATGGACTGAAAAATAGCTAAGTCCTTGATTTTATTCATCCCAATGGATCAAGCATAGGGGCTGGGACCACATTTTTGTGTCCCTATGTCCCTTTGTTAAGGGATGAAAGGGATGACAAAATTCCCATCGCGCCTAATTGTGACACTTGGTGAGATCGATTGGTTGAGCATTTGAGTGAGGGGAGCTTGAGGGAAGCACCTTGGGGCTGAGTTTCGGGCATATGGATAACCAAAAGGAATAACTAGGGCTAGGAAATTTTTTTTCCCTTATGTCAATTTTCTAAATGGATAAAAGGAACATCAATTTCCACTTTGCACCTGGTTGCGACACTTAGCGATCATCCGTGCCTAGGGAGAGGTAAGGCTCAAACTAGCTCTGGGGGCTTAACTAACAAATGGGAGGTCATATTGGTGTTTTGGGGGCTAAAAATGGCTGGGAAATTTTTTTGTCCCTTATGTCACTTTTCTAAAGGGATGAAAGGGACATGAAATCCCGCCAGCTCAGCTCCTAGTCTTTGACATGTGTCTCTTGAAAAATGGCTAACTGTGAGAACTCTTACCTTGGGCCCAACTTACAACGGAGATATCTTGAGCTCCCGAATGAATTTAGAGGTGAAATTTTATATGAATTTGAATGAAAACCACCAAATGTCCCCTTCTTTCTCTAGACCACCAATTGTGCAAAGTTGTAAGAGAGTGAATTGCTATGAAAGTGCATGATGTTTCACGATGTCTCATTTTTTTCCACCATTTAGGGAATGGAAAAAACCTTCCATATGTAATTTTTTGCCTCTTTAAATCTTCATTAACCTCTCATAATATTTCTTGAATTTCAGGCACTCCTTTGCGTGTTTGTTCCTTTAGGCCCGAAAACCCACTTTTGTTGAATCGGCTCCAAAACCTCCGAAAACTTTCCAAAATATCCAAAAACCTCTTCACGTATGTTCTTGGAACTTGAATTCATCTCCATGTTTAATTTTTATCCTCTTTTTGCTCCAGAGATGGTGCATTAGTCTTGGGAAGGCCAATGGTAGCCCTTCCCAAAACTGCTCAAAAATTGGCATTCTCAAAAGCTCCTAAAATCACCTAGGGGACTAACTTTGATTTCCTAAATCACCTTAGGAGGATTGGATGGACATCCATTTAGGACCATTACATGGATTGAGTAAGGCTTGGTGTTAAGAATGGGTAGACTTGGGGTGTCTTGGAAAGGTAAAACTTGAAATTTTTGACACAGGGTTTGTTGTCATGCTTGAAAATTGGAAATTTTCCTGTTGCACATTTGCATGAAAAAACTTGGCTCTATTTTGGGGAAATGTTATGGACTGAGCATAGTGAAGACATGACATGAGGAATCCCAAAATCTCAACATATAACACATTGACCAATGCCTTATCCATTGGGCCTGCATGGAGTCGTTTACAACTTTATAAGAGAGAGATAACAAGGAAGAACACACACACACACACACACACAAAAAAAATGATGAAAGGAAACACACAACACACATGGAAAGGGAAAGAAACACACAAAAAAAAGGAAAAAACACCTAAAATCACCTATGATACAAGGTGGGGGACAACCCGCTTTCATTGAAGAACTTTCCTTTTTAGGAGTTACCCCTAAGAGGTAACACAAAATGTCGATGTCTTGTGAAGCCATTGAATGGTTCAAGGAAGTAGCCTCCTTTCCAAAATTTTATTATGAAATCCAAGTGCTTTCATTATTGTTCGTGTACTTTGTAGGAATGAGCCTACATGAGATTTTTGTTCTCAGGCCTTCACCTAGAAATTCCCTTGCCTTTACGTTCTTTGAGATCATTTTTAGAGTGTTGACTACCTTCCGTGCTTATCCATAACATTGATATTTCTTTGAACATTTCATCATCATTCCAGGATGATCTTTGTTCAATTTGTTTAAATATTCTGATCTCTTCTCATTACCATATTCATTTTTGTATTTGCAGAAAGTTCCAAAGTGATGTGATCAAGTTGATTTTGAACATATTCCCAATGTCTTGCCATGGACAACTCTCTTCCACATGATTTGGCTCAATATTTTCCCTATCATCTCCCACCATGACAAAAGTGTTGCCTTTAAAATTATAAATTTCCAAAGAGGCTCCAAGGAATTTTCTTCTTTTACATTCATGAACTTCCTCATGCAATGTGGGAGAAATAGACATGTTTTCACTTTCATGCTCACCATTGAGGAATTCATCCAACCTATCTAACTGTTCCATCTCCACATCAAACATTGGTGTATCGAAACAAGGAGCCCTCATTGATTCACACTTGTCTTGTATCTCCATGGCTTGAGTCAAGAGTTCAAGGCTAAGCTGAGGATTTTCAATTTCTTCTACAACTTTCAAAATATCTTGCACGGATGGCTCTTCCAAATTCATCATAGATTCATCTTTGTTTTCAAAAGAGTTTTTATATTGTGACTTAGAGGAGTGGTAAAAATATGATCCATACCTTCCCATGATTTATTCGAAGCAACTTCATTTGCTTCTTCTATGCTTTGTGTTCCCCAAGGCTCTCTTTCATGTAGGTACGGAAAATTCTGACTTATGAACCCTTCGAAAAGGAGAAGAGGTCCATGCTTTGTGGAAATGGCACACCTTCGAGCTCAAAATCCATATCGTCCTCATGATAATCATCCTGCTCCTTGGTTTTGAGAATGAAATTGGCCTCCTCCATATGTTCATCCATGATTGAATCGGGAGAGATTTTGATTCTTCAATCATCTCTACTTCTTCACATATCTCCATCCCGTCATTGATTGAAAAATCAAAGTCTGAAAAGAGATTACTCATGAACACCCTGAACTCATCATTTTGTATTTCTTCATCATTAGTGGAGTCTTCAGAAAGCATCAAATCATCCATTATGCAACATGAATCTTCATCTATTGAATATGTTACTCCTTCATGAGTTGTCTTTCATGCCAGAATGAATTGATGAATGATGATTCCATCTCCATGTCTTTCTTAGTAAGAGAAAAGGAAAATTTTCATCTCTCTCTCGATGTAAGGAAATAGTTTCCTATCCCACTACCTTGAAACAAAATGTTCACCCTTGGATCATCTGATTTTTGTACTATGTATTTCATCTTACGCATAATAACTTATTCATCTCCCCTTTCATAGGTATGGTTGCAGAGGACCAGTCCATTTTTATTTCACCACCTAAATCCCTGTAAAAACTTCTACTTAGGAGCATGCCAAATGAGGTTGGAATATTCAGCTACCAAAATTGTGAGCAACACTTTCTTTTCTGGGAAGTTGACCAAAGCAACTTGAGCATCCTTTATCCTACCCACCAATGGCACTTCTTTGGATTCCATGGAATAGCAAGATCTATTTGCACGTGTCAAGGTAAGTCTAAGGCATTTGTGACTTTCATGGGCATCACATTTTAGAGGCTCCAAAATCTATAATACAGTTGTTGAGTTGGTAGCCTTTGATCAAGAGAGATAGGTAGAAGGGTTCTACCTTGTTGGTTTTGGAGGCACTAAGGGCTAACATGTTTTGTGAAGGTGGCATGGATGGTGTGGGAGTAGGCCTTTAGAATTTGAGCTTGAAACTTTAGCACTAATACCACCATACTACATTGACCAACCTATCAAATTGAGCAGGGTGTGTTTTAAATACTCTAGTTCTGTGATCGAAACCTTGGCTTTACTCGCGTATTATACATAATCAAATGGGATCACAAGGATGAATTTGAGGTTTTGAGGGTGATGGAATCTTTACATGGTAAAGGTGTGGTTACCTTGGGAGTTTGATTTTCTTTAACATGTGTGGTAACTAGTTTAGAAGGGGATGGGAAGTAGAATTTGGTGTTACTTTAGATGATTTTATAGGAGTAGCATTTGAAGAAGAATTATTCTTAGAAACTTTAGAACTAGGGGAAGGACTAGAAGACTTACTTGACGTGGCAGTGGGATTCTTGCTAACCAGTGGGTCTAGTTTTTCTTTAGCTGAGTCCATTGATGGTGGTAGCGGTGACCCTCTGCTTGAATGATCTTATTTTGTGGAATTTCAATGGAAGGATATTCTTTCTTCTTCTTCATTGTAGCTATTGAAGATGAAGCTAATTTCTTTGATTGAGCCCACATGAACACCACACATGAGAAGCTTGCAAATTCTTCATCATCATCATCTTTGTCTCCTTCAACATACTCAATAAGGCCATTTTGAGTCTCGTCATTAACTTCTTCGACCTCAAGGTAGTCTCCATCATCACCTTCTTCTTCTTCTTCTGGTTCATCAATATCACATGTAGCATTGACTAGTGGTGCTTTAAGAGCAAGCCTATGGGGAGGCGGGGTGATTCTCGGTCGGTTTGGAGGATTCGAATCTCTTGGGGCATTCCACATGGAGATTTGAGATAGTTGTTTCTTCATGGCAACCAAGTCATTTTCCATTTTTTGGAACATTGGGTCTATGGTGATTAAGTTTGAACTTTGACCTTTTTGTTTTCCATTAGGACCTTTCACTTTTCCAAACAAGATCAAATCATCTTCAGTCTCGATCGTGAAGTCTTGCGCTTCCTTCAAATCCCTGGGTTGGGCTCTTGAGGAAGAAACCAACTTCCGATGGTAGAGAACTGATGAAGAACCTTTTCAAATTATTTTAGGAGGCACAACATCTTCTAGAATCCTCCTAATTATTCAGTTATATTTGGCAATAAAGTCTCTCATTGATTCAAACATCTTTCTTCATTTGTACTAATTGGACCAAGAGATCTTGATAGTCTTCTATGATTTTGAACTTTGTGCTCAAATCTACTTCTTATGTCTTCCCAACATGTGATAGATCTTGGAGGTAACATATAAAACCATTCAAAGCTAAATCTTTTAGTGATCCATAAAGAGTTAGATAGAAACATCCTTGTTTCTATTCCCAATACACTGCAAGTGGTGATGAATGTTGTTACATGCTCCTCGGGAAGTTGAGAACCATCCCTCTAAATTTTGGGAAGTTTTTTCTCGAGCCTTTTGGTAGCTTGTGGAGTGGTTGAGGAAGAGCAAGTGGGCCAGTGTTTCTACCCCATGGTATATTTGGTGCATGTTCTTCTTGGCCATGATCCACATTCCATTCTTGATTCTAGCTTCCCGGCCTTTTAAGGTTACGACTTAGACTATTGCTCTTGCATCTACTTCAGCTTGAGCTCTTTCAATCTCTTCAATTTGAGCTCTTATTTTTGCTTCATCTCTTACTTCTCTTTCTCTAGCTTCTTCTTCGGTCTCTACGTCAGTGAAATATTCAAGATTCTTGTTGATGTATGGAAACTCGACATCCAATGGATTGACAACACTTGGACTCCCAATGTGACCAATTGCTTGACGAAGGGGAGACCTCGGATTTCTAAGAAGCTCTTGTCTTCTTTGAAGTTCTTCAAAGATGGGATCAATTTTCCTCCTTGTCTTTGTTGTCGAGTGTACCTTTTATCCGCCATCTTGAAAATCTATACTCTTCTTTTGTGGTTCCTGAATATGTATTCATCTTTCTAATTCAATACACGTTCTTCTTTGAGGTCAAGTACTCTCGTGGCAATGAAGTATTGGGTGAAAATTTTCTGTTATGCCAAATAGCCTCTCACAAATATGAAGCAATATCCTCTTGAATGTGGAAAAGTAACTTAAGTATTTCAACAAGAGGATTGCCCAAATAGCCATGGTTTGAAGACATAAGGCTTGGGTGAATTTTCAAATTCCAATTTTTGATTTTCAGATTTTTCAATCTTTTTTTTTTTGTATTTTCTAGGTTGTTATTTGGGTGTAGATGCTGCTAAGTCTACCCCACGGTGGGCACCAAAAACTATTGGCAATAGAATTTTTCGGGTGGATAAATATGTGGACTTATTGCAACGCTCTGGGAATCAAAGTCCCTCTACTTAAACGGTGCAGCTTTCGTGTTTACATGTGCATGAAAAGTGATTTTTGTGGTGGTCTTTCAACTAGGGATCCAACAAGGGCACTCCATTAATCTTGTGGCAAAGCTAGCAATTTCTTACTAGAGAGTACTTTGTGAGAGAAGGGAAATGGAGTGAGAAAAAGAGAGGAGAGGATTAATGTCGTGGGTAGAAAATAAGAGTCCCACACCCATTAATCAGAAAGTTCTAACACACATTAAATTTAAGAAAAAACAACCTTGCAAATGACAACAAGACCAATTAAGAATTATGAGCACAAATAATCGAGTAAATCCCTCCATCAAAATGGCTATAAACTCCTTGTATTGATGCTCGAGAAGAAATTGTACATAGCAGATGGTGTCCCCAAAATTTCACCTACAAATGCAGGACTACCCCTTTTAAAAAAAATTCGTTCTTTTCAAGTAACGAAGTCGTTTTGTGTTTGTTTTTCTGTAGTTGTTTTCATTTCTCTAAGGTATCCATAGAGATTCATAAAAGCCAAATTTAAAAATACCCACATTCCAAAGCTCACTCAATCCTTTCCTCGGACCTTATGCCAATGATAATTTTATTTATTAAATAAATAAAGTTCTTATAAAATAGATTGAGCTAAAATTGGAGGATTTAGGTTACATAAAGCACTTCACCCCATCATTATTACCACAAAACACTCACCCAAGGTGAAGAATTTTTGCTGAGATCAGCTAATTGGAGAAAAATTTCAAGAAATTACCCATAGCTTCTTTTGTTTTGTTTTATTTCTTTTTGTCTTGTTTTGGTTTTTTTCTCCTGCAATTCCCATAGCCTATTAATTCTTCATGCGGATCTTTCCCCAAGCCTAGGGTTTTGAAAAGCTATCCAATATTTTTAATTACTAATATGTCTAAAGGTGATCAAAGCTCATGATTCTTTCAAGAGATTGCAAGAAGTTGCTTGGTCCAAAAGGTGCAAAAATGGATTTTATGAAAATAAGAAAAATATTTCCATCAATGCATAGATCTCGAGAAAATATGCACTTTTAGAGAAAACAACACCTAAAACGAGAGCCACGGAAAGTGAAAGTTATGGCACTTGCAAGTTTTTGCTACTACATCTTCTTGGACCCTTTCCAAAAATGGAAAATTTTATTCTATACTTGTGTTTTCTTCAGAAAAATCCAAAAATGGAAATAAAATGTTGTTGATGAGTTTTCACACAACTTTAAAAGCAAAAGTCATGCAAGTCACACTTTTTGGGAAGAAGCTTTCTTCCATGCAAGTCACACTTTTTGGAAGGAGGGCTTTTAAGTGCCAATGGGAATTTTGGTGGTGGAAGGAAGGTGGGAATTTGGAGCCTTCCTAGAAGGTTGTTTTTCCCATCATTAAAGTTAAATCACTTAAGTGCCAATGAGAATTTTGGTGGTGGAAGGAAGGTGGGAATTTGGAGCCTTCCTGGAAGGTTGTTTTTCCCATCATTAAAGTTAAATCACTTAAGTGAAAGATGGGAATTTTGGAGCTGCCTGGAAGGGTAAAAATTCCCACTTCCTTGCCTTCTTATTTTTAACATGACTTCTAGCCAAAAGCATGACCCATTATGGCATAGCTAAATGCCTAAAAGATGACTTTTTAAAAAATTGTCGGGAAGCATCCAGTTTTGGCGCCTAGGGTTGGAAAGGCTTCCTTTTTATTATTCTGGCTATCTACATGTTGATGTGAGTGCACAGGTGAATAAAATAATATTTTTAGCTTGTTTGGCATGCAAGAAAAGTCTAAAAATAGAGGGCAACAAGCTTTATAATCATATCTCGGTGAAGAAATTAGATATTCATGCTATGGACTGCATACTTGTCTAAATTATTTACAGGAATACTTCATTTATGCCCATATTGGTGAAGAAAGCGAAGTCAATGTCTAATACATTGAATATATCTTTAGAATCAGAGGAAGAAATAGATCCAGCTCTCATAATTGCAAAGGCTTCGACAAAAATCATCCTCTTGTTTCTAACGCAGCCCATGTGGAAGTCATTGCATGGAAAATTCCTTTCAGGAGCTTGTGCATGTGTTCCCAATCTTCTAGTTGAAGCCAACATTGGATTTAATTGTATTTTCCTTCACCCGGAGTGCTTTTCAGAATTTAAAATTGCTCATATGCAATTAAAAATAAAAGATGATGAGTTTTGTCTGAATTGTTTATGGCAAACATTACACCTTTGGAGCATGTCTTGGAGTAGAACTGCAAAAGCTTCAAGGATAAGATGGAAGCCATGTCGGAGGTAGAACCCACGAAAAATATCGATCATTGCTTCCGAGATCCAGGTTTGGTGAGAATGAAAGGAAAGGATTGTTATCAAAATTCACCCCGGGGGTAATTTTGATAACATACATCAGAATTATTCAATCCGAGCAAGTAGATTGATTGAAGGCCCAAAATCATGTTTTTGGGGTCCTTGACTTCTTTCTAACTCTCTCATCCAAGAAGGAATCCCAACGAGTTGATAAAATGAAAGAAATGCAAAAAATAAGGTTGTAGGATTTTTTTGAGGCATTTCGGTCAAGAAATGAAAATCACCGATTCGGGTTGAGCGAGTTCGTTGTACCAAGCTTGGGGCCGAAAAATGAAGAAAATCGGCTAAGTCCTAGTCAGGGCGATCTGCTGGGACGATTGGGATGTCGGGACGCCGCAGGGGCCTGAAAAGCTGAATCGGCCGAAAGAGGGAAAAAATTGCCTAAGTCTTGTTTCGCGTGGTTTGGGACATTTGGGACAAAAGTACGCGTGGGACGCGGATCGGCCGGTTTGGCGCAAGTCGGTCCATTTCGGGCGGTTCGGAGATATTTGTCCCAGGCGATTCGGGACATTGGGAAAAAAAAATACGCGGAGGACACGAACCGGCCGGTTCGGCGAAAAGAGAGACTTTCGTCCCAGGGACATTGGGCCAAAAGTACGCGTGGGGCGCGAAAAGCCGAAAGAGCCGAGAGCGAATGGAATCTCGCCACGTGTCTTCACCATCAAAGAGGGACAAGGAAGCCCGAATCGGGTGGTTCGGAGATATTTGTCCCAGAACAGGTTTGGGACATCAAGGGGGCCAAATGTACGCGAGGGATGCGTGAAAAAGCGAAAGAGCCAGCCAGAATCAAATCTCGCCACGTGTCTTCACCTCATCGACCGCAGAAAAATTTGAAAAATTTTCCAAAGGAAAAAAACAAAAGGGAAATGGTCAGGAAGGGCCCACGTCCAATGAAATCGTGCCATGTGGCACTTGAGTGGCGGAGCGCGGGGAGAAATGGGAAAATTTTCCCAAAGTAAAAATACCAAATTTTCGAAGGACAAAGTGCGCCCCTCGGGCCGAGGCCAATAAAATAATGCCACGTGTCCAAGTGGCGAAAAATTAAGGAAGGACCCAAAGGAATTTTCAAAGAGGATGAACCCAGAAATGAATCGAAGCCTAACACGTGTCATCAGTGGCGAGCACGGAAAAAATTCAAATATTTTCCCACCGATCCGTTTTGGCTTTTTTTGCCCTAAATCTTCAAATCGCCATATCTTTCGATCCAGAGCTCGGATTTTCACGTTCTTTATATCAATGGAAAGCTGGTGAAATTCTCTACATGATTCGGGGTCAATCTTGCATTTTGGTTCAGTTTGGAGAGAGAAAATCAAGAAACGTCTCTGGCGCGTGGTAATGGCGGGAAGCGCGTTTGACAATGACCGAGCTTTAATGCAAAAATACGATTCTTCTTTTGCTAGGGTTCTCACCCACCGCCATAATGAGATAAATTAAAGGAAACCTAGAGGTGGTTGGGGTAGATTCGGATTTCCTCTCTCTTCCCTCTCTCATTCTTCCTATAAATTGTAAAGGAGGGCTTCTTTTAAAAAGGTGGTTCATCTTTTCAGCTCTGCCCTCCCTTCTTTTCTTCTCCAGGGTTGAAAATGGAGTTCGAACCTCCTCCCCTACTCTGTAATGGCATTTTTGCCTTTTACTATTGAAATGATGTTCTGTGCAAACTTCTGAAGCAACAAAAAACGTGTTTTGTGATGCATCTGTCCATCCTTGCTCATTTTTTGCTTGTTTTCTTCTTGCCTCTCTTCATTGCAGGTATTTGTGCATGTTTGAATGTTCATTACAGGTTTGGAGCTGTGTTCATGGAGTTTTGGGACATTTTCTGTGTGAAATCTATCCTTGGGCTTGTGATGCATCTGTCCATCCTTCCCATTGCTCACCTCTCCTTGTTCCATGGCAGTTTTGATAGATGTTCAACATTTTCCTTCTCTGGTGTATCACCGTTTTAGTGTAGGCTCTATTTTCCCTTTTCTCTCTCTCTCTCTCTCCTTGGCATGGTTAGATTAGGATTAGATTAGCTTGCCTGCACTGGAATAGCTTGTGGCAGGTAGTTTAGGAAGAGGAACCAGCCTTCTCTGGAGATTCCTTTCTCATTTTACAAGTCCCACACTTGGAGAAAGGATTCCATGTTGTGCAATCACACTGGATGCTAGAGTGATCAAACTAGAAATCTGATCAACATCCAGGGGTGTTGTGATTTTGCACTAATAGTTTTGGCACGCCCGGTGGGACCTTAGAGGTCTTCCACTTCATCTTTTGCAGGTTGGTGTGTTCCTGTGAAGATTTCAGCCTTTGGAGGCACTTGCAAACACATCTGGCGACTCCATCTGATCAGCAACCCATTTCTAAAGTTGCAGACCTGTTTTTCATCCATTCCCATCCATCCTTCTTTCCATCCCTTTCATTCTTTTCCATTCCATGAAGTTGTGCAATCATGACTTCATTTCCATCATGGAACTCACATTTACAACAACAGCAATATGTTTCCCACCTCCAACATGTTTTTTAAATCCTCCAAATCAGCATTTTGAACAAATTCAAAATCAGCATGCATACCCATATGAGCAGCAATGCCAAAATCAGTTTGGCTATGGAGCTTTCCAAGAGCAAGAGTATGCATATAATGAAGACAATCAGATGCAAGATGCTGGTCTGTTGAGAAAATCCAAAAGATGGAGGTAAAGATGGTGCAGTCCAGGGCTCAAGCACAAATGAAAGCATTTGGAATCGGTTGTGGAGCACCTTGTCCATGGGTGGGACCTTTTCCAAGACATTCAGCCCTCGGGAAAGCTTGACTTCATGATTGCAAGATGCCATTGCTTGCAAAGTGGATTGAAGAAATAGAGGTGTATGAGAGGAGTATTCAGCAACCTTGTCAATGGGTAAGCACACCATCTCATGCCTTTCTTTTTCCTCTTTCCCAATCTGTTTTATCTCAGCAGTGTCAAGTTTTAAACTCCCCATCTGCTGTCCCAAATGTTGATCCCATGTCTCCACCTCTCAGTCTTCCACCACACCTCAATTCTTCTTTCCTTTTTCCTTCCAAACAGTCATCCCCTCCACAAGAGCTAAAAGAAATACCCTCCCCCCAAAGAAACAAGAGGTTTCACCTCCTCTACCACCACAAAAAATTGCCAAATCAATTGAGTTACAACCCATCCCTCCTCTTGCATTCCCAATTCCATGTGGGGAAGAAGAAATTGCAAAAATCGGCCATGAAGGACAGCAAGAAGAGGAGCCCAATAGAAAAGAAATGACAGACAACTTGAGGGTTTGGGCTGCCAAATTTGGGATGACAAAGATCCCCTTGATGGTTAAACCTACAGAAGAGGCTAAGGTTGAACAAATGGTGGTTAAGACTGATTTTGTGGCAGCAGAAGAAGAGAAAAAAGAAGAAGCAGATCAGCAGTCAGTTTGCTCAAAAAGTAGTGTCCATGTTGGCACTCTATTTGAAGGGAATGCTGATTCAATTCAAGTTGCACAATCAGCCATAAAGGAAGAAAGCTCAGAAGAAGATCTTGCAGTCCCAACTTGTCCTCTAGAGCAGCAGATCGAAGAGTTTGACTTGACAAACTTCATGCTGGAGGAAGAGTTCAATCAAGAGCAAGATTGTCTTCAAACATTGGAGGAAGGAGAAGCTGCTCCAGATCCAAAAGAAGAGGAGCACATTCTAGTTGTGGAGGAGAAAATTGCAGATCCAAGGGCTTTGAGCACAAAGCAGGCTACAGGAGAACCTTCAGTTCTTCTTTCTACTTCACCTCTCTCAAGTTCTAGTACTGAAGAGGAGTTTGATCTCTCAAACTCAATGTTGGAGGGTGAAAGAAACCATGGTGGTCAAGTTACAGATCAAGAAGACACCATGGAGGAAGTGGAGCATTTGCAGCAGGACAGCCATGAGGCGTTTATCTATCAGATTTGGAGGATTGTTTTGATGGAGAAGAGCCGGTTGAGTTTCCACCATTCTCTCTTTCATCATCCACATTCCAAACACTTGAGTCTGCTGTCATGAAGGAGAACATTCATTTGCAGCAGCCTGCATCTTATAGCAGCTCTTTGGAACCAAGATTGGAAGATTTTAATCTTTCATGTTCTTCATTGGAGGAAGAGAAAGGGCAGAGGAATTTCACCATTTCTTCCACACCATCCATTCAGAGGGTCTACAAGAAGACTCCATTTTTGGAGTTGAAAATCAAAGCTATGGGCATATCAAATGGATCATACCTTGCCCAATCAGGTATTTGGCTTCATTGGAGCCAAAGGAGAAGTCCTGACCAGTCATGCTTGCTTCGAGCATGAGGGTGAGCTACTGAAAGTACCAGGATCAGGTTGTCATACCTCTTGATCCAAATGCGAGCAACTAAAAGAGGTATTGAATTTGCCTTGGTGATACCTTGATGATTTGGGTGGAAGACCAACTTCTTGTTGATTTTCCATCATCCAATCAGCCATGTTCAATGCCAAATCAATTGCATGGCTGCCACTTTTGAAAAAGGAAGCTATTTCTCACAACCAATTGCAGGGTTTGTTTAGCTTGCCTTTGCTTCCAGTTAGAGTAGAGTAGGTAGGTTTGCTTTTAGCAGAAGAAGTGCTTGTGCACACTCTGCATGTTCCATTTGGAGCATGTATGATTTTTCAGTTCTGTACATAGTTTTTGTGGTGCTGGTTTTGCTCTTGCACAGTCCATTTCAGTGGCATTTTGGTGAGAACGACTCCATTTCAGTGGGTTTCCAAGTGGCTCAGAGAGGAGGTTTTCAAAGTTCGAGATCGGTTTGCGAGGCTCTGACTCATGACTCCATGCCCAATGGATGCTTGAGCAATTGGTAACTTCATCCGCGGGTAGATGACCCCCATTGAGTCATGAAATTGTTATCAAAATTCACCCCAGGGTAATTTTGATAACATGCATCAGATTATTCAGTCCCGAGCAAGTAGATTGATTCAGGCCCAAAATCATGTTTTTGGGGTCCCCTCGGCTTCTTTCTAACTCTCCCATCCAAGAAGAAATCCCAACGAGTTGATAAAATGAAAGAAATGCAAAAATAAGGTTGCGGGAAAATGAAAGCAGGCATTTCTTGTCGAAGGGCTCGGTCTAGTTCGGGTTGAACGTCAGTTCGTTGTACCAAGCTTGGGGCCGAAAAAATGAAGAAAATCAGCTAAGTCCTAGTCCAGGCGGTCTGCGGGACAGTTGGGATGTCGGGATGCGTGGGACACGAAAAAGCCGAATCGGCGAAAAGGAAAAAATTGCCTAAGTCTTGTTTCACGCGGTTTGGGACATTGGGACAAAAAAGTATGTGCGGGACGTGGATCGGCCGGTTTGGCGCAAGTCGGTCCATTTCGGGCGGTTCGGAGATATTTGTCCCAGACAGTCCGGGACAGTTGGGACAAAAGTACGCGGAGGACGCGAACTGCCGGTTCGGCCGAAACAAGAGACTTTCGTTTGGGACAGTTGGGCCAAAAGTACGCGTGGGACGCGAAAAGCCGAAAGAGCCGAGAGCGAATGGAATCTCGCCACGTGTCTTCACCTCAAAGAGGGACAAGGAAGCCGAATCGGGTGGTTCGAGATATTTTGTCCCAGGACGTTTGGGACATCCGGGCCAAAGTATGCGAGGGACGCGTGGGGCGCGAAAAGCCGAAAGAGCCGCCAACGAAAATCAAATCTCGCCACGTGTCTTCACCTCATCGGCCTGGCGGGAAAATTTTGAAAAATTTTCCAAGGAAAAAAAAAAGGGAAATGGTCAGGAAGGGCCCGCGTCCAATGAAATCATGCCATGTGGCACTTGAGTGGCGGAGCGCGGGAGAAATGGGAAAATTTTCCCAAAGTGAAAAATACCAAATTTTCGAAGGACAAAGTGCGCCCCTCAGGCCCGAGCCAATAAAATAGTGCCACGTGTCCAAGTGGCAAGAAATTAAGGAAGGGCCCAAAGGAATTTTCAGAGGATGAACCCATGAATGAATCAGAGCCTAACACGTGTCATCCAGTGGCAGAGCGGGAAAAATTCAAATATTTTCCATTGATCCGTTTTGGCTTGTTTTTTGCCCTAAATCTTCAGATCGCCATATCTTTCGATCCAGAGCTCGGATTTTCACGTTCTTTATATCAATGGAAAGCTGGTGAAATTCTCTACACGATTCTAGGGTCAATCTTGCATTTTGGTTTAGTTTGGAGAGAAAATCAAGAAACATCTCTGACGCGTGGTAATGGCGAAATGACGCGTTTCAATGACTAGCTTTAATGCAAAATACAGTTCACCGCTTTTGCTAGGGTTCTCACCCACCGCCATAATGAGATAAATTAAAGGCAACCTAGAGGTGGTTGGGGTAGATTCGGATTTCCTCTCTCTTCCCTCTCTCATTCTTCCTATAAATTGTAAGGAGGGGCTTCTTTAAAGGTGGTTCATCTTTTCAGCTCTGCCCTCCCTTCTTTTCTTCTCCAGGGTTGAAAATGGAGTTCGAACCTCCTCCCCTACTCTGTAATGGTGTTTTTGCCTTTTACTATTGAAATGATGTTCTGTGCAAACTTAAAACAACAAAAACGTGTTTCGTGATGCATCTGTCCATCCTTGCTCATTTTTTGCTTGTTTTCTTCTTGCCTCTCTTCATTGCAGGTATTTGTGCATGTTTGAATGTTCATTACAGGTTTGGAGCTATGTGTTCATGGAGTTTTGGGACATTTTCTATGTGAAATCTATCCTTGGGCCTGTGATGCATCTGTCCATCCTTCCCATTGCTCACCTCTCCTTGTTCCATGGCAGTTTTGATAGATGTTCAACATTTTCCTTCTCTGGTGTATCACCGTTTTAGTGTAGGCTCTATTTTTCCCTTTTCTCTCTCTCTCTCTGTCTCCTTGGCATGGTTAGATTAGGATTAGATTAGCTTGCCTGCACTGGAATAGCTTGTGGCAGGTAGTTTAGGAAGAGGAACCAGCCTTCTCTGGAGATTCCTTTCTCATTTTTACAAGTCCCACACTTGGAGAAAGGATTCCAGAGGGTTGACTTTCTTCTAATTTCTTCTCCTCTTTCTTCTTCTTTCTCTTATTTTCTCGACAAAGTAATTGAGTAATCAATTAAATTGTAAAACTTAAGTGATTGGTTTAAAATCCGTTACTTGATTCTTAGAAGAAGTCAATTACTTGGAAATAGGTGGCAAACATGCAAAATAGAAGGTTTTATTTTTAGTTATAAATCATGCATGTCATGCAAAGAGGAATTCCAGGAAGAATATTGCCAGTTGCTTCCCCTTTTCATAGCTTCCACATGTGGTAATTCATTGAAAGCTTCTTATTTGTAATTGCCCTCTATACACTATAAATAGAGGAAGAGCCTACGAGTTAAATGATCAAAATTTGTAATCAGTATTCTTGAGTTCTAGAATTTGTGCCAAAACCCTTGATATCTTTTCTAAAATCGAGGAATTAAATAGAGGTGAATTTCTAGAGAAATTTGTGTCCACGGTGCATTTGCTTCTTACTTACTAGTGGATCTTTAGATAAACTTTGTGTTATCTAAGATTTAGATTAGAAGCTTTTCTTTTCCTTTACTTCTGAATATTGTGAGATCTACTTGTTTATTTAATCTATATGTATGAGACCAACTCTATAAACTATTGGTCGAATTACATATCTTCCTTTCTTCTTTCCCAAATTTCATTATTTCCCCCTTCTACAAATACTTCATAAACAACTTGCTTACTTGTTGCAGAATTACTTAGCTATGGTTCATGAGCTTTGTAATTAAAGTAAAACCCCCACAAATAGTTATTAAGATTTATACTTACCAGATTGATAAACATCTTACATGGGAGCCTCACTGTTAAATGAGGGAGATTTATCTCATGACTGCCTAGGTTTTTAGCTATGCAAAAAATCTAGCCAACACAAGAATATAAGAATGCAAGAGTGGGAAAATAGAAGAATTTCAGCTATCTCTTTGTTCCTTCACAAGAATTACTCTCTCATGATATTAAAAATTGACAACCAGCTAATAAGAAGAAGCCCAAATGAGGGGCTCATTACAATTTATAGAGAGAGATGCCTCTTCATCTTCCTAATGACACTTCATATGCCTTTTTCTAACTTTAGACTCTTGATATTCCTAAGAAAATATTAAGTCCCTTTTATATAATCAAGGTGAATTAATTTACATTATGTTTCTAAAGTTTTTTTTTGAATAACTTAAAGGCATATCAAAAGTGTGAACCCCAACAAAGGATTAGAACATTTGAAGAGAGAGAAAGTTGGGGGAGGAAGAGAGGAGAGAGAGAGGAAGAAGAAGGGAAAAATGATGTTGATGATGAAAGACCCACCTCCGATGAAGTTCATAGTTCCTTCTAGATGGCTCGATGGAATGTCCCAATGTGACGATCTTTGAATCCTCTGAACTATTTGCACCCCGAGAAGCTCCTTTGGATGGTTCAAGGACACCTTGAGTTAAGTGTTCAAAAACACTTGTTAAATGACTTCACTAATGACCATGAACACTAACTCATAAAAATCCTTTCCAAAGAGATAGGAGCTTAGAACCAATCTTGTCAAGTTGAATGAACTTGTTTCACCGATGACCATAACTTCCACCTGCACATGTTATACTTGTGCCCCAAACCATGACGTAAGTGTCAAAGACACTTTACTCGAGTTCCCTAAGATAGATTTCAAATGCCTACTGAGAAATTCCTATGATGATCTTGATGATATTGACCCAATGATCATCCCTCTATGTGTCATTTTCCCAAACTACCCTTTGAGTGTGTAACTTACCATTGATAGCAAATGCCCGGATGGGAGACTTGTTATTTTTGGTAAGAGGTGATTTTTTCCTCTTTTGACCATCTTGATGTGATGAACTTCTTCATTCACTCTTATGCACATTGCCTTTACCTCGACCACTTCTTGGGGACTTACTATTTTTAGTAAGCATTCATTTTCACTATTTTTGATTTGGACAATCATTCTGACTTGCAGGTTATCTTGGATGCACACTATCTTCACCACAACCACTTTTGATGATGACTTTCCAAACATAGCAAGTCTGTATAGGAAAACTTACTATTTTTGGAAAGTGGATTTTTCGTGTTTGGTTTGCAATGGAACACATATTTTTAGACTCGGCTCATTGTCATGATCTTATCCTTTGAATTTCACTTGATTTTCCTACCATAAAGCTTAAATATAAAAACAAAATTTTCACTTAGTAGTGACTTCGAGCACGAAGTTGTCATGAAAACCATTAATGGAGCTCAAAATTTGTAGGTATGGTTTTTATCCTTCTGATCATGATGAAATTAACTCTATTGCGATAGGTTTTTCATTTGGAGTCTGTGTGTAAGTTTTTAGCTCGATCGACCGTCAGATTGGTGAAAAATCCGACGAATGAGAGCTAGGGCACCAAAATAAGTTTTCATTGTAGAAAATAATCTGAATATCATTTGAACCTCCATTTGTTCCATCATGATGGAATTTGAAAATGAGGAGGTCTGCAAAAAAATTTCATCTCAATCCATTGAATGGTTTAAAAGATATGAATGAATATTCATTTGGTGACTTAGGGGTTTCTTCGAAAAAGCTTCATTTCTTCACCTTTTTTCGTTCTTTCTCATTCTTCATCTTTTTGATCCTCTTCTCTTCTAAGATCCCCATGTTTTTAGTGTGAGGAAGGTTTTGCGGAGCTGATTGAGTGCAGCAATGGAGGTTGGGATGTCTAAATAAATTTCACCGAGTTAGGGAGGGTATGGAGGTGTGGGGGATGAATTGGACTAAAAATGGCTAAGTCCTGATTTTATTCATCCCAAGGAGCAAGCATAGGGTCTAGGTGAATTTTTGTGTCCCTTATTTACCTTTTCTAAAGGAAATAAAGGGACACAAAATTCCCATCACTTCTAATTGTGACACTTGGCGAGATCTGGCCGATTGAGCGTTTGAGTGAGGTAGGAGGGAAGCACACAGGGGCTAAGTTTCGGGTGTGTGTATGGAGAAGCAAAAGGCATAGCAAGGTCTAGGCAACATTTTGTATTATCCCTTATGTACCTTTTCTAAATGGATGAAAGGGACATCAATTTCCACTTCAAGTGCTAGTTATGACACTTGGCGATCATTTGTACGAGGAGAGGTAAGGCTCAAACTAGCTCCCGAGGAAATAACTAGCAAATACGGGAGGTCATATTGGTGTTGGGCCTAAAAAGGGTTGGAAACATTTTTTTTTGTCCCTTATGTCCCTTTGATAAAGGGAAAAAGGGACATGAAATCCCACCAGGCTCCTGGTGCTGACACGTGTCCACTTGAAAAATGGCTAACTGACGAGAACTCTTACCTTGGGCCCAACTTGCAATAGAGATATCTCGAGCTCCCGAATGAGTTTAGAGGTGAAAATTTATATGAATTTTACTGAAAACCACCCAATGAGTTGAATGGTGATGGTTTTAAGCCTCAATTCTGATTGAATCACCTCAAAATATCCCCTTCTTTCTTTGGACCGCTAATTATGCGTGATAAGTGTTAGTTACCTACGGAAGTGCATGATGTTTCACGATGTCTCATTTTTTCACCATTTAGGGAATGGAAAATACCTTCCATAGGTACTTTTTTGGCCTCTTGAATATTCATGAAGCTCCCATAATATTTTCTTAAATTTTAGGCACTCCTTCGTGGTGTTTGTTCCTTTAGGCCCGAAAACCCACTTTTGTTGAATCGGCTCCAAAACCTCCGAAGTTTTCAAAATCTTCCAAAAATATTCATGAATGTTTTTGGAACTTGAATTCATCTCCATATTTAATTTTATCCTTTGTTCCACTCCATGGGGTGCATTAGTCCTGGGAAGGCCAGTGGTAGCCCTTCCCAAAACTACTCAAAATTTGGCATTCTCCAAAAGCTCCTAAAATCACCTAGGGGACTGACTTTGATTTCCTAAATCACCTAGGGGGATTGGATGGAAATCAATTGAGGACCATTACATAGACTGAGTAAGGCTTGGTGTTAAGAATGGGTAGACCTAGGGTGTCTTGGAAAGGTAAAACTTGAAAGTTTTGACATAGGGGTCCATTGTCGACCACCTCAAAAATTAGAAAATTTTCTATTGCACATTTGAATGACAACACACTTATGTCTCAAATCATTCCCTACATGCATACAGTCCATAGTGTTAAGAAAATAGAGAGTTTTAAGAATTTTCCAAACTCAATATCTTACAAATATGTTTATATACTGTCTAGATTGTGTCTACAAACTACTTACGCTTGCTTACATTGATTGTTTTAGGATAAACAATGTTCTACGGTGCCACCATTCATTTCTTGACATCCCATAAAGGAATGTGGGTGGGCATTTGATTATTTCCCAAACACGGTTACAGGTGAGGGGTCAACACAAGTAAGCTTTGGAAAAATTTATTCTTTTTTCAATTTCATGTTCATATGCGCTTCTTGTTGTATATTTGTTTTTGGTTGACATGTATTTGTTGACCACTTTGGTAGGATGTGGAAGAGCCAAACAAGGTTGAGGAGGGTGGTAATGTTGGTCAAGATGAGGAAAAGGATGAGGAAGATGTTAAAAATATTTCTAATGATGTTGACGTTGACATGGATGATGAAGATGATGTTGATTGGATTCCACATTCCTCGCATTCGATCCCGAGGAGGAGGTACCAAAACTAGTAAGCACACTTTGATATTTTCAAAGATGATTGTGTATTCTAGTTGATTTGATAACATTTGTAAGGATTCTAACCTCATGATTCCTTCTTTGATGACAGTTTGTGGGTGAGTACAAGATTGTCGACATGGGTATTGGTAAACAAGATACCCACAACTATTTGCTTTACCCATGCACCACATTTTTTGATGACATTAGCCATCTGTTTGGGTCACTAGATAGACTCAACACTCACCGACATAAGATTCATGGTAGACCACCTATTCCTAGGAGACCTCATATTTTTGCAAGTAGTGGGAAAAGAAATCCAAGAGGAAGGGCCTACACATTGAAACAAACACAACAGAGGACAATAGACCGGCTTGTAAAAAATCAGAGTATTAGCAAGAGGCATAGGCTAGAAGCAGCATGGATGGCCAAAGAAAATGTCTTGAAAGTTTCTAAACTGAGTAAGAAATCCTTAAAGGCTATCAATCAACATATGCATGTGTATGATTCACCTCAAAACATTGTCCAGAGAAGGGAAGTGTCAATAAAGAGGTGAGCATATTGCCAAAAAATGGAGGAAGAGAGGAGGAGGGTGGAAGGAGGTGGTATAGGCAACTATGAACATCAGGTGAGATGCAAAGTGTTGAAATTTTTACATGTCCTAAAATATAAGGTCATTTTTAATGACTAACAAATTAATTGAATCTATTAAAAACCCGCATCGAAAATTGATATACCTGATCCAAACACCCATTATAGTGAGGAAGAAAACCTCACATTGAAGGAGTACCTTTCATAGAAAGGGAATAGGGGTTGTCATGGGAAAAAAGAAAAAAAAGTGGGGATGAGATGCTTTAGGTAAGAAAGCTTAATTAATTTTCCCATGCATATTACTAATTTACTTCTTTTTAGCACTTACGTGGTTTTAATATTGGTTATTTGCCATATGTAGGGTAAAGTTATGCATGAAGTACCACAACCACTAGTTTTGTAGAGTTGAATAATGATGGTGAAAATGACGGTGATGGTGATGTCTAATAATGATTATTTTTCTCAATCCACATAGGCCTATGATTTTCATGTCAATGACAATGTTCGGTTATACGCCGATGGTTATATGGCTGCCAAAGGATGCATTGTCTCTACCAAGTGGGGATTCCTTTCCCAAGGTGTGCCAACCCTAAATAAATTTTTGTGGTGAACATTTAGAGGGTTCCATTTTCGGAGAGGCTTCTTCGGTAAGAATAAGAAAGATAAATTGCTAATTTTTTTACATAAATATACATTCTAGTTCATGGAGTATATGAGCGTAGATTCCTCCACAACCAATGTACACAACTCAACAAAGGTGTGCATATCATTTTTAGTTAGCTTTGTATTTCATAAATGATTCATATTTTCATCTGATTATGTTATATATCTTGTAATTTCCTTTTAGGATTGAGATGAACAAGGTGACATCAAAAACAGTGTGACCTATTTCTTGGTGGTATGAGGTACTTTGTATGTAGCAAACTAAAATGTACTTTCTTGATGTATGTGTCATATTTTTATTGTTTGACCACTTTGTTGACATTGAAAATTTTCAAATGCAGATGTCTTCATGGGAGGTCAAGGAATCCCTAGGCTCATTGCTTAGTCAAATTCATGTTCTTCTCCTTCATGTGCTTCATTTACACAATGTATTCCTAACAATTATTTTATTTCTGCACATTGTAAGTAATTTTGTGTGGAGGTTGCCTTAGATTTTGATGATTACATGATGCATAGATGTTGACATGTATGTAGTTTTTCATGATGCAATGTATGAGATGTTATGTTGTTGACATGTAATGGTTTCCACATGTAATCACTCATGTTGACATATTTAAGTTTTTATTTATTGCATATTACAAATGTGCAGTGATCATGTTCACATGTTCCCTATTTTTGTGATAATATTTCATGGGGAATGGTGCATCATGTGACTAGTTTTTTTCCCTCCACTTCTCTCACTTTTTTGTCTTTGTGTATTCAGGAAGCTCACTCATCACTTCAAATGATCAACAATGACTTCTAGGTCTCGATAAAGAAGAAGAGGGTGGTTGAGGAGGGCTAAAACAATTCCACAAACCCAATGAAGAATGATGGAGGTAGGGAGTCATGATTTTGTGTCTTATTCTTCTACATGATGTACATATAGTATTTTCATTTGAATGCATGGATTACAATAGTTCACCATCTCCTAATTCATGTTTCCTTTTATATTTTCGGGGTGGTTGTGGATGTTGATGAGAAGGAAATTGGTGAAAGCATGTGTGAAATGGAAGAGATTCTTGCGAAGATGATATTTGAGCACAATGTGTCATAGGTGGAACATTTGGCTTTGAGACTCTCATTGGCATGTGTACAAATTGGATCACTCACTAGGGAGGAGTTTTTTCCAACATTATTGAAATTGCAAGGACAATTAGTGACAAATTGGAAACTATCATAGCTGAGAAGAACAATGTCTTGAAGACTCTCATTGTGGAGAATAATGAGTTACATAATACAATTCGTGCACTTAGGGGTGAGAATTTGGAACTTGAAAAAAATTTGTTGACCTAAAAACTTCCAATGTGCACACAAAAAAGTACTCTGTGTATCAGGGGGGAGACATAGTGAAGGCCCTAAATGTTAAGTATGATGGCATGAGTGGTTTCTATGAAGAATATCTATAGTAATGAAAGATAGAGTTTGAGAAGTTGTGTGGGAAAGTCCGACAACCGATTATAGGTGGTTGTGGAATTCTAAGAGGACACACCATGTTTAGTGAAAAAAATTAGTTGTTTAGTTGGTTGAAGTGAAACCAAAATGTATTGGGATATATGAAATAAAATAGTTTTATCTTTGTTGGAACATAATAAATTTTATATGATTTTATGAAAGCATGTAATATCAAACGTAACACAATTTTCTATACTTATATGTGTTTTCTTCTATTTTCAATAAAAAATAAAGCGTGGACTAAATGTTTGTTGTATTTCTTTATTATTGTCATTGTCTTTGTGGTGGAATTGGATAACATAACACTAAACATCACTTTTCCCAATTATGTCTATTATCTACTTTCCCTATTACAATGTTCCACTAGTTTTTCTTATTATGGGATAGTTTCTTGATCAACATTCTTGATTGTTGCATTTACTTTTACATTCATCTCGTTTATCGGCATTCAAAATATTTCTATTCTTTGTCACCTTTCAAAATTTCCTTCTTTTTTTTCAAGAAAAATTTTCAAAATTTTGAAGAAGTGTCCTTTGGAAGTGTTTAAGTGAAGGGAAAATTCCAAAAGTTAGAAAAATTCAGTCTTTGGGGTCATTTTTAATGTTTTGTGGCTAAGTCAGACATTTTTGTCCCACGTGTCCCAAGTGTCGTGGGCCTCCTGTTCTTCGATTAGCCACTTTACTCGCATTGCTTTATCATCGACTAAATCAGCTCTATGTGTCTCGTGTGTCCTTGCATCCCATGGACCATTTATGCTCTCCAAACCCGCTTTTTCCGCATTCTTCTTGGATCGGGTGTTTTGGCTCCACGTGTCCCTCGTGTCCCTGCATCCCATGGACCGTCTAGGCCAATTTGTTCCACCTTTTCCACATTTCACCTTTTTAGTCAATGTGGGAGTCATTTATTGCACATTCATTGTCTTCTCTCTCCATCCATTCAAATTCATGGCTATTTAAAGGAGTGTAACCATTCTTTCATTCACACACTCATTTCTCATTCTCTTCCGCTCGCATTCTTGAAAAATAAGTCATTGCCCTCATCTCATGCCTCTCTGTGTTTTCTCTTGTAGGGATTGTTTGAAATTGTGATACACTCAATTAAAGGTTGTTTCTCTCCCTATCTCTATCACAATGAAGATTCAATACAAAGGGCACAAGCATCTCTCCTCATTAGAAACCTTTGTGCCCTATGTCGGGGATAGTGAAGCTCAACACCTCGACCTTGACGAATTTTGGAGTAGGCTTGGATGCGATAACCCTACTCCCATCACCCAATTAATCAAAGACAATGGAATTACATTTGCAGGGGGTTTCCCTATGTCTATCCAAATGTGTTAATACCATGCTTACTGCGGGAATGTTTCAATCTAGAGTCCAAGGAGATTGTTAATATCCATGGTGAAGTGGTTGTGTGACTGATTCTATGCTATTTGTGCTACCCTACACATCCCAGTGGTGGAAGATGCTCATACCCTCACTCTTGCTCAAGCACAAACACTATTTGACCATGACAGTGATAGATACAAGACCAGGGTAGCTAAATCATGGCTAAAGAACCCTAAGAAAGGAGCATCCAGACTTTCTAAGTCATTATTTAGGGTTGATTTTAAGGAAGAACTTTCAGACATCATCACTCTTCTTGCTAGGATCATGGGAATGCCCTCTACAAATGAGTTTCACTTTTGGATGTGTCCCTATATCAATATCATTTGTGAAGGGAAGTAGAATTTGAATTGGGTGAAATAATCATGAGAACCTAACGAGCAGCTGATCAATGTTCAGAGAACTCAGACATTCTACATGTCCTCCTATCTCATGTACACCATTGCAGCATCCAGGGAATGGCTTGGTTTCTCTTTCATCGAAGATAAGAAGGATGCTCCTATATATGAATACTATCCTCAATTAACTCTCAAAGTCAGCAATCATCACTTTAGGAGAGTCAATGATGCTTTCACCATGTATATTGTGAGGCTTTTGGAAGGAAATATTGCTCGAAGATTTTTTGAGGAAGCGAAGACCTTGATCTCTGAATATGGGAGTTTCTTCACTCAATTCAGAAAGTTTTCATACATCGGTTGGCTGGTTTTGAAGGCCCTCCTCTAAAGCTTCCTATGTTTTGTAATGACAAAATGGCCCTTGTTGAGATTTTAGACAATTGGACAAACTTCACAGGACTTGTAGAGATAAAAAGATTGCTTGACATCCGTTTCCCTATCACCTTGGGAAATTATACATGCAAGACAACCCTGATGCTTAGAACATTGATAGAACCATTTCTCCTCTCACCCTTCATCACTTCAAGCCTAGAACTTGCTTTGATATCAAGGGATATATTGCTAAGAATTTTAGGATGGGTTTCTATCACCTTGCAGATACTGAAGATTATTGGGTTGATTGCGTAGATGATTTTGAGATAGAGAAGGTACTTTGGTAGACTCTCTCTTCAACAAATCATAGTTTTCAATCTCTAAAAAGTACCTAATAAGCTCCAAGATGATGATGAAGACCTGTAATCCATTGAATATGAGAGGTCCATCAAACACACTCCTCTTGAAACCATTGATTGGTTTGTAAGAGAGCAAGATGATTTGAAAGAGGTGATCAACCTTGTTCTTGTAAGAACCAAGCTCTAGTTTGATAAGAAGATGAAAACCTTCAGGATGAGAAAAGCTAGGTCTTCTTCACAAGAAACTTCCTCTCCTAGGAAAGAAGAACCTATGCTCAATGTTGAGGTGCCTGAACAGTCCACTCCTTCCTCTTCAACAAAGGTATACATGAAGAAAGGCAAGGTTGTCAAGCAAGAGCAAATTGCAGAAGAAAAGGAAGAATTTCCTTTGGAGTAGCCACAAGTTCCCATAGGGCTAGAAGATGTTTTTTTTGAGTGAGGATAACAGTGAAGAGCTGAAAGAAGAGGAAGAATCCCCTAAACAACTACTTGCTAAGATGGAAAATAAAGGCCAAATGTCTGAGTCTCTAGGTTTGGTGGACCCTTCTTCTAGGGATATTTCGAAGATATGCCAACTTCTCCATTGGAGACATCTATGGTGCAAACATTGAGTGTAATGAGTACACTTGCACTTGGACCCATTGCTCCTTCCACCTCTTCCTCTTCCTTTTCTTGGGTTCAACCTTTCATTGATAGTAAGAAAAGGAATTGATTAATTATCAAATGGGCTCCATGTAGACCCATTTGATAATTCAACTTTTGGCATATCCCCATCCTTCACAAATTATTCAATCCATGGGTATTAATACACCCATCCGACACCCTTTTTTTAAAATGGAATCTTTATCTCACCCACCATGTCAATCATGCTCCCCACTCCATCTAATAATTCAAGTCGTGGTCCCCATGTGATCACATCATATCCCTAACTCAAGTTACTTTACTCAACCCCTTGGTTACTGTTAACCCCAAGTCTAACCTCACATCTAAGCTATAAATATGGGTTTTCCCCATATTTCAAGGACCAAAGACTTAGAAAAAGGAGGAGGATATATTTTTCAAGAAGACCTAGAGAGACCTAGGCCTAGAGAAGAGAAGAAAGAGCTTAATTAAGTTCTGCCAGTTTAAGGAAGAAACCTTTTCCATGGTTCATTATCTTGCCATCTTGATGCCCGGTTCATCTCCATAACAGAGCACAAGCTAAGTTCTCTCATCATTTTAGTTACTTTCATTTTATATTCCATTACTACTGTTCATGATCTATTATTATCTTGTCTGACACGGGGGTTGACATCCTCCAAGGGAGTTAAAATCCTCTTGAACCAGCACTGGTTTGAAAAACCCCACATATTGTGATCTAATCTTATCTGTTTCAGTTTTGTAGATCTAGCTTCTTTATATCATGCATATATCTATCTTATTTTCACTGTGTGTATCATCCATCGTCATCTCCAAGGTACTAAGCCCTTGTATACTCGACGTTGTTTAGTGTTTCTTGATTACTCGTACACTCATCTAGGACAGGAAGCTGAAACTCATATCAACATTTGGCATGCCCAGTGGGACCAAATCCAAGATTTGGTCATTTTTTGTTTGTTTTGTCCCTTTTATTTTTCTCGTGCAGTGTTTTGTGAGTATCACGGTTATCATTTTTCATAGTTGTCACTTATTTAGATATATTTTACACATATCATTGTTTTAGACTAACTTTGTTTACAAGGTTTTCGTATTGACTTTTCCGTTCAAGTATGTTCGGTCATTTAGGTTTCCTTCGAGGTATGTGATTTTCTTGTTTTTCACGGGTTTGTGATCCAATTATTTATAATTGGTATAAATTTATATGGTTATTATTAGAAAATAATAATAATAATAATTTTTTTAAAATGGAAAATTTTATTAAGTTCTGAAAATCTAAACAACCCATCCACTCCATCCTTCACATCTACCCCCCCACATCCCAACTCTCAACCCACATGACCCATCCACCACCTCTCTCCTCGGCCACTCAACCATTCAACCATCTCACCCCATTTCTCCCCACCGAGCCTCCATTCCCAACACGTTACCTTACCTTCCCCCTCTCTTCACCGACTCAACACTTCCCACTTCCTCATCAAGTAGCTCTCCCACCGAGTCTTCCAACTCTCCATCCTTCTCCACCTTGTCGAGCCCCTTACTCCTTAACCACCTCTCTCATGAACTCCCACCATCCACTTAGCTCACCATTTCTTTCCCACCAAACTCACACCACTCGCTACCATTTCCCATGCAGCTCACCATCCTCCGACCCTACATCGAGCCCATCTCCCCATCCCACTTCACCATCACCCTTCTTAGCTCAATCACCTCCCATCTCCTCTGCCTTCGGCTACATCCTTCACTCCTCACTACCGCAAATCCTTCACCTTCTCCTCTTCCCGAGCTACCTCCATTCCCACAACTTCCTTTTTACAACCCTCCAATAGACTCTTCATCCTTCGGGACCCCTATCACAAACCCAACACCTCTTCCATATCTTTCACTCTCCACAAGAGCATCCAGTAGAGCTCCGAGAAGTCCACCATCTCGAGAAAATATATGTGGCATGTGCTTCATTTCTTCAAATTCAGCTCCCTCCATTATTTCTACGTCCATGAAATATCGGCATACCGATCTAAAACTCTCAAATTATAAAGTTTATACGCTTTGAACCCTTATATTGACAAATTGAGACTTAACTCTCTTTCCCAAGATAGTTTAGCATCTTTCATGAAAAAAGCACAAATATTATACGCCTGTAGACCCGATCTCCCTTCCACCTTACTCCTTGCTCCTCCATCCTTCGTGATTAGCTTTCCATCCTCCCTTCCTTCCCATCGAGACATGGACCCACCTCTCGTAGATCCTCTTTGGCGACCTCCCTCCCACGGGTTTGGTCCTCCACGCATCTCTCCCACTCCAACGCCCTCCACTCATCCATTATGTGGACTAACCACCTCTCATAGATCCTAACTCTTGTACAGTTTGAGACTTCCTATGGGTTTTATCTTCCTCTCCCATACTCTTCCTTCCCCATCATCCTCCTCTTCTTCTCTTTCTTCTATTCCACATAGCTCCTTCACTAACTTCACTTCTTGTCTCATCTAAGCTCTCCACATCTCTCGCCACCATCCTCAACCTACCTTTCCACTCCAACTCCACTCAATCCTCACCACCTTCCTTCGAACCACCTCCCTCCAACGTCTACATCAACCAAGTCATTTCCCTCTCCCACTCGACCATTCTACTCACCCTACCAACTCACTCACCTTTTTATCAACCAATCATTCCACTTCTATTATACCTCGACCGAAAACCCCTTTCATTTCACACTTAACCCACTGACCCATTGTTTCCACTTCTACTATAAGCCAAACCACCATAGATTTTGACCATTAATTAATTAGATTTTTGCTAGTTCATTCTCACAAAGTCAAATAACATGATGTCTTATCTCATTTCCTCACTTATTTAATAGTTTACTTCATAGATTAGTCTTATAGTTTTTATTTTATCACTTTATAGTTCACTTCGTCACTTATTTCGAATATATTAACACATTGTGTAGTTTATTATTCCATAGTATATATTTTTTAGTTTCTCATTTCAGCTTGGTCAAGTATTTAATAATTTATCTCATACGTTTATTTCATAGATTAAAATTATAATTTATCGACTCGTTTTTAGCATCACAATTACTCTAATTGACTATAAACTACAATTTTGTTAATTAATTAATTATTATTTTATTTTATTTATTTACGACGACACCATTTGTAAAATTTATAAAGTCATTTTTTTAACTACCTTAACTAATAGCATTTATTATCTTCTTGCAGGATAATGTCTACAACGCTATGACAACAACATTACGTTGTCAAAGACCAATGTTTAAATCAAACACACCGCACACAAAATACTTTTACCGACCTTATCTGCAAACATAGACGGTGCCATTTTAGGTTACTTGGGTTTCTGGCCACTGACCGTCACCTCCAAGTATGCCATCATCACATGCGATCAAATAAACAAAAAAAAATATTATCCAGATCCCTCTTCCAATCGTGAATGATGCACTTTTAAGGTCACTAGACGTTCCAGTCCGTCTATGATTAATACCTCTAAACATGTGTAATCAAATAACACCGATAAGTGATTCTCTAGGTATTTCTCATTTTTCTCTATTTTCTCTTTTCTGCATCAAACTTTCCCTTTCTGAGTGTTTGTATACATCGAACGTCACATTTCATTTTGGTCTAAAATGAACCTTCTGCATCCTACCTGATCACATAGCTTAAGTAAAGAATTTAACTCTCTGCATTTCACTTATCACACACTGCCTGAGACTACACAAACATAATTAACACATCAAAACATTCCTCTCACCTGGTTAACTGATTGGGACCTAAACACCCAACAGAAACCATCTCAGACATCTCCCAATCCATAACTACCTGAAACCAGCCTTAGACTCCTTTAGGCACCTTCATTACCTACTTTTCTTTTCTGTTCACATCCTCTAAATTAATCATGAGGCTAAAAATATTCTACTTGATTTGTTTGTCAACAACATACATAAATAGATGTTTCTCTATTTCACACCTATTGTCGCTCTCTCCCAAATCGAGACAAAACAACAATCTACTCTATCCAATAAAGTTACTTCCTCTGACGATCTCACTCAACAAGATTCTAAACTCAAAACCACATCTTCAGTCACTCAATCTCTAGTCTCCATGGTCTCACCTCATGAGAACCATGTCATACAAAATTCTCCCCACCTTGACACCAACCCTCATATCCCTCATCAAGCCAATCTTCCTAAATCAATCGCACCACCATCTCCTGCTCCTCTAGATACACTCAAATCTCCTCCTAACCCCATATATGACTTCTTACTCCAAAAATCTCCTATAATCTCTCAATCCTCCCAATCTCCAAAATTGGTGGATCACATTCCACCCACATCCCATTTTGACAATTCCATTAATAGGCTGTGCCTAACCATCTCCAATTCTTAACACACATATCCCCACTTATTGTCATGCCCCTATTGCTCAACACTAGCCTATGTAGCAATCCCAACCTTGTGACACATGTTAGTCTTTGCCAAGCAGCTCCCCAAACACCTACATATCCACAAATTAATCAATTGTCTTATCAAACCATTCCGCAAACATCCTATCCACAAACTTATCAACCACCTTATCAAACGCTTCACCAAACACCCACACACCCACAAACACATCATTTGCCTTATCAAACTACTTTTCAAACCACACAGCCAATCCAATCTCAACCTTACAACACCTCGAGTGATTCAATTCATGCCTTAATGAATCAGTTGGCTAGTTTAGAAACCCTTACCGTACCACCCAAAAACACCTTATCCTATGAACAAATCTGTAATGAACCGATTCATCCATCGGTTCCAATCAAACCCTATCCTCCTCATTGGAAACTTCCTGCATTTAATAAGTTCAACAATAAAGAAGATCCCCAACAACATCTCCTCGCATTTAAACATGCATGTTGTCTTATTGTACATGATCATGATTTACTTCTTCACACTTTCCCCATGTCTTTGTCTGGTCCTGGGTTGGACTGGTATAACAATATCCCACGACATTCCTTATTCTCTTTCACTCAACTTACATAGTTGTTCTTAGAACACTTTTCTATCAATATCACATGCAAAACCACTATCGCTGATCTATATACCATTCGATAGTATGAAAATGAGCCCATCGCCGACTTCGTCACACGATGGCATGATGTTATAAACCAACTATCCTTCACTATCCCACAAACCGAACTCATCGACTTATTCTCACGTTCATGTGCCAAACATATATCATCCACTTTGCAGATCCAATCATTCTGAAAACCTTTGATGAAGCTTTCACAATGGCTCATAAGCTCAAAACCCATGTGCCATTGAGCAGGGTCATCTTAAACTAAGTTCAACTAAATCAAAATTGAATCCACTAAACCATTCACACATAATGGCGAGTTCAAGGCTGCAGGCCAACACTGTGGTCATTGAACCCTCATCCCCATCTACACCAAGCACATGGTCTCAACAATGATCTCCTCAATCAACAACCAACTACACTCCTTTAGGAGAATCATATATTTTGTATTTGATAAGTTGATGAGTGTAAACTCCATCCAACTTCCTCCCATACGACCCGTGGACAACTCACAAGCCAAGCCTATTTGGTATCACGAGGCCCACTTTTGTAAATATCATCGAGTCAAAGGTCATGACATTGAGAGATGTCATTCCTTCAAAGATCATGTCCAACAACTTGTAAATCAAGGGGATATCCAAATTGATACCTCCACTACACAAACTAATCAACCACCAACAAATCACGTCACCCCCTTTACATCTCAACTATCAAATGCTTGTATGGTTGACACTTGTCAATCAAGATCCCATCTTATCACCAACTCCACATGTTCCCACAGTGGACATTATTCCCATCCCTTATTTAGAGCCTATCACACCTACATCAACTTTCACTACTTGTCTTGAACCTACACCTTCTCCTATCCTTATCACATCCACATCAAATTCAACTATATCATCCATTTCTCCACTTTCAAATACACCCCAATCTACCACATTAGATTCATCCTTAGCACTTATTTTGGCCCCACTCATATCCACATATCCCTACATCTCTCCCATCTATTTCTTCACCCACATCTACCTCAAATACACCTGTTACTACACCTACATTACTCACAACCATCCCAACTAAACTCAGTTCTACAACATGCACCCTTGCAACCCCATCTTCAACATCAATCCCTTTAGCAAAAATATCATTCTTACCCCTCAAAACATTTATGAAACAACCAGTCCCTTCTACTTCTACATCTGAAAATGCTCCTACATTTGCTACATTACCCTATACCCATAAGGTCTACTCCATCGGTTATCACATCACTCACATCTCCACATATTCCAAAAATGCCTACATCTTTATCTATCCCAGTGACCCCTATACCTATCATATCAACAAGTCCACCTATCTCTACCTTGACAACCTTTCCCATGGCCACATCACCTAGTCTACCCCAATACTCTTTACCTAATCCTTCTATCACACCAACCAAATCCTCTCGATCTATAACCTTATCAAGATACCCTTTGGATCATCCTATTAAACCAACACATCCACCTAAATCAAATAAAGATGCTTTACCTTCTCCTACAAATCATCTCTTTCCATGCCCAAAATTAAAACAATCCATGTCTCACATAGATATCATTAATCGCATCATACAAACACCTATCTCTTCATTAACATCTTCATCTTGTTTTAGGACAGTTTCTCCATTAATAACCACACCACCGCTATCAGATCCTCCAGTTGAAATTATTGTCATCCCTGCTAGAGGTAAATCTTCTCGGTTGAAGTCTAAGGCTCGGGAAAACATCCCGATAGTCCCTGCGCCTCCTCGAAACATTCAGGTTTTCCCTCTTCTCAACAATCTAATGCCACAACATCCATGTCAGGATCAATTTTTCCATCTACGACATCTTGCAATAATCAATCCACATCCAAACAATATCATCCTTCAACCAAATTTTATTTTTCCTCCAAAACATGAAATTCACACATCCAATCTACATCTACGTTTTCTCCTAACTCCAAGCTGAGACATCCTATCAAAACCCATAAGAGTTACCTTCCCCATGACACTTCAATGGGGTCATACACAGATATCTTTCGACATTTAACTCAAACATCTACCATCAAACTTCCTCATATTAAATCCTTTAATCCCTATGGTCCCAAGCCATCATGGTTCAATCCTAATTACAGTTGTGCTTATCATCGTACCCCAGGTCATGACATCGAACATTGTAAGGCCTTTCGGTCAATCATCCACAACCTTATTGAGAAAGATGATTTCCTCATTCAAGGGAAAGTTCCTTCTCCATCTACCTTGAATCCAATCCATATCCCATCTGTTAGATCTCCCATGATCCCTCCATCCACATCCCTTAACATCCATCCAGCCCATGTCATTCCTCCTAAGGAAGGTCCTCCATTGTTCATCAATACCGCTTATCTTACTAAACACACTTGTGGTCTCTGATCATTTATCCCATCCAAATCTAAAACAATCTCATCTAAACTCTTTCGACATCCTTTAACTCCTTCACATTTAACTTATTGGGGAACAACCTTCCCTCACCCTTGAGCATCTCATCCATACAAATCCCTTGTTACTAGGGGACTTTGCTCTTTGACATTGTTTATCTACTTTCTTCACATCCATCCAATCTAAATTAATTATATCCAAATCCTCATCTCATTCTAAGTCCTCCTTTGAGGCCATGTTTTTCCTTCCATTAAGGGACCATCTTTTCAAAGTCCACCATTGTGGCTATATTTGAGCATCATCTCTTTCCCTGGGACATTGTTTATTTCATAAGTCCTCCTTTGGGACAACATACTTTATTTCATAAGTCCTCCTTTGAGGCCATATTTGTTCTTTTATGTTTATGCTCCTTTTGGGGGTATCATCTTTTTCATCAAAGCCCTCCTTTGAGGCCATGTTTGTCTCTCCATTGAGGGACCTTTTTCTCCAAGTCCACCTTTGTGGCTATATTTGTGTCTCTTCTGGGGCACCATCTATTTTGAAGTCCACCATTGTGGCTATATGTGTCTCTTTTTTGGACACTGTTTATTTCATCAAGCCCTCCTTTGAGGCCATGATTGTCCTTCTATGTTTATGTCTCTCTTAGGGCATCATTTATTTTCATCTAAATCCACCATTGTGGTCATATGTTCATTTCCTTCAGGACATAGTTTTATTTCCTACTTGTCTATCATCTCATCTTATTGCAACTTCATTGTCTTCCCTCTCGTGGTGGTAAACCAGAGATGACCTCTTAATGCATTGCACTTGCGACCAGTCTACTGTTAGCATATCTACCAATGAGAACTTAGTTACATCCTTAGATTGTTCTGCCATCTTTAGCCCCTTCCATTTGTCATTGTAATGATCTAATTATGTGTCGCCTTCACTACTTTGATGTGATCCCATAACCATTACATCCATCACCTTCTCATTCTCCTATTGCAGCCATGCAAAGGGTCCAAGGTGTCTCTTGTACATTCCTTATCCCCTCTTAAGTGGTTTACTTAGCTATTCCCAGCTCTCCCCCATGTGAAACTCAAATTCATGTATGTAAAAGGCAAAATCAAAGTTATCAAAAATAGACTGATCCCTCGAAGGACAATTGTGCATCAAAATGCAAAATACAAAAAAAAACAAAAAGAAAAGTATACAAATCAAAATCCAAGCAAAATCAAAAGAAATAGACCGATCCCTTGAAGGACGGCTATCATATTATTCTTGCCATCCATATTATGTATAAAGTAGACCATACCCTCGAAGGATGGCTACTCATTATTATGGCATCTGGAAGGTTTTCCGCATTGATCAACCTTCCTTTATCAACATTTTTAGAAAGCTTCCTGCTATTTTTCTTTCCCTTTCCCAGAGTTGGGGCATAGACTTAAGGAACACCACCTTTGGAGATCCCTCTTCCCATGTACAAGTCACATCTTTGATCCCTTTGTCATGTCAACATTAGGATTATGAGCATCTTTCATCCATATTTCCCTCATGATCTTTTGGTATAACTAACTATCGTTGGTTATGTATTAACACCTGCTATTGGCTACAAGTGCAATGCTTGAGTGGTAACCCTTTCTTGTTTATCTCCAATCCAGTTTGAAACATAGTTTCCCTATACACCCTTGCTATAACTATGTTCCATTCATCTCATCCAAATCATCTTTTATAAAAATCACATCAAATTTCACACTATGAATTTTATATCTATCCATCATCTCCATGAATGCGTTTGCAAATACACTTTTTGGTTTGCAAATTCTACTTGATCACCATTGTAGTTTGTGAATCCTACTTGAGGATCCTTCTCAAGGCAAGTTCATTATCCTGTAGCTCCTTATCTCTCAACATGTTCAACACCATGTCTTTGATCCATTGCTCCTCACTCTCCATGTCCACTCATCACCATTTGTCTCCACATCATCCTTCTCACCTTTTTGTCCCCTTGCACGACACCAGATATCTTACTTGTCTTTCCTCTTGAGTTTCTCTTTTACTCTTCCACTTTCAGTTTGACAATCTTGCTTAACCATCCATATAGCCAGAGAACCTTAGTTAAGGTATATCTTCTTCCTTGGATCCTCCCATTTGTAGAAGCTTCTCCACCATTTCCTCTTTCAACAAACAAAAATCACCACCACAAACATCTTTCCACTCCTTCCTTTTCCGCTTAACACTCTTGCATCATCACTACCACCATGTGGGCATCCTAGTTAAGGATTGCCCTTACACTCTCCATCTACACTTGCATATGTTCCTCCATCCATTCATGTCACACTCCTTTGTTTCCTTGTTATCACTTTGATATCACCTCCTTTCATCTCTTGTTCCATTTTGGTATACACTACTCAATCTTTTCATCATTCTTCTTCTTCTTCGGTTTGGCGATCCTACTTAACCATCTCTGTCACAGGAAATCTTACTTAAGAGTTTCTCTTAAGAATGGTTGGTTGTCTGATCCTTCCATCTCCCATCATCTCTTCCTCATCTTTTGTCTCCCGCCTCTCATCGTACTCATCCATTCCAACCAACCCTTCCACACCTGCATCCAATACAATGTTGTCTTTCTCCTTCCATATCATCACTGCCGGTTTGGTGATCTTACTTAAATCCTCTTATGGCATGGCAATCTTACTTAAGATTCCCTCTTAAGCATGATTTTTCATCCTGCACTCCCCACTACCCCACATTCTCTCCATCTACATTTTCTCATGGCATTCCCCATCATCACATCCTCTCACCTCCTCTTCCATTCACACAAACACCACTTCTTACTAGTCCCTTTTTCATCTCCATCATCCATCGCTTGGGTAATCTTACTTAACCATTGCTTCTCCATTCATTTCGTGTCTTGTTTCTTCATTTCTCTCTCATTCATTCTCATCCACTACATCCTCTCCTCACCTTCATCTTCCTACACATCGTTATCCCTCCTTTCTTTACTCTTTCCACTCCGTCTTCTAGAGTTCTCCCACATATCTACCCCCATATTTACCCATCATTGTCATTGGTCTCCCTCTAACATTATTTCATCATCATCTTTCATTTTCGTGCTAGTAATTATTGGTGGAATTCTCCTAAAAATCACTCATCCCCATTTTGCACAGCCTGAATCCTTTTCTTTGACCTCCTCCATTCTATCTTCATTCCTTCCTTCCTCTGTGTCCTCTGATCATTATCGGAGGACTTCTCCTAACGTCCCTTCATTGGCATTCCCCCTCCCATTCTTTGTTTACTTTCTGCCTTGTCTCATCTTTTGTCCCATCTTTTCCTACTGATCATTATTGGTGGATTTCTCCTAACATCCATTCACTAACATTTCCTCTCCTATCCCTTCCTTTCTTTTCCTCCACCTCTCTATCTTCCATTCTTCCTTGCCAATTTCTTCATTGTCTTCATCATACACCCTCTCTCTATTTTCTCATCATCAACATATCCTCATCCCATACATCTTTGTTTCTTTTCCAATCGATGTCATTCCTTCCCTCAAGTTTCTCTTTACGTTCCTTGTGCTTCTCACTCTTTACCAAATATCTTCATTCTTGGTTCCCTTCCATCTGCATAATTTTCTTCATTGTCTTCTCCTCCTTTCTGATCTTCGTCTTATTTCACTTCCTCTACATCATCCTTCTCCCCATTTTACCTCGCACTTCCTCCTTACTTCCCCAGTCAAAAACCTGACTCTTCAACATTATCCCATCTCCTTTATCATCTCATCATCCACATGCATTTCCATGTGGTCAGTTCCATATTCTTTGCCTTGGATTTCCTCACTATGATCTGTTTCCTTCAATTTTCTTTGCTCTATCATCTCTTTCATTTTCCATTACCTCTCTGTTTTCCTCTGCTCCATCCTTCATCACGCCTTTCATCTTGAATAACTCTCTCTCTTTTTCATAATTTCATCCTCTACTTTGTTCTTTTCTTGTCTTCTCTTTGTTTGTCCTTCTTCATTTCCCCCTTTCTCTATAATCCTTCTTTGTTATCTTCTTCCTCCCCTTTCATTCCTTATTTTCTCCTCCTCCGTCTCCATCCCTCTATTCCATATCCCTATCACCTTCATATTCAATCTTTCTTGCTCTTCTCATAATCAACCAATCCTCCTGTCTATTCCCTTTTCTCTTTCTCAACATCCCTTACATCTGGCATTCACAGTCAATGCCAATGTTTCTCCGTTTATGTATCACCATCTATCCCTTTCATTACCATTCTTGTTCTTCTCTTTGCCACATTGACCTCTTCTCTTTTTGAGAACCTTGTCACATCTTTTATCTTCGTCAGTCCTCTCGCAGGGACATCATCATATCCATTTCTAAGAATCTCTTCCCATCTTCTTTTGACATTTTTGTCTTGGAAGATACCATAACGACCATCACCTATCTAATCTTGTTCTCTTCCATGAATATTGGTGTCTACTTTCACCCTGTTTCTGATTCACTTTTTCATTTTATCAAAAAAATGGGTCATCTTTTATTTCATACTTGTATTAAGAATGAGATTTTTTTTCATACCTGCCATTCCTTCATGTAGTATTCCTTCTAATTTGTCTTATTTGTAACAATTATTTTGAGCTCCATTAGGCTATTTATCTTCCGTTTTATGAATGGCATGATTATCATACGATTACTCACAAGATTTTAACTTTTTATCTTTTATAGGGCAATTTTTCATGTCTCACCTTTTCATTTTTGTGATACCTATTCTCTAGAACAATTCATGTTATCCACATTTATGATTATGCCCGGAGGAAGTATCGGTAGGTCTAGATCACTGAAAAAGTGAAGTGTGCACGGAAAAGGGTGAGGATGACGCGCATTTTTGAAAACAAAGGATTTAAGTTGCATGGGAAAATAAAGCTGCACTTTGTGTTTTACTCCCTTATGTGAATACTTTTCACCTGTTATAATTCATCTCACTTCTTCATCTTTTTTCCCTTTTAGAGGTCAGAGCATAATTTATTGCTTCTTGCAGGGAAAAATTCTCATGGTGAAATTTGAAAAGTGACTTAAGTGAAATCACGAGTTTGTAATTTGCACATGCCTCAGGTAAATAATCTCATTGTCAAAGTCAAATCACTTAAGTGGATCATGGGATTTTGGGCTGCTTGGACTAAAAAAATCCCATTGTCAAATTCTTAAAAATAGAATTCTATTATGCAAAAATGTGACCCACCTGGTGAATAATAACCTAAATATTTGTCAATATTTATTCACCCAGATTTTGCCACTAGCACCTAGGCTTGTGTAAAAGTCAACAAAAGCAAAGGGGAATAAATCAATTAGAAATAGAATTCTAAAATTAAATAAATTTAATTTATTTAATGGCCCCTTTTTGAGAAGGAATTAATACTTTTTAAAGTATTAAATGATTATTTAATTCCATTTTCTGGCTATGGTCAAATCACCTTTTCTTAAGTGTATGATTGTGAAGGATTTTTGGCTTAATTTAATTTTTGGATGGCTTTCCTTAAACATGCATTTTTAAAAAAAGAAGAGCATGATTTTTAATGAATTAATTGCCTTTAATTGTTAGGGCATTATAATTTAAATTGTGAAGGTTATATAAGCATCAACCATATGGGTCAAAGTTTATTCACAAAAGAATTTCATCAATATCATCTTAAGAAGGATTTTGCTCGTAAAGGTGGAAACAAGGCATTTCAAGAAGGATTTTGCTCAAGGAAGTTTGTGAAATAAAAGCTAATAAGCTTCAGTTTGGCATCTTTTCAAAGGTGCTTTTCACTGAAAAAAAAGAAAAGGAGATTTTATCAATGTCCATCATACATTGCATATATCCTCCGAATTAAGAATTGTCCAGGATCCATGATTTTGAAGAATTAAAATGTTCAATAAGTAATTTAGAAATGTGATTGTCCAATCACAAAGATAGACAAAGCTCGAAGAAAGATGAAAAAGAAAGCACTAACGGATCATGTATTGCTTCAAATTTGTAGATATTGGAGACACGGATCTGAAAACCTTCTTTAATTGGTGAAGACTCCATCATGCGTGCGGTAAAACTCCACTCATACGTGTAGGAAAGACTTCAATGCGTGTAATAAAAATATGAATTATTCCTTTTCCATCCATAACTCACGGGCATTTTTTTAAGTGCGAATCCATATCCAATGGATCAGGTATAGCCCACGGGTTGAAGGATGCATCCATTTGATAATCAGATCCTTTCATCTCATATTGCCCATCCTTCAAAATCATCCTCTTGTTTCAAATGCAGCCATGGTATGAAAATTCCTTCCAATCTTGTCACACATTTGCTCTCATCTTCCACTTTCAAAGAATTTTCATTCACCTAAAGGCTTTCCTCAATTTTTATCTCACCCATTAAAAATAATCAATGAGTTATCATGCTCCCACTTCATGTATGTAAAAAGAAGAATCGCAAAACCTTTTATAAATAAAAGAGAAGAAATCAAGGTCAATTGAACATTCCTCAAATTTCCATGTGATCACATCATATCCCTAACTCAAGTTACTTTACTCAAAAAAGGATAAAGTCACTTTTCCTCTTCCTTCTTCTTTCCATCGAAATTTAACCTCACTTTCTTCGAAAAGTAAAGCTATATAATATGGTTTAAAAGCCCTCATCATTTAAAGGACCGAGCCAAAGAAGTCCTCATCAAAAGGTTCTACTTATGTCAAAAGATGAATTCTTTCTTTTTCCTTGGGAAGGATTGCCATTTTTCAAATGGCGCTTCGACTAAAACTTCAACTTGAATTGCCAAATTTCTATAAGAGAGAAAGAACTCTCGAAAGACATTAATTAATTTTGTTCTTGACTCAATTTAAGGAAGAAAAGGAATGACAAAGGAGCATTTCCATGGTTTGTGTCATTATCTTGCTCATCTTAGATCTCTTAGTAAACTTTGTCTCCATAATTAGAGCACTCTAAGTTCCCTCGTCTTTTTTTATAATTTTGTGTTTCATTCTATTAAGTTTCTTCTATATTCCATTAGCTCTGCTATTTATTGATTCACATATTATTTTCCTTTATTCCTTCTTCATAAAATACTTCCTTTCTTGATCAATTTGCTTACCTAATTGTTGACAACTTCTTATTATGGTTCATGAACTAAGTGGTTAAAACTAAAACCTTATGGGCAATTGCCATAGATAATAACACATTTTTAAATGACAAATCTGACACTATAAAACACCCCTCACCTACCTATAATGTTTGATATAAAAATCTAGCCAACAAATATTTTCTCTATTTTGTTTTGTAAAATCTCATCCTTGTCAAGAAACTTTTTTGTCTTCTTCACCTTCTAATTTGCTAACACTTATAACATTTTCCCATGATTATCATCCATTATCATTTTAGGGCATTTTATCTCACCTTTTATCCTATCTAGATTTTGTCCACATTTATAATTCTATCTATGTCTTTGTAGTGTTTCTTTTCATCCTTATACTTATTTATCATGAAACTCACTTTGTGTCCTTCCCGTGCCCTATCTTTGGGGCATCTTTATCTTCATCTTTGTCCCTTTTGGAAACATGATTTGTTTTAGCATGATTCCTCAAAACAAAGGATTGAAGCACATCTTTTACATTTAGTTACACATATTTTTTATGTTTTCCTGTATGACCCATTGGTCATCTTAGTTTACATCCATACTGCAATGGTCTTCACCCACTCACCGATCTATAGAACATTGTCATTTGTCTCTCTTGAGACCGTAATTTTCCTCTACCGATGTGATATTGAAGATCACCGCCATACATTTTTTTATGATTGTTATTGCACTCACTGGGGCATCTTGCCTTTGGTCATGTCTTCATCCATCCTTATCTTTCATCTAACCCTTTTTTTTTTGTGTGGCTTCATAAAACCACTCAACAAAAAGGAAAAATGTAGACACCTATTTTTAGTTATAGCACCCCTCCGTCATCTCATATTCATCCGTCACTTTTTTTTTCTTAAATTAAATGAAATCCTATCTATTTGCTCACATTATTTGATTAATTATCAAATGGGCTCCATGTAGACCCATTTGATAATTCAACTTTTGGCATATCCCCATCCTTCACAAATTATTCAATCCATGGGTATTAATACACCCATACGATGCCCTTCTTATTTAAAAAGGTCTTTATCTCACCCACTCAATCATGCTCCCCACTCCATCTAATAATTCAAGTCCTCCCATAGTGATCACATCATATCCAAACTCAAGTTACTTTACTTCCACAGTTACCATTAACCTCATTTAACCTCACATCTAAGTATAAATATGGGTTTCTCCCGTATTTAAAGGCCATTGAATCGGAAGACTTATAAAAAGGGGAGGATATATTTTTCAAGAAGGCTGGTAGGATTAAAAGTTATGCTTTTAAAGAGAAACCTTTGCCAGGTTCCTTCCATCTTGATGTCATCTCCATAATAGAGACAAGGTGTCATTTTAAATTTTCATTTTATATTCCATTACTACAAAATTATTATCTTGTCTAACACGGGGTTATCCTCCAAGGCCTCTTGGAGAAAGGCCCCCCACATATTGTGATCTAATCTTATGGTGTCCAATTCTTTATATCTATATCATTTTCGTATCATTGATGAGTAGGATATACTCGAGTTGATCTTGTCTTGATTACAATGTATTTGATGACATGCCAAGAAAAATCAACACCTCCTCCTCTGAAAAATAAAGACAAGATTACCTCGAGTTGTTTCAAGGGCCAACAAATTCATGGAGTTGAGGTGAAGATCAAAGTTTTAATTTAGGGAATTAGGAGAACTTGAAAACATAAATGGTAAAAAAGGAAAAGCTTTGAGGTTATTGTGTTTTGAGAAGGGTCATTGTGGAGCAATTCCAAGATATTCATTTTATAAAATCCTTGTTGGAAAGGATAAGCCTTCCAGGTGATCCTTTTCTAACCAAGGCTTTCCACCTCCCATACCTTTCTTAAGAAGGATCAAGTTCTAAAGATAAGATTAAGGAGGTCTTCTCCCTTTAATCAGGATTAACTCATTGAGGCAATACAAAGAGTTTTACTTGAAATTCACCAAAATACTCAATGGCTTGGAGTTTGTAGAAGGATATGGAGAAGTGCCTTGGTATTTGATGACTCATGAGAAATCACTTCTAACACCACCATCCCGTGGAAGATCAAAGTTTTGGAGGAAGCATTAGGAGATAGTGGCAAAAGGATAAGCTTTCAAGGCTTGTGTTTTGTAAAATATTTTTTCAGACAATGAAGCCTTAGGTGATCACTCTTAAGAGATCAAGGCTATGTTTAGTACCTTTGTCAAGGAAGATCTTTCCTCAATGTCTAAAGATAAGATTAAGGAGGTCTACCTTCATAATCCTAAGCACACTTCCTCTAGTTTGAAGGACATGGAGAAGTGCCTTGGTATATGGATGTAATATTTAACACCACCATCCTAAGGACTATTCTATTAATGTATTTCTTAAGTAGTCTTTAATATTTTAGATTAAATACTTCCTCTAATTTGAAGTTGTTAGCCCATGATGTAATATTTGATTAAGTATTTTTGTAAACTAATTAATGGGCTCTCCATGCCATTATTTGCGGGGCGGACTTTGATACTTTTTTGAAATGTAAAGAGAATTGAAAGTAATCAATACAAAAGAATTTCCCTTGTCTCTAATTTTCATCTACTATCCTTTTCTTTCTTGTCTAAAATTTGTGAATCATCAACCTTTCATGTTAAGAAACTTTGTGCTTATGTGGAATAATATTTGATGTTGTAAATGTGAATGATTCTATTCTATATCCCTCTTGCTAAGTACATGTAAGGTTATATTCTTCTATCTATATTACCTGAAAGTACTATTATATTCTTCCCTTTTAGTTTCTTTATTCTTCCATTCTTATGTATTGATAATCCATATTGGTATAAAACATTTTGAAATATCAGAAGTCCTCATCAATATGAAAGTTGTATATTTGTATATAAGCTTTGTTGCTCGCTTTCAATAAGGGAACCTCTCCCATAAAGAGGAGGGACTCGTTGTCCCCTAACTGTTGATCACTATAAAGTGCTAATTCAAAAACCAACATATTCCTAATTAGTTATGGGTCATATACTCTCTCCAATTTTCTTGTTATTAGGTTCATTCTTACATTTATGGTCCACTATGTTGCCTTATTATGGGTTCATTATTGCATATGTTGTTATTAGGTTCATTCTTTCAGCTATAATTCTATGTGTTTACTTCTATTTTCAATTAAAAATAAAGTGTGGAATAAATGTATGTTGTATTATTATTTATTATCATTATTTTCTTTGTACCTAGAACCTCGAACTTCCATTGTCTTTGAAGCTTTACATTTGGAATCCCGGGGATTTGGGATCCCATTATTGAGAAGGTTAGAGTAAAGAATGGGAAGTCTATTCCTCCTAGTAAAAATTTACATTTATAAACTATAAATTTCCACACACATCTTCGAGATCAGGAGATGCATACGACAAGCCTTGATTAGTAAGGAATGTTTTTAATTTTGTTTTTGGCAATCCATGACAGTTCTTTGCTTGTTAGCGGTGGATAGAGTTTTGAGTAGTTGAGGTGGTACCCTTTTTCTCTTATGATTTATGTTTGAATTAATGTACCATCAACTAACATTTATATTGTATGACATTGCTAATGAATGGACTCTAATTTTCAAGGTTATAATAATGTCATTCTTTTAAAAGAACAACTATTGCACTACAATAAGTTTGCAACACATTCAATTGTGAATACGTTTATAGTGGATATTAATGCATGGACACTTCACCCATGGCTTAAGATTATGGATTGTGGTCATATGTACCTAACTTACTTATTTTAATTATAGGTTCTTTCTAGTGTTAAAATTGTTTAGCCTATGGTCTAAGATTGTGAATTTTATTTTATAATTAAATAAAATAGGGGCCATACTCCAATTTCTTTGGATTTATCATACATATGCATTTTATATTTGTTTTTATTCTTCTTCAAGGAGAGACTAGAGTAGTTGTGTTTACAGAGGCTTGCTATAAATGCACAGGTATGTGCAAAGAACTACAAAATAAGATCAAGCCCATTGAGGGAATGATATTGTACTTATGTATATTTATAGTACTGTGATAAACCTAAAATAAGTTGTCTAATTGTTTTGTAATCCCTCATTGAAGGATAATAAAGGCAAAGTCTTAATTTCCCATTTACGATGGTTGTGTGTGTGTGTGTGTGTGTGTGTGTGTGTGTGTGTGTGTGTGTGTGTGTGTGTGTGTGTGTGTGTGTGTGTGTGTGTGTGTGTGTGTGTGTGTGTGTGTGTGTGTGCTTTTGTGTGTGTGTGTTTTGAGTGTTGAGATTCCTTGTTGCATGGTCTAAGGAAGTTTTTCACTCAACCCCATGTGTCTACATCATTATACAAGGTCACTAGAACTACCATACTTGGGTTTTAGGTGTTTTCATTTGTTTATTTAAGATTTGAGCCACCAAAGCAGTTATTGTCCAATTGATGATAAATTTTTAAAATCTCTATACATTGTTTGGCATGTTTCTTGTTAAGTGCAATGTGTCTTTTTACCTATATGTTACCTATATTACCAAAACACCAAACCCATTGATCTCTTTAATAAAAGTGACCGACATTGTGACTTCATTAATTTTTTATATGGTATTCATTTGGTGGATGCTTCTTATTTATGTTATTGACTTGAAGAAATCTGAAATGTGTGACACACTCATACTTTATTTATGCATGCTATAATTCAGTACCATTGACCATTTATGAAATGTTGTAAGTTCCACTCCATTTGAAAAAAATTGGCCACTTTAGAATATTAATAATTTGTTTGTATTTTTATAAACAATAATAGGCCACTGCATTTTACTTTGATAGGCAATCCAAGAAATATCCATGGAGACTATTTAACACCTTTTCATGAATTATATTGGAAACTATGTGAAACTTGGGTAAAATTTACTCGGTTTATCTCTTTGATATTTCTTGTTTAGAGACTTACATGAATATGCACATGTTAATCCTTGAATAATTATTTTATTGTTTTATTAATATGGACAAATTAAGATTTATCTTGGTAAAAAATGTTTTGAGGAAGCACGGTGTAAACTTGAGAAGTTGTTTTCCCTAGATCCAAGCAACCATTAGGCACTTGCGGAGCTAGGTTGGTTGGTATTTGAAAGAGGAAATCTTGATGATGGTCTTACTCTTTTGGTTGAAGTAGTGAATAGAAATCCAGATATTGCAATCTATCATCACAGGCTGGTATGAGTGTAGGTCACAACAATGATGAGAATATTGTTGTCATATCAGAAAATGAGAAAATTATTTTCACATCAAAGAGATGGATATTGATTGTTTAGAACACATTATACATTTTGTTTATTAATACTCATCTTTGGTGTTCCTAATCATTGTCCTTTCAATGGATTTGTATTTGTTTTTATTTCTACATGTGGCATTACATGCTCAATATTTTATTTTCGAGTTGTAAATGATTATTACATTTTTTCCATTGCCAAGAAAAATTAGTATATTATATGATTCTCTGCACTTTTTTATCATCATGATATTATTTTTTATTTTTGATATGCATAGATGATGGTTGAATGCATGTCTTGATGCAGGGTCTCCTATACTGGAAAGCAAGTGAAGATTTATGTACTTGACCATATCATTCCATGTGCAGTTATGTGAAAATAGTGAAATACAGTCAAATTGTGTTATAACTTATGTTGATGGAGCTTTTGAAGGCCATTAGATAGTTTTCTGAGATCCAACTGCCATACAAGGAACATAAAATCTTTGCAAAAAAAACATTTTCGTAAAAATTCAAACCTCATGGAAAGCATGTTACAACTGTGTAATGAATCAAAGTAAATGAATGTAACTTGTTGAAAAACATATCACTTGAACAATTAAAAATAATGTCCCCATTGGGGAGGTTTGAAACATTGAATGTGCATTTAGCTTGGAATGAATCTCTTTTAGTTTCAAAAATTATGGCAATTCAAAGAGCATATTCCACCATGTAAACAAGAAGTTTGGAACTTGTTGTTATGGAAATATTTACAATATCTAATTAAAGGGTGATATGTTGTCCAACTTATATAAGGTTTACACTATATTAATGACCACTTAATTGCATATTAAAAATCATAAATTCTTTCCCACTTGTCAAAAGCTTAGAAAGCTTTGTTTAGCCAATTTTAAACTACTATCTAACCTAGAATGACACTCAAATACATCTTATGAATCGTGTAAAACTTTCCATAGCCTCAACATAAATATATATGCCTCAACAAAAATATGCACTCATCAACATAAATATGCACTAATTCTCATTGGATGTTACATATACAAAATCCAAGTTGTAAGACAAGTGAATGGATTCAATGGATTAGCATCATAGGGACACATTTAAGATGTAATATCTCCATTATTTATGTCTCTATCACGTTTGGCTTCCCTATGTAGATCCTCATTCCACATTTTTTAGTTTGTGATTCTTAGGGGGATTTGGAAACAAGGCTATCTCTTGTGACATGGTACGTTGTCTTCTTCGATTCATCAATTCTATGAAGTCCTTTTCTCTACGAAGGGTGTTTTGTGGCCATCTTGCACTTGTTGGAAAGGTTGAGCCATTGGGTGTTGCAACCCAAGTGTATTTGATAATTCCCTACTCTTGACCTTGTTGTAAACATCTTCCATACACTTCTCCAAGAAATATAGTGTCCCGCTGTTGTTTGTTGTTGTGAGGCAATTCTCAAATACCTCATGAGATCTCCTTCTAGATGCTTCTAGTTCATCCTCTATCCCATCAAGCATGATCTATTAATACAAGAAAACATCATGTTACAAATGCCCTCACAAGTAAAATGGAAAATGATTACAAGTGGAATGATGACTTACATTATCATCTATATGTACATCTAGCGAGTCTCCAATATCCATTCGAGCTTCGCTTTCATTTGCATTTTCTAGTCCATTTTCCATGTCATGTGTTATTAAAATAAAGGATGTCATACAATGATCAAAGTATAAATGAAATTGCTTGTGACTAGAGTTTTGCCTTACATTATTAGCATCCGATGAGCCTCTCATTGTCCATACAAGCATCACTTTCATTTTCATTTGTCAAACCACTATGCACAACCCGTTTATATATAAAACAAATCAACCACTTGAGATTGGGAATAAAAAAATGAAGAAAATTGAAGAGGAAAAAACTATACATTCACATCTGAATCATTGTTGTCGATGGAGTAGCTAACACCATCCCTTGTTTCGTGAATGCCATTAACTCCTGTCTCTCTCACATCATCCCCACCTTAATTACATGTTTACATGTGTAGGCTTGGACTAAAAATGGACAACTACACATTGACATCAATGGTGTTGCGCTTATACACACCTAATAATGCAATGTATCATCTTTCTGGCTTTACACCCATGTAATACAATTGTTTGTCATGTGAAAGGTGACATGATAGTATGGAATTTGCAAAGCCTTAACCCATGAAATATTTTCAATTTTTTCAAATTTAAAGTTCTTGTAAAAATCATTGTCTTTGCTCATTTGTAGCCACCAGTAGTATATGTAAACACTTGTGGTTAGTTGGTGTACTAACCAATCCACCCTTTGATGTGCAACAATGCAAATTGTACACAAGAAAGAATTTTTAGATGTGAATGATACAATTCTATGGTTGTGTAAGTTTTTTCTGGTATGTTTGAGGGTGTGACAACACCTCAACCACATTGCAACCTTGTGGACCTAATGCTCCTATAATTATTCAAAAATTGGGTTGTGTGCAACGATACTTCTCTATGAACTTTATGGCCTCCCTATTATCCATCTCTTCATCATGAATCTAGTTTCACTGAACATCTCTCACCTCACATCATATTCTCTCACTTTGGCTATCAAATTCTTCAACCATGCACATCGTACATGTTAGCTACATAAGTACACCTCACAATCAAATGTTTCCCTACATAAGACAAGCTAGTAAGACTTTGCAACATAATCATTATAATTATGTTGTGCACTATGCAACATAATCAACACCTACCTTATTGCTTTGATCTCTACACTTGTGTCATCTACCATGAAGGTGTTTATTTTCCATTCAATATTTTTCAAGTGTACTCTTTTCCGAAGTAACTGCATCCATTGGGTGATGTCACTAGCACACGACCTAGACATAATTACCCATGCCATGGGAATCCCTTGGTGTTTGGAATCAAACACCAAATGAACGTATATACAATTGAAACTACACAAAAATATGTTACAAAAGTCAACTTCTATGTTTGATAAATGAAGTATCAACTACTAGTATTTCTAGTATTCAAAGCATACCTTCATTCCATTCATTCCAAATGTTGAATCCATGGATATTAAACTATCATTGTCATATCTCAACAACCAATCCAATTGAAGTGGGAGTTGGATGCCCAATATGAATGATATTTTCCCATCCTCACTAAGTACCTTCATTATTATATCCCTTGATAGAAAAACCACTTCTCGGATTTGCTAGAGTCCACTCCCAAACACTTTTTGCATCATTGGGGTTAAACACATATTGCAACTCCTTAATTCAAATTCTCTATTAAATATGTCATCTTTGCATAGGAAATCATCTCATTCTGTTTCACCATTCAAAATGTGATATTCTCATGCACCATCTCATGGTGCTTAAGGTGGATAGCATCGGAAGACATTCCTAACAAAAACAACCTATGAATCCACTCATTAAGTTGTGGGCTAATAAAAGGGGCAAAAACATTTTTTCCCTTTGAACTATTCATATTCCTGATCATGGCAATGATTTCCTTCACTATCAACATGTTCTACATGATTGTAGGTGAGCAATACTTGATCAGGTCTATTGACCATTCTTTGAGTGTTGAAATGACACTTTGACAACCACGTCTAATATGATTTTGGCCTGGTCAACTACATTTTCCTTCTTCGGCAATAAGGACTTGTCTTGTGGCAAGGCATCAATTTTTCAGAAGTCCTCAAGCCCATACGAACACCAATATCTACACATTAATATGAAACTTATTAGCACATTCACACTGAAACACGAAATAAAAAAGCATCCATGTACACACAATATTTAAAATGAGAACATACACACATCACGTATTCCAAAGTGTTATTGATTCTTGTCTTCTTTCTGGGAATAGGTGATGGAATTTTTTTCGATGTGAAACATGAAATTTGGTTGGGTACAACTTTCTATTTGATTCTCCTTTCATGAATTCCTCCACTCTATCAATCTCAATCCATGTAACCCACATATCATCTCTTGTTGATGTTGGGAAATGTTTTCAATGTAAATCGTTGCATGTAAATAAACCCTTGGTTGGGTTCTCAATTGGGAGATGTAGAATGGTATCCCACATGCCTACTCCTACCTACTAGAAAAATGTGTCATTACATTAGTAAAAATGTATACGAAGATGGTGTAATAAATCCAACCTCATTAATCATAAATTCAATTTAGAGAAATAAAAAAATGGACATCTATGAACAACAAAAACGTTGAAACTATTCTAATAAGAAGCAACATCGATTCTGATCCTTTGTGGCGTCTCCCTAGAAAGTTTTTATATGACATTTATTTTTTCCCTTCCCCATTAATCCTATTCATGTTGAATAGACACACTTATCCATTAACAATGTAATGTAATTAGAAATTTAATTTTCCTTCATGTCAATTGACAGTCTATGATGGTACATTGTATCCTCTTACAAGCACGAATACAACAAACAATATACCCATTGAAATCATTGTTTCTATTTGCATTGCTTCTATCAACAACATTAGTAGGTACAAGTTGAGATACATAGGAATGATAATGATGAATTAGTTGATTACTACTAACATTATAGAGATATTCACTTGTACAAAATATATCTATCAAAAGTGGGGAATACATTTTCCAATGCATTTTCTTCCACTTGTACAAAAAATATATGGACTCATGGTAGGCAACAAAGGTTAGTGCAGGCATCCCCACTACAATCATTGTCACACTCATCAGAGTCACAATGAGTTGTTTTCCACTCTTCATACCTCCAATTTTCAAGTTCTTCTAGCTAGCAGGTCAACATCATCCCACCATGCAAGAACATTTTCAGACAAACTAGGCCATCTAGCCATCTGGAGGTGGGTGTACGACCAAGGTAAATTCGTGGTACATTCCAAGGTAGTCTCTCCATGGAATTACGGGAGATTTTCTTTGATCCATCTTCTTGTAACCACATCTGTACATGTGAGATGTGAATCCATGATAAGAAGCACTACCATCCCAGACGTAACAAACATGTCTATCACTTCCATGTTTCTTCATGACCATTCACCACTGAAGATTCACAATGTCAATTGCTTTACTCTATTATGCGCATCACAAATTTTGTCATTGTAATGCACGCATTGTGTAAGCAACCGATCGACTTCCATTGTTGGGATGTGTGTAATAGTGTCCACATTTGTTGTTTCCAAGCATCCATCTACATAATATTAAAATAATATTGCATACAAAAAACATATTCATAATATATCTTGATGCAGAAGCTATTTTTCTTCAACGAGAACTAATGGAAATTTAAAAAAATAGGGATTTGAAGAAGTGGACATCTATGAACAACATAGATGTAAACTACATTTTTTTAAAACAATTGTTTATACAAATTCTTGATATTGAATCCCCACTATTTAATTCCTAATACAAATTACTGATACAAATTCATAGATGTAAACATTGTAATGTAAAACAAAAGGGGTTTTGAAAATAGAGTTTACCCACAAATTACCTTTTTGGTGAAGTGTTGGTGTTGGTACTAGTGACGGATTATATGAAAATCAATAGCCCTTGTTCTCACTCCCTTTCCTCTCTTTCAACCTACTCTTATATGATGCCCACACAAGGAGTTTAAAAAATGTAAAAGTGGACATCTATGAACAACATAGATGTAACCTAAAAAATTATAAACAATTGTTTATAAAAATTCTGATATTGACTCCCATGATTTAATTACTAATAAAAATTACGATACAAGTTCACGATACAAATTATTGATAAAAATCCATAGATGTAAACATTTTAATGTAAAATAAAAGGGGTTTTTAAAACATAGTTTTTTTGGTAAATGGTGAAAATGAGGGTTTTGAAAGGACCCACATCCTTTTAAAAAAATCCTAAATGGCTAGATAAAACAATTAAACATAAAGAAAGAAAGCAAGGTGAGCCAAAAACCAAAAATGAAAACCGGAGGGCAAAACCCAATTACATCGAGTAGATTTTCTTCACAGAGTCTGTTGCCTCCATGGTAGCCGTAGAAGCATGTCTTTCATCCAGATTATCAACAAGCTTGATCAAGTCAAGGCGGTCCGAGTTGATACTTTCCCAAGTCTTATCAATGTAGAGCTTCCAACTCTTGATGACAGAGAAAGCCATGTTGAGCTTCCCAAAATATTAAGGACAATGTCACTATCTCCATGTTCATGCTAAGTGGTTAAATAAGGATGTTGTACATTTTTGGAGCCACATTCTTATCATCCATGACAATGTCAAATTTCTCCCCCATAGGAGAAGGGGAATCGGGGTAGACTAAGGAAATCCCCAATAGAACCTCGTGAAAGCGAGTCATTAGGGCAAAGAACCGAGGGACCGATAAGAGAAACCAAAGACACCAAAACAACGCAAGAGGAGACGGAAAAGGGTCGAGTGGGAGCTACGAGAGGGAGAGGTGAAGAATCAAGAGGGACCGAGGAACTAGGAAAATCATAGAAGTCCTTGACTCACAAAGGAGTGGTGAAGAGGAAGGGGGGCGAGAAGGGAAAGGAAGCAAAGGGGGATGCAACATTCGACCAATGATGAGAACATTGAAGTAAAATTCGAGGGAAGGTTAAGGCGGTAGAAAGGAGGTCGAGTTAGGGTAGAGGAAGAGGAAGGACACTAAGGCGTCTCGAAGCACCAAGCTAGCGGCGATGTTTCCCCAATTTGGGAGGGAAGCAATCGATGTCAACTAGAGAAATAGAAAAAGAAAAGAGGAGGTAAAGCGGTTTGTGATGAAGAAGAGGACCTTCCTCTTTGAAATCCAATTAGAGAGAAAGAACTAAACAATGGAACAAAAAATAACCCAAATTCACATGTTTTCCGTGGCACAAATGAGAAAGCAATAAGATTTGCGAGCCGTATATCATCTTGTATCTACCTTTAATGTGAAGTAGCACATAAGCTACTCTACAACTCTATCCTATGGATGAGTAAGAGAATCCCTCTCGTATTTTGACCGATATTTTCTCAATATCTCCCCATTATTTAAAAATCTTATCTCTTAGATAGTTCCACCCCTTAAGCACCAATGTTTCCCTTAATAACACCACTAGTATTAAGCTTGAGCCAACCTTTTGGAGGGGGACCAAGAAGTGTTCACTTTGACTACAACCAATTCAGTGTTGTAATTGGTATCATCATTTGCTTAATCCAGAAGCTATAGGACATAGATTAATTTTACTCGCTTATGCTTCATCCAATTGTAGTTGTTCAAGTTTTCTGCGTGACTAGAAATAATTCCAGAGAAAACTTGTCCCATATCACGAGCCTTCTCCTTAAAGATATGCATGTTTCTTTTTTTTTCTAGATACCCCATAAAGTGTGGGGTAGTAAAAGAGACCAAGCAAAGAGATTATAGGATGCTTGTAGGAAAAACACCACTAGGAAAAATTCTCCATGAAGAGAGAAGGAAAAACCTAGAAAAACTCTATATTAGAAAGGAAGCAGACTCTAAAGGGAGTGAGAGAAGCTAAAATGAAGTAAAAATGGGCCATGCTTTCCATAGCATTAAGGAAGAGGATGTAGCGGGTGGGAAGAGAAAATCCCCTATGTTTTAGATTTTCCCCAAAGAGAATAACATCTTGAGGGGAGAGCCAAGAGAAGAATCTAATTTGAGGTAAAACTTGAGGATATCGGAGATTTTAAGAGGGACCACAAGGAGGGTGATCTTTTGACAGATAGGCCGATTTGACCAAGAGAGTCACTAGTGGGGAAGATGGCCAAATACGCACATCCTAGGAATGAGAAAAGGGAATATACTAAGTGGAAATGACCATTTTAAGACAATTAATGTGTTGTAACTAAATGAAGTTGCATCCATCCCAGAAGGAATATGCCAACAAGGTTTATTATCTTTCTAAGCTCCAAAATAATCTTTAACCTTACAATCAAATAGAGTAGAAAGTTGATTTTTGATCGGGTTCCACAAGGGGTCCCTCGTAGAGGCTTTTCCCCTAACCACCAATCATTTCAAAAGTTAATGAGCATACCATCCCCTAAGCTCCACCTAGTACCAAATTGAAGCGAGAGATTGAGAGTTGGTTATAGAATTCCATATAGCCAAGCCACGTGAAATTTATGAAGATAGAAAACCTCCGGAGGGGGAGGTATTTATATATTATAAGTTGAGCCCATGGGAAGTGATCAATAGATGCAATAACCCAACCCAACGTGGCTAACATGGCTTCATTCATATCAACAACTCTTCAAGTCTCAAACCCCTAAGCATCCATAGGTTTACAAACCTTATTCCAGGAGACTAAGTGAACCCTTTTGCACTCTTCAGTGCCCACCAAAGGAATTTTTTTGAATTTTTTTATGTGAGAGGCCACCGAAGAGGGAATTTTATGTAGAGACATGAAGTAAATAAGAAGGCTTTGAAGGGAGGTTTTAACTAGTCAGTTTGATACTGGCTTGAGGAGTGAACCTTTCCAACCTGCTATCTTTTACGAAAGTGTTTAATAACCGAGAGTCCAAAGAGATTTAGTTTTCTTGCCCTTTAAGAGGGAAAGCCCTAAGTAGGTGGAAGGGAGGGTTTTATGCTACAACCAAAGATATCAACAATTTTCTTTGTCTATTTTCCGTAGTATGTATAAAAGCTATAAAACTTTTGGAAAAATTGATGAGTTGTTGAGAGGCCATTTAATAGCGATCTAGAATCCTTTTCGAGCTCTAGCTTCCACCACCAAAGTTACACCCAAAGAAGAGTGTCATCGAGATAATTTACTATGAGTGGTCACGGGAACCTCGTCGTAATCTTGATCCTAGAAACAAATGTTAGCATGGTTAATAGCCTCAAGAGCCACGCTCAAAGAGTCACCATAAGGATGAATAAGAAAGGAGAGAGTGGGTCTCCTACACGATGCCTCTATTATTAGTAAAAACCTTATTGAAATACTATTCACAAGAATGGAGAAGTGAGGGGTGGAGATGCAGCTAGAGATCTAGTTACACCATTTATCATAGAAGCCAAATATTTTGAGGACTCTACAAAGAAAAGGCTAGTACTATGTCAAAAGGATTTTTGCATATATAACTTGAGAATCAATCCTTTTGTTTTAGAGTGATAAGCCAAGTGGATGGCTTCATGAACAATAATAACTCCTCCTTGAATCAACTTGCCACTAAGAAAACCATTCTATTGTGTAGAGATCGATTATTCATAAAAGGCTTTAGCCTCCTCACAAGAATTTTGGTGATAATTTTATAAGTAGTGTTTTAAAGACTAATCAGTGAAATTTAGAAATCAATTTGGATCCCATATTCTTGGGAGCTTAAGTAATGAAGGTTTTATTCCAATATTTTAAGAGAGAGTCATTAACTTCAAACTTGTTGACAACCTCGATCGGATCTTGTTTGATAATACCCAAAAATGTTTGGAAGTAGGCAACATGAAAACCATTAGGGCCTAGGGATTTGTATCCTTTCATGCTAAAGACAAACCTTATGAATTTCTTCAACAAAAAAAAATAATGAGTAATCTTTTCATTAATTTCATTAGAAACAATCCGGGTATATGCTACAACATAACAAACATGTCAATCTCATTAGGAGGACTTTCTTCCTTAAGAAGGTTTGTATAGAAATTTACAATTTCAAAGAAATATCATCTTTAGAATTCAAAAGGCTACCATCCATCAATAAAATTTATTTGATTTTATCTTTGCTTTTATGTTTGCAAGCTGTAGCATGAAAAAAATTGTATTGTGGTCTCCTTGATCTAACCAAAGATCCCTAGATCTTTATCTCCAATAAATTTCCTCCTCAACAAGAGTATTATGATATGCACTAAGAATATTTAGTTCTTTCTAAGATAATCATGAGTTCTTCCACATATTTCAATGTTGGAAGAAATTTTTGAGATCTTATGGGAGAGAAGAAGTTTTCTTTCTCTAATATCCCCAAAATTTTACCTTTCCAAATTTTCAGTTGCTTTCTTGAAAAATTGAGTTTCTTGGAAAACTTGAACATAGTTGAACCATGTATGTTCACCACCATCATTCCTCAATCTAAAAGGTAGGTTCTTTGATTTTTGAAAAGTATACTGCACTTAAAATTTAAAGGGCTATGATCTAATACAACTTTGGGAAGGGAGCTCGAAAAAAAATTAGGAAAATGAGATAACCAATCCATAGAACCAAGAATTCTATCCGCCTAATTTGAATTTGATTAATACCTAATCTTCGATTCATCCAAGTAAAGGAGGCACCATGGAGATAAAAATAAAAAACTCACCTTGACGGATGAAGTTGGCAAGGGAATCCATACTTTGCACGAACTCGCTTAGGGTACCACCTTGATTTTCGAGATGGATAGAAGGGAGAGTTGAAGTCCCCTACGATGAGCCATGATAAATGTTCTGCAATTATTAATGAAGTCAAGAATATCTTTCCATATGATTTCTCTCTGAGGCTCCATCTTGGGTGCATACACATTTATAGCAGTCTAACCTAAACTAGAGTCAATTTCTTAAAATGAAATTCCCATAAAATGGGGGATTTTGATAATACATTCTCCAAAAAGAACCTTCAGTTCCAAAAATACAGAGGCCCCGAGTTTCCCGAGGATTCTTGAGATGAAATGGATGTTGACCATATCTTAGGAAGGATGAGATCTTCCTTTAGCTTAGTTTCTTGTAACATGATTATGTCCGGGGAATGTTTTAACCTCATATCCTTAAGGACTATTTTCTTCAGGGGAGCATTGATTCCCCTTATATTCTAGGAGAGAATCTTCATTTTTTGGATTTAGGTTTACCCCCACCATCCATAGTGAGAGTACCCTGTACACCTTGAGCAATATTTTGGGTTGTCTCTATCGACACTTAGTTTGATTGGTATGTCTCCCTCTCTTGCTATTGGTACCAATATCACCATTTATCTTAACTTTTTCTTTGTGTATTCCTAGTTGGACCACCATCCTCCATAACCAAGGGGGAAGGAGAGGGAAAGGATGAGCCAATATCTAAGCAGATAGATGGAGAAGAGGAGGAAGGTGGGGAGGAAAATATCTCCTCGAGAGGTGCGGAGGGAAGAAGGGATATTCTAACCTCAAGCCGGGGTCATGAGAGAGTGAAGCGAAGGTGAAGAGGGAGGAGTGGAAGCCTTAACCACATGGGGACTAGAGGCGGTTTTCGGGGGGAGTCTCAATGATGGTATTTCACCTTCCTCTGAAGGGGATGTAAAGGGGTTAGAAGTACTCACTTACGGAATAGATTTGGGAACATATTTATTTTTCAACTTAGGCAAAATAGATAAGGGCATTCTGTTTTAGGGGCCGATTTCCTAGGGCAAGTCGGGGCCTGTGTCCAACGCTCTTACAAATAGAACAATTGTGTGGAACATATTTGTATTCAATAGGTTGAGACCAAACTTTGAAGTCTAAAAAAGATAAATGGATTTGGGAAGAGGGAAACTAACATAAACGTTTACACAAAATCTAGCATGAATAAGCCTAGATTTAGCTTTGATGGTTTGGTCAATAGCTATATAGGGATCCAAAGATAGAGCTATATCTTCAATGACAAAGATATCCCTAAACTCGAGTGGAAGATCCGGAAGGAAAACCATATAATTGTTTGTGTCATTGTTTCCGTGTGAGGATTAAATCCCAACGTCCACTTCTTGGGAGATAGAAGTCATGTCTACCAAGAACCACAAACCACTAAGGAGTGCAAGGGTGAAATATTCCTTAAGACTAAAGATGAGTAGGATGAAGCCATTTGGCATAGCCACAATCTCTAGGGGCCCACTTAATGCGTGAATTTTTTGAATTTCCTCGAGGGGAGAGGTCCCCTTGATTTTCCAATCAATGATAAGTCCCTCGAGGAAGAGCAACATCCATGACCCGAGAAGGAATCTATAACGTTAGTGTCCCATCCAACACTTACAGCCTATAACTTGACAGAGTGAGTCACCTTAGGTGATCCAACTACAACTTCTTTCCAAGACACATTGGGAGTACAAGGAACATAAGTGTCAAGAGGATTAGTGGTCGGACCAGTAAGTGTCCATCATAAGGCTCAAAGGAAGAACTAGAAATTTCAAAAAAATTGAGCATCACTTTGGTTATTTATGCGCACTTGACTAAAAGGGTTTTAGTAAACCATGGTAAGAGTCAAACCGAGAGATGTAGCATAGAAATCATAAGCCTAACACTACGCCTCACAACACACCTTTGTCACACCACTCATTTATATCTCCACCCTTAAAAGGGTTTTGGTAAACCATGGTGAGAGTCAAACCGAAGACGTAGCCCGGGATCATAAGCCTAACACTACGCCTCACAACACACCTTCATTGCCAACTCGACTATCCTCCACCCTTGTTTTTAAAACATACTA
>CM031243.1:17862976-17914635 GCA_018340775.1 Taxus wallichiana var. yunnanensis
TCTTCTTTTGACTTAAATCACACCCTTAGAAGCTTATTCCTTTCACCTTTCAATTCCCACAATATTTTACTTGGATAACTACAACCACCCCACACTAAAATTATGTGCAGTCCTCTATGCATAAACATTCTTCACATAGTAATTAGCTTCATGCACGCAAGTGCACTTATTACACCGAACAATAACTAAATTGGTAAAGCATAATGAAAATGAAGGAAATACATTAATTAAATTCATAATAGAAAACCTAATCTAAATGGCAATATTTCCTTATTACAAACACCAAGAAGACTTATTTATAGTAGGGCTTCAGCCTACTCCCGTTAAAGTAACCGGGTAGCCATGTTCCATCAAGTGCTTCTAACTAGAAAACACTTGATTCAAGTATGTAAGTGATGACATATGGCCCCAACTAATGTACTTTGAGTTTGCATGGATGGCATAAGAAAATAGAGTCATAAAGAAGTACCATTTTTCCAACTTGCTAACTTCTTATCGTTTACATTTATGTCATACCATGCTTTCTGCCTCGGCCTTTTCTTGCTTCTAACTCCAACGTGCTATGGATCATTACTCATCTAGCTGAATCATCTTTTCAATCTACTCTTCTAAAGTGTGCTCGTTAGCTAGACCTCTAGTGCATGCAATGCACAAAGAAGGTAACATAAATTCTATAGGGAGAACGGCTTCCGTGCCAAACACCAACTAAAATAGTGTGGCTTTGTTCAATCTCTTATAAGTGGTTCTATATACCCAAAGAACATCGACACTTTATCATCCCAATCCTTTCTTCTAACATCAAAAAAATTGTCAATATCTCTGTCTCAAAATCTTGTTGAAAGCCTCGGTAGTTTCATTTGCACGAGGGTGGTAAGGTGTAGTCTTATGGTGGGCAACCATAAACTCATCTAATAGAATCCTTATGGTTTCATTTAAAAAGTGTGTACCCCTATCACTTTTCAAGCTTAAAGGACATCCATATCTTGTAAGAACATTCACCCATAGAAACCTAGCTGTTGTTCTATTGTACAGGTCCTTCGTAGGTGTTGCTTCTACCCACCTAGTGAGACAATCAGTACAAGAAATGATATAGCGTGACCTAGTTCTACATGCGGCTAGCAAAATAGGTTGTATAAAATTAATGGCCCATTTCTCAAATGGTTCTGCACTGATAATAGGTCTTAGTGGCATTTCATCTCTTTGTCCTAGTTTTACTAGGCACTGACAATGGTCACATGCCTTACAATATTCTTTACAGTATTTATACAATGTCTCCCACCATAATCCAGCAAGTAGGATTTTTCATATTGTAGCATCACTTGCATAGTGGCCACCTGCAATACCACCATGTGCCTTTTCCATTATATCCTTGTGCTCATGCTCTAATACACAATGACGTAATGCTTCATCTCTACCTAACTTGTAGAGGTCACCATTGATTAACATAAATGGTGCTTTGCGCATATGGCAAGTTGTTTCTTTTCTAATGCCTTCATTCCTTATGGTGCCACACTAGTCCATAGAAAGACAACAATGTCTTCTAATTCTAATGGTGTGCATTATAACCTATATAATTGTGCATCTGGCATGGTTTCTTCAATTGTCTGTGCTTCTTCTCCTAAGTGAATTCTAGATAAGTGGTCTGGTCTAGAGTTACTTTTCCCTGGCTTCACCACAACTGTGAAGTCAAACTCTTGAAATAGGAGTACCCATTTGCATATGCGCCCTTGTAAGATGAGTTTGTTCACCAAATACTTCAATGTCATGTGATCTATATAAAACATGAATGGTGTTGCTAATAAGTACTATAGAAACTTGTGCAATGCATAGATCATTGAAAAAGCTTCACGTTCTATAGTTGTATAATTTTGTTCAACAAGAGTCAGCTTCCTACTAGCAAAGAAAATTGGATGATCTATAATACCTTCTCCAAGTTGAGCTAACACAACGCCAATGGCCATGCCAAAGGTGTCCACATGCACATGAAATGGTTTATCCCATGAGGAAAATGTAGAATGGGCGTGGTAGTAAGTTTCTCCTTTAATATCTCAAACGCGCATTTACTACGGTTCTCCCTAATAAAATGTACCTTTCCCTTTTAGTAATTCTTCCAAGGGTGCAACAACTTTGGCATACCCTTTGATGAACTTCTGATAATATCCTATGTGACCCAAAAATCTACACACCTCACTTTGATTGGTAGGTGCTTCCAGACCTATAATGATTGCAACCTTAGTTGGATCAACCAGCAAACCTTCCTTATAGATTATATGTCCTAGCAGTATTCCAAAAGGTGTAGAAAATATGCACTTCTTTATGTTCAAAGAGATACTTAATTGTTTGCATCGTTCAAACATTAAGTGTAGATTATCATAGTGATCCTTAACAATCCCATATATTGTCTAATCATCGAGGTAGATCTGTAAGAAATTGTGAATAAAATCTTTGAATGCCCAAAACTATGCGCAAGAATATAGCAGGCACATTTTTCAATCCAAAAGGCATCACAAAGTATAAGAAAATCTACCCCATTCGGTAGTAAAATTGTCTTTTCTGATCTTCTTGGGAATTCAAACCCGATGATACCTAGAAAACCCATCGTAAAGGAATAGATTTCGCGCCTTGTAACTCCTTCTAGTATTTCCTCAGTAAATGGCATAGGAAATGGATTTGTTACACATGCAACATTCAGCTCCCTGTAGTCCACACATATTCTAATTTGTCCATCCTTCTTGATATTGATCACCATTGGACTAACCCATTCTAATTCATCAAAGGGCTTGATAATTCCATATTTCAACATGTTATCAATCTCTTCTTTGACCTTTTCACACAAATTGGGGTTCATTCTATAAGGTCACTTTCTAACTAGGTGTGCACCATCCTTAATATTTATCTTCATTTCCCCAAGTGATTCATGAACACCTTTAAGTTCATGATACCCTTGAGGGAATAAGTCCTGTAATCCCGTCGGAACTCAATAATATTTTCCACCTCCGAGTCTAACTAGTAGTCTACAATTATGGCCTCCTTAGGCTCATCCTCTGATCCTATATTGACCTTCTTTGTCTTCATGGGTTCGTGACAGGCATGAATACCCTTTTCTGCACTATCCAAGACCTCGCGCACCCCTTTTGAATGTTCAATATCCAAGTTCTCAACTTCCTCATCATCCACGATGTACACCATCTTTCCTTTTTCTTTCTCAAGGCAAGCACATTCAAGCAATATGGAGTCTTCTCCTTCTTCTTTAAAACATGCACCTGATTTTTTCTCGCTAAATAATTCCTGAATATGCTCTTCTACCTTTGCACTATCTCCCATAGTTAAATGATTGACAAATTTTAATGCTTCTTCTACTAGAGGCTTAGTCGAGAAGTAGTCAAAGGTATGGATCATTCCTGCAGTCAAATTCTACCAATTTCTAGTCTCTTAATGTAGTTCTGCATATACATACCAAGCACGTGTGCATCCTTGTAGAGTAGAATACAATCTATACACCCATATTGAAGGTGGTAATGCTTCATGTCCCACTGTCTAAAGTCTCTCACACTATTGAATGTGATGCTAAATAGGTTTATCACCATTATAAGTGCAAATTTTTGTAGGTGTATTGCTCCTTAAAAACCTAGTAGATAGGGAAACTCCAATCTCCTCCCATTCTATAAGATTATCTCTCACTACTACCCACCAAGCGCTACTATCCTACGCAAGGTATATACTAACATATCTCTTCTCTTAATTTGATTTGTTGACTGTGCTTCCATGGCTTTCAAAATGGTAGGAATATCTTCTACCCCAATATACCAAGGTATTGCACTACCTATCCGTCGAATAGAATGAAGTACATTCTTGCGTGCACCCGTGATTTTTACCTCACACCATAATAGTTCATATATACCAAGATCCCAATTATCACAAGAAATACTCATATTATCACTAATAGAATGAGAATATTCCCACTATAGGATGCCCTCCTTTGATGGCTCATTGACCTCTGGGTCCTGAATAGTGCGTACATAGATTATGTTTAAGTCCTCCTCACTCGGATCCTCAACATATGGTGTAGACTTCTCATCTGTCAAAGGTATCACAACCCTTTCCTCCTTGTTCTCAAAGCTGATATACCCCTTATTGAATCTCAAATCAGCATTATTTGCATAACACAAAGGGCATCCAAGCAAGCACGGAAAATTATCCTTCTACAAGTGTTAATACCTCAAAATCACCAGTGAATTTGACCCCTTGTATGGTTATAGATGCATCCTTCAAAACTCCTATGGGAGTGGCCTTAGTCCTATTTGCCATAAACAACACATTAGATTATGGCAATAATGGAGGTCTCCCCATTTGTACCCTTACATCTAAAGTAAGCACATTGACTTACTCGCACCTATATCAATCAAAATATTTCTCAACATCCATCCATCTACAACAAAGATTCGAGTGATCTCTTTATCATACTCAATGCTATCGGGGGAATATTTGCATGCGTGGGATCTTCCGTCTGGTCTCAATAATTGTGCACGGAGTGTTCCCTTTTAACCAACCTCCTAACAATGGAATGATGTTCTCCTGGCTCAACATTTTACACACTTCTCTCAGATCATTGATATCAGTTTGGACTATCTCTTATGCTTTCTTCTGCTCCTTTAAGTACTGTATCTCACCTTGAAGATTCCTTAGCACTTCCATGGTATCCTGATAAACCTCCTTCTGATAGGTAGGATCTGGGTACTGGGCATGAAGGACATCATCCTTAGTGATGGTAGGTTTCTATTGTAATGCCTCTCTTGTGCGTGTTGCTTCAGCTCATGTAGTAATATTCATAGTTAAGGCCTCATGTTCTGGTGCTATCTTGGGCATCCACTGATTTTCCTTCGCATGTTGGATCCCAACCATCCCTATGCCTTTGTTTTCTTTCTTATGTTATTTACGAGATTCTCATATGAGTTAGGGCACTCATCATAGCTATGATTATTTCCACATAAATAACATGTAAAATTCTCAGGGACATTCGTGTCTATAGTGCTCGGAGATCTACATGTATAACATGTTCTACGAGGGAACTCAACTCTTCCTCCACCGCAACCTCATCCTCCATATCCACATCCTTTTCCATGACCTTCTTCAAAATGGCCCTCATTCCTGTCATAGTACAGTTGATTATGATCCCGATCCTAGTGCTCATTATTGTTCTTAGAGTTATCCGTTACACTTGTCTATCATACCCCAATGTCTATAGCATCATGGATCTGACCAATCAATCGACAATCCTCGGTATCATGGGTCGTGGACCTACAAATTTTGCAAAAGAAGGATACATTCTTCCTTATTACACACTGTAACAAAGGACAATGGCTAGCATCATGATTCAAATGACATATTTCACAGTCTAATAGCAATGAACGTATATATATATATATATATATGTGTGTGTGTGTGTGTGTGTGTGTGTGTGTGTGTGTGTGTGTGTGTGTGTGTGTGTGTGTGTGTGTGTGTGTGTGTGAGGAAACTATCCTTGGTGTGACCTTCCACTTCACAATCATGTAGACCAAATTCTGAGCGCGTTTCACCTGCTTTGAATTGGCTAATAACTTATCTAACTATTTTACCATGGCTACAATTTGTGCCTCTAAGAATGGACTAACACCAGTGTCAATGCTCCTAACTGCCTCAGCACATAAAGTTGCTTCCAGTTCTTCACGCGGATTGGTATATGTCTTATGTGACAACACTCTTCTAAATGGTGTAATCAATCCTTCAACAAACCATTGTGCATGTTGGCTGGTGTGAATATCATAAGATAGTTTAGATAGAAGTTTCTTAAAGCAGGCATCATAATCATATACACTCTCAGTAGTACCATGTTTGATATCTTTGAGCACATTGATACTTTTCTGCTCAAACTCCAGGATATAGAACTCTTTTCTAAAAGCATCCTTCAATGTTGCATAATCCACGCAAGTTTGATCAAGGTCAAACTTCCTATACCAGCTATGTGCACATCCCTATAATGTAGTAGCAAATTGACTTGCCTTGCACTCAAAAGCCATGATCCCTTTCGCGCACCATAATATTTCACACATGTGTACATGCTCAACAACATCCTCTATACCTCTATACTCCGGAAGACGAAGAGACATCTCCATATAAATATTATGGGGTTGGTGCGGACCTTTCCCACTTGATCCAAAACCTCTTGTGTTTCCCCTACCTCCAAAACCACCAGATCCACCAGAACTAGAACCACCTATTCCTTATAATCCTCCACCTGTAGGCTGGAATATGACCTATATATGTACTCCCCGTGCTCGGCGGTAGTACTATACTGAACTCCTACAATCTGTGAGGTAGTTCCACTTCGAGAGGTGAATCCAACATTCTATGTGCTCACATTCTATGTGGATGATATGCCTGAAAATGTTCCTCCAAATAACATTGAATTCATTTGTACTACCATTGATGTACTTACTCTCTGACTTAATTTGGTTCTCCTATTTCCCAAATTCACTTGTTGATTACTGATCGTACTAGATACTAGAAAACCAAGCGCAATGGCTAGGTCACCAGGTGGATTAAGATGCATGCCCGCGGCCCAGGTAGTCTTTACTAGCGCACTTATATGTGAAGGTAAGGGGGATATTTGTCATGTTTTCCAAGCTGGGGGATTTCCTAATGCTCTGACTCTATGTTTTCTACATGAGCTTTAAATTCTTCACGAGCCATATCTCTCCTCAATGCCATACTTTCTACAATGGTACACTACTTCTCTATCTCCCTCTCACGTGCCTCATTATACTTAAGTCACCTTTCCTCTCTCTGCCTTTCTGCCGCTAGGTCTGCCATCTTTCACCAAACCTATTCCTACCCTTATGCATGGTGAAGTTTAGTTAGCCATCGGTTTACTCTCCGAGTTCAAATTTAACCTCAAGATCTAAATCGCCAGTGGAATACCTTACAAATATGCTCCTCTTGGATACCGCAAAAACTAGAATTTAGATACTTCCAGGAAAGAATATGTTGAAATTTAATATTCTAGAATATAACTATTTAGAACACCACGAAACCATGTATCTACAGTGCAAGTCCAGATCAGCTCGGCATCATAAAGAGCCTAAAATTATTCATGTGTCCAGACAAGTGCGTGATACCTCCAATTCTGCTTAGATGCATAAGCAATTAGTGGCTCGTATAATTCTACTAGAAAGATGGTAAAAAATCTCTCATATAAGCTATCATACAGATTATGTTCTACCCAACTGTGTGCGTTAAACGAGATCCAATGTTGAACCGCCATGCATATTCTTCCTCCAGATCATGTATCCACTCCTCAACACTTTCTAGAGTTAACTAGTACGTCTTCATTGTGAACCATCCTGAAAACAACTGAAAAAGAGGTCCCACTAACGGAACCAATGATGCAGCCTAGAATTTACTAGATAACACCCTAAACACGCTGGCACATCACTCATCCTAGACTGAGCACTCACCCAAAGCATGCAAAGGTACCAGGTCCCTCTTTAGGGTTTTTGTAGCAAGATGTTAGTGTGATGAAAGAAGAAACATATATATCCATAACTAATCCATCATTATATAATGCATGTCATATTCAAATCTAGGAAAGAACAAGCTTAAGCAATAATCATGATTGAATCAAGAACATGCACTACTCAATTACACATAGGAATGACACTTAGATTCAGCCAATATCTTCCATCTATTATTAAACATGGAAGCTCCTTACAATAATGGAAATATATATCGATGTGTGCATGGATCTAATACGGTAATCCACTCATATGCACATATCTCTTTATGCTTACCTCTTACACTCTACATATACATATATCTCTATACTACTATGTGATTCACATCATATATAAATGGTGGGGACTTTCCCTTCACCGTTTATCTATTCCAAAAATAGGTTGCATGCTACGAATAGCCATGCGTCATTTACATGCATAGCCACACATGCAAGTGTGCTATATATAGACCTTATAGTTAACTGAAGTGACAATCCTATTCTTAGCTCATATCCATGCAAAACTCTTCGATCCGATCCTCTAAAGATAGACAATGTGTGGAGCACACATATCTGCTTCATTTATGTGCTCTGCACGCCATCTTCTAAAAATAGATCTTCATGCTCAAAATCAGCTAAGTCCCGAAGTTGAACTTGCCCTCTACGTGCGGGTTCTTCCCCGTCCCTCTGTGCCTTTGATATGGGCCTTCTCTCTTGTGCGGACTTCTTGTGTGATCTCTAACAAGTATTCTCTTATCAACACATCCTAATTTGAGATCTCATAAAATGTAGCTAATTAAGCACCCCACAACACCTTTATTTTTTAGTTGATGAAAATATGTCACTAGATTTTTAGAAAAGGGTAAAAAATTATTCAATTGTTGTAGAGTATATTCCATTAGTTAATCTGCCAGGAGATTGTTTTTCTAATATATCTCATAATTTATAGACACCACCCACCATATCAACCTTGAAGATCTACCCAAATGTTTGAAGATTCAAATATTATAGTAAGAACAAGTATAATATCATAAGTATCTAATCAAGTGAAATAATCAAGGCAATGCATATGCAACTGGGGGAAGGAGAAATATTTCTTGTATCAACATCATAGGTCATCAACTTTGAGAACTACACTTCGTGAAGTAGCATTTATAAATTGTCAACAATTGGGAAAATATTTTTGAAGAGGAGGGGCATGTTATGCCCTTAAACCTAGGTCATATATTGGATATGTATAGCCAATATGTTGCTAACATAACCTTTTACCATGTCATATAATATTTTTTTATGCTTTCATGTTCTTATTAGGTCGAGACTTGGTGTTTTAAATATCATAGTAGGGTATTATAGGAGTTAGTAACTAATATATGATCATCATATTGATAACTTGAGTCTTATTGTATGGTTTGGAGGTTTTCACCTCAAATTCAATAAGTCATTATACTTCAATATTGTGATCATTTCTCTATATTTTTGTGTTCCTTGGTATTGATACTCAAATCTATCTAAATAGATTCAATACCAATTAACATGTTTAATCCACAAAACTCAAATTTCAATATTAATTCCTATTTCAATTCTCATCACTTTGCATTAGATATACCAATAATAGGTGTTATGATTTATTCCTTAAGATCAAAGAAAATTTTGAAATCAACATTATTTTATACAATACATTAAGACTCCTACTAATAAATCATTTCTTAACCCAATTCTCATATGTATGTGTGTACTAACCCCTTTCTTGAAAATGCAAAAACTCAAAATTGTGAGAATTATCTCATGTTTCCTCTGCCACAAGCTCATGTTATTAACCCTTGTCTTATTAATGACATTGTTGGAATTATTATAGAGATATAACAAGATATAACTATGATCACATTTTTGGCAAGAATATTTTTCAATTAGACAAATTGGTGGATTTCCACCAATACTCTAAGACTAGGTCCCGCTTGAATGGGGCAGCTCCATTTTATTATTCGTGAATGAAAATGAAAGTATGTGGTTGGCCTAGATGTTAGAGATCCAACAAGGACGCTCCACTAAACCAATGGAAAATTATTGTAATTTCTTGTAAGGGATGAATTTGCTTTGAGTAGGTGGGAAAAGGGAGTGGGGAAATTAAGGAAAGGGTATTAATATTGTAGGTATAAAATCAGATGCCTGCAAATATTAATCAAAACATATCATCACACATAATCAGAAATAAAAACCTTGTTACTAACACCAAGACAAGATGGAATTATGAACATAAAGTCTCATTAATTCCCTCATCAAGAAAATAAAGAAACTCCTTTCTTCTTCATTGATATTTTGGCAAAGTTGTACATTGAGAGGAATGGAAGAACATATGAGAAGGAGAATAGAGGAAATTATCTATCTCTTTTACTTTTCACAAGTAGTTATCTACTCTTGAGCATACAAAATTGACAACCCTTAAGAATGGGGAATTCATTACAATTTATAGACTTGAGAAAGACTCTTCACCTACCCCCCACATGACTTTTCATTTGTCCCTTACAACATGTGACTTTTCATATTCCTAGGAATAGAATTAAGTCCCCTTTTATTAATTAAGGGTGACTTATTACAATGCCAACTATAGTCACATTTAAATGAATAAGAAAAAATAGGAAAAAAAAAATGAAAATTGAAACCCCAACAAAGAAATAGAACATGAAGGAGGGGAAAGGAGGAGAGAAGAGAGAGAAATAAAAGAGAGATAACTAGGTTGATGAGGATGTTGCCCTTTCTGATTCTACTTCATCATCGAAGGATCCTTTCTAATCTCAACTGGAAAAATATCCACTCCTTTTAACTCTCTGCTATATCAGGCCACCACATGTGTAACTTTCTCACTTGAGGAATGCGGACACAACTCAGGGACTTGAGCTTATCGTCTCGAGATGTCATTAATGTTCTTCCTTTTAGCGAACCTAGATTGATGTTTCATTACAATTCTTTAAGTTATGGCTTTAATCTCAGTGAGAGACTCCACTATATCCTCATTGAAAGACTCCACTATATCCTCATTGAAAGAATAGGGGTTCCTAGCTTCTTTCTTGACATACTCCTCAAATGGATTCAACAATTATTCCGTTGAGGAGTTCTCGTCAATCATGGGCACTCCAAGCTTTTGTATTCTAGCATTGACATCATCTTTCAGTTTGGAGGCATGCTCCTCATTTGAGTCTAAATAATCAATATCTTGATTCAAAATTTCATACCAAGAGACAAGAGTCCTTTCCCAAACACGTGACAAGTTCTCAGATGGAGAATTAAACACTTTCCTATTTACCAACACCTAAGAATGAGCCTCTCCCATTTCAATCACCAGTGGATGTACTTGATCCCAATGTTCTTTTTCTTTCTCCATTTCTTCCTCGTTATATAGACTTTTTGGAATTCCTACACATATACTTCTATAGTGAGATCATTTCTTTAAGAAGCACTTTCCTTTCTCCATGATCTTGTTCACCCATTGTCACTAGCTCGTCCTTGCATGGTGAAACCTTACATTTTTTGAATGGACTCGGATCAAATATACTTGATGGGAGTAACTTATTCAATTGGGAGAGATGAAGAAGCATTTGGGTCTATGAAATGTTGCACGTATGAGGTGAGTTTTTGTACATGGTCCTCTAACTGATCAATTTTTCTTTGTATTCCTAGTTCCTCATGAGGAAGCGAGTGGAAGACTCCTAAAATAGATCTGCATCTCCCTCATGAGTTATTGGGCCTAGGGAAATGGTGCTCAACTCATATTCAGTCAGGTTCATTTCTTCAATGGGATTGGTTTCCCTTGTCTTGATTGCTTCCACATACTTGATTTCCCATGGAACTAATGAAAAAGCAAGAAGTTGCTTGTGCAAAAAATTTCTACTTCCTTTGACCAATGATGATATCACTAAGAAATCAAGGACTATCACCTATTAAACTGTGTGGGCCTCCTTTATGATCATTTCTTGCATCCAAGGGAACATCTCATATTTCCCAAGCTTGAAAAATAGCATGAATGTTGTTTCCTACTCGGGGTGAGAAGGTACATCTTATGTAAGAGGAACAAGAGTAACAAAGGAAGATGAGAACCTCTCGGACTACTGGGGAACTAAAAGGTGGACTAGATCACTCTCCTCAAGCTCTATTTCTTCCATGGGAACATATATTGATCTAACCTTCTTATGCAATCTCTTGTAGTAGGGGGATTCTAAGTCCACTGCCTTGTGCTTTGAGCTCTCTAAAAAATGAACTAAGCTTGAAGTCATTTCCATGAACTTTGAGGAATAATGATGGGATTCTTGTCTCGGAGAGTGTGTAAATTTATTGATGTAATCAAGGCATCCTTCTTCTTTCTAAACCATTCCTTTGATCTCTTGATGACAACCTAAGTCCACTCACTTATATCTCCCGATTCACGGACACTCCATGTCACCTATGGAAGGGATGAATCCTTCACTTCTTTATAGTCCTAGATCATATAACTTTGTGTCATCATCTTGAATTCCTTCTTTGTACCAGTCAAATTTGAAAATATTCATTTTCCCAATGGTCATCCACATGTGGTCTCTTTCCCTGACTTCAAAATCATCTATGCAATTCACCTAATAATCTTCGATCTGCGAACATGATATGACTCAAGAAGGTGAAAAGTGTCCGATCACTTTTCATGCCAAATTCTGCCCTCGAGGTTTATGAATACAATATTAGGGGTACAAAGGCATCTTCCAGGTGTGCAACATCACCGAAACTCTTGCAAGTGAATATTCCAAGGGATATGGGAAAATATAAATTCTTCCTCTTCCAGTTCTTGAGCTTATTGTGAACATGGGAAAGTTGTCTACATAGCTCAAACAACATGATCCTGTCACTGAGATACCATGGTAGCCTTCATGGAGCAAGATCAAAGTCGATACTCGGATGTAGGAGAAAGTGGCAAAATGTATGAAATATGACCCTTATTTTTTATCAAATAAGCTTCTTGTGGCGAAAACCTTGAGTGAGGATTTCCTTCCAGTATTATGATGGAAAACATTGTGAAGGCATCATTTACCCTTGTGAAATTTTGATTACTCTCCTTCAAGATGAGTTTTGGATATCTTTCAAATGTAAGAAACTTTGTAGAAATATTTTTTGTAAGTGTCAACCCTTTGAATGGTCTTGAGATCTCAAGATCATATACCAAGTATGAGGTCATTGTGAACTTTTTGGAGATAGGTACCTAGAGTAACTGATGATGTAAGTTGTCGTTAATGATTTTCCCCAATCCATTCTCTTGTTTCCTTCAATGATAGTGAGCATGAATAAGGCTATCCAATCTTGGAATTCTTTTAGGGCTTCTTCTCTCATCACCGAATGAGAAGGATGATCACATCTAAGTAGCCTTCATGAAATTCAATATGTGAGAGGGAATTTGGCACGCAAGAAGGATTTCTTACTTGTTTTAACCATGAACCCAATGTGAGGCCCTGAAGGTAGGAGTATATTTTTGACTATTCATTTGTTGTAACATCCTTTGAAATGACATCCATATTGTTCCAACTTGGAATCTGCATGAGTGAGGAATGGCTTTGGGAGCGAGCACTACCAGTGGCTGAGTTATCATCAACTCGTATAATTCGGGTGTCTATCTCATAGTGATGAGATTATGCCAACACCAATTATTTACTCTGCACTAACACTCAATGACCACCTGATGCATACAACCCACTCATGAAAACATTGTCTTCCACTAGATTTCTAGGTGTGCCAAACATTCGATCTTTGAGGTCCTCTAGATCCATGTGAGTGGCATAACTATCCCCCACACCTAAGAGCTTAGATGAGAGAGAAAATACTGGCTCGATACCTAAAAATTGAATTCCATGGTTGATGATGGAACCCCTTCTTTACTGGAATGAGATTTTACTTTTTTAGTAAAAAAATTCATTTTTTCACTTTCGACCATCTTGTTTATTTCCTTGGTTGTTCCCTGTGAACACTTTGCGCTTGAGAGATATGCCCTCTGTGAAAATTAATATTTATAGTAATTTCTTGTATAGAGAATTACTATTTTTGGAAATTTCCCTTCCACACCACTAATTTCAATGAAACCACTTCCACTGGGATAGGTTTATTTTCTCTATCTCACGTTTTTAACTCAATCGATCACCAAAATAGCGAGAAATAAAAAGTTACAAAACTAGGGCACAAAGTATCGATTTATTAAAATATGGTACATGCATGTAATTTTTATCACTTGTTTTCTGAAGGCACCTAGAAATGGTGAATAACACAAAAACCCCACCTCAATTAGTGCACCAATTTGTAAGATATGAAAAAATTTCCTTCGTGCGTTACGAGTCATTTTACAAAAATGCACTGGAGCCTTTAAAAATTTGTAATTTTTATGAAAATCCTTCTGCTATGATCATGGAAATATGTAGGGATTAATTCAAGAGAAAAAATGGAGGTGAAGGATTCTAGAAAAATAATCGTCAAAGTTCCGTAGATTTGGAGCAAAATGGGGGAGATGAAAAAATGGTTCTCATTGGTTTTATATGCTTTAAAGGGGGTGTATTTTTTGACCCCCTTGCCCCTTGAAAATGTATTAAGGGGACATCTAATTTCACTCTATCCCCATGAGGACAAGTGGGGAGCATGCACAAGCGGAGGTGAGAGAGGAAAGGTCTTATTTTCAACACACCTGGAACTAAGTGAGGTCATGTGACGGACCAAACAGGAGCAAGGTGGGGGAAAAAAATTTCCCCTTTGTTCCCTTAGAAAGTGATTAAGGGGGTACAAAAATTCACCTCATCCCCAAAGTGACAAGTTACGGGCATACATGGCATGGAGCGGGGCTAAAAATTTGTTAAAAGGTGCTTACTGGAGCCTCCCAAGGTCATGTGGTGGGTCTAGGAGGTCTAAGGTGGGGGAGAATTTTTGTCCCCCTTATCCCCTTGGAAAGGTATGAAGGGGACACAAAAAAATTTCTCAACCTCATGATTCCACATGGCACTGAAAATTTTGACTAAGGACGGAGCTTGTACCTTGGAGAGGAGCTTGAAAATGACGTTGTCGGAGCTCCCGGAGGACTTTTGGGCACTTCCTTATATGAATTTGACTAAAAATGAATTTTGAGAATAATGGAATGGTTTTCAAAATATTATTCAGCTTGAAACCTACTAAAAATTTCCTTTTAATCGGGATTTCTAGTTGTTTATGTCAAGAATGAGTTGTGGAAAGAAATACATAGGACTTATGAAAAATTTGAAAGTACCACCGTGTAGAGAATTCAATAATAATTCCATTGATATCTTGTTTTACCTCAAACTCATTATGGAGCTCCCAGAATCATCTTTCAAATATGAGGTGCTTTTTCACATTAGAAGTTCCTTTACCCTTAAAACCCACTTTTGTTGAAGTTCTTCTTTGAATCTCTAAATCTTTCCTAAATATTCCTAAATCACTTGCACAATGATATTATCTCATTAATACAACTCCATGATAAATTTATGGCTTTAAATATACTCTGAAGAATATGCACCATCCTTAGAAAGGCTAAAAAAATCCATTCCTGATCTTGTTGAAAGAACCTCCTTCAAAGACAGGTCTCAAAAGAAACTTGTGAGCTTGTTTTCATATATCCAACACATGGGTAAGGTTAATAACACATACATGAAAATTACATGGATGTGGATAGGCATGACACAAAGCGATGAACTGATCTAGAAGGGTTCCACGAAATTTTACAATGAAAAATTTTGACACTATGGTAGAGTTGTCATGTTTTCAAGTTGAATTTTTCCCTTGCAAAAACACATGACAACAACATTCTATGATTCAAATATACCTTAATGATTTGAAAGTATTATTTTTTTTTATTTGATCGCATATCAATTCACATACAATTCAAAGTGTTATAATATAAAATGGGTCTATCCATAACCTTTGCACTATGGTACTCCTTACTACTATTAACCAGTCTGATAGATATAGTTCAAGGATTTAATGTAAAATTTCAAAACCCATGTTGAGTGAATAGAAATGGCCTAAGTATTAGGCATGCAAATATAGGGCACTTTGGAAGAGCGTGTGGCGCTATGATAGGATTGGAGCGCACAAGAGCAAGACTTAGCCATTTTTGGATAAGGGTTATTTTTGGAGTTAGCATGCTAAGCACACAAAGACATGAAGACTTGTGGTCCACGTAATTGTTAGGAAATTAATATTAATGTTTACTATGATTAAGAATTAATGAGTGATTTGTAATAACAAATCACGTATATATTTTGTTAGTATATAAGTTGTTATTAACAACTTATATTTATGAATATATTGTTTGGTGATATATTGTTACAACAATATATCACGAATAGATTATTGTTTTAGGAGAAGTTGCAGGAGATGTTGTAGGAGATATTTGAGGAATTGTAGTTCCTCATATTTAGGAGCAATCTCTCCTATACATATGCATTGTATGTAAAATGTAATGTATCCGAATGAATTGAAAGTATATTATTATTCCGTGAATAATATTTTCTGTGCAAACCTGGTGTGTGCTTTACATTTGGTATCAGAGCAGGTTATTCCTATGAGAGCCAAGAAGATTTAAGAGGCCAAAGAGAATATTCAAAAATCCGTCCAAAAAAATACAGCAAGTAGTGTTCAGTAAAATGAACATATCTTCCTCATAAAACATCGGATTGAGGCGATTCTTTTTGGGTTGAAAAGATGAGAAAAAGACGCACAACTTTGTAGTTTACATCAGGGTCAGATTCAGCATGCAGATATGACGAAATTGCTGTCAAACAGACGTTTTTGTGGCTGGAAATGCACATCCGGGAAAAGAAATGCAACACACAGGTTTTTTCTTATTGGTCAATTTTTTTTAATTATTTAGCAAAACTATAGTTTAAAATATATATATATATATTTCTATATTTTTTGCTTAATAATTGAATTTTGAGGGAAATTCAATTTTATTTTAATTGGACCAATTTACGGGAAATTGTAACCTCAATAACTTTTGCACGGTAACTCAAAATTGAGCACCGTTTTTTGCAAAAGTGTTTATTTTTTAATTCTCATTATAGTGGTTCTAATTTTGGGATAAAATACCCACTTTGAAAAATATCATATTTTTTGGCTATTTTGTGGGACGCATTATCGGTTGTACCCGACGTCCTAAAACTAAAATGTTTCACATTGCGGGGGGAGAATAACTTCAATGTGGAAACAAATGAGCTTCATATCCAAACCCGGCTGAGCTAGTAGCATGTTAATGGAGGAAGGAGGCACAGGAGGTGGAGGTCGGTCGACAATGACCTCTCGTCCTCTCAACGATTTAGGCCGCATGAAGTTGTGGTGACAATGTGTGTGTGAGTTTTCTTTCATTTCGAATGCAGTTTGTTGTGTGCAATGATTTCGAGTTCTGTTTTGGATTGAATAAGTGAAATGTTCACATTGAAAACATGGTCTCATTGTTCCATTTCCATTATGTTTTATTGTTCAATTTTGGAAGCAATATTTCCTACATGATTCCCTTTTGTAGTGACATTGTATAATATTGATCAAAAGTATTGTAGCAATCATGATGTAAAGGTTTTTGGTAAACCTGAAAAACCAATCATGAAAGGTTTTGGTAAACCCAAAACCAATTGTGAAAGGTTTTTGGTAAACTCAGTAAAAACCAATTGTGTAAGGTTTTTGGTGATCCTGCAAAACCAAGTATGAAAGGTTATTGGTACACCTGCAAAACCAATTGGTAAGGTTGTTGGTAGAAGCTGGAGAAAACCATCAGTGGAAGAAATGTGCGTTGGCACATGTTTGAGTTTTGTGCAAGCCCAATGTTGCACATTTGCGGAGTTGATCATGAGCACACGAGCGAAGCTACAATCAGTGAACGAGATATGTTGTACCATGTAAACATTAAGGGGGGGAATGTTAGGAAATTAAATATTAATGTTTACTATGATTAAATATTAATGAGTGATTTGTAATAACAAATCACGTATATATTTTGTTAGTATATAAGTTGTTATTAACAACTTATATTTATGAATATATTGTTTGGTGATATATTGTTACAACAATATATCACGAATAGATTATTGTTTTAGGAGAAGTCACGGGAGAGTGTAGAGAGATCTTTGAGGAATTGTAGTTCCTCATATTTAGGAGCAATCTCTCCTATACATATGCATCAGTATGTAAAATGTAATGTATCCGGAATGAATTGAAGGTGAATTATTATTCCGTGAATTATATTTTCTATGCAAACTGGTGTGTGCTTTACAAGAATGATATTTTGGGAAGAAGAAACAATTGAGTGTCATGCATAGTTTAGACTAATAATAGGATTTCTACTCAGAGTTAACTATAGGAAGTCTATTGTTAGAGTACTTACATGTTTTGCATCCTATTGTAAAGGTGCATGGCTATTATTCAAAGATGTGACCTATTTTGAGAAGCACGTGGGTGGTGAAGGGAAAGTCCCCACCCCTCTGTGTGTGTGTGTGTGTGTGTGTGTGTGTGTGTGTGTGTCTGTGTGTCTGTGTGTTGATTTGTATGAGTTAGTGTGTGAAAAACTATGGTAGAGTTATGTTGTTGGTTTTGTCACACACATGACTCATGAAGATAATTATGTAATGTAAGAAGCTTTTGTGTTTTATATTACTTAATACAATGGTTCATATTGGTTGGATAATGGTGTTGAACATGACTAAATCTAGTTCTTGCATGGTAAATCTTGTTATATTCATTATTTAGTTCATTCTAGATCTATTCTAAGAGCTAGATCTAGTTTATGCATTGTGTGTTGTTTACTATTGTTAATGAATCTAGATATCTATATGCACCATCATGCTAACATTCTATCCAAGCAACTCTAAAGAGGGACTGGTGCATTTTTGCACATTGGGTGAGTGCTCAACTCTGGCTGAGTGATGTGTCAATGTGCATGGGTTATTAACAATAAATACTAGGCTACATCATTGGTTTCGTTATCAAGACCTATTTCTTAGTTGTTTTCGGATGTTACATGATGAAGACGTCTTGGTTGACCTTGGCAAGTGTTGAAGAGTGGATAATAGATATGGAAGAATATTATGCTCAAAGATTCAAAGATTGGATCTCGGGGTTTGATGCACACACATGGGTGGAGCATAATCTATATTACTTTGCTTATATGAGAGATTCTTTGTTATCTTCTTAATATATCTATACAGTGGTTGGTTTCTTACGCATCTAAAAGGAATTGGAGGTTTTACACACTTTTCTATACGCAAGAAGAACTTAAGGCCCTCTATCATGTTGATTTGATTTGGATGTGTGTTGTGGACACTTGGTCCCGTGGTTTTTGAATAGCTATATTTTGGAGTACTCAATTTCCACTTATTCTTTCCCGGATGTAGCTAAGTTTCGAGTTTATACATTATCCCAGTGGGATCCTATCTGGCATTCCACCGTGATCAAAATCTAGTTGGTAACCCTAAATTTAAAAGAAATTTTGATGGCTAACTAAACCCCACCACGCATGGGGGTAGGATCAAGTGTGGTGAAAGATGGAAGACCAAGCAGAAGAGAGGAAAATAGAAGAAAGTTGGCTTAAGTACAATGAGCCATGCAAGAGGGATTTAGGGAAGCATCATGAGATTATATAATGGATGGCATTGAGGAGAGAGATGGCTCGTGAAGGATTTAGAGCTCACATGGAGGATGTGGAGCCGATCATTTGAACTCCCCATTTGGGCAAGCATGACAGGGGAACCCTCGTTGGCCTCATATGAGAGCATGTCAGCGAGAGACAACTTGGGCTGCAGTGCGCGCTTCTAAATCTACTTGGCAACCTACCCCTTGCACTTGGTTTTCATGTTTCTAGTACAGCCAGTAGTCAACAAGATAGTTTGGACAGTAGAGTAGCAAGAGGTAGAGTTGACTCATCAGTAAGTTCAGGGGTGAATCATGTATCAAGTGCATTTATGTCTAGGAAGACATCTTCTCTATTCTTTGGAGGGCTAGTTGGAGGAACCTTTTTAGGAGCATCATCAGCACAGAACACAGATGCACAAATATTTGGACTCACATCGGGGAGTAACACAACTTCGCATGGCGTAGGATTTCGTTTAGCATCACTTTGTTGGGACACAGGGCAGTGCATCCTCTGGTTCAATTTTTGCTATAGGTGGAGGATTAGGAGGAACGGTGGCTCGGGATCTAGCATATCTGGTGGATCTAGGGGAAGAGGCAACATATGAGGTTCTAGATCTGGTGGGCATGGTCCTCACTAGCCCTAGAATATTTACATGGAGATTTCACTTCATCTCCCAGAGTATAGGGGAATAGAATATGTTGTTGAGCATGTGCATATGTGTGAGATACTATGGTATGCGAAAGGAATTATAGGTTAAGAGCGTAATTCTAGTTAATTTACAACTACATTGCAAGGACACGTGCATAGTTGGTACAAAAAGTTTAACCCTAATCAGACTTGTGTGGATTATACAATTACGGGATGCTTTCATTAAGGAATTTTATATACCTGAGTTTGAGTAGAAAATTATAAGCATGCTCAAGGACATCAAGCAAGGCACTATTGAGAGTGTTTGGGAATATGATGCTCATTTCAAAATACTCTTATCTAAACTATCATATGATATACATGTAAGTCAGCATGCACAAGTGGTTTGTCACACAGCCCGATTACACCTTTTAGGATAGTGCTCTCACATAAGACTTATACAAACATGTGCAAGGCACTTGAAGCAAATCTACACACCGAGGTACTTGAGAGCATAGACACTAGAGTGAGCCAATTCCTAGAAGCTCATATTGCAGAAATTGAAAAGCAATTGGAGAGATTATAAGTCAATACAGCCCATGAAACATGCAGTGGAATTTGGTGCATAGATTGTGAAGTAGAGGGGCATACTAAGGATAGTTTTCCTCATGTATCAATGTGCTCCTTATTCTTGGAACATAATATATGTCATTTAAACCATGATGCAAGTTGTTGTCCATTATTGCAACACGCATGAAGAAAGAACATGTCTTGCTACTTTTTTAAGCTTTTTAGGTCCACGACTCACAATACAGAAGATTGCAAGTTGATTGATGAGATCCATGATGTCATTAATATTGGTGAATAATAGATAGGGGTTTTGAATAACTCTAAGGATAAAGGTGAACGACATGATCATGATCACACTCAAGGGTGCTATGATCAAAATGAAGGGCGCTTTAAGGGAGGCCATGGTAGAGGTCGAGGATACCGTGGTGGATTTAGATGTCGAGGCTGCGGAGGTGGACAAAGTGATTTCCCTCATGGAACATATTATACATGTGGATCCCCTAACCATTGCATGTGTGAATTCCCTTAGAACATTACTTGTTCTTTTTGCAGAAACAATCATAACTATGAGGAGTTCCCAGACTTATATGAACACCGGAGCAAGAAGCACAAACAAGAGAACAAGGGTGCAGGGATGGTTAGGATACCCAGTGCATGTCGTGGAAATTCAATGGATGCCAAAGTTAGCACCGGATCTTGAGGTAGTACCTATGAAGCTTACTACACACACCGAGGTTGCACACGCTAGAGAAACGCTGTTGCAACATAAGCCTACCATCACTAAGGAGGAGGATTTACATGAAAAATATCTTGACCCTACACATCAGAAGGAGGTTTATTAGGAAACCATAAAGGCACTCAGAAATATGCAAGGTGAAATATAATGTTTAAAGGAATAGTCATGGAATTTGGAATAGAAGAAGGCAGCTGAGACTTTCCAATCAGATGTTGATGATCTAAAGGAAGTATGCAAGATGTTGTGTCAAGAGAACATTATTATTTTATGAGGGAGATAGTTGAAAGAAAATACTATGTGCATTGGTATTGAAACCGGATGGAAAATTTTACATGTTAATCTCCCTCCCCATAGCTTGGATTATGACAAGGAGATCACTTTGAATGTTGTTGTAGATGGATGGATTTTGAGCAATATTTTGATTGACATAGGCACAAAGTGAATGTGCTTACCTTAGATGCATGGGTTCGGATAGGCAGACCTCCATTGCAGCCATCTTCCAATGTACTATATATGGAAAATTGGACTAAGGCCATGCCTATTGGAGTATTGAAGGATGCATCTATTACTATACAGGGGGCCAAGTTCACTATGGACTTTGAGGTATTAGCACTTATAGAAGCAGATAGCTTCCCAGCTCTACTTAGGTGCCCTTGGTGTTATGCAAATAATGTTTATCTACAATTCAATAAGGGATATATCAGTTTCAAGAATAAGAAAGAATGGTTTATTATCCATTTGACCGATGGGAAATCTGCACCTTATGTTAAGCCCTTAAGTGAAGTAGACCTTAACAGAATTTATGTGTGCACCATTCAAGATCCAAAAGCACTTGAGCCATATAAGGAAGGAATCCTCCAATGGGATGATGCACATTCCATCAGTGATACTACAATTATTTCTTGTGACAACTAGGCACATGGCACTTACAAGATGGTTGAGCATGAAGTAAAGAAGTGCAACTACATGTGTAAGAATGTCGCTCTGTGTTAGGAGGTTAGGTAATAACCCCGTACCTTTTACACTTTGGTGAAGGAAACCTTAAGATATTACTATGATCCATGGAATCAAAGGAGATCACTTTGAATGTTGTTGTACATGGATGGATTTTGAGTAATATTTTGATTGACATAGGCACGAAAGTGAATGTGCTTACCTTAGATGCATGGGTTCAGATGGGCAGACCTCCATTGCAGCCATCTTCCAATGTACTATATATGGAAAATTGACTAAGGACATGCCTATTAAGTATTGAAGGATGCATCTATTACTATACGAATCATTTCCAAATTCACTATGGACTTTGAGGTATTAGCACTTATAGAATGAGATAGCTTCCCACTCTACTTAGGTGCCCTTGGTGTTATGGAAATAATGTTTATCTACAATTCAATAAGGGATATATCGCTTTCAAGAATAAGAAAGAATGGTTTATTATCCCTTTGACCGATGGGAAATCTGCACCTTATGTTAAGCCCTTAAGTGAAGTAGACCTTAACTGAATTTATGTGTGCACCATTCAAGATCCAAAAGCACTTGAGCCATATAAGGAAGGAATCCTCCAATGGGATGATGCACATTCCATCGGTGATACTACAATTATTTCTTGTGACAACTAGGCACATGGCACTTACAAGATGGTTGAGCATGAAGTAAGAAGCGCAACTACATGTGTAAAGCATGATGTCACTCTGTGTTAGGAGGTTAGGTAATAACCCCGTAAGTACTTGGTACACTTTGGTGAAGGAAACCTTAAGATATTACTATGATCCATGGAATCAAAGGAGATCACTTTGAATGTTGTTGTACATGGATGGATTTTGAGTAATATTTTGATTGACATAGGCACGAAAGTGAATGTGCTTACCTTAGATGCATGGGTTCGGATGGGCGACTTCTCCATTGCAGCCATCTTCCAATGTACTATATTTGGAAAATGGACTAAGGACATGCCTATTGAAGTATTGAAGGATGCATCTATTACTATACGAGGGGGCCAAGTTCACTATGGACTTTGAGGTATTAGCACTTATAGAAGCGATAGCTTCCCAGGCTCTACTTAGGTGCCCTTGGTGTTATGCAAATAATGTTTATCTACAATTCAATAAGGGATATATCAGCACTTCAAGAATAAGAAAGAATGGTTTATTATCCCTTTGACCGATGGGAAATCTGCACCTTATGTTAAGCCCTTAAGTGAAGTAGACCTTAACAAAAATTTATGTGTGCACCATTCAAGATCCAAAAGCACTTGAGCCATATAAGGAAGGAATCCTCCAATGGGATGATGCACATTCCATCAAAGTGATACTACAATTATTTCTTGTGACAACTAGGCACATGGCACTTACAAGATGGTTGAGCATGAAGTAAGAAGCGCAACTACATGTGTAAGCAGTCGCCTGTGTTAGGAGGTTAGGTAATAACCACGCACTTGGTACACTTCGGTGAAGGAAACCTTAAGATATTACTATGATCCATGGAATCAAAGGAGATCACTTTGAATGTTGTTGTAGATGGATGGATTTTGAGCAATATTTTGATTGACATAGGCACAAAAGTGAATGTGCTTACCTTAGATGCATGGGTTCAGATGGGCAGACCTCCATTGCAGCCATCTTCCAATGTACTATATATGGAAAATTGGACTAAGGCCATGCCTATTGGAGTATTGAAGGATGCATCTATTACTATACAGGGGGCCAAGTTCACTAGGGACTTTGAGGTATTAGCACTTATAGAAGCGAATAGCTTCCCAACTCTACTTGGGTGCCCTTGGTGTTATGCAAATAATGTTGATCTACAATTCAATAAGGGATATATCAGTTTCAAGAACAAGGAAGAATGGTTTATTATCCCTTTGACAGATGGGAAATCTGCACCTTATGTTAAGCCCTTAAGTGAAGAAGACCTTAACAAAATTTATGTGTGCACCATTCAAGATCCAAAAGCACTTGAGCCATATAAGGAAGGAATCCTCCAATGGGATGATGCACATTCCATCAGTGATACTACAATTATTTCTTGTGACAACTAGGCACATGGCACTTACAAGATGGTTGAGCATGAAGTAAGAAGCGTAACTACATGTGTAAGCAGTGTCGCTCTGTGTTAGGAGGTTAGGTAATAACCACGTACCTTGGTACACTTTGGTGAAGGAAACCTTAAGATATTACTATGATCCATGGAATCAAAGTGGAAGGATCAAGTGGATAGAAGGAATATGTTATTGTATACCCTGTGCGAGACATCATCGCAAGCTAGTGGATGGTTCATAGGGATAATCTCATAGAATGGAGAGAAGTTATAATTTCTCTATCAGCCCATTTTTTTAGGAGTAATGCACCTACTCAAATCTATGAATATCATGGTAATAATCATGTTCAACACCACATTCAACAGAAGTGAGAGACTCGACAAAGGAATTGGAAGCTTTACCACCTTCATTGTGGGTGTAATTTCACCTTACGAGGTTGTGTGTGTGCTTAGTATGTTTATGCGAAGTGCGCATAGGAGACTAGAAATTGGTAAGACCTGATTGCAGGATGATCCATACTTTTGACTACTTCTCCACTAAACCTCCGGTGAAAGAGGAATTACAGGTTATGAAGCGATTGACTATGGGAGATAGTGAAAAGGTTGAAGAAATCATTCAAGAGTTATTTAATGAGTTAGACCTAGAAGCACATTTTGTGAAGTAGATGAGACAGATGTAGAATCACTTGCGTGTGCTTGCCTAGAGAAGGAGAAAGGAAAGATGGTATATATGGTGGATGATGAAGAAGTGGAACAATTGGACATAGATCATTTAAAGGGTATGCGTGAGGTCTTATACAATGTGGATGAGAAGGTGCACACCTACCATGAACCTATGAAGACAAAGAAAGTGAACATTGGCATGGATGTTGAACCTAAGGAGGCTATAATTGGAGATTATTGGTCTGACTCTGAAGTGGCTAAGATAATTGAGCTACTACGTGATTTCCAGGACTTGTTTCCTAGGGGCTACCATGAGTTGAAAGGGGTGCATGAATCTTTGGGTGAGATGAAAATTAAGTTAAAGGAAGGTGTGTGCCCGGTTAGGAAGAGACCTTATAGGATGAACCCTAACCTACACGTAAAAGTTAAAGAAGAAATAGACAAGATGTTGGAATCTAGCATTATTGAGCCCATAGAGGAATCAAAGTGGGTCAGCCCTATGGTGATCAGTATAAAGAAATATGGAAGAATTAGGATTTGTGTGGACTACAGGGAGCTGAATGTTGCATGTGTGATTGATCCTTTCCCTACACCATTCACTTGAGGAAATATTGGAAGGTGTTGTAGGGCAAAAATTTACTCTTTTACAGATGGATTCTCTAGATATCATCAAGTAAGAATTTCTAAGGAGGATCAAGAGAAGACAACTTTCACCACTGAATGGGGAAGTTTTGCATACACAGTGATGCCCTTTGGATTAAAGAATGTGCCTGCAGTATTTTCACGCATTGTGGTTCAAACATTCCAAGATTTTATTCACAAATTCTTGTAGGTTTACTTGGATGATTGGACCATGTATGGGCTTATCAAGGATCATTGTGACAATTTGTGGTTAATGTTTGAGAGGTGCAGATAGTTAAGTATCTCTTTAAATATCAAGAAAAAAAAATTTCTACTCCTTTTGGAACTCTGCTAGGGCATATCATCTGTAAGGAAGGTTTGTTAGTAGATCTAGCTAAGATTGCAGTCATTTTAGGCTTGGAGGAACCCACCAGTCAAAGTGAGGTGCGCGGGTTCTTGGGCCACACAGGGTATTACAAAAAAATTATCAAAGGATATGCTAAGATTGTTGCACCCTTGGAGGAGTTATTAAAAGGTAAAGGGAAGTTCTATTGGGGAGAATCACAGCAGCGCGTGAATTCGAAGCACTGAAGGAGAGGCTTACTACGGCACCTATTTTATGTTTCCCTTCATGGAATCTACCCTTTCATGTACATGTGGATGCCTCTGGCATGGCCATTGGCACAATTCTAGCTCATCCTAGAGAAGGTATTATAGATCATCCTATCTATTTTGTTAGTAGAAAGTTGAATCATGCATAACAAAATTATACAACTACGGAGCGCAAATCTTTTTCAATGATCTATATGTTGTATAAGTTCATACAATACTTGCTAGTAACATATTGTGTGTTCTATACAGATCACATGGCATTGAAATACTTGGTAAATAAGCCCATTTTACAGGGGTGCATATGTCGATGGGTTCTATTATTCTAAGAGTTTGAATTTACAGTTGTGGTAAATCCAGGTAAAAATAATTTTGGCCCAAACCACTTATCAAGGATTCAATCAAGAAGAGGATGTGCATAGTATTAAAGATAAAATTTTGGATGCATATTTATATATTTTAAACCACGTGCCCTTAGAGTTAGAGGACTTTGTTATCTTTTTACGCACAAATATGGCACCGTAGGGATGAAATCCTTGGAAAAGAAACAACTTGCAATTCACACCGCACCTTTTATGTTGATCAATGGTGACTTATATAAACTAGGATGAGATGAAGTATTACATCGGTGTGTACTGGAGCATGAGTACATGGAAATCATGGAGGACGCTTGTGGTGGTGTTGTAGGAGGACATTATACAGGTGATGCCATCGTGCACAAGATTCTACTCGTTGGTTTATTGAGGGAAACCTTATATAAGGATTTCAAGGAGTATTGTAAGGTGTGTGATCACTTTCAATGCCTTGGAAAACCTGAGCAAAGAGATGAAATGCCTTTGAGGCCTATTACTAGTGTAGAACATTTTGAAAAATGGGCAATAGACTTTGTGGGTTCTATTTCCCTAGCTACACGTAGAATTGGATCACATTACATCATCGATTGTATAAATTATCTTACAAGTCAGGCGGAAGCATCATGTATAAAGGATTGTATAGTGGCTACAACAAGAGAAGGTTCTCATGGGAAAATATTCTTACCACGTATGGATTCCCTTTGAGTTTGACAAGTGATAGGGGCACTCGTTTCTTGAATGCGATAATCAGGATATTATTGGATGAATTTATGGTTACACACCACAAGACAACATCGTATCACCCTCAGGAAAATGGGACTGTTGAGGCTTTCAACAAGATATTGAGATAGAATTTGACAAATATTTGTGATGTTGGAAGGACAGATTGGGATGATAAAGTTTCTGTTGTACTTTGGGTATATAGAAAAACCTATAAATGGTTGAATAAGGCAACACCCTTTCAGTTGGTGTATGGCGCAGAAGCAGTTCTTCCCATGGAATTCATGTTACCTTATTTTTATTATATGCGGGGAGGTCTAGGCGATGAACGAGCATTGGAAGAAAGAATTGACAAGTTGATACAGTTGGATGAGAGGCGTACCATAGCACGTGCGAGTCGAAAGCAAGAGAAATCCAAATAGAAGGCATGGCACGACATTCACATCAAGGATAACAAGCTTGAGGTTGGGTAGATGGTACTTATTTATGATTCAAATTTTTGTGCCACCCAGGAAAGCTTAAGTTGCATTAATTGGGACCGTATGTTATCACTCAATACTTGAATCAGGCACTTGTCAATTAGAGGCACTTGATGGAACACGGATACCCGCTTACTTAAATGGGAGTAGGATGAAGCCCTACAATAAATAAGGTAGTCTTGCCATTTAGATTATATTTCCCTTATTGTAGTTCCTTTAATTTTTTTCCTTCCTCATCGATATGCTTTGTCAATTTAGTTTAGTGTTAGGTGCAATAAGCATGTTTGCATGCCGGAAGGTAATTACTATCTCAAGTGTTTCTATGCACAGAGGACTACACATACCCTTAGTGTGGGGTGGATAAAAGAAGGTTAGTCTAGTAAAATAAATAAATAAACTCATGGGTTTCCATAAAGGGAACAGTTTCAAAAGTGATTACAACTTCAAGAGGATTGCTCAAAGTTAAAGACCACATGTAAGGCATTGAACGTTCGGTATAACTCAAGGAGGCTGTAGCATTTGAGACTACGTATGTTTCACATTAGATAACTACTTCAGCGTTAGGAATCATGGGAAAAGGATATCTATGACAAATAAGTAGTGGCATGCTAGAAAGTTATGACTGAGACGCCAAAGTTTGAGGCGCAAGAGATTGGGGCATGGGATAAGGAGGTGTGACATGCACTCAATAGGAGTTAAGGTCATGTATGGTGGTAGGTGGAGAAATTAATGAAGGGAATTTTTGAAATTTGGTTTAAATTTGGTATTTGTAACAACATTTTTACCTTGCAAGTTCAAGCAAATTGAGAAGGGCGAAGAAGAGCTGGAGATGACGAGCACTCTACAAAGTGAGTAAACCTGTCACATTTTAAGCATGGTGTTGAGCATCCAGGTACGGAAGAAGGATTCAAGTAGTGGTGTGTGCGTATGATGGGAGGGTGAATTAGGTTTTGTTTATATGGAAGCTAGGGTTCATTTCACCAACTAGGGTTTTCACTTTGCACTCACAGAATCGAGAGGAGCAATGGCACCACGGAAGGCTCCCATTGTAGTGAAGGAGGTTGACAACCTAGTAGAGGAGTGGCTAGTCGAGATGTTATATCTAGAAGAATTTATTGAGGGTAGCCTTAGACAACAAATATTACACAGTGTAGGGTTTCAGAGATCAACCATTGCACTGATAAATTCTGAAGGACGTCACAGTAGAATTTTACAGGAGGACAAATCGATGATTGGTGGATGGCACTAGGGTCTTGGATGACTCTGTGAAGAAATTACTTGAAAACATGGGGGTCATGCAAATTCTAGAGTTTCCCTATTTTGGGAAGCCCAAGCAATTGTACTAGTGGCTAATGTCGCGCATCCATGAAGACTTTTTCTACTTCACGGAAGGAGAATGAGGATCACTGCCAAGTTAATTGGGAAGGTGACAGGGTTACACGACTCAAGCTTAGAGATCGTTGGAGACCTATTAGATGATAAGGTCATTGATGCCACAAAGAGCCCTACATTAGTATAAGAAGGGGGTCAAGCCTTCAAAGTCACCAATATTACAGACATGGCCACTATGGAGTTGTAGCATGGTTAGCAGGAGAAATTTGGGTGCCACTGAGTGATGGAATGAGGTGAATATGTGTTGGTTACATATAGCGCACAAAATGGTCAACAAGACATACTACAACATTGTCGGGTACATCACAAAAATATTGTTGAATGAGGCGTGCATCCAAGTAGATAAAGGTGAGAAGATTACCTAGGGTGTAATTTTATTATTGATTATATTTAGTGAAATTGGAGTACCCGACAGACCTAGGGAGAACATCTGGGAGTTTCCATTGGAGAATAAGTCCCCAGCAAATAAATATGCCAAGTACACTCTACGGGGACTACTTCCAATACATACAAGGAGCACCTAGACAAGTGGTTCGGAGACTGCGCATGGCATTCAAGGGAGAATGGAACATTCCACACAAATTGCCAAAGGTGTTGGAAGGAGAGGTTAAATTTGTGGTTTACCAGCATTTTAGCTTGGGGTACTTCCATATGAGGTCTGGAGAGAAGATCCCTGGTGTAAGTTTCCCTTTGCATTTACCGTAAGATACTTTAAATATTTTGTAAACAGATTCCATGACATGCACCAACTCCAGTTTGACATAGACAAGGTGGATACAAATGTTCACATTCTATGCAAAACATATGTATGGTCGGGGAAAGAGGCCTATGTGGAAACCATAGAATCAAGAAATGTGGAAATTATACCTAAGAGTTTGGACATGGGATAGATTGAACTAGTGTGCGTATATATATATATATATATATATATATATATATATATCTGAGGCCAAGGTTCAAGGATGGAAAAATTGTGAAGGGCACAGATATGGTAGTTCCATCACCTCCAAAGAAGGGGAAAACAATAAGGACTTCAAGGCATGTTACATTTGTGCCCCTGCTAAGGAGGATCCATTTCCTGTAAGACTAGAAAATGCCCTCGAACAAGAAGAACCGAAGACAATTGTTAGACTTGTGCATACAATGAGAGTTCTACGGAAAATGTGCACATCCAGAGATTTTTGTGTAGGGACTTCACAGACAGTAAGGAGATCACCACATGTGACTCCTATGAAGGATGAGGGGAAGAAAGGAGAAAGCACTAGAAAATATATTCCTATTAAAGATAGTGAGGAGGAGTCCCTACAGCCAAGCATGCAGGAAGAAGATGGAACTCCAAGTATGGGTGGGTGTAGAGCAGAGGCCACCCCCAGCATGGAGATGCAGGAAGATGAAGATATTGGTGAGCATGTAGTCTACGAGACTATAGACCCAAGCGTAAGTATTCGGGAATGGAACTCGGTGAAGAAGAGAGTAGTTTCGGTGGAGACACAGAGGTCATAGTATGCCCCGTGGAGAAGGAAGGAGAGGATGAAGGGGAAGTGAATCAGGATTTTGGAGGCACTATACAACATGATGTAGGTGTGGCAATACCGCAAGATGAGGGTGTGTCTTCTCATGAAGATGTTGGCGAGCATGTAGGTGGGCATGATGAGGAAGAGGTAGTAGGTACTTAGAACTTAGGTTATTTGGATGACCCTTAAAAATTATTCACACCCACTTCCAGAGTAATATGCCAAAAAAGTAGTTATATGGTTGGGATTAGATGGGCCTTAAATGGCAAACATGTGTACTGCAAACAGCTTATCCGTATATGCAGACTCACATGGATGAGCTTGATTTTGATGTCTGTGAGGAGGTGTGTAGTTTGAAGAAGATGAGGAAGGTGCCTTACACATGTCATGTGACTATTAAGCCAACATAGTTTTTAGACAAACATGTGGGTAACGCATTGGTCAAAGTGTCAATAGAAGTAGCATGCCGAAATATTGATAAGGCGGCAAAAATACGGGCGCTATTAGAAGATAAGGAGGATAAAGACAAAGAGATCAAACACCTCACTCAGGAGTGAGACAATGCAGTAGCAGAGGCCCAAGAATATTAAAAAGATGGCGGAGCATATCGTAGATGAGATTCTACATAAGAGACCCAATTTTCAGGAGAAGGTGTTGTTGGTGTGTGAGATCCTATATGTCCTCCACACATATATGGAGGGTCATCTCACTTGGGTTAGGTTTAGGGTTTCTTGTGTGTCATGCACTAGGGTTACTCAACACCCTATATGTATCCCTTCATTTGACATTTATGAGTATGCCAAGACACTCTGTTGTCTTTCTCTACATGTGTAAGCTTTGTTCTGTTATGCAAGTTATTCAGTTGTTGATCGATTCTTCCTTGTGATTATGTTGGAGCCATTACGATTCAACTAGAGTGAAACTTCATCGTGGTGCACATTTTCGATACGATTCGTCAACTCTTTCATGGTATCAGAGCTGAGATCGGGTAAACGTGCACTCATTTTTTTGAGTTGTGATTACTCTTGTTTTTCATTTTTAACTCCTCGTGCAAGTTTTTGATCATTATATTCTAGTTTTTCCTTGCTAACGTATTTAACTTCTTGCTCTTGGAAATTTTTTGGGTTTGTTGTGATCTTTGTGCATGTGCAGGTATTCTTGAGCTATCAGGGGTTTTGCAGCTACATTTAGCTAACTGCCACTAAATTTGGTAGATCATTTAAAATAGAGGTTAATTTCTGGTTTTTTTTTTTTTTTAAACTGGAATTTTTTAGATCTCTATTTTTGGTCTCTCTTCTGTGTTTGCATGGTATTTTGTAGAATACAGGTTTTCAATCTGAGGCTTGGAGATTTATCTCTCCCCACCAAGATCATTGCTCTCCACCGAGCTCATTCAATCAGCTTGCCACGAGCTCCTTTCAAAACTAACCTATTTTTCAAAATTTGTGGTTTGGAGTGACTAGTTAAAATTTGAAGGACTGTTTGTTCTGGTGTGTGGGTTTTAACCTAGTCGAGTCAGTTTCAAGCTTCCCTACAAACTCGCCACCATTCCTCTGAGCTTCCCTCTGTTGAGTTCCTCTACTCGTTCTACCTTGAACCGAGTTCCCTTGGCATTTTTTTGTTCGGGCTAGTTCTTTTGCTTTGGCCGAGCTTCGTTTTCCTCTACCCCGAGTTGTCCTTGGCCGAGTTACCTCGCGTCTTCCCCTTGGCCCTTGACTTCCTCTGGCCGCCTAAGTCACTCTGCCCTCCTCTACCGTGGCCGTGTGTTTCTCCCCTGCCCTGCGAGCTTCCACGCTACCTATCCACTGGAACCCTTCCTGGATGCTTGAGCTCATTGTAGACCTATCGTCGTTTCCAACGACTTCTCCCCGCTCACTTTGTCGTCCTCGGGCTTCTAACCATAAATAAACCGGGATCCTCATTTTTTCCCTCACCTTCCACGCTCAAACTCGGGATCCTCCCAAACCCCCTCCAATTTCAGTTTTTCAACAACCGTAAGTTGTTACCCTTTTTGGTAAGTTTTTTCAAATTGGTAAGTTGTGTGGTAAATTTTATTTTTTCATTTTTAATATATAGAAAGTTTCTACATTATCCTTTTGGTGGGATTTTTTTAAGTGGGAAATTTAATTTTTATTTAAAGCAAGTTTCTATCTTTTTAAATTTTTCTCTAAAAAAAAGTGGAAGTTTTAAAAAAGGGGGAATATATTTTTAATTAAATTTAATTTTTAATTAGTAGAAATTAATTAGATTTAATTTAATTAAATCTAGTTTTATTAATTTCAAAATTAAACTTCATTTACGTTTAGTATTTATTTAAAATTGTCTTTATTGTCACACTTTCTTTATCATTTTTTAAACTCCAAATAGCTCTAAAATTAGCTAAACTGGACGTTTCTAAATGATAATTTTTTAGGCGTTATTGTCGATTTTTTTACTAATCGTGCGCTCAAGTGTGCAGTGACACTCTGAGCACTTTTTGTCTTTTGCGTGCCTTTTCAACGTTCTAAAGATCATCGGGACTCATCTTGAGTTTGTTTAAAAACATTGTATTTTACCCTTATTATTGCTTGCGACTAGTGAGCGCATCCACCACAATTTGCAACAAGGGGTATCCATTGCGACGTGAGACATTTTTTCTCACAACCAGGATTTGATTTCACCTCCTTCCTAGTTTTTACAATTGTGCTTATGTACGGTGTCACTTTGTTGCGCTTCCCAAAACACGATTGTGGTCTCCTCTCTTGCGCATTATTACGCTGATTGCAAGGTGAGTTACCAAGTGTTTCCAGACGCATGCTCGACCCGATTGTATTCAACATACTAAACTATAAAGTGCCAAAAGCATGGGGTTATTATATTGTCCTAGGTGGTTGTGTTTCTTTTCTGCATTCCTTCTCTCTTCTTTCACTATGGATGCACTTTCAATTCCTTTACTTACGCTGTTCAAATTTTTTGAATGGAGATAAAAAATAATTATGAAACTAAGGGGTAAAGGGTTATTCCGCATCACCATGGGAACTAAGAGTGAACCGAAGACCCTAAAAATCTAAGTGGTTAAACCATAGTGATGAAGCTTTAGGTCTTCTTTACATGTTCATTTCTCCCGACTTGCTCTTCCACATTGAGTTGTCCAAAACACCTAAATCTACGTGGAAAACGTTGGATAAAATGTTTGGACAACAAGATGACATGAGAGTGCATGAGTTGGAAAATGAACTACTAGGGTTAAATCCTAGTGATTTTGAAAACCTACAAGCATTCTTCTCTAAGTTTGTCCACACTAGATTGTTGTTAAAGGAATGTCAAGTAGAGAAGAAAGATTCTCAACTGATCTTTTCAATTCTCTCTAAGTTAGGTCTTGAATATTTTGTCTTTGTGTCAACTTTTTATGCTACAAAATTTGCCTTGGGCAAGGATTGGAATATGCCCTCCTTTGATTGTTTTTGTCCCAACTCATTTGAGAACAGGACAAACTCATTCAAATGGGGTCTCTCAAGTCCAATTCACATGCCCTTGTAGCAATTACTAGTAAGGAAAATAATACTGAAAAGAAGAAAGAAAAAAGGATCAACCTAAGAAGGAAACCAAGACCAAAACTAAAATTGACACAAACACTTCGACTTCTGAGCCTAGAGCACAGAAAGACAAGTATTTGTGTTCCTATTGCAAGAATCCTAGTCATAAAGAGCATACGTGTATGAGAAAACAAATTGATCACCTTACTTATTTACTTGAGAAAAATCAAATAGGTGTTCCTGAGTCTATCAAACAAAATGCTCTGAAGGGCGAGTCTTCTACTGCAAAAGGTTCAAAATCTGATAAGAAGAAAGGAAAGGCCCTTGTAGCCAAAGTTGCTCCTTCATTAATGCGGATTATAGATTCCAATGCCTCAAACCACATGGCTTCTTCGCATGTTGATTACACCAACATCGAGCCTTGTGGTATGTCCTAAATCATGATGGGTAATGACACAACAGTGTCAATTTCCGGTAGTGGATCGGTAGAGATGGATGGGGGAACATTCAACCAAGTGTTGAGTGTTCCTAATCTCTCTACCAATATCCTATTAGTTTACAAAATTACTCACCTTGGTGAAGGAATACGAGTGGAATTTTGTCCTAACTCGGTGATTATTCATGAGGCTGAGGGAAAGGCGGATCCTCGTTCACAATTATATACCTTTTCCCACTTTACTTATGATTCTACGCCCACTGCCTTGATCACTCATGTAAATGAGGTTAGTAAGATATGGCATGAGCCATTCAGACATCTAAATTATCGCTACCTTGAACAATTGAGCCAAAATGAAATGGTCAACGGGTTACCTGCGTTAATTTTTCTAAGGGTCTTTGTGAGGGTTGTACCCTTGGAAAGCATCCTGAAAAGAACTTTGACAAAGGAAAATCCTGAGAGCTACTTGTCCTTTGGATCTTGTTCACAAGTGATATTTCTGGTCCATTTCCATCTCCTTCGTTTACTAGAGCTCTTTATGTGCTAACCTTCATTGATGACTATTCGTGATATACTTGGGTATATTTTCTTAAGCTTAAGTTTGAATTATTTGAACATTTTTAGGACTTTAAGGCTCTTGCTGAGAAATAGGCGGAACGGTCTATCAAGGTTCTTCAAACCGAAAATGGAGGTGAATATGTAAAAAATAGGTTCATGGATTTTTGTACTTAAAGGGATCTCCTTGCAACATACAATTGCATACATCCCTTCGCATAATGGAGTAGCAGAAAGAAAAAACCATACTCTTAAAGAGATGGCCACTTGTATGATTCACTTGAAGTCTCTTCCTCTGTAGTATTGTCTTTGGAGCGGTGAATTATGCTAATTACATTCGAATCGTGTTCCACACAAGGTAGTAAGAGGATGACACCCTTTGAAGCCTGGTTTAGACGTAAACCTGATGTTGAGAACTTTTGAGTCTTCGGATCCAAGGCTATGGCTCGGATTCCCAAGAAGAAATGGAACGCTTTGGAACCACAATCCAAACCTTGTATCTTTGTAGGATATCCTGATGGCGTGAAGGGATATTGATTGATGAATCCTACTTCTCATGAGCTTTATATTTAGAGAAGTGTTAATTTTGATGAGTCTTCTTTGAATTCTACTTCTCCACCTATTGAGGTTCTTGACTCACCGATTCGGATTCGACTCATCGGATGATGATGTTGTTGAGTGTGCTCCTCTTCCTGATCCTCCCAACCATCAAACCTCTTAGTATTCTGATTCTTACAGTAGTGATGATGAGGACTATGTCCCTTCTCACTCAAGTGAATAATCTTCTGAATTTGAGCCTGATCCTCCTGGTCCTCTTTGGGATAGGAAAACTTTGCAAAGTGCTTTGGAGATTTAGTTGGAGATACTTTGGATATGAGACGTAATCACTCAAATTTCATTGAACCCCACTCTTTCTTCACCTCTACTTCTAATCCACAGTCTTTCCGGGAGGCTTCTGGTATTCCTGAGTGGGATTCTTCCATGGATGAGGAGTATTCCTCTCTCATGAAGAACGACACTTGGGATCTCACCCCTCTTCCAAAAGGAAGAAAAATCGTTCGGTGTAAGTGGGTGTTCAACAAAGTATGTAGTAGATGGAGACGTCAAAAATTTTAAAGTGCGATTAGTAGCTAAGGGTTTCTCCCAGATATTTGGGGTTGATTATATTGAAACCTTTGCTCCAGTTGTGAAGATGACTTCTATTCGACTGACCCTTACCATTACCGCAGCAAACAAGATGGAAAGTCCATCAAATGGACATTAAGAGTGCCTTCCTTCATGGGGACCTAGAGGAAGAGATCTACATGGAACAACCTCCAAGTTATGTCCATGATCCCTCCCTCATTTGTAAGTTAAAGAAGTCTCTTTATGGCCTTAAACAAGCCCCTCGGGCTTTGTATGCCAAGATAGACTCCTTCTTACTTACATCAAGGTTTAATAAGTGTCACGTTGATCCAAATGTTTATATTCTATGGAAAGATTACTCCATAATTGTAGACACCTAAAATTGGTTACTCAATTTAGTGTCCCTCTTACCCATTTACGTGCTTAGGTAACCTGGGGCACGTTTGCGTCACCAACTATCCCCTTGGGATATTATCCAATCTGTGATTTAATCACCTATCTCTAAATTTAATTCATCCCATCACATCTTACCCATGAGTAATTAAGTATTAAATATTTAATTACGCTTCTTCCCATGCATCTTAATCACTTATCCACCCCAAATTTATTCTACCCATGTATCACATCTATTTTTAATCTTCCCTAAGCGGGATATTTTCCCGTAGTCGGGATGAGTCTTATTTTTCTCGAATCGATCATTTTTAGCCATCTCGGGAGTCTTCTCCGCGATCGGCGCCGACCCATATGGTCGGCGCCGATTTTCTAGGAGCGGCGCCGATTATAAAAGCAAGTCCAGAACTCAGTTCTAAGGGCGGAAAAATCGAACCGAAAGAGATCGGAGCAAGAGCGAAAAAGCGAACAAGCGAAAAAAGGAGCACTTGCACACGAACAGAGAGCGAGAGAGATACAGTCTGAGAGATCTTCAGCATCAAGTGTATCAAATTAGGGCAGATCCTGTCCGAATCAATCCCTGAGAGGAGCACCGTTACTCTGTCCCTGTCATATCAGCATCGCACCACCATCTATCATCTGGTGACTCTGTTCCAGTGTCTCGCCAACTTCGGCTCATCCAGCAGACCACATTCGTCTTCTAATTCCCGAATCTTATCGCACCCTGATCCACGGTGATCGATCGCCTCTCGATCGGCGCCGATCAGTCTCAATCGACGCCGACCAGTCTCAATCGACGCCGATTTTAAAAAGCGACGCCGATTTTCTCTGCGATAGGTAAAAGGATACGGTAACACAAATCCGGCTTTTATTTCATAGTTCCTGTTTTACTGTCTTTATCTGCTGCATTTAGATTACATCTTATTACTTTATGCATCGAAAATCTAGTCTTTATTTACATCTTTTATCATGTATGCTTCCTTTCTTTATTGAAACGTGGTGACATCCGCCGAGGAAGCTTATCGCTTCTCGGACCCGCTTCTCGGGCGAGTCCACTAAAATATCTTTTAACGTGGTCTTTTACGTCAAGCATCGGTGTTTTACTGGAGTTATTCGGATCTATTGTGCGAATTGCTTGTGTGCGCCGTCTTATCTACATTGGCTTCCTCATCCATCTACATCTTCATCGTGCATCAATTTCATTGGAGTTTTTCGGGGTTTTTGTGTTTAGTTTGGTACATTAACTTGGGCAGTATGACAAGCACGAAATTCTTGATCTACATTCAACGCACGCCGGTGGGACCCAACCAAAGTCCTTTATTGAAGTTTTTCGTTTCGTCATTATCGGATGTATCTTTCCGGATCTTGTTTGTTGTTTGCTTGATCCTTTCTTGCGGAGCACTTTTGCTTGTTCGTGGGATTGTTCGAGGGAAGAGCTCAACAACGCGCTTTTTGAAGTCCACACACCTTGGAGAGCTAAAACTACGAGGTATTCCTCTTTTCGGTGTTTTCTCCTTTTTAGGTTTTCTTTGTTGGTTGTTTATCACATCCAAACACTTCAGTTTTGGTGCTTAAAAGAACCTAATCGCATTTAGGAAAGAACTTGTTTGAATTGTCTTCATCGAAATCAAACATTTCGTTTTAAGTGCTTAAAAAGAACCCTTTCTTTTTCATTCTGCATGCTTTGTCATCTAGTGTTAATTAGGTTGGAAAATTGATCAAAATCGGTAGTGACACTATTTGATTTTTATTTTTCACCCTTGCACACAAAGCCAAAATCACTAGGTATAAAGCATCTAAACAAAACTCCTTCCCTGGCCTCGCCTACTTGGAAGTGATATCCAAGAGGAAGAGCCTACGCGGTACTCGGGCCGCGCTATAAATTCACGAAAGATTTTGGTATATATTGGCAAAGCACCCGACTCCCTTATCGCAGCGGTGTGTGAAGTGCGGGGGTAGGCCCCTATATCAAGCCACGTACCGGTCTTTTCTTCAAGTGCCTCGGGACTCCTCACCAAACATTACCCAAACCATCCCTAGTTTGGCTATCTGAGTAGTTCCTGTTCTAAAAAGCCTTCCCTAACATTTTCATTTCTTAAAAGCATCAAAATTTAAAGGAGATAATCACTTGCGCTGCTTGAACTATTTGTGCATTAGTTAAGACAATCTTCTTTCTTGCTTGTTTATGACGGCTATCACCCGTTCACAATCTAGGAAAATGGCCCAACAGGTTCCTTCTTCCTCCGAAATCACCACCAGCGTGGATGTTTCGGCACCCCTCCAATCTTCCTCGGGACCACTGTTAGTGGGTTCCCCCTCATGGTCGTATAATCCTTTCCATCAAGCCAAAACAATCCCATCACGTCCGGCTTCTCCTAGCCCATCAGAAATATCTTCTGACTCAGAGTCTATTCCTCGCGGGGATCCTGAATTTCAGGCTCTCCTTGATCGCAATCCGGTAGCCCTCATGGACTATCTAGTACACAAGTCGATCCAAATATCTGACCAAGACCCACCAATCCGACAAGTGTACAATTATCCTCGCGGATCATCCCGAGCCTCTTTAGAACAGCTTTTCATCCTCTCTCTTGCCTCGAGCCACGGAGAAGGGCGAGGTCCCTATGCCTCCCTTTTCTCTTCCACCTACCATGTCGACTAATTCTCAATTAGTCTTACCTATCCCTAACACTGCAGTTACCTCGAATATTCCACAACCCATTTCTGAGAGGTCTTCTGCCCTTGCTATAGTAAATGCGTCTGCACATCCGCACATTGCCGTCAATTCGTCTATGCCCTCTATCGTTTCTCAAGGTCAATACCTCTTCATGAGTCAACCCCCTCCGAATAGGCAGTTGGCTCCTACTTCTCGTCCTCTAGGGGGTCTTTCTTCCAATATTCCAGCGACTGTGACATTCGCCCATCCTCTAGTATCGGCACCCTTGATACCTAATTCGGCAGTAGAAGGCCCCTTTCAGGTCTTGTTCCCCAACATGACCAATCCAACCAACACTCATATTCCTCAATCTATCCCGATTCAATCAACAAACATAGGAGTCCACCAATCACAGGCTCCATCCGTCACCCAACCTTTATTTGCTCAACCACTTATTATCTCGCAGCCTGCCTATACGCAAGCTGCCTCACAGCAAATACCCCACCCGGTGTCACCCAGAACACCTGGTTATTCCTCTTATCATCCTATCCAACAACAGATGAATCCCCCATCGACACCTCAACAACACCCACTACTTGCTTCTCATATAGGACAAACCAATGTACCTCCTCCCCAATCGGATGTGGTTCAATTTCTCTTCAAGAAAATTGCAGACTTGGAAGCCTCCACAAAAGGAGCCCGCCCTTCATACTCCTTTGAAGAAGTATGCAATGAACCCATTCATCCTTCGGTGGCTTTTAAGCCTTATCCTCCCCAATGGGAACTTCCCAAATTTTCAAAATTTCATAGTCGGGAAGACCCCCAACAACATCTGCGAGCATTCAAACATGCTTGCTATCTCATTGTCCAAGATCAGGAGCTCATGCTCCGTACCTTTCCTATGTCTCTAGCGGGTCCCGCTTTGGACTGGTACAATAATATTCCTCAACATTCATTATTTTCTTTCTCTCAATTGGCCCAAGTGTTTGTTGAAAACTTTTCAATAAATATTGCCCATAAGATCTCAATCACAGATCTTTACAACATTCGCCAATTCGACGATGAGTCTATTGCAGACTTTGTCGCTCGTTGGAGAGGGATAATCAACCAATTGTCCTTCTCCCTCCCTCAATCTCAACAGATCGAGTTGTTCACCCGATCTTGTGCTAGTCACATTTCTTCCACGTTAAGAATCCAAACTTTTCATACTTTCGAAGAAGCCTTCACGATGGCACGCAAACTCGAATCTCGTGCCATTGAACAAGGAAAACTAAAACTTCGTTCCAAGTCTAAACCCGATTTTCTCGGTTCACCAAACCAAATTCTTTCCCTCCTAAAGATAAGAATCAAGGGTCCACAAATACTATCGTATTAAAAACATCAAGAACTGATAGTACTCCTAATCAACCACCACGAAGAGACCCTTCGTCTGCTCGAAAAGGGGCTTCATCATCTCGATCCTTTGCTCCCTTGGGGAATCATATGCCTCCATCTTAGGAAAATGTTGGAAGTTCGCATGATCGAACTTCCACCCATTAGAGATATTGATGAAAGTCGAGAACGTCCTTTGTGGGTACGGAGAAAGCGATTTTGCCACTATCATAGAACCAAGGGTCATGACATCGAGCGATGTCAGACTTTCAAAAATCTTGTCCAAAAATTCATTGATAAAGGCGAGCTTATTCTGGATAACCCAAATGCTCCCCCAAATCAAGCGCTGGACGTTTTCAAACAACCCTTCCCCAATCATGCCCCAAATCATAATTCTTCAGAATCTCAAAAACCAAACACCCACACTATCAACGTCATTTCTACTGAAGAATCCGCTTCGGAAACCACGTCATCTACAAACACGGCAATCGAATCAGAACCCTCTCCCACTTCACCAATCACTGAAAATCCCCCATCTTCCGATAGCCCACCTTTGAATATTCCTACATTGCTAAGCACGGATTCATCTCTCTCCGCTCCTTCGTCCGATCTCCCATCCATACCCGAGACAGTGTCTTCCGCATCTGTCTCATCATCAGACATCCTTTCAATGCTCGAGGCAATTACATCCCTTCGAGTTTCCACTTCAGACACATCTACTTCCCATTTGCTCCCATTCGGCTACAACTATGCCCTTGATAAACATCCCTATAATCGTGCTTGACTTCGCGAAAGTGTCCTCAACTTTGACTCTTCCTATCTCTTTTCCTATAGTAGTTCCACCCATGATCACTACACCAAAAGTGGTCCCTTCGAGGAACTTCTTCATCACTTACTTCTTCCATCACTAATACTACTTCACCTATTCAGAAAAATCAAAGAAGTAACACCAACACACTGCACACTCGATTCCTCAACCTAAACCGCGACAACCAAAATCTAACATTATACCATCAATATCTCCCCATTTGCTTCCTCCAAAAAGGTTCAATCACCTTATGACGTTGAAGTTGTCACCATCCCTGAAAAGGGGAAGCCCATATTTCGGACCATCAAAACTCTCGGTGTTCTTCCACAAAAATCTCTCTCCACGCCTCATAAACGATTAGATTTGCCCGCTGAGAAGGCATCTTCTTCTACACACCTATCAAAGTCATCATCTTCTTCTTCATCAACATCCCTAAAAGTAGACTTACCTACCAAAAAGATGCCACTTCTTCTATCAAAATCCTCATCTTTGTTACCAAAAATCAAGACACCCTATCTTCCTCCAAATTCACCTATTTTGGGAGCTTCTTCCTCTTCCAAACCGACATTATCTAAATCATCCGTAAATCCGACTAAGCAACCCCCTTTGTCTCCAAAAACCGCAAAAATTATCGCATCTCCATCCTCCTCAAAATCTATTTTAGGGGCTCCTCCTCCACCAAAGTCAATCATGTCTCATTTACTCCCATCCCAAGCACCCAAGACTGCTCCTCCAAATGTCCAAACAAACAAGAGGATCCCTAAAGAGACCGTTAAACCTAACATGCAAGTTCTTTTACCCCGGCAGTCGGTTAAGGTAAAAGAACCATCTCCATTATCTCTATCCTCATCTTCGTCTACCGGATTCTACACCGAAATCCTTCATCAACTTATCCAATCTTCAGCCATAACCCTTCCTCCGATTAAGCCTTATAACCCCAAAGGAGTGAAACCTACCTGGTTTAACTCTGATCTGATTTGTGCTTACCACCGTACTCCAGGTCATGACACTGAAGGATGTAAAGCTCTTCAAGCCGTTGTCAAGAACCTTCTGGAAGAAAGTGACCTCTTGTTGGAGGAGGAACAAGTACCTCCTGTTACCCTAGCCTCATCCGAACCTCAACCATCCATTCAGACCTCTAGTGGTTCCACTCCACTTGATCTCCCTCCTTCCCAAATTGACACAATCCATATCGCCACTAGAACCCAACATTATCATAACCCATCTTCATCTCCAACATCTAGACCACGGGTTGTCATTTCTGCAGCCCCTGAAGGCGTGTCTCCTTCCTCATCAGCCCCACGACCCAAGGTCTCCATTCGTGCTGCACCTCGGACTCAAGTTCCCGTATCCGTTGAGGAGAGTGTCATGAAGCAACTCACCCAAGCTCCGGTCAAAATGTCTCTTTTTGACCTCATCCAATCCTCTCCACAACATCGCCAGGCTCTAATCGATAATCTGCGTCGCATCGCAAGATAAATTCGATGAGCTGACCCTTCAGTGGGTTGTTGGATTGAATGGTCCATCGACCGCCATTTCTTTTGAGGATTCAGAAATTCCTCATCTTTCTTCAGAGGATTTGGAGGCTCCTCTCTTCATCACAGTCCAAGTCAATAACACTGCCTTAAAACGTGTTATGATCGATAGTGGAGCTGCTCTCAACGTCATCTCTTCCCACACATTCGAACAACTTAAGTTACCTAAGAATGTGGTGTCACCTCCGCCTTTCGCCCTTCGATCATTTAACGATCAGCTAGCAGTCACTCTAGGAACTGTGGTCTTACCCATCCAAGTAGGTAAAAAGCTGCTCCATGAACTCTTCTATATTGTCGAAGGAAAATTCCACTATAACATGATCCTTGGACGCTCCTGGGTTCGCGCAATGCATTGTGTCCCATCCACCCTCCATCGATGCCTAAAATATCAATATGAGGGCAAAATCTACACCCATCCAGGAGATCCTTTTCCTTCTGCGCAATGCGACATGACCACAAGGTCTGCCCCTTTAAAAGAAAATGCATCTTCTCCAGATGGGGCTTCATCTTCTTCCATACCTGCAACCAAACTACCAGATTTGCGAAATCTGGAAGAGACATTGCAGCGTTTCTCACTAGGAGAGCTTCCTCTCTTTTCTTTCGATGCCCATCTCAAACCTAATGAGTATGGTAGACCCGACAAGCAACCTGAATATCAATCAGGTCTCGGTCGCATCGTTACCATTGGTTTGCCCAATCAACAGACCAATTTCATCTACGGTGGTCTTGATACACCTCATTATTGTCCGGATTCTCCTCCTAGAGCCAAACCTTACCTAACAGGGTTTGATTATCTACAGAATCCCACGTTTGCAAAAACTTATCTATATCGATGCGCGTGGAAAGGTTTTGGCCTTGGAAAATATGAACAAGGTATACATGATCTCAAATCCATTCCTACTCTCATGCCACATCAGAAATTTGGGTTAGGATTTAAACCCCTTTCAGAGGCCACCGTCACTATTCTTGATGAACCTCTTCCTACTGAAGAACCATCTTCCCCGACCAAGTCAGAAGCATCACTTGATGTGGACGATGACATTTCCATCCCACCTAACTTTTTTTTTTGATCAATACCATTTCCTTAGGGCCGTTGGTCTATGAGACTAACAATCGGTCCGCTTCTATACCATTAATCTTCCCTGAAATAATTGGAGACGACTCTCCTACTATCAACACTATCCACTGTGTGGATGATGATTCTGTCCTCACCTATCTAGGGGCAGAGGATTCATACCTTCCCAAGACTATTCCTTCTGACACGTCTACCCTTCTCAACGAAGCCACTATTGACCTTAATATAGGGACTTCTGAAGACCCTCGCATCATTAAGGTCGGCCAATCCCTTAATCCACAGGAATTAGGGGACTTTACCGCTTTTCTTTCCAAACATCGTCAAGCCTTTGCTTGGTCATATGAGGATATGCCAGGGCTCGATCCCGATATTGTGGTCCACAATATCGTTACCCTTCCCAACATCAAACCAGTCAAGCAAAAATTACGTAAAATGCACCCTAGAGTAGCCCTTCATTAAAGAAGAATTACAGCGCTTGCTCTCGGCTAACTTCATCGAACCCATCGATTATCCGATGGGTGTCGAATGTAGTACCGATGCTTTCAAGGCTACTTGGGAAGATTAATTTGTACCGACTTAGGGATCTTAATCTTGCTGTCGAAAGGATGATTTTCCTCTTCCTAATATCGACCAACTCGTAGATTTAACTGCGGGTCATGAAATGCTTTCTCTTATGGATGGTTTCTCTGGATATAATCAAATCCTCATCGCACCAGAAGACCAGCATAAGACTTCCTTCATAACTCCTTGGGGGACCTTTTGCTATCGTGTCATGCCCTTCGGTCTTAAGAACGCCGGAGCAACTTATCAACGAGCAATGACCTACATCTTCCATGATCTTTTACACAAAACTGTAGAGGATTACGTTGACGATCTCCTCGGCAAATCCAAACGTCGTCAGGAGCATCTTTTCATCCTTGCACCTCTCTTTGAGAGGCTTATCCGCTTTTGTCTTCGTCTAAATCCATCTAAATGCGTGTTTGGCGTCCTCACTGGTAAACTTTTAGGGTTTATCATTTCCATCGGGGTATTGAAGTGGACCCACTTAAAAATAAAAGCCATCCTTGAGATGCCTCACCCGTCTAACTTAAAGCAACTCCATGAGTCTCCAGGGCGTCTTCAATCGTCGTCGTTTTATCTCCCAATTGTCGGACCGTTGTCAACCTTTTCACCATCTTCTCCGTAAGAATGTTCATTTCAAATGGGATGAGCATTGCCAAAAGCCCTTTGATGATCTCAAAGCTTATCTTCTTTCTCGCCCGTGCTTACACCTCCACGCGAGGGGGAGCCTTTCTATCTTTATATCTCTCATGGTGACCATGCTCTGGGAGCCATGATTTCGCATCGGGACACTTGTGGTAAAAACAAGTACATCATTACATCGATCGCACCCTCCATGAGTATGAGACACGTTACTCCGGGGCTGAAAAACTATGTTGCGCTCTCTTCTTTGCAACTTCTAAGCTTCGTCATTATCTTCTTAATCACAAAACTTACATCGTCACAAATGTCAATCCCCTCAAGACAATTCATGCAAAGCCTTATCACAATGATCGCATCACTCGTTGGCTTATGCTCTCATGTGAAATTGACCTCGAGTTTATCCCGCAAAAGGCTATCAAGGGTCGGAGGTTATTGCGAGATCAACTAGCTAGTGCTCCTCTTAGGACACTCAAGACCCCCTTGCTCAATTCCCCGATGAATTTATTCAACAAATCGATTTTGGTCTATCTCCATTTAAAGTAAAGCTCTTCTTTGATGGATCCAAATGCCAGGCAAGGGGAGGTGCGGGTTTCGTGATGATTCCTCCTTAGGAGTACGCCTATCCCGATCGCCGCACAAATTGAACTTTGAGTGCACCAATAATATGGTGAGTACTGAAGCTCTTATCTTAGGACTTCAAAATGCCATTAATCTCGGCGCTCGTCATATTGACATCTTTGGTGATTCTAACTCATCGTTAATCGGTCACGGGTGTCTATCAATGCAAGAATGATATCCTTCAAAATATCGCGACATTGTTCTTGCCCAACTCCAATCTTTCGATAAGTTCACCATCCAATCCATTCCTCGTCTTCGCCAAATCGATTCGCGGATACCATGGCCTCATTAGCATCCCTTATCCCGCCTTTTTCTGCGAAGACTCGCGTCTTTATGTGGGTTTGTCAACGATTAGATCAACCATCTTATCTTGAACAACTAACCCGGTCAATCTTTGTCACAACCCATACTCAGGATGAGTGGTATCAACAGATAGTTGATTATCTATCTCATTCGGTGCTTCCTCCAGATCTGACTTCCAATGGTAGAAGGTCTTTTGTCCAACGCGCTAATCGCTATTCTATCCTAGGCGGGATTCTTTACAAACGCGGCTTTGATGGTATTTTGCTTCGATGCCTCAAAACCCATGAATCATCTAAAGCTATTCAGGAGGTCCATGACGGTATCTGTGGTGGACATTTTAGTGGTTTAGCTGTGGCTAAGCGCATCTTACGTTTGGGATATTATTGGCCTTCTCTTAATCAAGATTGTTGTGAATACACTAAGAAATGCGTCAAGTGTCAGCAACATTCCAATCTCACGCACGTCCCTAGTCAGGCTTTGCAACCTGCGGCGGATTTGTGGCCTTTTTCACAATGGGGCCTTGATCTTATTGGTCTCATCAATCCCCGTTCTTCACAGCGTCATCATTCTATCATTACTGCCACTGAGTACTTTACTAAGTGGGTAGAAGCTATCCCTCTTTCTTCAACAAAGGCTAAACCCATAGTTGATTTTGTCTATCAACACATCATTTGTCGCTTTGGCGTTCCACACAAGATAATCACAGATAATGGTAAATCTTTCAAGAACGCTGATTTGCAGAATCTCTGCAATGCTTTCAATATCAAGCTCAGTTTTTCTTCTCCATACTATCCTCAAGCTAATGGTCAAGCCGAAGCTTCCAATAAAACTTTGCGTAATATCCTCGCAAAGGTAACTAGTCGAGCTGGTAGGGATTGGCATCTACATATCCCTTTTGCTCTCTGGGCTTATCGGACTAGCATTCGTACTCCCTCTTGGTGCTACTCCCTTCTCTCTCGTCTATGGGTCTGAGGCTGTCCTTCCTTTGGAAGTCCAAATCCCATCTCTCCGTGTTTCTCTCAGAGAATTTGTCTCCGATGAGGATTATCGTCAAAATCGTCTAGCACAACTTGAATTATTAGATGAGCGACGTCTTAACGCTCTTGAGCATCATCAGGTCTATCTCGAGCGTGTCAAACGTGCTTATAACAAGCACTTGCAACATCGTGACTTCAAAATTGGTGATCTTGTTCTTAAGGAAAATCAAAATGTCACTACACTCGAAAGGAGTCAACGTGGTAAGTTTGCTCCCAACTGGATGGGCCCCTACATTATCACTCATAAATATGGGTCTGGGGCTTATCGTTTATCTTCCATGGATGGTATCCCTGAAGCGGAACCTCTTAATGCTTTGCATTTACGGCCCTTCTACTGTTAAAATCTATCTTATACAAATCTAGTCGCAACTCAGATCTTCCATCCGTCCTAATAACCAGTCATCTACTTTCGTGGTGATTTGAAATTGTGTGGTTCTCCGCCTATTGCCTCGTCTACCTTAAATATGAGTATCGCGGCTCTACTCATTGCACGTTTCTTTTGGATATGTTCCTCCTCATGGTAGGAATACCTTAATCACCACTTCATCTGTCCCAAGTACTTATCTTCATCGGATCTACTCGGGTCATGAGTGCATGTTCTTCTATGTTCTCTTCCCCTCCATCTGATCTATCTAGGTCTAAACTCAGCTTCTTCCAAAGAGTTTCAAAAAAAAAAAAAAAAAAAAAAAAAAAAAAGATGCTATCCAAAAAGATAGACTGATCCCTCGAAGGACAGCTATCCATACATTGTCAAGTGAATCAAAAAGCAAATAGACCATACCCTCGAAGGATGGCTATCATACAAATTTCAAAATACAGACCGCTCCCTTGAAGGACGGCTGTTTCTCAAAGAAATATTCAAGGCTTCTTGTAATCAATCAGCCTTCCAGTCAGTTTATACACTTGTTAGCATCACTGAAAGACTTCCCGCATCGATCAGTCTTTCCATATCAAGCAAACTTCCCACATTGATCAGTTTGCTTTTCTGTCCAAATCATGAAGCTGAGATTTTAGACCTTTTGTCGATCATATGGAGAATCCTATTTTCCTATCATGGACATGTATTCTGTCCCTTGTAGGTTCCGACAAGATACTTACTTTCTTTTCTTTCCATTTCTATCCTAGATCGGTTTTGCGACTAGTTAGTGTCGGTTTATTTTAATCTTATATAGGGCCTTGTATGCTTGGTCTTTCGGTTTCTTATCTGGATCTTCTCTGGTCGGTTGGAAGTCCGACTTATCATTTCCTTCTTTTCCGAGTGTCTTCTCTTCTAAGTCACGGTTATTTCGCTTTCATCTTTTGCTCTTACAATAAGCATTCTCCATTTCTTTGTCTTGCATCCCGTTGAATTGACATTTCACATGTTAATTCAATCAAAATCTATCTTCTATCAACATTCCTCTTATCTATCAAAACATCTATCTTTATTCATTTCTCATTAAAATTACATCCATCTATACATCAAACGCATCTATCTATCTATCCATCAAAATATTTAAAAGCTATGTCCATCCAAGATACTTCCCATCATCTATCAAAATTAAATCAATCTATCTAATCACATCCATCTATCATCTATCAATCTATATCTATCCAATCACATCTATTCTATCCACATTTCAATCTATCTAACCACATCCATTTATCATCTATCAATCTATATCTATCCAATCACATCTATTCTATCCACATTTCAATCTATCTCATCACATCCATCTATCATCTATCGATCTATATCTATCCAATCACATCTATTCTATCCACATTTCAATCTATCTCATCACATCCATCTATCATCTATCAATCTATATCTATCCAATCACATCTATTCTATCCACATTTCAATCTATCTAATCACATCTATTTCTATCATCTATCAGTCTATATCTATCCAATCACATCTATCTATATCCATCTATCCATGTATATCAAAACCAAAAAGTATAAGTACAATTGTATGCCAAATCATATGATGAATCTATATATATACATGTGTGTTTATACAAAAATGGGTGGCTTTCCATCAAGCCATCTATACAATGCCTTCCAATCGAGGCTACATCACTATACAAATGCAAAAGTCTATCAAAACTCTATATAGTAAAATCCGAAGCATGGAGGACACTATCTCCTCCACCCTCCTCTCCACCTGGCTGTCTCTCCTGACCGCCACCGATCGAGCTCGATGCACCTGCTGCTGGAGGTCTCGGCCCACCTCGATCTCTCCCAGTGCTCCCTCCGCCTGAGGCTCCACTCGCTGTAGCCGTCCCTGCTCTCCTCCTCGCCCCATACCGAGGCACATCCGGGGCATGCTGCGCTAGGGCATCCTCATAATATCTCACCTCGTGAGGAGAGACTGCGTGCTTTAAGGCTCACGGTGCCGGTGCTCAGTAACGAGGCCGCTTTGGTCTTCTAGCGCCGCTGGTGGCGCCCCTCCTAGGGTCGTGCCCTGTGTGCCAGACTCTGATGTGGCACCTGTCTCCCCATACTTGGCCCTGAGGGCCTCCCTATGCCGAAAATAGCGGTCCCGCTGCTGGATCACTGTATCTCGCTCCTGCCGAGCGGTGTCTCTCTCCGCAATCAGGGAATCCCTCTCCTCTGTCAAGGCCCTAATCTCCTCTAGAGCTACCTGATGTGTCTGTATCAGTGTGGCATGCTCTCCCTCTAATCTGTCCAGTATAGCAGCTATGTCCTCCTCCCCAGCATCTATCGAGGGCGGGAGATGTCGTGGAAGCTCTGTGTCATACCATGCTGCGTAGCCCTCATCCACCCCCGCGTCATCATCACTATCTATGGAGGGTGGAGCCTCTCTCAGTGGGTCTGCCGGATCAAAATCGGCAGCTCTGTCTCTCTGCCATCCCGCCTATATGGTGTGTATGTGGCCGGTACTGTCTGTACTAGACCAAACTGCCTCAGTATCCGCATGAATGGGACTCGCTCCCACATATCTGGTCTGCGACCTCTGACCACCCGACTCCGTCTCAATGCTACCAAGTGGGCATCCTGACCAACCCATATCGGAAATGCCCGATATGGCCTCCAGATAACCTGATCTGGTGTAAGCGTCCTGAAACGCTCAGAGTACCACTCGGCTGATCTGCCTGTATCTCCTGCGGCCATGTCAGCCCGCCATCTCCGAAATCCATAATCCACACCCCCCACTGCTGCTGGCATCCATGGAAGCCCGGATGGCCTAATCACTGCTATGTGCTCATACGCCCAGCAATGGAGCACAAAGCTGACATCGATCCCTGTCCTCCGACCAGTAGTGTACATCCATAGCTCATAATAAATCTGAGCTATCAGGGCATCAGCGAAAGCAAAAATCTGTCTATACTGCAAGATGTCGCACACGCAGCCTGACCTAGCAATGCAGAATAGAATCTCCACCTCCACAGTGCAGGAGAGCAAAATAAGATATGGCCATCTCGAGATCGTGGCTATCCGCTTTGCTCAGGGCTATCTGCTCAGATCTTGTGAGGATATCCTCACTTTGCCCTGAATCTTATCTCCGCATCATCTGCTCTGTCTCTGTACAACCGCACCAGGGCCCTCTGCTGCTGCTCTCGGGGTGTGATCTCAATCGGGTCCCCAGTGTCGGTGTCGGAGGATCCACGTGATACATCCTCATGGGTGATAGTCATCTCACCCGTCCTAAACCAAAATGTGCACGTGTGGTGTCCCACCGCCGTCGCACCAATGCTCGCATAAGCTCCACATCCCGTGGCACTCGTCTATAATATCTAAAGCCCCCGAGCCCAGCCAGCTCTAAATGCTGCCAGTCTGCATCTGTCACATCAGGCAGGATCGTCTCTAATAGCTCCGGGATGGCATCCCTCATGTGAAGGGTCTCTCGTGCCTGCATCCACGACATCAAAAGCATAATTAGTCTCTTATTTTCATAAATCACATCTTCCCAAATCATACAAATCAATGAACTTCCATCAGTCGGCGTCGATTTGATAAAATCGGCGTCGTTCATTTTAGTCGGCGCCGATTATTACCAATCGATCGGCGCGATCCCGAGCCGGTCATCGGCGCCGATTATACCAATCGGCGCCGACTTCACGGCAGACGCATTAAACGCAGACCACGGCCTCATATCCATCCAAATAAAAATCAAACAAAAAAAAAAAAACAAAATAATAATAATATAACGAAGGGGTTCAAGAATGGTCACTTACCCCAGGTCGTGTCCTCCTGCGCTTCTGTCCGCTCCCAGGAGGCTTCCATTGCGTTCAAATCTATCTCTGTCGGAATCAATCGTCACGTTGAAAATTAATCGTTCACGTTTTTCGTTCGCATATTTATATGCGTGCTGATTGATTGGCGCCGATTTTTTGGAGTCGACGCCGCTTTACTAGTCGCCGCCTTATCTCGTTTGAGTCGCGCCGATTTTTCTTGGTCATTTTGCCATAGTGTTGATACTTGGCTTTCTCATCTATCGATCATTGTTTGTGTGCTAAATCTTGTCTTTCGCACATCTTTTAGATGTCATTGTCTATTTCGAGTTTGTTTCCCTTTGCGTGGAGCACTCGCTTTTGTTTGCTTGACT
>CM031243.1:17914735-18015360 GCA_018340775.1 Taxus wallichiana var. yunnanensis
CTTAGATTTATTTTTATGCATCTTCTTACCCTATCTCCTTGGAAAATTAGATTAGGTTTCGAGCAAACTCTTTGCATATTTCATGTGCATCCGAATGAGAGGAATAGGAACCACCTTCTCCTCGAGAATCCTTTCTCACTTTTTCAAGTCCCACACTTGGAGAAAGGATTCAATGTTATGCAATCACACTCGGATGATAGTATGGTCAACCTAGAAACCCCGACCAACATCCAGGGGTGCTTGTGATTTTGCACTAACAGTGACCTCTCGTCAGTCACCAATGACGAGGTCGTACATTGATTTGGTGACATGTGTGCAGTGTGGTTTCTATTTTTAGTGCATTTCAATGTTCCTATTTGTTGTGTGTTGGTTTGATGAATAAACCCCTTTCCATAATTTTGGAGAAGATTCATGGTTTCCAAAGACTCACTTTTTGGGAGTAGGAGAATATTTCGAGGTAGACTCAAGGGATGGTTATCTAGCTAGTGTGAAGCTTGTGGATCTTAGAGATTTAGAATTTGGGTGCCCAAAGAGGAAGGGAAAGTCCCACAGGAACCCAAAGACGAAGGGAGTATTCCTCCATAATTCAGATTAACACTACCCCATTACGAGGGTAAAGAGATAATCTATGGAGTTTGTACCTGGTCTAAGCAATGCTTTTAGGAGGTGGTTCAACTTCTTCAAAATATGGTTCTTCTTTGTGTTCACATTAAGGGGGTGAATAATGTGAATTAATAATGTTCACACTAAGGGGGTGAATGTTAGGAAAAATGTTAGTGTTTACATTATTGATTGTGTGCAAGCAATTATATTAGCTAGAATATTACTATTGTATGAGATTGGGTTGTTAAACAATATCATGTAAATAGGCTCATGAGATAATTGTGGGGAAAGTTGTTATGACTAACTCCTAGTTTATAGGAGTCAGATAGCCTATTTATTTGTGTCTATTCTATTGAATCAGATGTATCATTATTGTTGTGTAATAGATGAAGATTGTTTGTTGTGATTTCTGTGTTTAATCTGATCCATTCCTATCAAATTTAGTGAAGAGGGAACATACTACTTCTTGTCTCGTTGTGTAGAGGGGAAAAAATTGACTTCCATGGTTATTGATGGTGAAGACCTTGAGTATCCCATTAGGTCAGTGGTAGTCACTGGAACTTGGCTTCGATGATATCCTATCAAAAAATAAAATACTTGGTTTTTTGAATACTATGAAGTACATCAAAAGATACTTCACTATTCACATTTGGTTCTTACAACAAATATTCAATTGATCAAATATTGAGGTAGGTCATTAAATAAGAATCTATGGAAGGTTCGCAAATCATATCATGAATAAATTCTTGCTATTGTCAAGAGTAGAGTTGATCCTTGTGGTTCATTGGATTGAATTTGCAAAGGTATGTTCTTCATGAATTTAATTTGAATATTTACTTTAATGATTTTATTTAGATAATGTAGGATTTAAAATTCTATTTAATTTCTTACTAACATATTTATGTAGGTTAGTGGTGCCAAAAAATCTTCCACCTTCACATGGTTGGCACTGTTAGTAGATTATTTATTATTCTCAAAGCCTAAAGAAGCTAAGGGAAATGAAACATTAGAAAGGAACATAAACAAAAATTCTCATTTCACCACCTATATTGTATGAAGCGTCTATATTATTCATGTGGTTGGAAATGGACAACCTTACAATAACACAGACTAGACCATTCGGTGCTTTTGCAAATAATAGGACTGTTAGAGGATCAAATTGAGTTGGAGAAAAATGAGACGGGATTTTGTAAATGGTACCGATGTGGAAGTGTAATATCATACGAGATATTTCAAGGTGCCACGGTGATTGAGAAATCACCCAGTAAAATTATACCATTTTGTTGCTCTCAGGGATCTTAAGGGAATACACCCAGATGAAGTATCCCGGAAGCACTGGGAGCATAGGCCGCCAAAATGACACTTCCCCAAGAATTTACCAAGCGATCCCAATGTGTATGTGTGGTCTATTTTGTGCCACGAGCTTCTATTTGCAAAATATAGCATTGGACAACCTTACATTGACTCAAACTATAGTATTTGGCACAGTTGCAAACAATAGGACCGTAAGAGAAACAAATTTATCTAGGAAAAACCGAGACATGTTTTTGTATAGGGTACCAACTTAGAGGTGTAGGATCAGACGAGACCTTTCAAGATGCCACGATGACCAAGAAATCACCCAGCAAACTTATATCCTTTTTTTCTCTTAGGGATCTTAAAGGGAATATATTTGGATGAAGTATCCTGGAAGCACCGGGAGCATTGACCACTAAAAATATGCCTCCACTAGCATTTACCTAGTCACCCAGATGTGTTGGTGTAGTCGGTTTGGTGCCACAAGATTCTGTTTGCAAAATAATGTGTTAGACAATCTTACATTGACTCAAACTACATTATTTGGCATGGTTGCAAACAATAGTAAAACGAGAGAACCAAATCAAGATGAAAAAAACCAAGATATAATTTTTTAGAGGGTCACAAAGTGGAGGTATAGGATAAGATGGTACCTTTTCGAGTGCCGCAGTGTCCAAAAAATCACCTGTCAAAGTTATTGCATTTTTTGGTCTCAATGCTCTTAAGGGACTACGCCCAGACGAAGTAGCCTAGAAGCAATGGCATCATTGAGTACCAAAATAAATCCTTCACAAGTATTTACCAGGCCACCCAGATGTTTTGGCAAAGTTGGTTTGATTCCAAGATCTTTCGTTTGTAAAATACTACATTGGATAACCTTACACTAACTCAAAGTATAATATTTTACACTATTACAAACAATAGGATAATGAGATAAAAAATGGAGATGGAGAAAACCAATAAATTATTTTGTATAGGGTCTCAACATGGAGGTGTAGGATCAGACGAGACCTCTCTAGGTGCCACGGAGATCGAGATATCACCCGTCGAAGATATAACCTTTTTTGGTCTCAGTGATCTTGAGGGAGTACGCCTAGACGAACTAGCTTGAAAGAAACGGAATTTTCCAACACCAAAACAAAGCCTCCACAATTTTTTACTAGGACACCCAAATGTATTGGCGTAGTCGGTTTGGTTTTAAGAGATTTTTTTGTAAAATATTGTGTTGGACATCCTTACACTGACTCAAAGTACAATATTTTACATTGTTGCAAATAAAAAGACAACGAGAGAACCAAATAGATATGGAGAAAACCAAGATAGGGTTTTTTATAGGGTCTCAACATGGAGGTTTAGGATTAGACGAGACCTTTCCAGGTGCCATGGAGACTGAGATATCATCTGTCGAAGTTATAACCTTTTATGGTCTCAGAGATCTTAAGGGACTACACCTAGACGAAGTATGCCAAAAGCAATGACACCATCCATTACTGAAACAAAGCCTCCAAAATATTTTTCCAAGCTAATCAGATGTGTTTGCGCAGTTATTTTGGTTCCAAGAGCTTCCGTTTGCAAAATAATGTGTTGGACAACCTTACACTAACTCAAAGTACAATATTTTACAATGTTGCAAACAATAGGACAATAAGAGAATCGAATAGAGATGGAGAAAAATGAGATAGGATTTTGTAGAGGATCTCAACATGGAGGTGTAGGATCAGATGAGACCTCTCCAAATTCCACAGAAACTGAGTTATCATCTATCAAATTTATAACCTTTTTGGTCTCAAGGATTTTAAGGGACTACACCTGGATGAAGCAGCTTGAAATCAAAAACACCATTTGGAACCAAAAAAAGCCTCCAAATAGAGTTTACCTAGCCACCCCAACATGTTAACATAGTTGGTTATGTGCCATGATATTCCATTTGTAAAATAATGCATTAGAAAGCCTTACACTTACTCAAATTGAAGTATTTCACATGATTGCAAACAATAACACAACGAGAGAACCAAATCAAGATGTAATAAACCATGATAGGATTTCCTATAGGTTCCTAATGCAGAGGTGTAGGATCAGACGAGGCCTTTCCAGGTACCACAGAGATCGAGATATCACCCATCGAAGTTATAGTATTTTTTGGTCTCAAGGCTCTTAAGGGACTACGCCCAAACGAAGTAACCCGGAAGCAACGACACTATCTGAAACCAAAAAAATCCTCCACTAGTGTTTACTTAGCCACCCATATATCCTGGTATAGTTGTTTTGGTGCCATGAGATTCCATTCCCAAAATAATGCATTGGACAACCTCTCACAGTCTCTTCCTCTCATGTTTTCTTTCTCTCTCTCACACACACACACAATCTCAATCCCACTCTCTTTTCCTCTCACACTCTCACTAAATCTTTCTTTATTTTACATAAAACAAACTTTAGTTTTATTGACTACTCGTGTAGGAGGGTATGACAATATTAGGACCATATTTCTTAGTCTTGTGCCTAGAAACATCATTGAGTCTGTTTGTACAAAATAAGCTTAGCAAGAGGGGAATGGCTAAGAAAACATAGGGGTTATCAATCACCTAGTAAATATTTCTTGTTTAGTTTTGAATGGGATTCAGTTAGCCTACGGATTGGCAACCTTCCATTTATTGTTAATTCCTTCTATGATAAACCCATGGATTCTTTCAAAAGTGCCTTAAAAAAGATAGGGGTAGTCATCAATCCTAGTGAAGGGTGTGATGTGATTTCCAAAAAACTTGAAATTTATACAAATTTAGAGGTCATAAAATGAATTTACAAATATCTCTATCGTTATAAATTGAATCCAAGTAATGGTGTTTCCTTATATCCAAGGATCTAGGACTACTGTGGTCTGTGGTAGGATTGGACATTCAGGAATCATCGAGTGTCTGAATCAGAATGTTGTTGCATCTGGAGAAACATGCTAAAAAATTGGAGTAATGCATCTTGGAAAATAAAATTGAACCTCAAAAATCCTCTCAAATTTCCAGCTTACACAAGCACTGGACACATCAAGCTTTTTTCTTCGAATGAAACCTTCATTCCTAACAGCTTGCAACTAAAAGAATTATTCGAAAGAGAGTAAAAAATGATCAAATTTTCTTGGTATCCTAATCTGTTAGACCCAGAAATACCACTGTACTTTTTATTCTAAATTTATAAATCTCTTGGAGCTCCAAATATAAATCAAAAGCTATAGAAAAAAAGGAGATAGTTGTATTGGGTAACATTTTCTTTTACTAAATTGTTCTTGGATATCTAGCATTTACCTCCTTCAAAATATTAGCAAAATTAGATTGTCCTGCACAATGAAGGCCTTTTTTGTGAGTGTGAGGGTATCCTAGTCCTGGTCTTAGTACAGATCTAGGTCTTGGTCTAGGTCTTGTTCCTAGTCCTGTTTCTATTTCTGGTACTGGTTTTGGTCGTGGTAATCGAATATGGAAGTTTCAAGAAAGGAATCCACACTTGAAGAATTATTCCCATTTAGATTTTTCGCAATGCTAATGGCAGTGCCTATGCAATTTAGTTGGAGGAAGGTGGGGTTGTTCCCTTGTTGGTTTTTTCTCATGGAATCATAGTTATCCTTTCTAGTATTACCAGAGATAACTCTCCATGCTTGTGTGATAGGTTTAAAATCTCCCTCGACTCCTAAGAACTTATTTTTATCAGGATGTAATAGCAAAGCTAGTTTTTTATATTTTTTCTTAGTGAGAGTGGGATCAAAGGAGGAGGTTACATGTAAGATGGCATACTAGTCGATGATGCCTGAAGAGGTTACCTATAAGATGTCATACCTATAAGATGGCATACCAATCCTAACTATGAGTTCTGAGATAGTTTCCTTCACAGCCATAGAGCAAGGAGTTGGAAGTAAGTGAAAACAACAAGGATGGATGAGTGGTTTTAGAGAAAAGAGTGAGAGTGATATAAATGGGGATGAGTTTGGAGTGTCTAAGAGAACCTAGATCAAGATCAAGCAAAAATAAGTATAACAAAGTAGGCAAGGACTGCAGGTCACGACTTAAGTAAGATCCTCAAGAGTTCAAAAGAGTGAGTTAGGTATATGAAGTAAAGAAGAGGCAAAGAACCTTGTGTATACAAGAATGATGATGGCATGAAGTTAAATGTAGTTAAGAAAGAGTCAAAATTTGGAAAGGAGTATAGAGTATAGGAATAGTGAAAGTCTAAGAACAAAACAAACACCATACATGATAAAGAATATGAGAAGTGGATTGAATGATGAAAAAATGATAAGAAGTGATTGAAATTTGTTTGTACAAGACTAAAATAGGTATTATAAGGTTCATGTAGAATTTATGTACTTAAAATAATCCAAAACTACAATTTTGACATGAAACCCTAGCTAAAACCTAAAAATGAGGTTTTGATGATTAAGAGAGATAGAAGAAGAATTGATAAAAATCCCATGGTGAAAAGCAAGAATGAGATAAAGGGTTTCTTAAAATGTAATTATTTTTGGTTGATTGTTTGTAGGTTCTAAACTTGGTGATTTATAGTGTAGGAGGGCTAATTGGCTAAGATGAACAACAGTGGTGTTTGGATACTTATGAATCAATTTAGTGATGGTCCTAATGATTATGAGGTGTTTTAAGAGGTTAGAAGACTAAGAAGCATTGAAGAATGCAATAGGTGCATGATAAGATAGGAACCAGTACAAAGAGACCAAGAGCAAGAAGAAGTGTAAGTAAGGTAAATAAACATATACACAATGATAAATTGAATGAATAATTACTTAGATTAGATAATTCTTTATATACATGGGGTAAGCGCAGCAAGTTGGTGGAGAAAAAAGGGGTCATCAATGGATGTCATATTACAAAACACAGAAAAATCTCAACTTGCAGGGATTATTAACAATACGCGCACTCAAAATTAGAAAAAATTATATAAATATGAATCGTAGCATCCGAAATCTAGTTTCTAAACTGCTATTTTTTTAAAAATGGACAATTTTAGCTATATTAAACACTCAAAATTATATGACTTGGTATTTTAAAAAGAAAAATAAGATTGTAGTCCGTTTGCCCATGATTTGGATGACCAAATCTTGTTTTTTTTTCCTTTGGTGAAAAGTTACATGTCGTTGTCTATCTTGGGATGGATTTTATTTTGTATTTTTTCAAGCAATTTTTTTTTATGATTTTTTTCGTGAAAGTGGTCTGAATTTTTTTAGAAAATGGAGCACTTTCTGTTTTCCCGCCATAACTATATCAAAAAATATTGAAATCAAATATTTTTTTAATGTGTATAGAATTTTTCCATACTTGGGATGGTATAGGTTTTATCACATTTTGATAAACGAAACAAAAGTTTCAGTCTTAAACGTAGACATGAACATTCGCGGGAAAAAATGTCTTAAAGGCCTATTGTTAGTAAAAATTATAAAATGATATTTATATTATTCTATTCACTTTAAAATCTATATTTCTAGGAAGCTAACAGTCTCCCCTACGCAATGGCACCATTTTTGTGAGATGTTTTCAAATTTTCAGCTTGTTTCAAGTCCGTGAAAGAGAAAATTTGAATTTTTTGACCTTTTACACACCATAATGACCTCCCATAGCTTTGGTTGGGGAAAAACAAAGCTTTCCCGAGCCTTAGGGTCAGATTTGATGATACAGATATAACCGTGATCACATTTTTATAGCAAGTACCACAATCGTGCTTTATAAATCATGATCATGGTTTATAAATCATGATCACGGTTATTAAATTATATTTTCATGCATCCCAATGTTTGAATTACCATGTGATTTTTACTGTTTGACCTTACTAGTACAAATTACTACAAAATTCTGTCGTTTTCTGCACGTTTTTCTTATCATCGGAAGAAAAACATCATGGGAGACAAGAAACGGAGTGAAAAAAGAAATTCAATAAGTAAAACAACACCAGACAAATTAGAGGCAAACATATTTCAAAATGCTGAGCGAATGCGAAATCTTCGTGAATCAAGAAGAGGTTCATCTTCAACCCCTACTATTGTAAGCAATGAGAAACTAGGTAATGTTTCTACTGTCAATGTTGAAGATGAATTAAATACTCATGATGTAGCTGATGTTGAAATTAAAGGAGACAATGAAAATGTGAATTAGGAAATTCAGGTTGAAACTGTAGACAAGAAAAAATTGACAAAAATACCTCTTAGAATTTTATGTAAGAAACCTAATTATTTTATTGAAATTGATGATAACATTTTGAAACCAATGTCTAATCATTTTGAAATTTTAAATGATTCCCAAAGATGTCATTTGTTGGTTAGTTTGATGAAATTGATTAAAATGAGACCTGCATTAAACACCTTAGGATTTACAACATTTAATATACATGGTCAAACCTCTACAATTGTTGAAAACCTTCATGATGCATATCACATTGTTGGTGTCAAGAGACGCACTAGGGATAGTAATATTGTGCATCGTGTACTTACTACTAGTGTTGTAAGTGAATCAATAAAAAAACAAAGTTTGATTACGCAAATAAGTTGAATGTTAGAAGTTAATCAAAAAACTCTAATGAAAGCAATTGAAAGATGTAATATCCTTCAATCACTCAATAACACTGATTTTTGGGCATTTTCTGCTAGATCACCGTGTAAGGACAAAGATATATCTGATGCTATAAGAGAAGTTGTTATTCAATTTTGGCATGATAACACTAGAGTTTCACCTAATACAAGAGATGTATTAAAACGAAGAGTTGGTTCTACTAATCGTGAACCACATCCAAAGCATTTATTAGATATGACTCAAACTCAATTTTTTCATAAGTTTGAATAGGAGCATCTAGAAATTAAAATTAGTCAACATTTTTTTGAAATGTTGAAACCATTCTATATGAAAATTAACCACGCTCGCACCACTTGTTGTTGTAGGCAACATGTTGAATTTGTGATGCATTATGCTAAATGTTTATGTATTCATTCCAATTTTCATTCTGAAACTATGTTATTAGAATGTGGTGTTCAAGTTCCACCAATATCTTCCAGGGATTTCATTCCTACGATATTTTGTGAAAGAGAAGTTGGACAATTTTTTTATAGTCAGGATTGTTTAGATGGAACTTGTGGTACATGCGGCGGACTAAGTAAATTGGAAAGTTGCATCCATGAGAAAATTGAAGGTGCAATAGAACATAATTTAGTTGAGTTTGATAAATATAAATCAGTACCATACTAGTTGAAATATGGAAAGGAGTCTAAACGATGTGAGCCAGTTATAAAACATATGCCTATTTTTCAATTTATGAGAAAATTTAAGGATGAAATTGTTTATGAGTATGCTAGTCATATACATAGATCTCGATGGTTGGATGAACAATTCAAGATATGCAAGGAAACATTTCCTATTGGTACCATTGTTTTAGTGATCGATTTTGCAGAGAATTACACATTTCAACCACAAATGGAGGTTCAATCACAATATTACAACTCATTACATGTTGCCATTTTTGTGCATATAATATTTATACATTCTCTTGACAGTACAGAGAATGATCGTAAAATTTTAGGAGAGTACCACTTTTATATTAGTGATGATCGTACTCATTCTACTGAATTTTTGAAAAGGTGTATCCAATTATTTTATGGAAACTTGTCTAATAGGGATTTCCACTTCAATCAACATTATATATGGTCAAATAATTACACGTCTTAGTTTAAGAATGCACAAATGTTTTATTAGATAAGAAGAATGCATGTCAAGATGGGTGTGCAACATATTTGGAGTTTCACTGAGGCTTGACATGGAAAAGGAGAGCATGACGGTGCAGGGAATGTGTGAAAAGAGCTCTTACAAGAGAATAGTTGAAGTATGAAGATGGTGCTAAATTGAAAGATGCAAAGAGCATAGTGGAATGGTGTATTGATAACATGGCTTAAGGTTCTCAAGAAAATTCCACAGTTCACAGATATTTTTGGTTGATAGAGGAACAAAAAATTGCTAACTATGAGGATTGTATGACACTCACAAGGTCCAGTGATATGCACTCATTTTGTAGTTCAAACACTACTTCATGGGCCACATGGACAAGAAATTTGGCATGTTTTTGTACATCTTGTATAAAATTTGTCACTCCTGAGTGTGATTCACAAGAATGGGTGGATGGATGGATTTATAGGCCTCTAACTCCACTTCCCAGTTATCAACCTCCATAGGCATTACGAATTATTTCTCCAGATGAAGTTGCAACATCCAAGGACTTTGATGAAATTTTGATTTTGGTGCAACAAGGTAAATGGTTATTTACAATTTTTGTATTGAGTCATGTCTGGATTGAAATTAATATGTAATTTAAATTTGAGTTGAAACCTTTATTTTTTGTAGGACATGTGTTTGTAGTTATTTTGATAGAAGAAAATGAAGAAGGATCAGACTATTTCTTTGTTTTTGCATCGAGGAAAGAAATAAGTTGACTTTTCCTATTATAGATGATGAAGATATTGAGTACCCTACAGGGTCAGTGGTAGTTACTGGAACTTGGCTTCGACGATATACATTAAAAAACTCCTTTGTTTGGGTGTTTGAAGACTTTGAGACACACAGGAAAATAATCTTATATTCGCATCTAGTTCTAGCGAAAAATATTCAGTTGTATAGATATCGAGGAAGGTCTAATAATAATATTCTTTGAAAGGTTCGAGAGTCAGATCATGAAGCAATCTTGTCCGCTATTCAGAGTAGATCACATCCTGATGGTTCATTGGAATGAATTTACATGCTCACGTCTAGTATATATAATTTCTTTCAAGTGTTCAATTTTGTCAACTAGATCATTCAAGTTCATATATTTTATTAAATTTGTGTATTTTGTATATATCTAGTATATGGTTTTGATTCAACTTACATTTCTTTGACTAACACTTTTATGCAGGTCAGTGGTGCCTAAAAGCTTCCACTTTCACATCCTGATGGTGAACATTGGAATGAATTTACCTGAGCTCATCTGGTATATATAATTTCTTTGAATTGTTTAAATTTGTCATCTCTAGATTCAAGTTCATATATTTTATTAAATTTGTGTATTTTTTATATATCTAGTATGGTTTTGATTCAACTTAAATTTCTTCGACTAACACTTTTGTTCAGGTTAGTGGTGCCAGAAAATATTCCACCTTCACATGGTTGGAACTGTTAGTAGAGAAATTATATTCTCAAAGATTTAAAGAGAAGCTTTCATTGTTTTACAAGAAAAGAGAAACAACTAACAACGATTTATGTACCTATGGAGGGGGTTCTTGGCTCCGAAGGAGGTAGCCCAGAAGAACTGGGAGCGTAGATAACCAAAACAAAACCTCCCCAAGTGTTTATAAGGTCATCCCTACGTGTGTGCACAGTCGGTTTAGTGCCACGATCCACCATTTGTAAAATATAGTGTTTGACAACCATACACTGGCTCAAACTGCACTATTTTGCACATTTACAAACAATAAGGCAACAAGAGCACCAATTGGAGACGGAAAAAAATGACACATGCTATTGTAGGATTTCCATACGCCAAGGTGTAGGATCTGATGAGATGTCTCTAGGTGCCATGGAGTTTGAGTAGTCACCCGTCGAAGTTGAATGATTTTTTGGTCTCAGGGATCTTAAGGGACTATGCCCAAAGAAAGTAGCCTGGAAGAAACAAAGTGTTCCCACACCAAAACTATGCCTCCTCTAGCATTCACCTAGCCACCCAGATGTGTTGGCATAATCAGTTTGGTGCCATGACCCATAGTTTACAAAGTGTAGCATTTGACAGCCTTACACTGGCTCAAACTGCACTATTTCGTGCGTTTGTAAACAATAGGGCAGTGAGAGCACTGATTAGATACAAAAAAATCTAAGACATAATATTGTATAGGGTCTCTACTCTAAGGTGTAGGATCTAACGAGATATCTCTAGGTGTCATGGAGTCCGAGTAGTCACCCATCAAAGTTGAATAGTTTTTTGGTCTCAGGGCTCTTAAGGGACTACGCCCGAATGAAGTAGCTCGGAAGCATACCTCCTCTAGCATTCACCTTTTGGCGCAGTTGGTTCATTTCCACGACCCACCATTTGCAAAGTGTAGCGTTTGACAACCTCACACTTGCTCAAACTACACTATTTCACACGTTTGAAAACAATAGGGCAGCGAGAGCACTGATTAGAGACAGAAAAAATGAGACAGATATTGTAGAGCATCCCTATGCCGAGGTGTAGGATCCCATGATACATCTCTAGGTGCCACGTATTCTGAGTAGTCACCCGTCGAAGTTGAAAATTTGTTTGGTCTCAGGGATCTTAAGGGACTACGCCTGAACGAAGTAGCTCAGAAGCAACAACATTGTCGCACACCGAAATGACACTACCTCCAGCATTCACCTAGCCACCCGGACATGTTGACATAGTCATTTTGGTTCCATGACCCACCGTTTACAAAGTCTATTGTTTGACAACCTTACACTGGCTCAAACTGCACTATTTTGTGCATTTGCAAACAATATGGAAGCAAGAGCACTGATTAGAGAAGGAAAAAACCAAGACATGATATTGTAGATGGTCCCTATGCCGAGGTGTAGGATCTGACGATACATCTCTAGGTGCCACAAAGTCGGAGTAGTCACCCGTCGAAGTTGAACAAATTTTTGGTCTCAGGGCTCTTAAGGGACTATGCCCAAATGAAGTATCCCGGAAGCAATTACATTGTCCCACACCAAAACGATGCCTCCTCGACTCCTGGGAACTTGTTTTTATCATGATGCAAGAGCAAGGCTATTTTTAAATATTTTTTCTTAGTGAGAATGGGATCAAAGGAGGAGGTGACATGTAAGATGGCATACTAGTCGATGAGGCCAAAAGAGGTTACCTATACGATGTCATACCTATAAGATGATATACCGGTCCTAACTATGAGCTCTGAGATAGTTTCCTTTAGAGCCATAGATCAAGGAGTTGGAAGTAAGTGAAAAGAATAAGGATGGATGAGTGGTTTGGGAGAAAAGAGTGAGAGTGATATCAATGGGGATGAGTGTGGAGTGTCTAAGAGAACCTAGATCAAGATCAAGCAAAACAAAGTGTAACAAAGTAGGCAAGGACTGTAGGTGAAGACTTAAGTAAGATCCTCAAGAGTTCAAAAGAATGAGTTAGGTATATGAAGTAAATAAGATCCAAATAACCTTTTGTATAGAAGAATGAAGATGACATGAAGTTAAATGTAGTTAAGAAAGAGTCGAAACTTGGAAATGAGTATAGAGTATAGGAATAGTGAAATTCCAAGAACAAAACAAATCCCAGACATGATAAAGAATATGAGAAGTGGATTGAATGATGAAAAAAGGATGGGAATTGATTTAAATTTGTTTGTACAAGACTAAAATAGGTATTATAAGGTGCATGTAGAGTTTATATACTTACAATAATCCAAAACCAAAATTTTGACATGAAACCCTAGCTAAAACCTAAAAATGAGGTTTTGATGATTAAGAGAGATAGAAGAAGAATTGAGAAAAGTCCCATGGTGAAAAGCAAGAATGAGATAAAGGGTTTCTTAAAATTTAATTCTTTTTGGTTGATTTTTTTAGGTTTTAAACTTGGAGATTTACATTGTAGGAGGGCTAATTGGCTAAGATGAACAACAACGGTGTTTGGATCTTTATGAATCAAGTTAGTGATGGTCCTAATAATTCTATGAGATTTTTAAAGAGGTTATAAGACTAAGAAGCATTAAAGAATGTAGTAGGTGTATGATAAGATAGGAACCCGTACAAAGAGACCAAGAGCAAGAAGAAGCACAAGTAAGGTAAATACACATATACACATTGATAAATTGAATGAATAATGACTCAGATTAGATAACTCTTTATATACATGTTATATAAATATTGATTTCTAAAGTTTCATGCATATTATACATTGAAAATGCTAGTATACAACACCAATAAATGAAAAAATATCCATAACGTCTTATATTATCAAGTATACATCATATTAGTTTCATACAATAATAATCTTAGAAATGTAAGGTCTCATACAAAAATATCGAGTTCCAAAAAGTATTAGCATACACAATAAATATAAAAATGCAAGAATAGGTCATATAATATCAAGTGAATGCCATATAGGCGTACATATAATGTCTAGTGTGCATACAATGTCATGCACATAGGCATACAAAAAAAGTCATAAGACATATATATATATATATATATATATATATATATATATATATCATCGAAATCTATCCCTCTCTTAGCCTTGCTCGAAGAAGGCCCTCCCTTAGACTTATATGGAGATATGTGAGATGACTTTGGATCCTCCATACTTCAGATCCTCCATGGCCTGACTATGAGTCCTCTTCTTCTCAAAACTCGCCTATAGCAGAATTTGTAAATACAAACATTTTTTGTCAAAACTTAATATATAAGTTTTCAACATGTATAAGACCATGCTAATGAAACTATTTACATTTACGTGCACTTAGCGAAATCTCTTGGTCACGCTGAATCTGCATCTCATGCTCATATGAGTCACCGAGAGCTACTGGATCATGAAAGAGTGTATCAAAATGATGAGATCAAGGATTTCGTGCCCTCGAAGTAAAAATAGAAGGGGTTGAACCCTACATACACATAAGATTAGAAAATAAAACATCAAAATTATCTTATAGAACTATATTAATAATAAATTTTTTGAATGCAAATCTAAAAATTTATGCCAACTAAGTACATATATGTGTAATGAGAATATTTTAACTAATTTTATCAATGTACAATTATTGTTTTACCATGCCACACCTATGAATCATATGAACAGGTCTTCTACCTGTCGCAGGTAAAACATGCGTATAACAATGCATTCATGTTGATTATATACACGATGTTACATTGAAGGAAATTATTAAAATAATTTAACATAATATGAATTACACAAGCTATTTAACAAAAATACATAAATTTTATACCTCAGTGAGTTGTTGCATAGATGAAATCGTAGTGAAAAAACCTCTCTACTCCTCGCAGAGATGGTGGTGTGTCTAGTGAGGTCATCAACTTTATAAAAAATATTTCACGTCAAGTTAGTTGAGCATATATAGTATATATACAAGAAAATACATATATATGCATATATTTGAGTTCAAAAGTTATATATATTTTCGTATGTGAAAATTGTACACTATTAACATTCTAAATTACCTTTCTGAATGTATGCATAGGCATGGTGATCACAACCTATGTTTGGGATGACGACGTCCCTCTCGGGTTTTGTAATATTAATTCATACATGTACATAATATGGAGGTGTAAGTTAATAAATTTGACCAAGTTATAATACAATTATTCTAAAAATTTAACATATATAATTAAATCAAGTACTTGTATCTTTTTGTAACATGTAATAAAAAATAACAAATATCAGTGAAGGTGGCATGGATTTCTGGAATCCAAATGTATCACTCAGAAAGGTGTCAGACATAGCCACATTCTCATGTGTACCACCAATGACAACTCCACCGACACTAGTGTGCATGAACGTGTCATCCTCATCGGGTCCCAAGCATATGCTACCACATGATGTGCAAAGATGTGGAATCATGATAATACTTCCTGCAAGAATACTCTATCTACCTCCATGAACATTTGTATCAGAAATCTCCCTTGTATGTCAGAAAAGGGTATTAGAGATCCCCAAAAATAGATGCAATGTATCAATCTCTATTGTCTCCTTCATTACTGTAGGGATAGTCTATGATGAGGGGGATTTTGTGCAGGGACTCTACCATGATAAATAGGTGCACATTGTACATGTGGTCTATCCTGTGGAGAGCCTTTTCCTTAGCCTTGAAACTCATGGAAATTAAAATAGTTCGGCATCTCATTAAGGATAAACTCTCAATAGATTTTCCTTAAAAATCACAGTGCAACTGTTGTCAATTTTTACACCCCGGGGAAAAATTGGACAGTAGGATAATACCCTGAGACTGAAAATTCTTCTATAAAGGATTCCGGGGTTATGGGGATAATTTAAATCTTTAAGAGGTTTTTATGATCATCTTGGACTATTCTTAGCTTTCCATGGTCCTAGAAGCTCGAGTTTTATAGAGGACCCACACTCACCCAACTCAAGAACAACACGGTTAAATGTGACATATAAATGTTCGGGTGTCTTATCACACTTCCATGATCCACTTTTTCACAAAAGGGTTCAAAATTTTAAGAAGGGTTAATACAAGGCTTAGAAATTTATCAACACAAGCCACATATGAGTTCGAGCTAAGAGCAACTCATTGAGCTTATCGGTGAGTCAGTCGGTATGTGAGTTGCATAGAGTGAGCTCTTACGTAGACCTCATTTCAGTTGTCAAATCTACATTCAGGAATCATATCTCGAGAGGGTGAGATCGTTGTACTCGGTGTATCCCAGTGAATCATAAAGACATACATACAATTAGTCACGGGATTCAACTCGCCCTATCAAGACCCGAGTCCGAGCCATGGTTGCATTGAAATGAGCTCGAGCTTGATGGCCTCAACTCACAAACTTGAAATATGAAACTTGGGATATGCATGAATTGGCATGTCACGCAGGATGTTACCTCACAAATAGGCCAATACGGAATAAGGAGAAGCCAAATAATTCACCATGAATAATTCAGAGTCACGAGCATTGATTTGTAGATAAGACGAGATTGGTCGGCTGAGCTAAGTTGAGTCGTGGATAAAGAGTACAAGTCAAGCTAGTAGTCGAGGTGGTCCGAACTATTAAAGAATACCATACCATAACTTAGTAGGGATGAATCGATCATTACAACTCAATTTGCATTCAGACACAAAATAGTTGGAAGATAACCATCCATGGCTCGGTGGATTACCCAGTATGAGCTCATCAGATAATGAATGGAGGAGTTCTCATGAGAATATTTTGAAATTACTCATGGTGGAAGCCAACATAGAAATAAAGCTCATTTAGTTATATGGTACGTGAGCTAGATCTAGCTCGGGTTGGTTGATCATGGAGTACTCAACAGACTGGAGAGTCATTCAAACCATCAAATCAGATGATTAAAATAATCAACTCAAGAAAAATGATGTAAAGACCAAGGCCAATGTCAACATAACTCTGTCATGAATGGGTCAGTCGAGCTCATGTCAGGAGATGGTCGAAATGATACACCAAGGTATTAAGAAATGTGTTTAAGGAGCTCACCCAAATAGATTTATAGTGTGTTCTCACTATATCATGTGAACCATTAGAGTCATCCCTCGAGAGTGGTGAATCGAATCCTAGGTGGCTCACTGAATAGATTAAGAGAGGCCGAGTTACATCAATGAGCTCGGTGTGAGATTTCGGGGCTTGTGGAAATTAAAGCATTGAGAATGTGAGTGATTTGATTGGGAAACAATATACCAGTATCAAGCCCATGATCTACTCAGATGTATGGAACATTTAAAGTTTGTTGTGATAATGAGAGTTGAAGGCATACCAAGTAATTAATTCATAACATGAAGCGAGTGATGGAATAGGCATGGAATGCATAAGAATAAAGGGTTGGGTAGCCTATCAATCAATTGCATGGGTGAGGACGATGAGATTCTTTGCTCATTCTAAAATCCTGTAAGGAGATTCAACTAAATTGAGGTGATATAGAATGTAAACTTAGTAAGTCACAAGGATCTAGAGGTATCTATTTTTGAGCTTGGACGTGTTGCAAGTAAGTTCGGAGCTCATCCATGTCAGATATAAAGGAGTTTCGCAGGGGGCAAAATTGACTAGCATTCGGATGAGCTCACCGAAAGGATTATGGACATAGTGAAGGAGCTCGTAAAGACTCATTTGGAGGATCGATTTCAAAGGGTAATCTGATCCAAGTTTGAGCTTGTTAGAAGAGACCAAGTAGATCGATACACTCATTGCAGAGTGGTCAGGATATGAGTAAACAAAGTTGGGTTAGATATTTCCTAGGGGATCGCACAAGAAAAATAGGAAGACAAATCAACCATAGCACAGACAGAATGGTTCAATCTCATGGTAAGGATGATGCCACAACGAGTGAATGTAGAGTGTATGAACATTAGGAGAGTGGATTCGACGCAATATAGAGTCGAGGTGTGTAGAAAAGTGAGTTATGTTTCGAGGATTCATTTCAGATGAAACCATTTCAGACATTGAGATAATTCAATTTCAGTGTTTTGAACTTGGATGTTTTTGGGATTTCAGAATATTTGGGTTCGAAACTCGAACAAGGTGAGTTAGAAAATTTGGGGAAAAATTCCGAAGCCTGAAACTCCAAAACTCTGAAATTCGAGTTTCAGGTTTTCGAGAGACGAAAGCTGCAAAATGGATGAGCCAGTCAAGCTCCAGGTCCGAGTTAGTCACCAAGTCATGAGGAGGCCCGAGTCTAATGCTGAGGTGTGATCATGTTGCATGACGAGTTCATCAGTTGGTGAGTCATAATAATGGGCCGAGTCATTGGAGCTACATAGAGTGAAAATCAACTGCGAGTTGATAGAGGAAAGGTAGACGAGGGCATGCCACATAGTTTGGTATAACATTATAACTCAAAAAAACCTTTTAGTTCCAACTAAGCGAGTTGAGATCGGTGAGTGTTGAGCTCACAGAACTCGGGGATCTGTGGAATCGACAAGGTGGGCACCAATTCAAGCCAATATGATGTTGATAATACATGCAGGAGCTCGATACGAAGTAGGAGAAACTCAGTAGCTTGGTCGTCAATAGAATGACGACTCAATCATGAATGATGAAGTAGGGTTGAGCCATAGATTTGACGCAAGGAAGGAAATAAACTGACATCAGGAGATTTGGAATGTGCCCATCTTGCTAGTCATAGAGAAACTGAGTAGATGATGCGTTATGTGATGAAGAAATATTGTGCTCAGTATCTCGGTGGGGGACGGTGAGTCACAATGGCTCATATTTGAGATTGAACTTGTTATCAACAAAGGATCGGTGGATGTCTGTTTCACTTAATAGTATAGCAAACCAATACTCAATAAATGGCTCCATAGTATAGGAACTCAGCTCATTGAATGAGCTCAATCAAAAATGTATGAATGTCATGGATTAAACATGATCTCACACAATAAGTTCGACAATACGTTGCAGGTGATGCACAATAACAATTTTTGTATTGCTCATGGACCAAGAACGCTGAGGTATGGCTCGTTTCAATGAGCTTATTGATGGCTGATTTGCGTGAGTTCAGAGGAACTCGAGATCGGTTGACAAACTCCGTGCACATTTAGGTGAGCTCGTAGAATATTGGTAAGTATAGGACTCATCTGATGGATAATTTTTGTGGTTGCATAAAGGAGATGATGTTGTTCGGCTTTGCCAAGTCAGACATGCTAAAGTGAGTGAAGGATTTTCCATAACATTTGAAAGATTGGAGACATGGTTTAATTCGACAGATGAAGAGGTGACAATCAAGATCAATCTGATTAGAACAAGTTCTACATGATGGAGTCTAAGATGCTATGGAGGGAGATGCCGAGCCTGAGTTGAGCATCTTAGAGGAATTTTTGGGAGCACGGTCTGAGAAAGGAAATTTTTTTGGTGAGTCTAGAACTTTATAGGGTTGATGGTTAAAATGTGTGACTCGGTTGAGGTTAAAGCTCGACATGAATTTGTAAAGGTTAGTCATCTCGGTGGATGATGGTAGTGAGCTCATGACAAGAGCAATTGGTAGGTTCAAAGCTCAGTTGATATTATACATGGGATGGATCAGCCAATGCATAGTGATCTTGTGGAAGGAGGTACCATCGATGCAAATTTGAATGATGGCCAATTCACTCATTTGTAAGCACACAAAATGGTAAATCTCAAGAAGGAGCTCGACATCATGCAGTGAGCTACATAGAAAATCCAACCAACTTGGTGAAAGGAAAGGGAGCTCGCTCGATGTGGTTACAAGAGGAGCTCGATATTTGATGTATGAGCTCATTCGCACGTAAGGATGAAGGAGCTTGATTCTTTCAAAAAATCTCAATTTCGGTTAATTTTGAGCAAGTCAGTCAAGAAGAGCTCAGTTCGTGAATGTATCTAGCCAAGGAAATATAGCTCAAGTTGGAGCTCAGTTTAGAGATCGGTGGAAAGCTCGCTTTGCGAGCTCGACACAGGGAGCTCGGTTATGGGGAATAGCTTATGAGACCAGTTTGTAATTGGAACTTGGTGAAAGGAAAGGGATCTCATCTCGGTTGTGGTGGAGATAAAAGAGATCAGACCCAAGCCGGTGAGTTGGCCTAGCGAGCCAACCACCGAGTTGGGCTATTTTTGGCATTTTCCCTATAATTTACCCTTCAGTGCAAACCAAATTTCATTAGGGCCCACTATAATTTAATTAATTTAATATTTTTATTTAGTATTTTAATAATAATATTTATTATTATTATTTAAATATTCTTTTAATTAATTGCGAAGAATAGGTCAACTGGGTATTAATGATACATGATGGAACCTTCTCATGTGTTTTAACCAATTGTAATAAATGCATCATGTGCCTTCCATTTAGAGGGGGAATTTATGACTCCTCTCCTATCTCTCTCAATTTCTTCTATAAATGTAAGTGGGAAGCTCATTCCAAAGGGTTCCAACATGTTAGACAAGTTGGACAGTTAGACATCTTAGGCAAGTGTGTATTTTTCAGGAGTCCTCTCTCTTCTACAAATTGTCTTTGTATGTGAGAGAACTTCAAGCCTCCCTTTCAAGATTGTAATGGAAACCATTGCCTCTTTTGAATGTATGATGCATTGTGCACATTGTTGAAGCAATAAAAGTGTGTGTTTTGTGACTAATCTCGTTCCTTTCATCCTTCTATGCTTCATTGTGCCTTTTCTCATGCTTGTAGGTAAACTATGTAAGTTCAATTTTATATTGCACGTTCTCAAAGTTCTGTTCTTATCAAGTGGTGAGGTATTGCATGCAGTTGAGTTGTGGTTCCCGCTCACCCTTCTTAAGTTCATATTTCTTCACTGGAATATTGATAACGTGTTTTTCTGATCAAGTTTAACAAAGGGAACGAATGCTTCTTAGCCTGTGGTATTCTGTTACCCTCTCTATGTTGCAGTAGGTGAAGTTGACCTATGGCGCACCTTATATGATGTGCACTTGACAATATTTAAGACATTATGGATTATTTTTTCATTTATTGGTGATGTATATGTACTAGCATTTTCAATGTATAATATGCATCAAACTTTGGAAATCAATATTTATATAATGTATGTATATAAAGAGTTACCTAATCTAAGTAATTATTCATTCAATTTATCAATGTGTATATGTGTATTTACCTTACCTGTTGAGTAGCTAATACTTATCCATAAACACATGAGAAGTCCATGCAAGGGATTCAGACAGAATCGTGCACAAGGAACAGTTATAATTTAGGACTTAGCCATTTTTTGCATACATAGGCTATTTTTGGAGGTTGTGTGTAGAGCACACAAACCCATGGAAAACTTTCGGGTCAAGCATTAGCTATTTTTGAAGATCAACTATGGAGTGCTTGCATGGATGTGAGATAAATATAGATCTATTACTATTAGTTGACTATTAGATGACTATGGTTATCATACTTGCATGTGTGGTTATTTCTGTGAAGGTGCTTGGTTATTAATAGCATGTAACCTATTTTGGGATCAGATAAGCGGTGAAGGGAAAGTCCTTACCCTTATATATATATGTAATGAACTATATGAAAGAGAGTAGATAATTACAGAGAGATGATACATGTGTAATCAGAGAGGAGGATTGTCTGAGTATGTATTGTTGCATCAAATTTATGCGTGCATGGGTATGGGATACTACAAATGTAAGAAGCTTCTGTGTTATTTTTATGGTTAATATAATAAAGGGTATTTGACTGAGTCCTATGTGTGAAATGGATTCTTTACATTCTTAGTTTCAGTATGGATAAAGTTATGTCTGTTACTCTTTATGTATAACTTAGCGCATGCATGATATAATGGTATAACAACTATGAGTATTTATGTATTAAGTCTTCATCTTGCTAACATTCTGCATCAACAACCCTAAAGTGGGGCCTGGTACATGTTCGTGCTTCAGGTGAGCACTCAGTCTAGATTGATTGATGTGCCAGTGCATCTGGGGTTTTATGGGTGACAACTAGGCTACATCATTTGGTTCCGTTGCCGGGACCTCTTTTTCAGTTTTTATCAGGATGATTCGTGATGAAGACGTACTGATTGACTTTAGCGAGCATTGAAGATTGGATTAAAGATTTGGAGGAAGAATACGCATGGAGGTTTAGCACTAGATCCGAGTTTGACGCACACACATGGGTAGATCAGAACCTGTATGACAGCTTATACGAGAGCTTCTTTTCTATTTTTATGATAGAATTGTATGAGTGGTTAGATGCGTATGCTTCTAAATGGAATTGGAGGTATTGCACACTAGTTTGGATGCAGGAATAATTTTAGACTCTGTATGATACTGATCTAATCTGGACTCTCACTGTGAATACATGGTTTGGTGGTGTTTTGAACAGTTATATCTTAGAATACTCAATTTCAACTTATTCGTGTCCTGAGGTCACTAAATTCTAGTTTTTTACGTTATCCATGTGGAAAATACTTATAAGGTATCCCCCTGGCAATCAAGATTCTGATGGTGACCCTAAATTTGGAATAGAAACCGATGGCTAGCTAAATATCACCACGCACAGGGACAGGAGTAGGTTAGTGAAGGATGGCAGACCTGGCGGTAGAAAGGAAGAGAGAAGAGAGGTGACTTAAGTATAAAAAGGCACATGAAAGGGAGATAGAGAAGTGGCGTGAAGGTGTAGAGTGGATGGTGTTATGGAGAGAGATGGCTCATGAAGGGTTTACAGCTCACGTAGAAGATGTGGAGCCCGAGCATCAGGAACTCCCCCATCTTGGAAAGCATGTTAGGGAACCCTCCTTGGCCCCACCTGGTAGTGCACCAATAGAGATGACCTGGGCGATGGGCACACATCTGAATCTACCTGATAACCTCACCCTTACGCTTGGCCTTTAAATATCTAGTACAACAGGAAACCAAAACACTAGTTTTGGAAGTAGGAGATAAGGAGTAAGTCAGATGGAAAATATAGTAATGGCAAGACATACATCTTTGTTAATATTTGGAAGCACTTTTTTAGGCACATCATCCACACAGAATGTGAGCGCGTAGAACCTTGGATTCACTTCAGGGAGCAAACCTCTCGCAGATGGTTAGAGCTTAATTCAGTACTACTTTGGCGACACAGGGAAGTACTTCTTCTGGTCTATTCACATCTACAGGTGGAGGATCAGGTGGTGTAGGTGGCTCTAATTCTAGTGGATCGGGGGGTTCTGGAGGTAGAGGTAATACAGGAGGTTCTGGGTATGGTGGGAAAGGACCACACCAACCTACAAATATTTACATGGAGATTTCTCTTCGCCTTCCAGAGTACAGGGGCATAGAGGATGATGTTGAACATGTACACATGTGTGAAATAATGTGGCGTGCTAAAGGGATCACAACACCAGAGTGCAAAGGAAGCCAATTTGCCACAACACTGCAAGGATGCATGCACAGTTGGTATAAAATTTTGATCCTAATCAGACTTGTATAGATTATTCAACATTAAAAGATGTTTTCCTTAAAGAATTTCACATCCCTGAGTTTCAACAAAAGAGTATTAGTGCACTCAAGGATATTAAGTAGGGCACTACTGAAAGTGTCAGGGAGTATGATGCTCATTTTAAAACATTTGTATCCAAGCTATCTTATGATATTCATGTCAGTCATCATGCACAATGGTTCGTTGGAGGATTGATCACACTGTTCAGGAGGGCATTATCACATAAAACATATACTGATCATGTGTGAAGCACTAGAGGCAGCCTTACGCACTGAGGCAATTGGAAGTATTGACACTGGTGTTAGCCCATTCTTAGAAGCACAGATTGAAGCTATGGAGAAATAATTGGAGAAACTATCGACAAATTTAGCACATGAGACGCGCATGGGGATTTGGTGTACAGATGGTGAGGTGGAAGGGCACACAAAGTATAGTTGTCACCATAGATCAATGTGTTTAGTACTTTTGTACTGTGAGATATTTAATTTGAATCATTATGCTAGCCATTGTCCATTATTACAACACGCTATAAGGAAAAATATCTCTTGTTATTGTAAAATTTGCAGGTCCACGACCCATGATACAGAAGATTGCAGGTTGATTGGTCAAATCCATGATGTCATAGATATTTGGGTGTGCCATACAGGCATAGTAGCTAGTTCACAAGGAAAAGGAGAGCATCAGGATCACAATCTAGCACACAATGACCGAAATGAAGGACGTTTTGAAGGGGGTCATAACAGAGGACACAAATTTTGAGGAGGATATGGAGGACGAGGCCATGGTATTGGAAGGAGTGAGTTTCCTCATGGGACATGTTATACATGTCGATCTCCTGACCACTACAGGCACGAATGTCCACAGAACAATGCTTGTTCTTTCTGCAGAAATAATCGCAGTTATGAAGAGTTTCCAGACTTGTATGATCATCTTAGCAAGCAACATAAATAGAAGAACAAGGGTATAGGGATGGTACAAATACAAAGAGTTTTAGAATCAGTGGATGCTAAAGTTAGAGTCAGAACTTTAGGAATTACCTATAAAGATTACTACGCTAGCTGAGGCTACGCGTGCTAGGAAGGCCTTACAAAATAAGTTTACTATTAATAAAGAGGAGGTTCTGCATGCACGATATCCATATCCCACACATCAGAAAGAGGTTTATCAAGAGACAATGGAAGTCCTTAAGAATCTTTAGGGTGAAATACAGTGTTTGAAGGAGCAATCATGGAAGCTAGAATAAAAGAAGGTAGCTGAACCAATCTAGTCAGACATAGATGACCTGAGGGACTTATGAAAATTACTCCTCTAGGAGAATATCATTCCATTATTAGGGAATTGGCTTAGAGGGAATACTCTACACAAAAATGTTGAAAATAGTCGACAGATCCTGCATGCCAATCTTCCTCCCCATAGTTTGGATTATGATAAGGAGATCACTCTGAATGTTGTAGTAGATGGTTAGCTTTTGAGAAATATCTTAATTAACACAGCGCGGAAGTTAATGTTCTTACAGTGGATGCATGGGAATAGATGGGGTGACCTCCATTGCAGCCATCCATGAATGTGTTGTTTATGGCTAATCGAACCAAAACTACTCCCATAGGAATTTTAAAGGATGCATCCATTACTATACAAGGGGCCAAGTTCATGGCAGATTTCAAGGTTTTAGTGCTTGCAGAAGCAGATAGTTTCCTAGCTTTACTTTGATGACCATGGTGTTATGCAAACAATGTTGATCTCAAGTTTAATAAGGTATATATTAGCTTTGAGAACAAGGAAGAAAGAGTTATTATCCCTTTAATAGATGGAAATTCTACACCTTATGTTCAGCCATTAAGTGAGGAAGAATTGAATCGAATCTATGTACGTGTTGTTCAAGATACAGATGTACTCGAGCCATCAAAGGAAGGAATTTTATAGTGGGAAGATGCACATTCAATCAGTGATGCTACCAATATTGCTTGTGAAAATTGAGCCCATAACACCTATGAGTTGGTTGGGTGCATGGTTAAGAGTGCCCTAGTAAGGAAGGAATCCTGGTATGTTAGACACATAGGTCACAAATCTATAGCTTCGTACACTAGAGAAGGGAATCATGTATTATTCCTACATATGATGGAAGAACAATGGTTATATAAGGGTGAATGAAGGAATATGCTACTATATATACTATGTGGGACAGTAGCGCGCTTATGGGTGGTTCATAAGGATAATCTTATAGAATGGAATGAAATCAGGATCGCTCTATCTACTCGATTTTCTATGAGTAATGCACTTACTCAAATTTATATCTATCATGGTAATGAACCTGCTCATCACCACATCCAACAATGTGAGATATTCTAGACAGAAGGGCTGGAAGCATTACTCCCTTTGCTTTGGGTGCATAAGTTGTATTCCATTCTCTAGGGATGCACACGAGCTTGGTATGTACATGCAGAACTACATAAAGAGACTGGGAATTGGTAGGATTTGATTGCAGGGATGATCCAAACCTCTGACTACTTCTCTAGAAAACCACCAGTGGCAAAGGATTTATAGGTTGTCAAGTGCTTAACAATGGGGGATTATGTAAAGGTGGAGGAACACATTCAGGAGTAACTTGGTGAGATAGTGTTGGCAGCCCAGTTTGAAGAGGAAGAGGATCTAGACTCCATCTTATTTCAGCACTCTTTCCTTAAAAGAGAAAAAAGGAAAGATGGTCTATATAGTGGATGATGAGGAGGTAGAAGGTTTGGATTTTGACCATTGAATAGGGGTGTGCAAAGTATTAGATAGTGCAGATAAAGATACATGCACATATCATGAGCCTATGAAGATAAATAAAGTAAATATTGGATCAGAAGGTGAGCCTAAAGAAGGCATAGTTGGGGCTTATTGGTCAGATTCGGAAGTGGAAAAAATCATTGAGTTACTGCGGGAGTATAAGGACTTATTCCCACAATGGTATCATGAATTTAAAGGCGTGTATGCATCATTAGGGGAGATGAAGATAAAACTAAGGAATGGTGTGCACCTAGTTAGAAAGAAAACTTATAGAATGAATCCAAATTTGTGTGAAAAAGTGAAGGAAGAAATTGACAAAATGATGAAGTTTGGCATTATCAGACCCTCAGATGAGTTAGAATTGGTTAGTTCAATGGTAATCAACATCAAAAAGGATGGATGGATTAGGATTTTTGTGGATTATCTACAGTTGAATGCTACATGTGTGACAGATCCTTTTCCTACACCATTCACTGAGGAAATACTAGGAGTGGTAGAGCGCGAAATCTATTCATTCAGAGATGGTTTCTTTGGGTATCATCAAGTTTGAATTGCCAAGGAGGACCAGGAAAAGACCACTTTCACTACTGAATGGGGAATTTTTGTGTACACTATGATGCCTTTTGAACTGAAAAATGCACCTGCTATCTTTTCACGGATAGTGGTTCTGGCATTTAAGGATTTCATCCACAACTTCTTGCAGGTGTATTTTGATGATTGGATAATGTATGGAATTGTTAAGGATCACTGTGACAATTTTTGCTTAATGTTTGAACGTTGTAGATAGTTGAGTATCTCTTTGAATATTAAGAAGTGTATATTTGCTACACCATTTGGGATAATTTTAGGGCACATAATCTGTAAGGAAGGTTTGTTGGTTGATCCAGCTAAGGTTGCAGTCATTATAGGCTTGGCAGCAGCTACTATTCAAACTGAGGTGCGTGGATTTTTGGGACATACAAGATATTACAGGAAGTTCATAAAGGGGTATGCTAGAATTTTGGCACCCTTGGAGAAGTTACTAAGAGGGAAAGGAACCTTCTATTGGGAAGAACCGCAGCAGCGTGCATTTGAAGCATTAAAAGAGAAATTGACTACCGTGCCTATTTTTTGTTTTCCCTCATGGGACAAACCTTTCCATGTACATGTGGACGCCTCTGGCATGGCCATTGGCACCGTATTATCTCATCCTGGAGAAGGCATCATAGATCATCCTATTTGTTTTACCAATAGAAAGTTGAGTCTTCCAGAGAGGAATTATATAACTATAGAACGGGAAGCTCTGTCAATGATCTATGCTTTACACAAGTTTTGACAATACCTAATAGCTACACCATTTATCTTTTATACAGACCATATGGCCTTGAAGTATCTGGTTAACAAACCGGTTTTACAAGGGTGCATATGTAGGTGGGTACTCCTATTTCAAGAATTTTATTTCACTGTTGTAGTAAAACTAGGGAAGAGTAACTCTAGCCCAGATCACTTATCAAGGATTGAGTCAAGGGAAGATGCACAAGCTATAGAAGATACTATGCCTGATGTTCATTTATACAGGTTGCAATGTGTGCCTTCAGAGTTAGAGGATATTGTTGTATTTTTACGTATAGGTATGGCACCAGAAGGTATGAAAGAATTGGAAAAGAAACAACTTGCAATTCAAGTGGCACCATTCATGTTTATCAGTGATGATCTGTACAAGTTGGGAAGAGATGAAGTCTTATGTGGTATGTGTTGGAGCATGAGCTTACAACTATTATGGTGGAGGCTCATGGTGGTATTGTAGGTGGACACTATGCAGGTGAAGCTACTGTGCCCAAGATTCTCCTTGCTGATTATGGTGGGGGACCCTTTACAAACATTGTAAGTCATACTGTAAGATGTGTGATCACTGTCAGCACCTTGGAAAACCATGACAATGAGATGAAATGCCTCTACAACCCATTTCAAGTGTAGAACCATTTGAGAAATGGGCTATTGATTTTGTGGGTCCTATTTCATCATCCACGTGAAGGACTGGATCACGCTATATTATTACTTACACAAATTATCTCACTCGGTGGGCAGAAGCAACTCCTACCAAGGATTGTACCTCCACCACAACAGCTAGGTTCTTACGGGAGAATATTCTTACACGGTATGGATGTCCTTTAAGTTTTACCATTGATAGAGGTACACATTTCTTGAATGAGACAATCAGGATTTTGTTAGATGAGTTTATGGTTACACACCATAAGACTACACCATACCATCCTCAAGCAAATGGAACGATTGAGGCTTTCAAGAAAATCTTGAGCCATACATTGACTAAGATATGTGATGTTGGAAGAATGTATTGGGATGACCAAGTATCTATTGTACTTTGGGCATATAGAACTACATATAAGTGATTGAACAAAGCCACACCATTTCAGTTAGTGTTTGGCATGTAGGCTATACTTCCTCTTGAATTCATGCTTCCTTCTTTGTGCATTGCGCGCGCTGGAGGAATAGATGATGAGTAAGCCTTACAAGAGAGGATTACAAAGTTACTCTAATTGAATGAAAGATGAGCAATAACACATTGGAGTCAAAATCAAGAGAAGGCTAGGTAGAAAGCATGACATAATAGGCACAGCAGGGATAAAATGTTTAAAGTTGGATAGATGGTGCTTATTTATTATTCCAAGTTCTTGTGCCATCTAGGCAAGCTCAAAGTGCATTGGATGGGGATGTATGTCATCACTTCTATGCTTGAAACTAGTGTTTGTCAGTTAGAGGCACTTGATGGATCACAGCTACCTGGTTACGTTACTGGGAGTAGGCTAAAGCCCTACTATAAATAAGTCTTCTTGGTGTTTGTAATAAGGCAATATTGCCATTTAGATTAGGTTTTCCATTATGTATTTCCTTTCAAGTCACTATACTTTGTCAATTTGGTTTGGTGTTTTGTGTAATAAGCGCACTTGCACGCCAGAAGCTAATTACCATTTGAAGAATTTTTATGCACATAGGACTGCACATACCTTTAGTGTGGGGTGGTTGTTGATATCCTGGCTCTGGATTATTAAAAATAGGTATGCATGAGAAGAAAGGAACTACTGTAGGTGCTATTCACAGTTGGATATTGACAGGGAAGAGATTGATTCTAGAAAAAGATGACCAAAAGATGATTGTATATGGGGATGTATGAGGAAAAATATAACACGAGGTAAGAGGAGGTCGTAAAGACTACCAGTGGAAGGAACAGTGATGAGATACTCGGGCACAGGGATGCGCATTGAAGAGAAGCCAGTAGCTTGAAGGTAGGAGGGTGCGCTAAAGGGTTATGACTGGGGCGTGAAGATGTGCTGTGTAGAAATTGGAGATTTGGTCAATTAATGAGGATATTTTTGGTAGGTGAAGAAGCAATCAATGCAAAAAAAATTGAAAATCTATTAAAAGGGGGAAAGGGTGAGTCCATTTTTACCATTGCAATCATGAGAATTTGAAGGAGACAAGTGCGATTCAATGCAAAGAGGTTAGTGATCGAGTTTGAAGTGTGGGAGAGTGTAAAACCAAGTGTGGAATGGAGGTTTGTGCAGAGGTTGGCTTGTGCTTCCAGTAGAGAAGGGCTTGAGCAAAGTAGAACGGGTTACAGACAAGTTAGGGCATGTGGGTTCCACTACGGCACAACGATCTGAGCTAGGGTTGGATTCTCACTTTGAAGAAGACAAAAGGAGATTGTTTAAGAAGATTACAAGGAAGGAATGGAACCCAAGAAGGCAGCTGCAGCAGGAGGGAAAGGAAAGAAGAAGGTGGTCATGGAAGAGGAAAGAGTAGACACTTAAGAGTAATTTTTCTGAAATGTAATACCTAGAAGGGGTTATAGTGCGCTAATAATGGGAATCACAAATTCTAAGGAGAAAATTAAGTGAGTAAAACCATCATACCACTGAGAAAAAGAAGGAATTAGATGCGCTCTTAAGCGTAAAGTAAAATAAACGCATGACGGAAGACATGCCAGTACACAATGATGCAGGTGAGAAATTGCTGAAGAGAATCAAAGTCTATTAGCTGTATGAACTCCCTTATTTTGGAAAATATGAGCCTTTGTACCAATGGCTCATGAACAGGGTGCATGAGGATTACTTTTATTTTGCATGACGTTGAGTAAGGATCACAGCTACACTGATCTCCACTGTCACAGGCTTGAAGGGCACTGGAGAGGATTTAAATGCTGATATGATAGATACGGCTGCCATATTGGAGACTGAAAGAGATAAGGTACACTAAGGGTCCATGTGGCATGGATATAGATAAGTTGAAGAAATATCCAGTTGTGCAGGAAGTCGTACACATTGTTACCAAGTTGAACGACTAGGAAAGATGGTCCTAAGTCAATACCACGTGGTTACACGTGGCAAAGAAAATGTCACAAGAAGTAGTCTATAATATATCCAATTATATTGCTGAGACTATAGTAGAAGAAGCACTCTCAGGAGGAAAGATATGCTTTGGAGTTGTTATGTTGTCTTTATTATTTATGGAGATCGGGGTACCTAATGGACCCAAGGAAAAGATTTGGGAATATCCCATGGAGAATAGATCACCCGCGGAGCACTTCAGGAAATACTTATGTGAAGGATATATGACTAAGCCAGTTAAGAAAAGGGCAGAGAAGTGGTTTGATAAGATATGCATGGCCTTTTAAGAAGAATGGCGTATTCCCAAGGACTTACCTTTGGTGGTCGTAAAATAGTGCAATTTGTTGTGTATCAGCATTTTTGTATAGCAAGGATTGCAATGCCGGATGGAGCATGGAGTCCATGGTCTAAGTTGTCGTATGCCTTCACAGTAAGGTATTTTCAGGCTTCATTCCATAAATTTTTAGATGCACACAGGTTGAATTTTAATGCAGACAAGGTATACTATGACTACCACACTTTAAGAAAAACATACGTGTATCCAGGAAGGGTAGCGTATATCGAGAGGTTGATTTTAGATGTATTAAGTATCAAGACAGTCAGCTTGGTTGTCGGGGATATCAAAGCTCCACTGGTATATCTGCAACTCAATCCCAAGCTTGAGAATAATAAGTATGTTGAGGATGAGTTCACGCTCCTAGGGCTGCCCAAAGGAAAACACACAATGGAGAATGTTCCGGTGCCTCGACCCACAGAGACGATACAAGTTGATGATGAAGAGGATGAGCGTGAGGACAGTGGTGGCTTGGAACATCAGAGGAGGTAACCCTCACATAGGAAAGAACAAGAGCATGTTGTTACTCCACCTCAGGGGAAGACAGGGGAGGAAGAAGATGCTAAATTAGAGCAAGGACATTGTCATTTCAATAAAGTATTTAAGAGGAAAAGGACTCAGGGTGCTACTCCCTAATCAGTGCGTCGTTCACCTAGGCTCTCCCCGTAGAAAGAAACTACGTAAAATAGGAGCAAGTTAAAGTTGAGTGAAGAAGTGGAGGATTCTGAGGAGAGCGCGCCAGCATCTCTCACGCCTCTTGAGCATGAAGAGGAACCCAATAATATGGGGGAATAATGAGAAGAAGAAGAGATGAAGAATGAGGAGAGAAAATACCAAGAAGAAGTCATGCATGACACCACTCAGGGCGTGACAGAGTAGGCTATGAATCTAGATGTTCTAGTACCTTAGGGGCCTAGATCAAAGAGATTAATTCACCTACAATGGGTTATATGGAGGATGCCAGTAAGATTGTCCACGCTCGGTTCCAAAGAACTGTGGCACAAAAGGAGCTATTTGGATGGGAACTAATGGATGAAGATATGACGACTGTGTACACAAGAAAAAAACTCTCATGGTCGATGCACACACACATGGATGAGAAATATTTTGATGTGTGTGAAGATTCATGCATGTCAAGAAGGCTGAAAAAGAACCCACATGCCAAACACATAACAGTAAAGCCTACTGTTATGTCGGATGAATAGGTTAGTAATGCGTTGGTGAAATTTTCAACTGAAGTTGCATGCAGGAACATGGACAAGGCTGCAACTATACGGGCGCTACAAAAGGAGATCAAGACAAAGGATGTAGAGATCACGTGCCTTACACAAGAGAAGGACCTAAAGAATAAGAAGAACACTGCTTTCATAAGCATGGTAGAGGAGATCGGAGATATCGTTTTGAAGGAGAGAGCACATCTATAGGCCAAAGTACCAGAGAAGTTTCCATCAGCGCTACACTATGTCCGTACCTTGGTGGACCTAGTCCTTGAAGATCAACCTCTACACATTGTAGCACCAAAAGACCTAGTGAAAGAGGCAGAAAGAGGAAGGAAGCAGTGGCACAGAAGATTGGATTTTATGGGGAACTTATGGAAACATTGTGCGAGGAATTGAAGAAGGCAGACCAAGCCTTGAATATTTACACAACGTTTGAGGCAGTAATCAAGACAAGAATGATTGCAGAAGATAATGAGGTGCTTAAGGAAATGAAGGATGACTCATTGGGCTGTGCAGAGATATTAGTTGTGGTAAAGAAAAATCACGAAGCCCTCATAGCAGCACAAGATCAACACAAAGAAAAGTTAGATGATCTTGGAAAACTCATCGCATAGAAGATGGACCTATTAGAGGGAAGAATGACTGCAATGTCCAGCATTATGTTGGTCTTAAGGATTGAGAAGGATGAAATTGAGCAAGATGAGGAAGATTCCATTGTTGTATATGTTCCCAAGAAGGAAAAAGACGCACTTGTTGAATCGAAAACATTGGAAGATGCAATAAAAGAGGAGTATCTAGAAATGATACTTCCAGTTGAAGTAGAGGAGGCTGTGGAATAAAGAGTGATTCACATATTCTTTCTATTCTTTATTGATTCACATTCTTTTTCATACATTATTTCATTCTTTGATTCATTAAGAGGACCATTGCCAGGATGGCAATGAGATTAGTGTGGGGTAATGTTGAGCAGCTAATTCTTATCCATAAACACACGAGAAGTATGATTAATATAATAAAGGGTATTTGACTGAGCCCTATGTGTGAAATGGATTCTTTACATTCTTAGTTTTGTATGGATAATGTTATGTATGTTACTCTTTATGTATAACTTAGTGCATACATGATATAATGGTATATAAACTATGAGTATTTACGTATTAAGTCTTCATCACGCTAAAATTCTGCATCAGTAACCCTAAAGAGGAGCCTAGCAGCTCGGTCTAGGCTGAGTGATGTGCCAACGCACGTCTGGGGTTTTTTAGTGATAACTAGGCTACATCATTACCTGTGCTTCTTCTTGCTCATGGTATCTTTGTATTGGTTCTTATCTTATCATGCACCTACTACATTATTCAATGCTTCTTAGTTTTCTCCCCTGGTAAAACACCTGAGAATAAAAACATTAGGACCATCATTAAGACAATGTTTTTTGCAACAAGCATGGATATAAGGATATAAGGATGCCCACAAAGTCTTACAAGCTTCAATAGTTCAAAGAGAGTCATCAAAATTTGATTCCTTTCATCTATTGATATTTTTATAATGTCTCTCTATATGCATTACTCCAATGCTCGAGAATGTCTCCAGATGCAATGACATTCTGATTCAGAAACTCAATGATTCTTGATTGTCTAATCCTATCCAATTCGTGTTATTACCTTTAAATTTATAGGTATTTCAAATTATTTGGAAATCACATCAAACCCTTCAATAGGCTTGATGAGCACCCCTATCTTTTTGAAGGTGCTTTTGAAAGCATCCATGGGTTTATCATAGCATAAATTATCAATGAATGGAAGGTCACTAAGTCGTAGGTCAGGTAACTCTCATTCAGAACTAAACAAGAAAGATTTACTAGGAGATTGATAACTCCCGTGTGTTCTTAGACATTCCCCTATCAAATTCATTCTTAAGCCAACCTATTCATTGAACAAGAACGTGTTGATGAGGTTTCGATCTGATGAGACATCTCTAGGTTCCACAGAGTCTAAGAAATCACCTATAGAAGATATAGCGTGTTTTGGTCTCAGGGCTCTTAATGGACTACACCCAGACGAGATAGCCTGAAATAATGGGGAGTGTAGGTAACCAAAATGAGGCCTCCACTAGCGTTCACTAGGCCATCCCAACATGTTGGAATAGTCGGTTTGGGGGCAAGAGCTTTCGTTTACAAATAATTGCATCTGGCAGCCTTACATTGACTCAGAATGCAGTATTTCATGCGCTTGTAAATAATATGACAATAAGAGAACTGAATGGAGATGGATAAAACTTGAAGATGCTTTCGTAGAGGGTCCCAACTTGGAGGTTTTAGATATGACAAGATGTCTCTAGGTCCCACGGAGTTTGATAAATCACTCGTCGAAGATATAGTGTTTTTGGTCTAAAAGCTCTTAAGGGACTACGCTCAGACGAGGTAGCCCAGAAGCACCTGGAGATTTGGCCTCCAAAACAACACCTCCCTTAGTGTTTACCTTGCCACCCCAAAGTGTTGGCGTAGTCGGTTTGGTGCCAAGGGCTTCCATTTGCAAAGTATTACGTTTCGCAACCTTACACTGAGTTAGACTGAAGTATTTCACACCTTTGCAAACAATAAGACACTGAGAGAACTAAATGGAGATGGATAAAACCACAAGAGGCTTTTGTAGAGGGTCTTGACATGGAGGGTTTTGGTCTAGAATCCATGGAGTCCGAGAAATCACCCATCGAAGATATAGCATTTTTTGGTCTCATCGCTCCTAAGGGACTATGCCTAGATGAGGTAGCTCGGAAGGACCTAGAGCTTTGGCCTCTAAAATGACACCTCCCCTAGCATTTACCTAGCCACCCTAAAGTGTTGGCGTAGTCGTTTTGGCACCAAGAGCTTCTATTTGCAAATTATTGCATCTAAAAGCCTTATACTAACTCAGACTGTAGTATTTCACGCGTTTGCAAACAATAGGACAACAAGAGCACCAAAAGGAGATGGAAAAAACTACAAGAAGATTTCATAGAGGGTCTTGATATGGAGAATTTAGATCTGATGGGACATCTCTAGGTGCCATGGAGTCTGAGAAATCACCCATCAAGATATAACATGTTTTGGTCTCACTGATCAAGGGAATACACCTGGACGAGGTAGCCTGAAAGCACCTGGAGCTTTGGCCTCCGAAACGAAACCTCCCCTACCATTTACCTAGCCACCCCGACATATTGGCGTATTCGGTTTGGAGCCAAGAGCTTCTGTTTACAAAGTATTGCTTCTGACAGCCTTACACTAACTCACACTCCATTATTTCACGTATTTACAAATAATAGGACAACGAGAGAACCGAATGGAGATGGATAAAACTATGAGAGGATTTTGTAGAGGGTCCCGATATAGATTTTTTTGAGCTAACGATATGTCTCTAGGTACCATGGAGTCTAAGCAATCACACGTTGAAGATATAGCAATTTTTTGTCCTAGGGCTCTTAAGGGACTACGCCCGACTAGGTAGCCCGAAAGCACCTGGAGATTTGGCCTCTGAAATGACACCTCCCCTGGTATTTACTTGGCTACCCCAATGTTCTGGCATAGCCAATTCGGCGCCAAGTGCTTCTATTTGCATAGTATTGCGTCTAGTAGCCTTACACTGACTCATATTACAGTATTTCACGCGTTTGCAAACAATAGGACAACAAGAGAACCAAATGGAGATGGATAAAACCGTGAGAGGATTTCATAGAGGGTCATGACATGGAGGTTTCAGATCTAATGAGATGTATCTAGGTACTGTTATCCAAAATAAGCCCCTCGGTTATTTTTTGGCTAACTCCCTTCATTCCTTCCTCCCTCGTGCCTTAGTTGAATTTTCTACTTTTTAGACACTCAAATGTTCTAGAAATGGTTTCATTAGATAGAGCATATTCTCATCTTTCCAGAATGGTAAAGTTTTCTTTCTAACTCCTTGTATTTTTCAAGTTATGGCCTGGCGGAGTTTTGGAGGGAAATTTTCCCATGGAAGGCCCACAACCAATCAAAATGTGCCACGTGGCATCGGAATGGCGGGGGTGGAGGCAACTTAGAAAATTTTCATAAAAAATTGGTGGGGCACAAAGAAATTTTTTTGGCCCGAACGCCCGCCAGCCAATAGGAGGATGCCACGTGTCCACAGACCCGTCGGAGTTCGGCTCGACGGAGAGAAATTGGAAAAATTTCCAAAGTTGAGTCAAAGGAAAATTTGGAAGCTCGGGCCCGAGGACCAATTGAAACATGCCACGTGTCTTCAGGGTATCAGAAAGGCGGGGGCGGAAGAAAATTTTACTTTTTTCCAAAATAGGGAAAATATTGAAATGAAGTCCCGACCGCTATGGCCCGTGCCAATCAACAGCTGCCACGTGTCCATGTGGTCGGCAAAAAACCTTACGGTAGGCCCACGGGGAGAAGAGCTTGTTCAGGCCTGCACCAATGCCAAGGCATCATGTGTCCCATTCGGGAAATGGTCAGAATCAAAGAGAAATTTGGAAGCGTGCCCCCAAGGGCCAATTGGAACACGCCACGTGTCCCAGGAGCGTCGGGTCGGCGGAAACTTTTTGGAAAATTTTCAAAAGGCCTAAAAGTGTAAAAAGGTAAGGTGAAAGCTTGCAACCAATCAAAACCTGCCACGTGTCATCGAGCTTCGGGCGACAAAGATTTTTGGGGAAATTTTCCCAAAGTCAAAAAAGAGGGAAAAATTCAAATTTTAGGCTCACTAGTTCAAATTTGCCCTAGTTTTTCCCTAGATCTTCAGAAGGGCATTACTTTTTATCCAAATCTTGGATTTTCATGTTCTTGGTATCATTGGAAATCTAGTGAAATTCTCTACATGATGGAGGGCTCAATTTTTTGTTTTGGTGGGGTTCAGAGAGAGAAAATCAAAAAATGCCTCTAAAATGTGAAGATGAACAAAACTGACATTTCAACCACCATTTTTAATGAAGTATGGCTCGCATTCTCTCCCAACATGGTCAAAAACATTGGGGAATGAACTTTTGGGTGCCCATGCTGTTTTAATGCAATTTGGTCGGTGGTTGGAGCATCTTTTCATGCTTTCCCGCATTTTCTCCTTCATGGGCTCAAATTTTCATTGTTAAAAGCCATATTTGGCCATTTTGTAAGGGTTGGACATTTTTATGTTTTACAGGCTCCCTATTTCACCTTAAAAGTGACTTTGTGGAATATCATACCTCTTCCAAGACTGCAACATGTTTTCTACCCCTCTGTTGTTGTAATGCATGTATTTTTGATATTGGAAATGACAATGCAAGCTCTGTGAATGGGTTTCAGTCCTCTGTTTGTGTTGTTTGCTTCATTTCTAATCTTTCATTACATTTTATCAGTTTGTGTATGATGTTTTGTTGTATTTCAGTGATCTGTGTCAATTGCATAAGTAAAATGTTAACCACTCCTTTGGTGTATCACCTTGTTAGTATTAGTTTTATTTCTTTTGCATTCTCTATCTCTGTCCCCTTGTAATTTAGGGTAGGATTTATAGTTTAAACCTTTACAATTTTCAAGCAATACATCTAATCGGAGGAGTTGAGGAACCAACCTCTAATCTGGAGACTCTTTTCCCATTTTTACAAGTCCCACACTTGGGGAAAAGATTCAATGTTGTACAAGCACACTAGATGTCCAAATATCAAACTAGAAATCTGATAAACATCTAGGGTTTTGTGAATCTGCACTAACTATTTTGGCACACTCGGTGGGACCTTAGAAGTCTTCATCTTCATTGTAAAAAAGTTGATGTGCATTTGTTTCAAGTTTCATGCTTGAAAATTGCCTTGATCTACACATCTGGTGGCTCCAAAGAGAAAAAATCAACTAGTTTCAGTAGTCATAGTCTGAAGATTCATGAGAAGAATCAACACAAGATCAAAAGCTAGGGAAGAGGGGTTGTCTGAGTATCTAGCAGCTATCTCCTAGAAGAAGGCTTAGAGGAAGGAGGATTCAAAGGTCTCCATCTCCACCAAATAGAACTCTATCAACTCCTCCACCTTCTAGACCTTTCACTCAATCAACAAGGGTTCTCATGCCAATCAGAATGGCACAACCCAACCCTTATATCAACTTCACTGGCAGCAGCCCACTTGCTCTCAATGCACAAAATCTAGTTCCAGTTGCAGCATTGAAGAACATTCCATACTTCACTGGAGAAAATCAGACCACTCCTGGTGATCATGTTAAAGACATTGCTAATGTTTGTGCAATCCATGAGATTGTTGAGATGCAAATTGCTATCAAATTGTTGGAATCTTCATTCAAAGGGAAAGCATTGAAATGGTTTAGGAGCCTTGGGGCTGGATCTATCCAAAATTGGATCCAATTGTGCATATCTCTCCATGAGCAGTTTGGAGAGAAGGGAGATAACTTGTCTCTATTGGAACAACTGACTTCCATCAAGAGAGCTCCCAATGAGCAGCTGACAAAATTCAGCTTCATATTTCAAAGGACTTGGGATAGAATTCCAGTGGCAGTTAGGCCAACAACTGAAGGTGTTTTTCTATATTATCTTAAAGCTTTGAATTCTGATATTTCTATGTTAATTCATTCCATGGGAGGTACAATTATACCTACAGCTTATAGTATTGCCATTAGAGATGAGAATTATTTGATTCAAGCTGGTAAACTAGCTCTTATGTCTCCCATGCCCTTATACCCAAATTTGGAAAATCCAAGCACTAGTCAAGCACCTACTATAGCTCCTATTCCCACTCCTAGAAATCAAATTTCAAATGAAACTTCTACTTCATCCCCTAGTGCTTCAAATGAACTCCAAGAAGTCATGAAACAATTACAAAGTCTAGGCAATGAGCTGGTTACACTCAAGAGGCAGCAAGCCCAAAGTTTTAGGTTGTCTTATCAACCTCAGGCTCAACCTAATAGGCAACCATATCAGCCTAATAGGCCACCCAATCTAGCTACAAATAAAAATCAAACAAGGCCTACTGCCAATAGACCATTTCAACCCTATAATCCCAATGTTGCATCTTCCTCCAAAGCCTTAGTGCCAGTGCAAAATAATATGGCTCAAGAGTATGATTGGTGTTTTTCATGCAATGAACCTCACAACCAATCTATGTGCTTTAATGGTGCCTTGAACCAAGCCTTGATGGTGACCACAACTGGCGTAGAGGGTGAGGTGAGCCAAGAAACAAATAAACAACAAGGAACATCCCAGAAAAATGCAGCTCCAAATGAGACTACACTAGTGAATTGGCAGGCTGAGGATTTTTGTGGTATGAATCAAGTAATGTCTCAGAGTATAGCATCCAATACAAGGTCAAAAAGAGGAATATTGGTGAAGGGTAGTCATTGGCTCTAGGTGATCCACAACCTTCCATCACTCCACAAAGTGTTGGCAAGAAAATGCAGTTCCAAACATGCAAGGACAACCCAAACCACCTTCTAAACCAATTCAAATGCTAGCTGTTGCTGCCCACGTGCAAGAAAAGAATGTGAAAACCAAGGGGCAGAAAAGAGATGTTTCATCCCCATTTAGCATCATTGATCAGATGAAGAATACAAATGTGAATATATCTATGTGGGAATCATTATCCATTCCAGGCCAAAGAGATCTCCTACAAGCTGCCATGAAGAATTGGTCAACTTCAAATCAGCAAGTTCATATGCAAGAGAAGGTACTCACAAATGCTTCTCAGCCTGAAGGAAATCATGGAAGACTACAAGGTAAAGTCTTGAAGCCCCCTCCGTTCTATGTTTCATTAATCATTGGAGATAAGCTAGTACACAATTGCATGGTTGATTCTGGGGCAAGTAGTTTTGTAATGCCCAAGCAAATAGCTGATCAGCTGGGCCTCCAATATGAAGTCATATCCAAAGGGGTAGTGCAATTAGATGGGACAGAAGTAACAACAGTGGGAGTGATCAAATATTTGAACCTTACTTTACATGCATGTCCCAATGTTACTGTGTTGCAAGATGTGTCAGTAATAGATTTGCCACCACTCTTTGCCTTATGCTTGTCAAGGGACTTCACAGCTAAAATTGGAGGCTACTTATCTGCTGATTGGTCACACATGTTATTTAGAACTAGATATGGAACTAATGCCACAATCAGGTCTAAACCTATTGCAAACTTTCACATTAAGCCTCATACTTCAAGCCCAATCAATGCCAATTGTTAAGCATTTGATCAAGAGGATTATCCAAGAACAGATGAAGCTGATACAAAGGTTGGAAGCATCCTAGATTTGACTCTTGATGAGTGGGCAAGCAAGGTACATGCTTTTGATCCCTACCAAGAAATAGAAGAATCTGAGCTAGGATTCTATTGCATACATGAAGAAAATCAGCTTATTCCCAGCATTAACAAATCATACCATAAGGATGCCAATGAGGTATGGCAGCTGTTCTTTGATGGATCAAGGAGTAGACAAGGTGCAAGAGGGGGAGCTATGCTTGTTTCACCTCAAGGAATCAAATATTATTCAGCTTTTAGATTTCAGTTTGCATGCTCTAACAACACTGCTGAATATGAAGCTTTGGTGCAAGGATTGCATTGGTCAATTAAAAGAGGTATAAAAAATCTACAAGTTTTTGGTGACAGTGAGCTAATTGTAAATCAAGTTAAGGGGGAGCATGCTGCCAAAATGATCTGCTCAAGTGTTACAAAAATAGGGTGTGGGACCTCATTGAAGATTTTGAGGGCTTTAACATCAATTCCATCCCTAGGAAAGAAAACCAAGCTGCTGACAGGCTTACAGCAGTTGGGGCAGCCTTTGATGTTGTTGAAAGTATCAAGGAAGATAAAGTACAACCAAGCATTCATGTGATTGTAAGGCCATCAGTGCCAGATAATAATGTAAGTTGGAAAGTGTTTGAAAGTGATCAACAAATCATCAATTTCTTGCAAGAAGAAGTGGAATTTTCAGCCAAGAATCAAGGAAAATTAGAACAGTAGTATGGTGATCAGGTAGTACAGCTGAGAACCAACAAATTGCCAAAGGGGCTTGTCACCTTGGAATCCATTTTTAATCCTAATGATCGATTTAGGAAAGAGAAAGCACAAGTCAAGGGAGAAGATTCAATGCCCATCTTGGTAGGAGAAGGAAAATCACTTCAAATTGGCAAAGTGGCAACCGAGCAAGAAAGGTATGAGTTTATGCAACTTTGTCAAGAGTTCCCTGATGTATTTTCTTTGAGCTATGAAGACTTGAAGGGGTTCAATCCCAAGTTAGCTCAACATATAATTGAATTGGATCCAAGTGCTAATCCCATCAGGAAAAAGCAAAGGCCAATCAATCCACACACGGAGCCTCTCGTGAAGAAGGAATTGAATAAGTTAATAGAGGCAAGTATCATATTTCCTATCAAGCATTCTAGTTGGGTAGCAAACCTGGTTCTAGATAGAAAGAAGAGTGGAGAAATCAGATTGTGTGTAGACTTCAGAGATTTGAATAGAGCATCCCTCAAGGATCATTACCCACTTCCTTCTATGGAGCATATTTTACAAGTTGTTGCTGGCTTTGAGAGATTTTCATTGCTAGATGGTTATTCAGGGTACAATCAAATCATGGTGAAGGAGGATGATCAATTCAAGATAGCCTTCACCACCAAATGGGGAACTTATGCATATAGAAAAATGTCATTTGGGTTGTCTAACGCTGGAGCTACCTTCCAAAGGGCAAATGGATATGGCATTCAAGGGATTAATCAAAAAAATGGTGCTAGTATATTTAGATGATATCACTGTTTTTTCTAAAAATACAGCAGATCATCTCTTTCATTTGAGACAAGTGTTCCAAAGATGTAGAAGATTTGGGGTATCCTTGAATCCCAAAAAATGTATTTTTCTAGCTCATGAAGGAAAGCTCCTTGGCCACATTGTTTCCAAAAGAGGATTGGTAATTGATCTAGAGAGGGTTGAAGCAATAAAAACACTGCCATTTCCAGGTCATAAGAAAGCCCTCCAAAGTTTCTTAGGAAGGATCAATTTTGTTCAGAGGTTTGTGTCATATTTTGCAGCCCTTGTCAAGCCAATAACCATGATGTTGAAGAAAAGCATGACTTTTAAATGGAAAGCTGAAGGTAAGGTGGGTTTTGAGGCAATTAAAGAGGCTATCTCACAAGCTCCAACTCTCATTAACCCAGATTTCTCCAAGGATTTCATTCTTTATGCATTTGGAGGTAATGATAAAATCTCTGCAATTTTAGTACAGCAGAACAAAGAAAATGTAGAGCAGCCAATTGCCTTCTTTAGCCAAATCCTGGAGGACTATGAGGTGAGATATTCTTTCATCGAGAAGCATGTTCTTGCAGTGATTAGGAGCTTGAAGAAATTTAAGCATCTAGTTTCAAACAACAAGGTTCAACTATTGGTTTCTCATGTGGGAGTTAAGGACTTCCTCCTCAACAAGGACCTAAATGAAAAGTGTGCAGGGTGGATTACTCATGTCATGGAGTATGAAATTGAGATCAAAGTCACCAAACTATTCTGAGGAAAAGGATTATGTGAACAACTGGTCTTAAACAAATCAATGGAAGCATGCAATGAAAAGGATGTTGTTTTGGTGCTGCAAAACAACCAAGAACAAGGTAATGTTCAAGAGGAGAATGATGATGTCCTCACTCCTTGTTGGACCCAAGACATAATGCACTTCCTACACATAGGCCTATGCCCTCCAGAAATGAAAAAAACCCAAGAGAAGACACTTCAGATTGCAAGTTGTCCCATACGCACTTGTTGATGGTGTTTTGTTCAAAAGGGATGTAAATGGAGTGCTGTTGAGATGCATTGGAACAAATCAGATTGATAGAACATTGGAAGAGTTCCATGGTGGGATAGCTGGAGGTCATTTTTCCCCAAGAGTGACAGCCATCAAGATCATAAAGGCTGGCTATTATTGGCCCAAGGTATTTAGTGATTGTTATGCATGGATCAAGAGGTGCAAGAGTTGTTCTTTCTTCGTAGGCAAGGAGAGATTAGCTTCCCTCCCATTGCACCCAATGGCACTTAAGGAAGCAAATGAATCTAGAATTCTAGACTTCTATGAAGGGATAGTAACCAGATTTGGTATACCAGCCACTATAATATCAGATAATGCATTGGCATTCATAGGATCAAAGGTGACCGAATGGGCTGTCAAGAATGGGATTTATCTAAGCACTTCATCAAATTATTACCCTCAAGGTAATGGCCAAGCTGAGTCTACAAACAAGAACTTGTTAAGGATCATCAAGAGGACTCTTGATGAAAATCAGAGGACTTGGCATACTAAATTGAAATCAGCCTTATGGGCTAATAGGATAACTCCCAAGAGATCCACAGGTAATTCTCCCTTCAAGCTCATTTATGGAAGAGAGTCAATTTTTCCCATGTCACTTGAGTTACCAACGTTGGAGCTCATGAAGCAATTGGAATTGTTGGAGTTTGAACCTATGGAAGTTAGATATGCATAATTGATGGAGCTCTAAGAGATCAGAGAATATGCAGCCCAAGCAATGGAGAAGGATCAAGCCTTGATCAAGATGACCTTTGATAGGAAGGCTAAGGCAAGGACTTTCCAAGTTGGAGATCTAGTGTTGAAATGGGATGCAGACCGAGAAAATCCAGGAAGGCATTCAAAGTTTCATGCCATTTGGATTGGCCCCTACATGGTCACAAAGTGTAAGAATAACAATGCCTTCCAATTGTCTACATTGGATGGTGAAGAACTTTAGATTCCAGTTAATGGAATCCATTTAAAGCATTACTACTAGAGGGAAACTCTCTACCTTGTATATATTAGCTTAGATTTTCATTCCTCCAAGTGCTTGTGCACATTGTTTCGTTGTAGTTTAGTTCTACTTTCCCTAAGTGCTTTGGCACAAGCTTGTTGTCCCAAACATGCAGTTTTGTAGGCCATGTTCCAGATCAGGTGATGATTCTTCTCTCACAATCTTCCTCCTTGTAATTTTCTAATCAGTTGGTGTACCAAGTAGATATTTTTATGACTCCATGCCCAATAGATTACTTCAGAAACTGGTAACTTCATCCAGTAGGCAGATGACCCCTCTGAGTCGCCAAAATTGTTATCCAAAATAAGCCCCTCGCTTATTTTTTGGCTAACTCCCTTCATTCCTTCCTCCCTCGTGCCTCAGTTGAATTTTTTACTTTTCAAGCACTCAAATGTTCTAGAAATGGTTTCATTGGATAGAGCATCTTTTCAGCTTTCTAGAATGGTAAAGTTTTCCTTCTAACTCCTTGTATTTTTCAAGTTATGGCCCGACGGAGTTTTGGAGGGAAATTTTCCCATGGAAGACCCGCAGCCAATCAAAATGTGCCACGTGGCATCGGAATGGCGGGGATGGAGGCAACTTAGAAAATTTGTAAAAAAAATTGGTGGGGTGCACAAAGAAATTTTTTTGGCCCGAAGGCCCGCCAAGCCAAATAGGAGGAGGCCACGTGTCCACAGACCCGTCGAAGTTCGGCTCGGCGGAGAGAAATTGGAAAAATTTCCAAAGTTGAGTCAAAGGAAAATTTGGAAGCTCAGGCCCGAGGACCAATTGGAACATGCCACGTGTCTTCGGGGTATCAAAAAGGTGGGGGGGTGGAAGAAAATTTTCCTTTTTGCCAAAATAGGGAAAATATTGAAACGAAGGCCCGACCGCGATGGCCCACGCCAATCAACAACTGCCACGTGTCCATGTGGTCAGCAAAAATCCTTAAGGCATGCTCGCGGGGAGAAGAGCTTGTTCAGGACCATGCCAATGCCAAGGTGCCATGTGTCCCATTCTGGAAATGGTCAGAGTCAAAGAGAAATTTGGAAGCATGCCCCTGAGGGTCAATTGGAACATGCCACGTGTCCCAAGAGCATCGGGCCGGCGGAAACTTTTTGGAACATTTTCCAAAGGCTGAAAAGCGTAAAAAGGTAAGGTGAAAGCTCGCGACCAATTAAAACCTGCCACATGTCATTGGAGCTTCGAGCGGCAGATATTTTTGGGGAAATTTTCCCAAAGTCAAAAAAGAGGGAAAATTTCAAATTTTCGGCCCGCCATTTCAAGTTTGCCCTAGTTTTTCCCTAGATCTTCATAAGGGCATAACTTTTGATCTAGAGCTTAGATTTTCACATTCTTGGTATCATTGGAAAGCTGGTGAAATTCTCTACATGATGGAGGGCTCAATTTTGTGTTTTAGTGGGGTTCGAGAGAGAAAATCAAAAAACACCTCTGGTACGTGAAGATGAACAGAACTGATGTTTCAACCACCATTTTTAATGAAGTATGGCTCGCATTCTCTCCCATCATGGTCAAAAACATCGGGAATGAAATTTTGAGGGTACCCATGTTGTTTTAATGCAATTTGGTCAGTGGTTGGAGCATATTTTCATGCTTTCCCACGTTTTCTCCTTCCTGGGCTCAAATTTTCATTGTTAAAAGCTAGATTTGGCTCATTTTGTAAGGGTTGGACATTTTTATGTTTTACAGGCTCCCTCTTTCACCTTAAAAGTGACTTTGTGGAATATGAGACCTCTTCCAAGACTGAAACATGTTTTCTGCCTCTTTGCTGTTGTAATGCATGTATTTTTGATATTGGAAATGACAATGCAAGCTCTGTGAATGGGTTTCAGTCCTCTGTTTGTGTTGTTTGCTTCATTTATGATCTTTCATTACATTTTATCAGTTTGTGTATGATGTTTTGTTACATTTCAGTGATCTGTGTCAATTTGCAGAAGTAAAATGTTCACCACTCCTTTGGTGTATCACATTGTTAGTATTAGTCTTATTTATTTTGCATTCTCTATCTCTGTCCCCTTGGAATTTAGGGTAGGATTTATAGTTTAAACCTCTAAAATTTTCAAGCAATACATCTAATCAGAGGAGTTGAGGAACCAACCTCTAATCTGGAGACTCTTTTCCCATTTTTACAAGTCCCACACTTGGGGAAAAGATTCAATGTTGTGCAATCACACTGGATGTCCAAATATCAAACTAGAAATCTGATAAACATCCAGGGGTGCTATGAATCTGCACTAACAGGTACCATAGAGTCCGAGAAATCACCTATCGAAGATATAGCGTGTTTTGGTCGGATGACCTTGAACAAAAGTTTGTTTTACAAAAACTCATATAACTTGAACAAATGACATAAATTTGACCTAAAATTTTAGAGGAAGCATCATGACACCTTCCTCTATCATCTCCCATAATTTTTAGAAAAGGATAGGTCTATGATTTTCTATCCCATATCATTTTCATCCTACAATAGTGTATGCTAGAATAGTGTAAGGTTGTCTGATGCAATATTTTGCAAACAAAAGCTCTTGTCACTGAACTGAATGTACCAATACGTTGAGGTGACCAGGTAAATGCTAAGGGAGGTGTCGTTTTTGAGGTCAAAGATTCAAGTGCTTCTAGGCTACCCCATCTATGTGTAGTCCCTTAAGAGCCCCAAGACCAAAACACGCTATATCTTTGATGGGTGATTTCTCAGACTCCGTGGCACCTAGAGATGTCCCGTCACATCCGACACCTCCACCTAGGGAACCGCTACGAAAGCCTATTCTGGTTTTTTTCATCTCCTTTTGGTGCTCTTGTTGTCCTATTGTTTTCAAATATGTGAAATAGTGTAGTTTGAGTCAGTGTAAGGCTATCAGATGTTATATTTTTCACACAAAAGCTCATGGGACCGAACCGTCTGCGTCGGGCTACCTCATCCGGGCGTAGTCCCTTAAGAGCCCTGAGACCAAAACATGCTATATCTTCGATAGGTGATTTATTTGACTCTGTGGCACCTAGAGATGTCCCCTTAGATCCAACACCTCCACCTATGGAACCTCTATGAAATACATGCCAATTTTATCCATCTCCTTTCGATGTTTTTCGTTGTCCTATTGTTTACAAACATGTGAAATAGTGTAGTATGAGTCAGTGTAAGGCTGTCAGACGCTATATTTTTCAAACGGTATTTTGTGGGACCAAACCGTCTGTGCCAACATATTTGGATGGCCTGGTGAACACTAGTGGAGGCCTCGTTTGGGTTCCCTATGCTCCCCATGCTTATGGGATACCTCGTCCAGGTGTAGTCCCTTAAGAGTACTAAGACCCAAACACACTATATCTTCAACATGTGATTTATCAGACTCCATGGCACCTACAGACATCCCGTCAGATCTGACACCTCTACCTAGGTAACCTCTATGAAATCCTATGCCAGTTTTGTCCATCTCCTTTTGGTTTTCTCATTGTCCTATTGTTTGCAAATGCCTGAAATAGTGTAGTCTGAGTCAATGTAAAGCTTCCAGACGCTATATTTTGCAAACGGTAGCTTGTGGGACCAAACCATATGCGAAAACACATCTGAACAGCCTATTGAATGCTACTAGAGGCCTTTTTTTGGTTCCCTACGCTCCCTGTGCTTTTGGGCTACCTCGTCCAGGCATAGTCCCTTAAGAGCCCTGAGGCCAAAACACGCTATATCTTTGATAGGTGATTTCTCGGATTCTGTGGCACCTAGAGATGTCCCGTTAGATCCATCACCTCTACCTAGGAAACCTATATGAAATCCTATGTCATCTTTTTATATATCCTTTTGGTGTTCTCGTTGTCCTATTTTTTGCAAACACGTGAAATAGTGTAGTTTGAGTCAGTGTAAGACTGTCAGATGCTATATTTTGCAAACGGTAGCTCATAGGACTGAACCATCTACTCCAACATGTCTGGATGGCCTAGTGAATGCTAATGGAGGCCTCTTTTTGGTTCCCTACGCTCCCCGTGTTTCCAAGCTACCTCATCCGGGTGTAGTCCCTTAAGAATCCTGAGACCAAAACACGTTATATCTTTGACAAGTGATTACTCGAACTCCGTGGCACCTAGAGATGTTCTCTTAGATCCTACACCTCCACCTAGGGAACCTATACAAAATCCTATAACGGTTTTTTCCTTCTCCGTTTGGTGTTCTCGTTGTCCTATTATTTGTAAATGCACGAAATAGTATAGTTTGATTTAGTGTAAGGTTGTCCATTTTTAATCACCTGAATAATATAGGTGGTTCATACAATATAGGTGGTGAAATGAGAATTTTAATAAGACATTTTTTACAATATAGGTGGTGAAATGAGAATGTTTTTTTGTTGTTCCTTTCTAATGTTTAATTTCTCTTAGCTTCACTTGGCTTCGAAAATAATAAATTTTCTATTGATAGTGCCGACCACGTGAAGTTGGAAGATTTTTTGGCACCACTAACCTACATAAACATGTTAGTAAGAAATTAAATAGAATTTTAAATCATACAGAATTTAAACAAAATCATTAAAGTAAATATTCAAATTAAATTCATGAAGAACATACCTTTGCAAATTCAATCCAATGAACCACAAGGATCAACTCTACTCTTGACATTAGAAAGAATTGCTTCATGATCTGACTCACGAACCTTCCAAAAATTCTTGTTTAATGGCCTACCTCGATATTTGATCAATTTAATATTTGTTGTAAAAACCAAATGTGAATAGTGAAGTAACTTTCGATGTACTTCATAGTCTTCAAACAACAAAGTGTTTGATTTTATGATAGTATATCATCGAAGCCAAGTTCCAATGACTACCACTAACCCAGTGGGATACTCAAGGTCTTCACCATCATTGACTTTGGAAGTCAAGTTTTTTCCCCTCTACACAATGAGATAAGAAGTAGTCTATTCCCTCTTTGTTAAATTTCGTTGCAATAACTGCAAAAACGTGCCCTACATCACAAAGTAAAACTGAAGTCAAATTTAAAATACATTGAGAGTTGACCATTTAATAATTTATAAATCTAAAACATGACATGTATATATATGTGTACCTTGTTGCACTAATTAGAGACTTGGTCAAAGTCAACTGATGTTGCCATTTGATCTGAAGACCCTGTAAGTTGTAATGATCATAGCACTTGTGTAGACACCAAATTTGTGTCTTACGACCCCTTTGTGACCCACATCTCATCTCGCATCTAACCTCATCACCTAAACCTTACACAATTATTTATTAATTACCTTGTAATTGATAAACCCACATCACCTTGCCCGCTACCTCACTTTGCCACCTCATCATGACCTAACCCTAACCCTAAATTAACCTAATGAAGACCTATGACTTGGTCAGACTCACATCCATAACTAATGCCTCCTTACTGCACCCCAAACGGACCTTCTAGCCACTTGACCAAACCCGCATGGCGATCTCTCGGGAGAAAGCGGGAAGGTGGGCTATTTTACTAAAAATAACCTACTTTTTCCTTACTGACGCCGGTTCTACTCGACCGCCGCCGTCGGTTACGTAACCGCCATCGGTTCCTGTTAATGGGCTCCCGAACCAAAATCAAAGGTTGAATGATTTTTGAGTCGGCGAGAGATCATTGGGAGCGAAACCGGACCAAGCGAGACGAGGAAGAAACCGAAGAGCTTGCGATAAAGGAGATCAACTTGCATCTTTGTCAAAACCAGATAAGTCACATCTTGCATGTCCTCTGTATAACATTTCTTGTGCTCTTTGAATCACAGATCCTCTTAAATCCGATTCAAACCCACTACCCAAGATCCCATTGCCTATAATTGCCATTCTTTTATCCCTCATCATCCCATTTCCTAATATCACCCATAAATCAGCCTCACAAACACCAAGAAACACAAACACCCCACCAAAACAATCAACCTACGGTTCCTAGGCCAAACCGACGTCGGTTACTGCAGAACCGTATCGGTTACCTTGACCATAACCAAAAACCAACCTTCTCCTACCCGTTTCAACTAAGTAATCTAATTGATATATTAATGTCTTTTTGTTAATTCATATTAGCAAGGGAACCACCACCTTCGAAAGGAAGTTTCATATTTCACGGGCCCAAGGCGGTTCCTCATTTATCATCTAATCGAATCTTGTGGTCTAGTGTTCTTATTTGCAGGTAGTCCTTCCAAGACAAAAGGAGTTCTCCACGATCAACTGATATTCCTCTACGATGCACGCGCACACCATCTCGACATTTAACAGGTATTCCTCCTAGCCCTAACCTCATTTGTTTCCAAAAGGAATGAAAGGATAAAAGCAACTCTATTCCCAGAAATCGAAACATTAGAGCGAAACATTTTGGCACGCCCGGTGGGACCCATTTTGGGTTTCTTTCTTTCTTGCTTATTTTCGCATAGGAAGCATACTTGATGTTTTTCTTCTTTTTAAGATATTCACAATGGATTTTGTTTAATTTTGGTAAAAGAACTTGCTTTGCTTTTACATTTTGCATTACTTGAAAGTCATCCCTTTTGCTTCATCGAATATCATTTTCGATTTGGGTTTAAAACACGTGCATTGCATCTCGCTTCTTGCTTTCAATTTTAGTGAACATAGATTAAGTAACAGTGTCGTACACGTGGGGGTGATATCCACGGTATTGACAGAAATTAACTTTAGTTTCACGGCACAACACATACCAAATCACTTCACAATTAACACAATGCTCAAACATCCCCCTTTTCTCGCGGTATTCCTCCGCCCGATTGAGGTAACCTTATAAGCCAAAACAAACTTGACACTTCCCCTAGGTCTCGTTGTTTAGGATTCGACATCATTCTACGTCTAAAGGCATAAGCCCACGATAACTAAAATTAACCCTAGGGTTAGTCTTTGGATTTGCATGTGCATTTTGCCTGTCTTCAATTCTGTTTTCTTTTCTATCATACTTTGTCTTCTGGGACTAATCATTTGACTTATATACCAAACATTGTTAACAACCTTTCACACCTTGTTATCCTAGACTTATACACCGACATCGGTTAACTGACCGACGTCGTCTTTTCCTTAGACCGACACCGGTTATTAAACCGATATCGATCTTGTCTTCATCGCCCACGACAAACCAAAGAACTCCGCCAATTTCACCTTTCGAGGTTATTTCTGTTCTTGATAGATTGAAACCTTACTGTGTGCTCTTGTCCATGGTTGTTATCACTCGGAAGCAAGCCGCCGCCATGGTTTCACATGCCTGCTCTGTATCTTTTCCTGAATCACCCCCTTCACATTCTATAGGGAACCCTACGGACACCCGAGATCCCCCAAATTCCTGTAGGAGACAAGGACTTTGCCAAATTTCTGGATGCCAATCCTAGCGCTTTGTCAATACTATTTGTCTCATGCCCCGACCGTACGCCTGATGGTCAGCTTCTTGTTGGCATGCCTATTAGTATAGCTGCTCATTTAGCTCCCACTCCGCTTGATAACACCGCCTTGCTTCCGGCCTCTTTAGCCCCTTCTCCTAATCCGACAGCTTCAGAGGTTCATACGACTCAGATTGGCTTTTCCTTGGCTAATTTTGGACCCCACGTATCATTACCACCAACTGCCCCTACCTCATCTCTCTTTCAAACTACTCCATTCATGACTTGTTCTCTGCCACCTATTCACACGAGCTTTCCCTCTCAAGCTCCGCCTACCTTTTCATTCCCATACACGTATCCAGTAACCTCGACACCTTATATGGGACATCCTTATTCTATCGCACCATCATCTCATCCAACCATAGATTTCATCAAACAAATGATAGACAAAATGCAAAATCTAGAGGCTTCTGTGTCAGGAAGTCGTAGCGCCTTGACATACGAGCAAGTTTTTTGGGAGCCTATTCACCCTTCTGTTCCCCTTCACTCATATCCTCCCCAATGGGAGTTACCGAAATTTACCCGTTTTAATAGTAAAGAGGATCCTCAACAACACTTACGATCATTTAGACATGCTTGCTATTTGATTGCCCATGATGATGCCTTGTTACTCCGCACATTTCCCATGTCCTTATCAGGACCCGCCTTGGAGTGGTACAGTGCTTTAACCCAGCACTCAATCTTCTCTTTTAACCAACTAGCCCAATCTTTCTTGGATCATTTCTCCATTAACATTGCCAAGAAAGTATCTATCACCGACCTTTATGCCATCCGACAATTCGAAGACGAATCTATCGCAGATTTCGTGGGACGATGGCGCGGCCTTATCAACCAACTTACATATGCCTTGCCTCAAGCTGAACTTATCGAACTTTTCACGCGGGCATGTGCTAAGCACATTTCTCCTACTCTTCAAATTCAAACTTTCCGCACATTTGATGAGGCCTTTACCATGGCTCGGAAACTAGAAATTCGAGCCTTAGAAGAAGAGAAATTACGGTTGCGCAACAAAAACCCCAATTTCCGAACTCCAGATTCTACCAACAAGCCAAACACCACCACTCCTCACGCATCCACTTCTTCTAAATCAAAAGGAGCTGTCCACGAGGTGATGGTCAAATCTCAAACACCGTCTAATACTCTGCTGAAAACCACCTATAAGTACAAAGCCGAGCCCATCAATTACACTCCTTTGGGAGAAACTTATGGTGTCATCTTGGAAAAGTTGCTCAAAGTCAAGGGCTATCACCTTGCCCCCTGTTAAACCTCACTCTGGGTTTGACTCCACCCGCATAATACCTTCCTGGTACAAAGAGAATGACTTTTGTAACTTTCACCGTGTAAAAGGACATAGTCATGAAAACTGTAAGATGTTGAAAAACATAGTGCAGGAAATGGTTGACACAGGGGATATAACCCTTGATAATCCTAATGCCCCGCCAACCGAAATTTGAAAATATTCAACAAACCATTCCCGAATCACTCTTCCAATACTAACACAAACTAGGATATCTTATCCGAGGAGAGTGTTCATGAGATCCATGCAGTCTTTGATACCCAGCCAAAAGCCTCTATCGAGAAAATTTTGAATCAAGCCTCTTCATTGACACAGGAGCCCGAAATTCCTTCACCACCATCAACCCAAGGCGAAATCATTCCTTTACCCATACAGGAATCAACCGCCCAGGATTCTCTTCTCACCAATGAGTCTTCTTACACCACATCCCTGCAAGACTGCGAGCGGATGTTATCTAACCTATCCATCTCCCAAACGTTTCCTCCTACCGCTCTTGCTGCACAAGAGGAAGGTACGCCACTCCTTTTTTCATCCCTAGACGAGAAATCTCTTGCACCGACATCACCAAATTCTTTAACCATGACAAATCCTCTCGAACATGCCCTCTTACCCATAAGTCCCTCATCGCCTAAATCTTTTCAACGACCGGTTGACCTCTTAACATCTATTGATACAGTGCCTCACCTACCCCCTGTATCACACCCACAGTGGATTGGAATCACAACCCACCTTTCTTCCATACAACATTCACAAATCAAACCTGAAGACTGTCATTCTCCAGAAGATAGACGAATCCTATGGGAACGTTTGAGTATCCCTTGTTCTACTCAAATGCAGATGACCGATCCCGACACATCTACCATATACCCGAAGTGTTTACAGAAACTCAAAATGCCTATGTCCTCATTCTCACCCCCATATCTATACCCAGTATCCCATTCACCTCTATCAACCCAACCAAATCTTCCCCTACACTTGGGACCCCACCAATACCCAGTCTAACACACCCGCCTAAGCGACTAGATTTGTCCAAAAATAAAGCCGCTCCGCTGCCTAGGAGACAAACCCAACCCATGCCTCTATCACAATCAAAACCATCATCGTCACACTTACCTTCCATATTGGGACCTCATCCTTCCACCTTGCACCAATATATCATACCTCCTGCGTTTTCTTCAAAACGACCTACGCCTTCTGCACCTATACAGAGATCTAAGGGGATATCAACATTGTCATCCCACGTATCTTTTCCACCCATCAACCCTAAACAAACCCCGTCATCAAAGGATTTATTTTCTGTCACTCCCCTTTCTCCGTGGTTGTATCCCACTGCCGCGTCATCCGTAGCCTCATCATCTAACCAGCCGAACGTAGCTCCTGCGCCAAAGAAACCACGTTTAGTGAAAACCACGTGTCAACACCCCTTGGCTAAACAACCACCCGCGCGAACCAACCATATCCAAACAGTATCGAAACCAAGACAATCAATACCTTCATCCTCTTCTGATTTTGACCCACTCAAAGGATCTTACGCCAAAATCCTTGCTATGTTAGTAGAGAATGCTACCATTTCCCTACCCCCACTCAGACTTTATGACCCGTCTAGACCTCGACCTATAGGTTATGATGAGTCTAAAATCTGCGCCTACCACCGCACACCAGGACATGATGTAGAGGGATGCCAAGCTTTAAAAACCATCCTTCGTCAGTCACCTCTCCCAGCTACAAAAGTTAAGAAAGACAACTTACGAAGAGAGAGACCTTCAGCTTCAATTCCCTCTCCTATACCATCTGTCCCCGCCTCACCAAGATCTGTCATCATTACAACTCCACCTCTTGAAGACCATGATTTATCACAACCATCTTCCTCATCTCAAGTCTATGAGATTAACATGATTAGTGTTGCTACCCGAGCGCAGAAAAACAACGAGAAAGCTAAAGAAAGTACACCTGCGTCCTCCCTTTCTCCGACCAGCATCCCGATTGCACCACCACCCAAAGTGGTCATTCGTGGACCCGCTTACCCCATCTCTAATGGAGTTTCCCATCGAGCCATGATCAAACAACTTCACCAATCACCCGTAAAAATGACACTATATGATCTCATTCAGACTTCTGAGTCTCATCGACAAGCTCTCATTGAAATTCTTCAAGGGATCGAGGTCTTACCTAATGAAACCCTGCCCGTTGCCTCCATTCTAACACCCAATCACGTTGCCTCTCTCACCAAACAACCCACTGCCCCAACCACTTCTGTCTCTGTACCACAAGTTGCCGCAGTCAATTTCTCTGAAGATGAAATTGTCGACTTTGGTACAGAAGACCCTGACCCTGCCCTGTTCATCTCCGCTTACGTACGAGACATTCGAGTACGTCGTGTTATGATTGACGGGGGCACTAGCCTAAACATCATCTCTTCAAAGGCCTTCCAACAAATGAATATCCCTTCTAGCTACATGTGTGCCAACCCCATCATGTTACGGTCATTTAATGATGCTATTACCTCTACCTTGGGCACCGTGATCCTCAACATTCGGGTAGGACCACGTACTTTACCCGAGCTCTTCTATGTCCTTGAGGGAGAGTTTCAATATAATATATTGTTGGGTCGTCCTTGGATCCGAGCTATGGGATGCGTCCCCTCCACATTACATAGATGTATAAAATTTGAGTATGAGGGAAAGTCCTACACCGTAAAAGCTGACCCTCCCCCATTCAAAACCTGCAATATGTTATACCGCCCAAACGATGTGCTTGTACCAATCAAGACACCCGTTCATTCAACCCAACCATCCTCTTCAAATGTATCTCAAACATGTACCTCAACCGCACCTACGCCTTCAACTGATGAAACCACCGTCGCAAAAACCACTTCCCTTCCCGCAGCTAACATCCCAACCGCAGACCCCTTGGTAGATGTTTTTCAACGCCTCACGCTGGGGGAGTATCGCCTATATAACGTTAGTTCTTTCCATACTCCACAAGAGTACGGACAATTACATGAACATCCTACCTATGACCGTCGTGTGGGGGAAGTAATCTCCTACGGACCTCCTCATTGCCGCACTAACCTAACGTATGGGGGTGTCGACGCATCTTCCGTCGCCCCTGAACCTCCTCTTGGTGTGGTTCCTTTCCAATCTGATTTCCAATACCTGACAAATCGACGCTTCGCCCTCACCTTCTTGACTCGCTGTGCTTGGAAAGGCTTTGGTTTTGGTCTTTATGAACAAGGCCGACATACGCTCATCCCCATCACCACACGCAAACATAATGACCGTAGTGGTCTTGGATTTCCAGGAACACTTACCCCAAAAGAACCTCGTGACAGTTGCCTTCTGGAAGAAGATGACGTTACCCCTACCAAACCATCATCACCCACTTTGCCATCGTCACCCACTGAGTCGATAGATCACGAATCTATCCCTCCTAACTTTTTTTTTTCATAAATGCTATTTTCCTTGGTCCTCTCACTTATCAACGCGATAATGAGGACCCCTCTTCTATTCCCCTTATATATCCAGATATGATTGAAGAGGACTCACCTTCAATTAACGTTGTTGAGTGCCAGGATGATGACTCCATCCTCACTTACCTTGGCGCGGATGACTCTTATATTCAACGCGCCCTACCATCTGAAACCCAAACCATGCTAAACGAATCTACTATAGAAATCAACATCCACACGGAGGAGGATCCCCACATTGTAAAGATCGGACAATCCCTTAACGCATCAGAACAAGTCGCCTTTACTACCTTTCTCCGTGCTCGTAACCAAGCTTTCGCTTGGTCCTACGCTGACATGCCAGGAATTGATCCTGACATTGCTGTCCATAACATCACCCTGAAACCCGATTCCAAGCCAATTAAACAGAAATTGAGAAAAATGCATCCACGCATTGCCCTCTTGGTCAAAGAAGAGCTTCAACGACTCCTTTCTGTTTCCTTCATTCTGCCTATTGACTATCCTCAATGGATTTCTAACATCGTACCTGTCACTAAAGCGACAGGGGGACTTCGGATATGCACAGATTTCCGAGATCTTAATCTCGCTTGCCCCAAGGATGACTTCCCCTTACCTAGCATTGACCAACTTGTTGATCTAACTGCAGGCCATGAGATGCTCTCTCTCATGGACGGCTTTTCAGGATACAACCAAATTTTGGTTGCCCCTGCCGATCAACATAAAACTGCCTTCATAACTCCTTGGGGAACCTTTTGTTATCGTGTCATGCCATTTGGCCTTAAGAATGCTGGTGCAACCTATCAGCGGGCTATGACCTATATCTTTCATGACATCATGCACACTATCCTTGAAGATTACGTTGACGATCTTCTTGGCAAGTCTAAACATCGTAGTGAACACCTCGATGTGTTAACCATTATTTTTGATCGCTTGATTCAATATTCTGTCCGCCTTCAACCAAAGAAATGTGTCTTTGGTGTTCTTTCGGGAAAACTTCTTGGCTTTATCGTCTCTTTGCGTGGCATTGAGGTCGATCCATCTAAAGTCAAAGCTATCCTAGAAATGCCCCCACCTACCAATCTCAAACAATTGCGTAGTTTACAAGGTAAGCTCCAATCTATCCGACGTTTCATCTCCCAACTTTCCGATCGATGTCAACCTTTCCATCACCTCCTTAAGAAGGATGTTGATTTCTAATGGAGCGAAGAATGCCACCAAGCCTTTGACGCTCTCAAAACTTATCTCTTGCAGCCACCTGTGCTTATCCCACCTCAAGACGACCGCCCTTTCTACCTTTACCTTTCCGCCACCGACCACGCTGTAGGAGCCATGCTTGCACATCGTAACTCTGAAAATCGCGAACAAGCCATTTATTATATAAGTCGTACTTTGGTGGATTATGAGACTAGGTACACACATATAGAAAAGTTGTGCCTCTCCCTCTCATTTGTGGCTACCAAACTCCGCCACTACCTTCTGAATCACAAAACTTTCGTCATCACCAACACAGACCCTATCCATTACATGTATGCCAAACCTCATCTAAACCAACGTATTGCCAGATGGCTCATGCTCCTCGCCGACCTCGACCTTGAGTTTGTCCACAGAAATCAATCAAAGGACAAACCATCGCAGACCAACTCACGGAAGCCCCTTTACCTGGGGAACAATTTACCAATTTTACATTTCCCGACGAACTCATCGCTACTCTTTCCCTCACAGAGGAGTCGTATCCAATGACCCTCTTCTTCGATGGATCCAAATGCCATCGTGGTGGAGGAGCTGGTGTTGTTCTTATTCCTCTCGACGCTGAGCCTATGCCTCTTTCATTCCGACTCGATTTCCCTTGCACTAATAATACAGCGGAATACGAGGCCCTTGTTCTGGGTCTCCAGGTTGCGCTGCACCTAGGCATCAAATCTATCAATATTTTTGGTGACTCTCAATTGGTAGTCAATCAAGTTATGGGCGTCTACCAATGCAAAAATGAAGAGCTTCAAAAATACAAACACTACGTGGATTCACTTCTAGCCTTATTTACTCACTATTCTATCCAAACCATTCCACGCTCTACTAACAAATTTGCGGATACTATGGCTTGTTTAGCCTCGCAAATTCCAGCTTCATCAACAGACTCTGAAGTTTTCGTCTTAGTCCAACAACTCTTTGCCCCATCTTATTTAGCCCCGGTTATTTTTACGATAAATACTGTGTCTGCTGACTCACGGATACAGTATCACCAATTCCATGACTACCTTACAACCTCTGTTCTGCCTTCTGACCTTACTAGTACTGGTAAACGTGCTTTTCTAAAACGCGTTTCCGTTATGTAGTTATGGGGGGACTCCTTTATAAACGTGGCTTTGATGGCATCCTCCTTCGATGTCTCACCAACGCGGAGGTCACCCATACCATCCAACAAGTTCATGATGGAATTTGTGGTGGGCATTTTAGCGGCCTGGCCGTGGCCAAACGAATCCTTCGTCTTGGTTATTATTGGCCTACTCTCAATAACGACTGCTACGAATATGTCAAGCGTTGTGTTATGTGTCAACAACATGCCAACCTTCAACATACTCCTAGCCACCCGCTCCAGGTCGCTCGGGATCTTTGGCCCTTCTCACAATGGGGTTTAGACCTTATTGGTGAGATTCATCCGTCCTCTTCACAACGTCACAGATGGATTATCACAGCAACCGAATATTATACAAAATGGGTGGAGGCTATTCCACTCATTTCAACTAAAAAAGAAAAAATTGTCGAGTTCATCAACCACCACATTATCTGTCATTGTTTTGGTGTTCCCATCGCCGATAACGAGATAATGGAAAATCTTTCAAAAACAAGTTGTTGCAAGAACTTTGCAACAACTTTGGTATCAAACTTAGCTTCTCATCACCCTACTATCCACAAGCCAATGACAAGCCGAGTCTTCTAATAAAACATTAACCAAAATCCTCATGAAAGTTGTCAATGAGTCCGGAAGAAATTGGCACGATCACATCCCCTTTGCCCTTTGGGCTTATCGCACTAGCATTCGTACCTCTACTAATGCCACACCTTTTCTTTGGTATATGGTACCGAGGCTGTTTTGCCTCTCGAAATACAAATACCCTCCTTAGAATATCTCTTGGGATATTCTCACCAACGATGATTTCCGCCAAGAGCGGTTAGCCCAATGGAGCTTCTTGACAAACGCCGTCTTACGACTCTTGATCACCTTCAAATCTATCAAAAATGCATTAAACGTGCTTATGATAGGTGACTTCATGAGCGTACCTTTAAGGTTGGTGATCTTGTTCTCAAAGAGAATCAACATGTAACCAAACTAGAAAAGAGCAAACGTGGAAAATTTGCTCCCAATTGGATTGGGCCTTATATAATCACTCACACTTATGGATCAGGCACTTATCATTTAGCTTCGCTTAATGGTAAACCTGAGCCTGAACCCCTTAATGCCTTGCATCTTCGACCATTCTATTGTTGAAATTAGTATTATATCACTTCTTATCCGCCTCTTGCTCGTCCCTTGAGCTCACATGCCACTACATGCACTTGTCTCTTACATCTTGAAATAAAATCAAGCTCACTTCTCACCTCCCCTTAACGATGCCTTCCCCTTTTTTAGTCTAGTCCATGACTTCAAAGTATTAAAATAAGCCGTATTCTTATGGGATTTTCTTGAGTAAAACTTCCTACTAAACTAGATGCTTCACGCCAAAAGAACATCTAGCCATCCACATTATAAATAGTTGCTCCCTCGAAGGACAGCTATGTGCCAAACTTTGTCTTATTATATATAGATTTGCTCCCCAAAGGACAGCTATGCATTAAAATTACATCTGCTATTATAAATAGACTACTCCCTCGAAGGACAGCTATACACAGTCAGCCTTTATCAGAAGCTTCTCGCATTGATCAGCTTCGTGAAGACCTCAAGAGTAATACAATCAATATCCCTTGTAGACTTCCCGCATCGATCAGTCTACATTCAATAAAATAAAAGCCTCATTCAAAAGAACTTTTGAGTCATGGACTTGTCTATTTAGGGTAGGTTTTCTTTCGTCGAACATTCACTTTGTAATAATTTCTCCATACCTCAGCTATATCATCCACCTCACCTCACCATTTGTTTCAACTCAAGGGATGTAACGTACACACGATAGGTGGTGATCATAAAACTATTTTCACCTATTGACTTCTCGTCTATGCACCGGTACCTAGGGCTTCAAGCTCATTCTACGTTGTGTGGTTTGTTTAGCTCTTTTCACCTATGAAGCACTCTTTCCTCTTTGCCTCGCATCTAGGATTGCACGTTGATCTTAATCAAGACATGGTTCCTACCGCTTGGGTAGGCTCGCTTTCGCTTATACCTTCTCCAATGTCTCCATTACATTACCAACACCATCACCCTTAACTTACCAATATTACTATCAATATTTTTTTTTACCAACCAACCAATCGCCTCACCATACCTAAACTACACGAATTCACCTCTCCTGGTCCTAAGGAGAACTACATCGATCTGAGGCCCCTCCTTGCTTTGTGCAATGGGCTATGTAGGCAGCACTTCGGAGACATGGGGTCTCCCAGGTTAGCTCGACCATCCCCCACCATAATCTATCATGTGTGGTACATACAAATATCTTGGTGTACTTCTATTTTATCACCTTCCTCTTTATCCTTTAAAAAAAAAAAAAAAAACCGAAAATCAAAACACAAACATTCTTATTATTATTATAATTCAAATCACAATCCATATTCAGTTTTATTTAGATGTTAAACAAATACATCTTCTTTATCATCGACATGCGGAGTCGGCATCTTTATTTTTATACCTTGCTAACATTTACTTAGACCCTCACGACACATCCCGAACTAGGTGATGATCGTGATCATCGACCCCTCTCGCCAGGCCTCTCTGTCCTCAAAGGTACCACGGCTATTGGTACCGCCCCACCGATCTACCAACCTTTCTGTAACATGTGAATACGCCTCTCGCATGGAGGACTCCAGCCTCTAATCTCTCCGCCCGTGACTCCATGACTACTAACAATCCTCTTGTCTCCTTCACTACGTTTGGAGCTGCTGCACTAAACGCTGTAGACGATCTCTCTCCGCTGTAATCACAGCTATGTCAGGACGATCACGTTCACCTCGCAGCTCTGCAACCCACCATAATCTATAGGCCTCTGTCGTTCCTGCGTCCATTACCCTACGATCGGCTGCTACTTCTTGGGACGTTACGGAGGTGTTGGCCGGGGAGGTGAAAATCTTGCCTCTGCGTCGATCCTCATATATGGTCTATAAGCTCGTGGTACGTCCTGCACAAATCCAAATTGTCGCGCACGCGATCTAAAGGAATCCTCTCATATTCACTCGGCTGTGACCCGCGATCCACCTCATTCGCTCTACACCCCTTAACTCCTCAGCTATGCTCTCTGTTATCATATAGTTACCGTAAGGCCTCCAACAAATGTCATGACCATCACCCTCTCCCATATCTCGCCTGGTAATGCTCAATACCACCTATCATGGCCTGGGATCTTGCCTCTTGTTCTGTTTGGACCCATCGTCTGAATCCTAACCTCTGTACTCCGGTCTCTCCTGACTGGATGGGTCGGCCTATTGGTCGCACACAAACAATGTGCTCATAGGCCCAACAGTGTAATAAGTATGAACAATCCAGTGTCATCCTGTGATTTCGCCTACAAGCCCATAAACCCCTGTATAGCTCCGCCAAATATGCAGGTGCCCATGCAAAAGTCACATTCCTTTCTATCATCTCCCAAATAACACACATCAATGCCTTTGGAAATCTTCCCCCTTCTGCCCTCGGTAACGCATAATACCCTACCGCTATCATTAATATCACTGCTAACCTTGTCTCCTCAGGGTGTGCTGCATACATTACCCCATATGTGAATGACAAACCTCGCTGTGTTAAGTCTCGTGCATATGGACCAAACACTTCTGTTATCGCTGCCCGCCCCGCGCTAGGTAACGCCTGATATACTAGTTTTCCTGTAATGGGGAGTCTCAAAATACGAAACACATCTTCCAATGTTACTGTCATTTCACCTGTTGGCAGATAGAAGGTATTTTTCTCAGGATTCCATCTTTCAATCAATGCCTGCAACATAGCATGGTTCCGTGCAATTCGTGAATAATAGCGGATTCCACTTAACCCCAAATGATTTATCAATGTCCATTCAGCTGGTGTTACATCCGCTCGGATTCGTGACAACAGCGCTGGCACACTATCATTCATCCTCAACCCTGCCTCTGCCTGCATACACCAAAACAACAAACAACCATTCAATCCGTGAGGGTTTTTCAAACATTTTGGAAATTCCTCCGATGCTTAGGTATCGGATATACATAACTTGGTCAGTATCGGTTCGATAACGATACTGGTTCTAACTCTAACGATACCGGTCCTTGTCAATTACATACATCTTGCCTAAAACAACCACCTACGACAATAAATTGCTCGTTTATTCCTCTCTGTATACACAGACATACCCGAAACCCTTGATTACCTACCACGTAACACTTACCTCACCTATAACCCTTGCTATCATGTTTTCTTCTTCATATCTACTCACTTACTCTCTTATTCATAGAACATGCAAATACTCAAATCACAAACAAAAGGATACCTCTTGGGTTGCAGCACTTGAGGTGGCCCTTGTCTCCCTTCTTGTCCCTGCCTGCTTTGATGCTTCTCCTCGTTCTGCCATGATCACCAACCTTTTCAGCTTTGTCTTTCCGCCTTCTGAATCCCAGATCACATTCCCTCTCCTTGCCTCTTTTTCTCCTTATCACTCAAATCTCTCATGCAAATACCTGTCTCAGTCGTCAAAAAGCATCGCGTTCGCGTATTTAACCTCTTGCATGGCTCTAAAATTAAAACTCAAGTTGCCACCCTAGCTTTTCTATTTTTAGAAAAGCTCTTACCTCAATAACCGGTATCGGTTACTTAACCGATATCGGTCTCTCATCTACCGATATCGGTTCCCTATCCGATATCGGTTACATACCTATCTTTTCTGAACAGGGTTCTTTTCTTCTTTTTTCCTAAATTTTTGTTGTGCCCGCCTCTTTTCCTGCATACCCACACCATTTACCACATTTTCTCATCCATCACACATCATATCATTACAATTTCATTAAACATCATTTATTTTATACAAATACACAAACCATCAACTACGAATATCACGACACTAACAATCTCTACATCATTTGGATCCAACTCATCGATTACATATATCAAAATGTCACAAAACCAACAATTCATCACATCACATGTCATTCATATATATGTACAAAAAAAAAAAAACAAATACATCAATATCATCCATCTATCAACATGTCAACTAAAACTTCTCATACATTATATATTACCATCCATTAACAAATATTTAAACACATTTTGAACACAACATATGGATCAAAACATCATCTATATATATATATATATATATATATACCGGTTTCCAAAAATACAATGTGCCCTACATCGGGGCCTCTGTGATCTCATAATATACCAAAGCCGCACGCAGGCGCAATACCTATCAAAAATCTCAACTCGGCTCGCAGGCCGGTCTCTCATATCAACAATATACTCGGCTCGCAGGCCGGTATCAAATGTACAACCCGTACTCAGCTCGCAGAGCGGTATATAATAAATAAAGGAAACAATACAATGAATAAGTATCGGCACGCAGGCCTCTATCAATACACCCGGTTCGCAGACCGTTGCCCATCTCTAAAAATACAAAAATCCTGTCTGGGGTCTCTCAGCTCTCCCCACCGCCCTCGGCACCTCTCCCCACAGCTGGTCCTGTGGTGCCTCTCGCCTCCTGCCCATCACGGACACGCCACCGTGTGGCTGCCCCTCCTGAGATCTCTGGGCATGTGAGGTCTCGCCTATGCGCTTGCATATGCTGATACTCGACTCCGGTCTTATCAAGAATATCCACGATAATATCGGGCCTCTGCTCGACCTCCATATAACGATCTCATGCCATTTGAAGGAGCTGGGCTGGGCCCTGGCACCTAACACCAATACCCCCGAGCACAATACTGCACTTTGGCCACGCTGCGGTGGTGCTTCGCTTTGTTGCTTGCTTTGTACACGCACTGCGTGTGGTGTGGTGCTTTGGTGGTGGTCTTTGGTGCACTCGTGTGTACAGACTGCACTGCGCTGTGGGCGTGGTCTTTGGTGGTGGTGCTACTGTGCTGTGCTCGCTTTGGGCTAGCTGCCCCTGTAAGGCCCCTATCTGTGCCTGCGCAGCAGCTAGCTGCCCCTGTAAGAGCTGCACCTGACCCCTGAGCTGATCCCTCTCTCCTATAACTGCAGCCAAGTCTGGCTGCGCAGGCGGTACTATCTGGCTGCTCTCTCTGCCCCAAAGACACACACTGTGTATGCTCTGTACACCCCAGGCATCATCCACACCCTCACCTGCTGGCCTCTCCACTACCCAGTCTGGATCCAAAGGCTGTGGCGCAGGCAGTGGGGCCTCTACATCATCCCTCCTATACTGAGGGAAGGGAGGTGGCTCGTCCTGTCGTAGCCCCATCTGCCTGCGTACCCTCTCTAGGGGTATCCGCTCGTACTCTCCCGGCCTCCGTCCTGCTATCCAGAATGTATATTGGATCGGGCGTGGCTGTCTGCACGCGGCTCCTCTGCGCCGGCCGATGCCCTCTGTAGGGTCTCCATACAATGTCTACTGCTGTAAGGCCCTCTAGCAAGTGTCTATAGTAGGCCACATCCCGACCTAAAATAACTTCTCGTGGCTGGCCCACGACCCCCAACCACCTCTGGAAGCCATATCGATATACGACTGTGGCCCTGGCTGCTTGGGTAGCCCTCTTGGCTCGATGCATACGATGTGCTCATATGCCCAACAATGCAACAAAAAGGTAGAACAAATACCGAATCGCCTCCTCCGGTGATAGCCCCATAGCTCCCTGAATAATTGCACCAGATATACTGGTGCCCATGCAAAACAGGTGTGCTCCTCCACCATCTCCAGAGCACCCCCATCAATGCTCGCGAAAAGCGGCCTCCCTCTGAGTCCGGGAGGGCGAAGCACGTGATCCCAACCATCATCAACACGGCAAGCCGTGTCTCATGTCTGTGTGCGCGGTACATGTCACCATATCCAATGCTCGCGCTATGATACGTAAGCAGCGCGGCTGCATCCCCAAAAACCTGCAGTATACTGTCCATGGCAGTCTCTGAATCTACCTGGAAGACTGCCTCTCCCTCGATCGGTAGCCGCAGGATGCGATACACATCCTCTAATGTGACGGTCATCTCCCCGGTCGGAAGATGGAACACATTGGCCGCCGGATCCCATCTCTCGATGAGGGCGACCATCAGACTATGATCTCTCTCTATCGCTCTGTACCTCTGGACTCCACCAAGTCCCACCTCGCGCATGATGGCCCAATGCGCCGCAGATACGTGTATCCTCATCCGACTCAATAATGGAGGCATCCTATCACGCATCGTCAACTGCTGACGTGCCTGCAAAATCAACCCACATCCTTAAACCTACTCTTATTACAACATCTACTTTATCCTCTAAACCCCCTTTTAATCCCCCTACCCCACCCCGACTTTCTATCACCCCCTTCAAACCTAGACCCTAAACCCTAAACCCTACCAACCAACCCAACCCAAAAACCACACCCAACCCACATCCCCTCTTTAACCTTACACCCTAAACACCAAAACCTACACCCAACCCACCAACACCCCCAACCCACCTACCCCACCACAAGCCACCCAAACCTAAACCCTAAACCCCAACCCACCGAACCCACACACTAAACCAACCCAACCCAACCCACCCACTCAACCACCCAACCCACAAAATTCCCCACCCATCCCAACCCCACCGATCTGGCCGCGATCGCGTGACTGACACCGGTTCCCCCAACACAACCTTACCTGCATTTTTTTCGACCGATGCCGGTCGCTTAGTGACCGACACATCGGTCCACATCTCTTACCGAGCCGAACCCCGTGCGCCCCCAAAGACCATTTTTCACCTATTTCTACCCATTTACCCACCCAAACACCCCCAAATCTTACACACCTAGCCACCTTACCCTATCTTACCTATCTACCCTCTCTCTTTTTCAAATTATGTCTATTTACTCCTCATTTCCTACAACAACTAAATTCCTACCCAAACCCCCAATTTCAATTAATACAACCAAATGCATAAAATAAAGAGTTTAGAACCTACCGGTACGACGACACGTCGTCGTGGTGGGATGGGTGGTGGCGGTCCAGCTGGTCCAGCCCCTCCAGCTCCTCCTGCCTGTGCCATGGCTCCAATCCTGATCTACTGGGTCCCTGGCCAATCACCTGCTGCCTCCTCCTCAATCGGGCCCACTATCAACTCTCTCCGCCAATCAAATAGCTCCACCTCACTCAATAACCCTCCAAATCAACTCTCCACGTCAGACAAGTCGCTATGGTTTGCAAATAACAAAAGTGACAATGACAAGCCGTATTTTTGTTTTTATAGGTTTTTCGTCTTTAACCGATATCGGTTTCGTTTTGCCCTAAGAAACCGGTATCGGTCTCCTAACCGATATCGGTCCGAGGAATCGACATCGGTTCTCTTCCCAACTCTCCCCCACTTTTTGCCCTTATTTATCATTTGCCCCTTTTTCACCAACATCACCTATATCCACCTTTGCCGAACACCATCTCCTCACCCTACCCATTTGACCCGACCTAAGGCCTCACCTACCCATTTGGCCCGACCCAAGGCCTCAACCTACCTATTCGGCCCTCGACCTAAGGCCTCAACCTACCATTTGGCCCGACCTAAGGCCTCACCCTACCCATTTGGCCCGACCTAAGGCCTCGACCTACCATTTGGCCCGACCTAAGGCCTCACTCCTACCCATTTGGCCCGACCCAAGGCCTCAACCTACCTGTTTCGGCCCGACCCAAGGCCTCACCCTACCCATTTGGCCCGACCCAAGGCCTCAACCTACCTATTCGGCCCGACCCAAGGCCTCAACCTCCTATTCGGCCCGACCCAAGGCCTCAACCTACCATTCGGCCCGACCCAAGGCCTCAACCTACCTATCCGGCACACCTCAAGGCCGCAACCCAACCACTTGGTCCGACCCCCGACCGTACCACTTCCATACCTTACCCACAATCAACATCATACATTTTATCCACCCATCATGTAGCCTTTTGTTCACTCGAGCTCACCTGTTCGTGTTTTAGCATGATTAGGGTCCTTGACTTGATCTGTCGACCAACTTTGCCTAAACCTAGACCGTGAAGTTTATCTCAACCAAACCAACCATTTGATACTTGCTTGAACATGCCTAAACGTTCGTACCTTACCTCGTTATATACCCCGGAGCTACTTCCTATGCCTTGGATACTGGATTATATCACCTTTGTTTGGATAAACTATCGACCTTTGCCTATGCATTGCTGGTTTGCTCATCAAATCATGTACCATCGTCGCACTATTGCATTTCAACATGCGTCTGCTTCCTTGGACATACCCCACCATCTTACCATCCTCTCTACACCATTTACCCTTTATCAACCCTATCCCTGATTTCCCGTTCTCTCAATCTGTGATAGATTTGAGGGGGATTACCTATATCCTTAACAGGAAAAACCACTTCATATTATTGTCCGTGCAGCTTTACAAAACAAGCTACATGACAATAAGGGGCTAATGTAGACACCAAATTTGTGTCTTACGACCCTTTGTGACCCACATCTCATCTCGCAATCTAACCTCATCACCTAAACCTTACACAATTATTTATTAATTACCTTGTAATTGATAAACCCACATCACCTTGCCCGCCACCTCACTTTGCCACCTCATCATGACCTAACCCTAACCCTAAATTAACCTAATGAAGACCTATGACTTGGTCTAGACTCACATCCATAACTAATGCCTCCTTACTCGCACCCCAAACGGACCTTCTAGCCACTTGACCAAACCCGGCAACCGATCTCTCGGGAGAAAAGCAGGGAAGGTGGGCTATTTTACTAAAAATAGCCTACTTTTTCCTTCTGACGCCGGTTCCTACTCGACCACCGTCGGTTACGTAACCGCCATCGGTTTCACAGTAAATGGGCTCCCCGAACCAAAATCAAAGGTCGAATGATTTTGAGTCGGCGAGAGATCATTGGGAGCGAAACCAGACAAGCGAGACGAGGGAAAGAAACCGGAAGAGCTTGCAGAAAGGAGATCAACTTGCATCTTCGTCAAAACCAGTAAGTCACATCTTGCATGTCCTCTATATAACATTTCTTGTGCTCTTTGAATCACAATCCTCTTAAATCCGATTAAACCCACTACCCAAGATCCCATTGCCTATAACTGCCATTATTTTATCCCTCATCATCCCATTTCCTAATATCACCCATAAACCAGCCTCACAAACACCACAAACACCAAGAAACACAAACACCCCACCAAAACAATCAACCTACAGGTCCTAGGCCCAACCGACGTCGGTTACTACTCAGGCCACCGGTATCGGTTACCTTGACCATAACCAGAAACCAACCTTCTCCTACCCGTTTCAACTAAGTAATCTAACTGATATATTACTGTCTTTTGTGTTAATTCATATTAGCAGGGGAACTGACCACCTTCGAAAGGAAGTTTCATATTTCCTGGGCCCAAGGCAGTTCCCTCATTTATCATCTAATCAAATCTTGTGGTCTTGTGTTCTTATTTGCAGGTAGTCCTTCCAAGACAAAAAGGAGTTCTCCGCAGTCAACCTGATATTCCTCTACGGTACGCGCACACCATCTCGACATTTAACAGGTATTCCTCCTAGCCCTAACCTCATTTGTTTCCAAAAGGAATGAAAGGATAGAAGCAACTCTATTCCCCGAAATCGAAACATTCCGAGCGAAACAACTTGATGTGTGTCGAGTGGAATTAAAGGTCTAAAATTCCATTCATTCACCCACTACTATGACTGACATTCATTCCACGTAAAATCAATGCATGAAATAAAAAAACATGCCATGCACCTAGTATAAATAGTCCAAGAATTTTCATCTGAACTACGAAATGAGTGCATATCACTTGATCCTGCAACTGTCATACAATCTTCAAAGTTTGTCAGATGTTGTTCCTCTATCAACCAAAAATATCTACGAACCATTGATCTCTCTTGAGATTCATGGCCCGTATTCTTGACACACCAATCACTAATGTTTTTTGCATCTGTAAATTTAGCACCATCCTTGAACTTTAACTCTTCTCTTGTAAGTTCTCTTTTCACACATGCTTCTGCACCATCATGTGCTCCTTTTCCATGCACTACCTCAGTAAAAATCCAAATATGTTGTACATTTGTTTCTTTGTGCATCCTACTTAGACAATAAAACATCTGTGCATTCTTGAATTGTGATGTGTAGTTTTCTGACCAAATGTAATGTTTATTCAAACTAATGTTCCTCTCATTCAAGTTTGCATAAAACACCTGAAAAAACCCTTGTACATATTTTGTAGAATGTTTTGATCATCATTGATGTAGAAATGATACTCTCTTAATATTTTTTGATCTTGGTTAGTTCTTTCTGGAGATTGCATGAATGTTATATGCACGAAAATAGTAACTTGCACTGAGTTATAATATTGAGACTAAACCTCCATTTGTGGCTGTAATGTGTAATTCTATGTGAAGTAAACTACTGAAACAATAGTACCAAGTGGGAATGTGTCCTTGCTTAACTTGAATTGTTCATCCAACCATCGATCTCTATGTGTGTGCCTTGCATACTCATCAATAATTTCCTCTCTGAATTTGACCATATATTCTGATACAGGTAATTGTTTTGTAACAAGCTTACACCTCTTAGATTATTTTCCATATTTTAATTGATATGCCATCGATTTATATTTGCTGAAACCAACCAATTATTTTCTCATTGAATCTGTACTCTCCTCATGGATATAACTTTTTAGATTTGGCAAGCTACCACATACATTGCACGTTCCATCCGAACATGCTTTGTTATAAAAAAAGTTATCTAGTTGATTTTTCACAAAATATTGTCAGAATAAATTCATTTGAATATTTTGGTGGGACATTTAATCCACAATCTTGAAACATGATGTCATCATGTAAAACATGTCGTATTTGACAAAAAACATCATAATGCATTGAAAATTCAACATGATGCCTGCAACAACAAGTGGTACATGGGTGATTGATTTTCACATAAAAGGGTTTTCTCATTTCAAAGAATCTTTGGCTAATGTTAATTTGTGGATTTTCATTCTTAAACTTAGAGAACAATTGTGTTTGATTTATATCTAAGAAATTTTTTGCACACGATTCATGATTACGAGAATCTATTATTCTTTTTACAATATCTCTTCTATTTGGTGACACCCTTATGTTCTCATTCCAAAATGTTACAATTAATTCTTTTAGAATATCAGATGTATTCTTGTCTTTCCGTAGAAGTTTGCTAGAGAAATCCCAATAGTCAGTGTTATTGACTGACTCAAGACATTTATGTCTCTCTATTGCTTTCGTTAGTGTTTTTCTATTTAGCTTCAAAGAACTGCTTGTTTTTGTAATCAAGGGTTTATTAACTGTTTTATCACTTACTATATATTTAGTAAGTGCACGCCATGTAGCATTACTATCTTTAGTGCGTCTTTTGCCACCTACAGTTTGGTATGCTTTATGTATGTTTTGAACAATTGATGCATTTTGATTAGCAACATTAGATGTTATTAACCCCATGGTCTTCATTATAGGTCTCATCTTAATTAATTTCATCAATGTAACAAATAATTACATCTTTGTGTGTCATTTAAATTCTCAAAGTAATTATCTCAAATTCCACTAGCTTTTCTTCTCGCATTTCTTTCAGACATTTTTAGGCATTGGTTTTATAATGTTTTCCTCAATTTAAATTAAGTGAATTGGTTTTATTTACAAAATGGAATGAGGTGTTTTTAGAGGTGAAGATTCGTTTACAAGGTTACTTTCTTCATTCATTATTTTCATACAAATTTTGGGGTTAACATTTGGATTCTCAGGTAAAGGTTCAACAATTGGATTCATATCAATTTCTTCATCCATACCAACATTATCATTCAATTCAATATCATTATTTGTTGCAAAATCATTATTCTCTACATTTTTCATTATGTATTTCATCCCCATTTTCTCATACATTAGCTACATTTGATATAGCAGATGTACCTTGTCCTACACGAAGTTTTTGCGTTCTTTTCAATTTCTTTATTCTCATCTCTTCCAATTTTTATGGTGTCTTGTTCTTGACTTTCCTCTTGTACTTAGCTCGAATTTTATCACCCATGATTAGGAAAATTCAACTAGTGGGGCAGGGGAAATGAACAACTAAAAAATCATGTACAAATGTATAAAAAATTACAGACCAAACAGAATGGATGCAGAAGTTCCATGAAAGAGATGAAAGGGACGTTGGGGGACCACAATGTATAAACAAAGCATAACACATACGTGTTATGCTTTTTCTTTTTTCCAACCCATGCCTCAAGGCTTGGGATCTGGTTTGGATTCCCAAGCCTGAGGCATGAACCTACACAAACACAAAAATTGCGTGTTTTTGCAGGAAAATGCAAGAATCCAAATTCGGCCATGATAAATAAACATCAAATGATCGATTCGTTTAAAAATAATTATACCACGACGTAAAGCAGAGTTTCTTCTTTGTATAAATATTATTTTCTAATTTTTCCAACAAATATAAGGTTTCCATATTATTTATTTTCTAACTATGCCTTTTTATAGCTATTTTTTGAAGTTTAAACATGTCTATCTTTTGTCATGTGTCTTTTTTTACTCATCGAAATTGAATAAAAAAATATTAGGCACAAACTAGGACTAATTCGATACATATTAAAATAAAACTAAGTTTTGATATTTTTTTAGGTAGTTAGGGGGGGCACGGTCGAAGCTCCGTTATTTTTCAAAACATAAAATTTTTGTACTAGAAAAATCATTAAAAAAATACTTGCTTAAAAATCTAAAAAAAAAATCTAACACAAACTAGATGATCCTAGCTATCTTTCTACCAAATAGTTTTCAAAAATACTAAATGGTACTCAAAAAATGGTGGGGGGAACAAAAATCACTCTATTATGTTTTTTAACAAAAGCAGGAGCACCTATTGGTATTTTAGTTATTTGACCCACTTAAACTTATTTATTTTCAATAAAATTTAGTATCTTAGAAACTAGACTCAACATGTTATGATTCATATTTCTACAACATCTTCCAATTTTGAGTGTAAATATTTCAAAAAACTCATACAGGTTGAAGTTTTTTATATTCCAAAAAAATGCGTCCACTTAAGACCCCCTTTTGCCCCCCCACCCCACCAACTTGGTGCACTTTGTTAGGAAATAATGGATAAAATATGTGGAACAATCCCTCACAGGATCGTAGCAGCAGAAAATAATATGCATAAAATATTACAGACCTCAAATAAAATTGCAAAATAAAAATAACACAACACAAAGAGACAATATTTAACGTGGTTCCCCCAATTTGGGCTACGTCCACCAAGAATCACTTGCTTAGATTTTATTACAAGCCAACGCTCTCTCAATACAATACATAGATCTGTTTGGAGCTATTCTCAACAAAAACTATAGAATTCACACCCAAATTCATACACATCTGCAATGTTACATCAACCCTACCATATGCACAAAACCACATAAGTAGACAACTGCTTAAGCAGTTTTAGAAAACCGTGGTTGTCAAAACCATGGGAAAAAACCATTCCATAAACTTATGGGTCAAAAATCCCACCCATATGAGAAGATCACATTTCCCAGTATATCAAGCACATTTTTTCGAGGCCAAAAAACCCCGGTGAGACAACTGTGGAAAGTGTACAATGCTCTTAGTTTATAATCTTCAACACTTTCACACATGAAAACAGGCTCCACAACCTAATAATCTCCCACTCGGAGACTAGTTTTCCTCTAAGCAAGCTTCTCAACCCTTCACTAGTTTCCATGAAGACAAACCAAAGCTGAACACAACTTCATTTTTGCCTTGTGACCACCTTGGTCATCATGTCTGCATAATTCTAACTGGTATGAATATTTTCCAACTTCAACTTCTCTTCCTCCAAAGTTGTCCTGATGAAATGGTACCTTAACTATATATGCTTCGTCCTAGAGTGGAAATCAGAGTTCTTAGCTAGGTGTATAGCACTCTGTCTATCACTATGCAGCTTTCCTTCCTCCTGATTATGCCCCAACTCCTCAAGCAATTGTTGTGACTAAATAATTTCTTTGCTTGCCTCTGTGGCAGCAACATATTCAGCCTCTGTGGTTGACAAAGCCACCAGCATGAAATTTAGCTCATCATTGTCCCACCTACAGTGTAAATATAACCTGTGATACTCTTGTTGTTGTCTACATCTCCATCCATATCAGAATCTACATAACCATGTAAATTGGTGTTTGATCCACTATAGCACAAAACTATCCCCATGGCCCCTCTCAAGTACCGAAGGATCCACTTTACTACCTGTCAGTGATCTCTACCTAGATCACTCATAAATCTACTCACCACTCCCACTGCATGGGAAATATCAGGCCTAGTGCACACCATGGAATACATCAAACTACCAACCATTGATGAGTAAGGTACCTTGGACATCTAGTTTCTCTCCTGCTCTCTCTTAGGACACTGCTCCTTTGATAACTTGAAATGGCCTACCAAAGGAGTCCCAGCCGGTTTAAGAGATAAAATGATCTTTCATTCCTTCTTATCCCGAGATATCCTCATACCAAGGATGTGTTTTTCTGCCCCCAAATCCTTCATAGAAAAGGATTCACTTAGCTTCTTCTTGAGTAGTTTTATTTCCTGCATGTTTTTACCTGTAACCAACATGTCATCCACATACAAAAATAGGATAATATAACTACCATCCTCAAATTTCTTTGTATACATGCAATGGTCAGAATGGCATCTAATATAACCTTGCTCCATTATACAGCTATAAAATTTCTTATACCATTGACGTGGAGCTTGTTTCAAGCAATACAAGATCTTCTTCAGTTTGCAACCATTTCCTCTTTACCTTTGACCTCTTAACCCTCTGGTTACTGCATATATAGATCCTCCTCCAAATTACCATGGATAAATGCAGTCTTTACATCAAACTGCTCTAAGTGCAAGTCTTGTGCTATAACTATTCCAAGAACAGTTTTAATAGAAGTCATTTTTACTATAGGAGAAAAAATATCATCAAAATCTACACCTTTTTTCTGTGCAAACCCCTTGACCACCAACCAAGCCTTGTATCTTTTCTTGCTTGCTTCTTTCTCTTTGAATCTGTACACCCACTTATTTTTTAATGCTCTTTTTCCTTCAGGTAGCTTCACCAAATCCCATGTTTGGTTCTCCATGAGATCCTTATGCTCCTCATCCATGGCTTGCTCCCACTTCTTCCTAGCATCTACTTGCATTACTTCATCAAATCTCTCTGGCTCTCCACTATCAGTGAGTAATAAATAATAAAGAGAAGGAGAAAACCATTCAAGTTCTCTTCTTACCCTAGAAGACCTCCTCAATATAGGAGTTTGAGGTTCCTATTGAGGAGGTTCTTGAACTGATTCATGTGCCACTTTCCCATCTGGAATATCCTCTACCACTACATATTCTTTCTTGGATTCTTCCGTATTTTCCTGCAACTTCTGCTTATACATGACTTTCTCATTAAAGACCACATCCCTAGATCGAATGATTTTCTTGTCCTTAATACTCCAACATTTATATCCAAAGTCATCACCACCATAACCAATGAAAGTACATTTTTCTTATTTAACCTCTAGTTTGGTCCTATCATCCTTATCTATATGGACAAACACCTCACATCCAAAGACCCTAAGAAATGAAGAATCAACTTTCTTACCATACCAAACCTCCTCAAGTATGCCTCCATCCAAGTCACTTGAGGGTCCTCTATTTATCAGGTACACAATTGTGCTCACCACTTCGGTCCAAAAAGAAAGAGGCAGCCCTGCATGTAACCTCATGCTCCTAGCACATTCTATCATTTTCTTGTTCATCCTTTCTGACACCCCATTCTGCTGCAGAGTTCTAGGAACCGTATTTTTCCTGTGGATTCCATTCTTAGAATAATAATCATCAATTTCATTGTTGTAATACTCCCCTCCATTATCTGACCTGAGACATTTTAGCTTTATACTTGTTTCATTCTCTAACAAGGCTTTCCATTTAACAAAAGTGTCAAATACATCATATTTTTTTTCTAATACGATAAACCTAAGCTTTCCTTGTTACATCAGCAGTAAAAGGAACATAATAACTTGAACCCCCAAGAGGTGATACCTGATCCGACCCCCACACATCAGAATGCACCAACTCTAACTTACTCTTTTTCTTTGTAGGTCCAACCTTGAGAAACCTTACTCGTTTCTATTTCCCATATATGCAGTCCTCACAAAACTCCAAACATGTTTCTGTATATTCAGGTAAATCCTTCATTATGATCTCCATGCCCTTATGGCTTATATGACCGAGCCTATAGTGCCACAATGTTGTATCTACTTTTGAAGCCACAAGATTACAAACATTAGTTCTATAAGTGGTTAAATATAAGGTTCCAACCTTCTTACCTCTTGCCACCACAAGAGCACCCTTGGTAACATTCCAAGATTCTACTGTAAATATCACAGTACAACAATCACTTCCCAATTGGCCCACCGATATCAATTTTTATTTTAAAGTAGGCACATGTTTGACATCCTTCAATAACCATGTATTCTTATTCTGCATCTTAACCCGAACAAAACCTTTTCCAACTATACTGCAAGGCTCATCATCACCAAGAAAAACATGCCCAAAATCCCCTTGAACATAATAAAAATAATAATGCTTATGTGGAGTACCATGGAAAAAGGCCCTCGAATCTAAAACCCAAGATTCAACAATATTGTGTGAAAAAAGAATCTAAGTATCCTGACATACATTACCCATTTCTACATTTGCCTCCTTATTTTTTTCTTGTCCCGAAGATCCCAACAATCTTTCTTTGTATGCCCAGACTTTCCACAGTGCCAACATACTATCTTGATTTTGGATTTTGACCTTGCCCGATCTTTCGATTTTCCACAACTTCCTCTATTCTTCTATCTCCCTCTAGTTTCCACTATCAAAGAATTCCCTAAAGCAGAAGATTCCCCAGATCTTTTTCTTCACATTTCCTCACTTAGAATCACCCCTACAATATCCTCAAACTTCAACTTTATGTTAGATGGAACCGAGTTACTTACCACCATTACCAGACTATTCCAACTCTTAGGTAAAGAGCACAAAATTAATAAAGTCCTAACTTCTTCATCAAATTCTATTGTAACCAAATATAGCATATTTACAACCCTATTAAAATCATTTAAATTATTTGATACCGAACTATTCTCAGACATATTCCTATTAAACAAATTTTTCTTTAAGAATATCTTGTTAGAGGCATAAGGGGTTTCATACAACTTCCCTAATGCATCCATCAGTTCTTTTGTAGTATTTTCCTTTGAAACATTAAATAATACCGAAGATGCAAGACACATCCGGATTGTCCCAAGTGTCTTCCTATCCAGCAAATCTCATTCCGCATCCATCATGCTCAAGGGTTTTTTCACCTTCTCAGACAGTGGAATATAAAGATCCTTATGATAAAGGTAATCTTCCATCTGCATCTTCCAAATACTGAAATTATGCCCATTGAATTTATCAACCCTTAATCTTCCATCATATTCCATAGCTCCCACTCAAGCTAAATCTTTCCCTGTGATTCAGCACTTCAGCAAACCAAACCAGGCTCTGATACCAATTGTTAGGAAATAATGGATAAAATATGCGGAACAATCCCTCACAGAATCGTAGCAGAAAAAACTAATATGCAGAAAATATTACAGATCTCAAACAAAAGTGCAGAATAAAAATAACACAACACAAAGAGACAATATTTAATGTGGTTCACCCAATTTGGGCTATGTCCACTAAGAATCACTTGCTCAGATGTTATTACAAGCCACCGCTCTCTCAATACAATACCCATATATGTTTGGAGCTATGCTCAACAAACACTATAGAATTCACACCCAAATTCATACACATCTACAATGTTACATCAACCCTACCATATGCACAAAACCACATAAGTAGATAATTGCTTAAGTAGTTTTACAAAACCATGGGTATCAAAACCATGGGCCAAAACCATCCCTTAAACTTATGGGTCAAAAGTCCCACCCATATGAGAAGAGCACGTTTACCAATATATTGGCCACGTTTTTTTGGTACAGTACTCTTAGTGTACAGTCTTCAAGACTTTCACACATGAAAATAGGCTCCACAACCTAACAATCTAAAAAATATAAAAAAAATCTAACACAAACTAGATGCTCCTAGCTATCTTTCTACCAAAGGGTTTTCAAAAATCCTAAATGGTCTCAAAAAATGGTGGGGGGCACAAAAGTCACTCTATTATGTTTTTTTAAAAAATCAGGAGCTCTTGTTGGTATTTTAGTTATTTGACCCACTTAAACTTATCTATTTTCAATAAGATTTAGTAGCTTAGAAACTAGACTCAAAATACTACAATTCATATTTCTATAACATCTTCCAATTTTGAGTGTAACTATTTTGAAAAACTCATACAAGTTGAAGTTTTTTATTTTTCAAAAAAAGGTGTCCACTTAAGACCCCCTTTTGGCCCCCTAACTTGGTGCACTTACCCACCAAAATGAGGGCATATAATCGAGATCATCTTATAATCCCTCTCAGGATACAACACAATCAAATTGACACTCCTAATGCATTACTACCACATTCCCTCTAATCTCATTCAAACATGGTTACACCTAGTGCATGGCATCCAATACTTTTTTCTATTTAAAATCCATCCCCCCAAATGACCGAATATGGGGGGAAAGAAAAATCTATTCGTGAGTAATATGAAAAATACATATTCTTCAAATCAACTCATGTCACTCAAATCAATCAATCAATACAATAAGCACAGTTACTATCGCTTCTATATGACCTAACTTGCAATCCATCTAACAATATTTAAACCGAAACACCCATTATTGTAGGAGTGGGGGAAATGTGAATTCATTTCCTTTCATGTACTTATCCTATGTGGGTTCTTCAATCAGGAAAAAACAAGTTACAATTGAAAATAAATAGGTAAAAATTCGGTCCTTACCCATTTGCAGCAGTTGGACCTTTTAGGGAAGCATCATAAAAGAAGGAAAAACAAAATTCTCTCCCCAACACTCTTCCTCTAATGGTAGAAAGCCTAAATACTTCAATTATCAAAAAATTGGGTTGGGAATTGATCACTCCCTACCTCTTTTGTCACCTTTGACAACAATCCAACATATCCAATATCATCACAACTATTTCTCCAAGTTCTCCTTACAACATTTTGTTATCTTTTGTTATGCCACATGGGTCAAAACGTTGATCCATGGTTCACCATGATACAAGTTTCTATATTCTATGTGCACTCTATGATATGGATTCTCCGAACCCTATACAGGTATGTTTATTAATTACTTTATAGTAATGAAATTTCCTTCAAATAGCGTAAAGGGGGAAGGGAAAATGAGGCAAAAAACTATGCACATATCGTTGGTGACACTATCCCTTGTCTATCTACGCTCTTTGAATGATTTATATTGTGACTCTTCTCTACATCTCTCATTTCTATACCCACTTTTAGTCATGTAACAGGGATCCCTATCTGTCTGTATTTTTACATCTTTTATTATTTGTGTCGGGACACTAGCACCCACTCTGGAGACTAGTGCCCAGACACTTGTGTCCATTATGGGCACTTCTATCCTATTCATTGTTCATTTCTGTACCCCTAAAAAAATTGAACAAATTGAAAAAATGGATTTTAGCTACTTCATGGAGCCACAATGGTAAATCTGGAATTCACAGGTAAAATTTTGTGTTTTGGAGAACTTAGAATTGATGTTAAGGTCATTTGGATCATTTGGTGCAATTTCCCTGATATTAGGCTTCACAAGGATTAAAACTAGTCAATTTTGGGTTTAGAATGGATAAAAAGAGAAAAAATGGTTTGGCGGAGGCACTATACTATGTTTCCTCTAACTCCCCAACTCTTTATTTGGCTCAAAGAGTTAGAAAAAATTGAATTTTTTTAAAAAGGGTGAAATTGCAGTGTATTGCAGCATTTTTGGCTTTCTAAGGCCCAAAAAGTACAAGTTCTCCATGGCCTTCTGTTCCCCGATCAGCCAAAATTCCCATAATGCAAAGGATTTGAGCACCTCCTTTGTTGTACGAGGAACACAGATGATTCGATCCCAGACGGTACATGTTCCATAGGGCCTTAAGTTCTCCAAGAGGCCAAAATTTCTGATTTGTTAAGGATGGGGAATGCCTCCAGTGTATTGCAGGTTTGGTGTGAGTTGTGGGCATAGGGGAATCGTATGGACCAAGTTCTCAGGGAACTTAAGTTCCCCGCATTGGTCTTCAACCTAAAAAAAAGGAGTCAGGGCAGAGTTTTCATGGTGCGGACAAATCACATTTTCATGGCTTGGGTGGAACAAGTTTCGTATGGTCATCAGTTCCCCACGGAGCCAAAAATTCTATAATACAAAGATGGGGCATCAGGGGTTCATTGGGGCTAAGGAATGAGATGCAAGTACAAATGGAGTGTGGAGAACATAATCTTTTCTTGTTCGAGTAGCTGAAAACTATGAAGAGAACTCCCAATGAGCTCATTCCATATTTCAACTTCTGATTTCAAAAGACTTGGGAGAGGATTCTAGCACTTATACGGCCAAATCCATAAGGTGCATTTATTTACTACTTAAGAGATCTTAATTCTGATATTGATGTTATGATCCAATCTATGGGGGCTATAACATTTCCTAGGGCTTACGTAATAGCTATTAGATCTGAAAATTTTTTGATGTAAGATGAGAAAATAGCTCCTAGACCACCCATGCCCTTGTATATTGAATTGTCACAAGTTCCTCAACCTTCTATTTCTCCTATCCCTGAGTAAGATACCCATCCCATTTCCTCTACATCCCATTCTCCTACACAACAAAAGGAAGATGAGGATGTTAAAGCCTTGATTAGGAATTTAACCAACAGAGTTATTTCCCTGGAAAAACAACAAGCCCAATCATATAGGAGTTACTCTAACAAGGGACAATATTCAAATCAAGGATTCAACCAAGGGTATCAACCATATTTTAATCAGTTGCCTAACCAATTATATGGATAAAATCAGTAGAATAATAGGTAGCAGGGTCAGAATGCACCGTTCTATCTTTAGATTGATTGGTCACTATTTTTATCTGACGGGCTTGATACTAGGATCAAGGTCAATGGAGTGTTGAGAAACACTTGGATCAAAACCTTTGAGGTCTTCATACTCCCATGAGAAGATATCACTGTATTTTTTACAGAGAGATGGCCTTCTTTTCATCATGCACGTAAGTCTTTCTAAGAAATAACTCTTTTCCACATGCAATAGTGACTGGAGAGTAGTCTTCTTGCGCGGCACGCATATACTTTTCTTCACCCTTGAACTCATCATCGGGGATAAACATTTTCTTTAAGGTGACCAAACCTTTAGGAAACTTATTTGTCTTCAGTTGAATCACTTGGTCACTATAGCTGTCATGCAAGGTAGCTTTCATACTTGATGAAAAATCAGCTTCATTTTGGATGAACTGGACTATCTGCGCATCACTGTCAAACACTTTCCAGCTGGTGTTGTTTTCTGGAATGGATGTTTTGATCACCATCTTGATGTGTTGAGTATTTCCTTCAACAAATTCCTTAGTAGGAAAGAACTACGAACCAAGCATGGCCATCTGGTCAGCTTCCTTATTCATTTGGTGCAGCACCACCTACAGATTTAGAGCATCAAATCCCTCAAGGAGGTCCCAAACTCTGTGCTTATAAGCTTTGAGAATCTTATTATTATTTTTATATTTGTTGGTAACCTGATGGATAACCAATTTTGTATCCCCGAATATCTGCACCACCTTAATCCCTTTCTTCTAAGAAATGAGAAGACCATGCACCAGTGCCTCATACTCGGCCACATTGTTAGAACATGTGAACTGCAACCTATGCACGAAGAAGAACTTCTCATCCTTAGGGAAATGAGAAAAACTCCTGCTCCTGTGCCATTTCTACTTTTGGATCCATCAAATAAGGTTTCAAACATGGGACACCACTCACGATGTTGCAATACACTCAAGTTCATCATGGCCGTAAACAACATATAAGTGTGTACACAAGCAAAGGGAAAATCCCACAGACAATAGCAAACAAAGTAGACAAGTAGAAATAAACAAGTATTCACGTAAAAATGTACTCCTATAAAACAAGTGTTGCACTGGGAACACCCATTAGCATGTTAGAGTGATAACCAATATGTTAAAGCATGTATGAACAAGTAGTATAAGATGCTAAGTATAAAATTAAACAATAACACCTGGATAAGATGAATTTGGATGCCCCCAACGACCGTTATAGGAAGGGTAGAAGGCGAGCATCCATGTTGTGTGTAGATTCTTGTATCTACGATCACACTAGACAAAGACATGAACGTGAATGTTTGTATGATAATGACATATAAGACAACAATCTAACATGTGTAGTAAAGTGGTCATGTAAAGAACTAGTAAGCAAAAGTAAATTCCCCCAAGAAAATGTAGTATGCTATAGATGGATAGAATGGAATGCAATGTCAAATGATAGGAGAAACGTGTTCCCTGAGTGGATGGAATGTGTATGCAGTGAGGTTCATTTTTTCCCCTTAGCAGTCAAGAATGAATCATAAATGAGAGTACAACATTAGGAAATGTTCGAGTAGTGGTGGTTGTGTCTAGTGCACTATGATGAGTGTATATATGTAATGGTAATGAAATGCAACATGTAGAAAGAGATGTGTGTGGACCCTATAGCCAAGCGTATACCACGACTTGTTGAGTGGAGGGGTGATGACTTAGCTCTAAACATATATCACTATAGAAGGAATGAATGGGAGTAGGTCATATGGAAATATGTGTGTTAACCCTATAGCCTAAGTGTATACCATGACTTATTGTATATATGAGTGATGATTTATCCCTAGGCATATATCACTATAGGATGAAAAGGTAACAATGGGTGATGATTTAGCCTGAAGTGTATGTCACTATGAGATGAATAAGAAAAGAGTGGTGATGTAACCTAAGGTGTATACCACTACAAAAATGATAGAATGGGTGTGGTGATTTATCCTAAAGTGTATACCACTATGGGATGATAAGATGGGTGACAATGTAACCTAAGGTGTATGCCATGAACCTCAGAAATTTCAGATAAAAATGATATGGTAGGAGATAATGTCGCATGATGAGTGTAAGTTTAATTTGATTGGTAAATCCTCGGCAGTCGAATATGGACTGAGGAACTAGAGTGCGTCATAGGGTAGTGAGCGCAGCACGTAGAAAACAACGTAGTATAAACGACCAAGGGATAAATGCATACTATGGGCAATGCAATGTAGTATGTACACTTTATATAGGATATGTAATGTGTGAAATGCAATGTTGAGTGTATATAGAAAGGGAATATGCAATGGTGATAAGTAAAACTAGACCCATGTGAAATGGAATCTAGTGTAGTTTATGCAATATGTATGATGTATGGATGTATAATGTAGGGATTATGTAGTATAGGGGATGTGTAATGCTAATAATGTATAGAAATGGAATATGGAATGATGATAGGTAGAACTAGATCCATATGTAATGGAATCTAGTGTAGCGTATGGAATATGGATGATGTATGTATGTAGGCTATGTAGATTGTGGTGATGGGTGTAGATAGAATATGTAGTGATAAGATGTAAATCTAGACCCATAAATAATGTAATCTAGTGTAAATATAGAATGTAAGCATGTAATGATAAAACTATCCTTATGGATAATGATGACTAGTGTAGAGGAAAATGTATGCTAATTATAATGTAATGGTAGAAGTAAAGATCGGATGAATGGTGTATATATATACGCGATGTAGGGTGAAACATGGAATGTGCATTGCCTATGGTGCAATGTGTGGGGTTCAATGTAATGGTAATCCCTCAATAGTCCAGTGTGAACCAAAGCATTAGGGTATGTCATCAGGTAACGAGGGTGTTAGAATATGTAACGTGTATGCAAAAAAGGGATATAATGGTATGCAAAGATGAAATATGTACCTATGCTAAGATGAGGAGGGGGAATTGTGTAGGTGTTATGCCTTCCAAGTTATCATGAAGGAGTAATCAACCGATAAGGTTGAGGGTAAAATTTATGTCGATCGGTGTTTGGGATGGTGAAAACTTAGGGCCACGATCTACTAGCGGGGATATAGTAGCCAAAGTTGGGGTTGTCATAAAAAATCAAGATACACGCAAGGGATTAATGAATGTAGAAGATTGAGATAGAGGGAAATGTTGTAGTGGTAAATCTAGTAGAGGGGATGCTGAAGGATGTAGGAAAGTTTTTTGCTAAGGTGATACGCGGGTAGCATGAGCTTTTCACCTACGATGTGGACAAACCGGGTGAGATAAATTTACAATAGGAGGAGGTTATGTGACAAACAATAGGAAACCTAACTGTTAGAGCTCTCTAATAATATGGCTCAATGTGTGGCAATATTTAGTATGATACCCTCGAATGCGATGGTAGTGGCACAATGAATGATCATGATAGTAGATTGATTGAGATGGAGGATAGTGACGATTATATGATAGAGAAAGGATTTAATGATGAAGCAAGTGGCTGAGAATTTCCTTTGGTATAGCAGTGGAAGGAAGAATAAGTGGCAAGGGTAATGGTACAACTAGAGGGTCAGTGAGGTGGCAGGTAAGGGACGTAGATGGTGCATGATCTATAGTAGTAGTTTGGGCATGTGAGTTAGTGGCATCCTTAAGTTGGTTTATCTCAGTGAGGAGAGACGTAATTATTGCTTTCATCTAGATGACACTGGGTTTGTAATGATTGTATAGTATCGAATAGGTGGGTGTGATATGGAGGGAAGAAAGGGTGAGATTCATCAACTATGGTGGTAGATATATAGCATATTGGAGTTGGTGGTGGATCATTATTAATGCAAGAATGTAATGGAGGAGTAAGATAGTTTAAGGGATAATCAAGAGAAGTGTCAAAATTGTATTAGACAGCACGAGATATTTGATAGGCAAGGGTATGTGGTTGGTCATCCAAGTAACCATGAATACATAAAATGTACATGACCATGGCGTATTGTTAATCCATAAAGGGAGGTAATGGGCATCTCTGAGCATACCAAACAGTGAGGTTGGGTGTATAGCAAAGAGAGGAACTAATACAAATTTTTGTTGTGTTGAATGGCATGGGGAATGTGATATTAACATGATCAGGATCAAGGGTGCCTCTAGTATAATCTAGCTAAGACTAACCAAGTGTAAGTGGAGAAGTAGTAGGATAACGTGCAATATGGAAAACAAAGTGGAAGATGCATAGGCCATAGGTGGTAGTGGAATTGCATAAAGGAGTATGAAGTTCATTGAAATTAAAACCCAATCAAAGGATATTGTCATGTGAACATAGGGTAGCAGCACAAGATGTGTCAAATGGTATGTGATCCCAAGAAGAATTATTTATGAAGAGAGTGCAAGTGAATGGTGGGGGTGGCAAGGAGGAGGATGATGTTGGGGATAATGGTACAATATCTAGGGCTAGTAATGGTCCCTGGTAAGGCATGATAGAAGTATTCATAATAGATGGTGGGGAAGAGATGATACTAAGTAGGTGAAGAGTAGCTATAAATTGCATTTCATATAGAAAAGGGGACAGTGGAGGAATAGGAAAAGTAACCGAGTAATGTGGGGTAGGTGCAGTGGATGCTATCAAAGTGGTAGTAACAACATAAGTAAAAGGAACCATATCAACCATGCAGAAAGTAGGGACTAGGGTAGGTGGAGTGACTCGAGGTGGAAACTCTATCGTGGGAAGAGAAGAAGGAGGTGGAAAGGAGGAGTGTAGGGATGGAGTCATTTAAGTCCAATACGGGAGAAACGATGATTGGATCGAGAGGAAGAGCTTGAACTTCTGCTACAAGTTGGGCTAAGGTAGTAGGATTAATAGTGCATAAGTAAGAGGTAATGACATCCTCAATGGCATGAGGATCCATCCCATAAGAATGAAATTCAATAAATGAAGGACAAGGGTTATAACCAGAAGAATTAGTAGGAGTTATAGCCATGATTATCAAATTGCAAATTAACTGGAGACTTAGAAGAAGATGAATTTCTATGACACTTACCCATGATGGACGGTGTGAATCTAAAACCCTAAAAGGTACTAGAAAGATATGTTGGGTTCACCAAAATGATTAACAAAAATGGGGTTCCTAAACAGGGGTATATGGTATTAATGTTAATCTAATTAGGAGGATAAAAATGTTGTAAATATGTATGCTAAAATAACATACAATGACTGAATAATTAAATCTAATGGAAATAAACCCTAACTATGCAAGTAAAGGAGGAAAGATGACTTAGCTGATAACAGAATACTATCAAAAGTTGTCGCAGGAATGAGAATAAAATCTGGAAGTGTAGAAAAACACTTAGGGACCCTGTGAAGACCAGATCTGGAATGTCCAAGCTGACAAAGGCACCTGGGAGGGTACTGGAGTTCCCCAAGGCACCCTGGTCTGCAATCTGGGCACTCTGATCACTGTAGATGCTCAAAAACTTGTTTCGGCATGTTCACAAGATGTCTTTGAATGCTTCATGTCTGTCAAATTGGATTATCCATATGAGTTATGTAATGAATTTAAATGCAAAGAGAAGTATCAAACCCTAAAAAATAAAAGATGCAAATGAATGGGTCGAACTGACCACAGCTGCTATAACAGTGGGCTTACTAACTGAGTGATGCACTATATTTTGATATTTTGAAACCTGATGTAGTTCGTGTGTGTGTGTGTGTGTGTGTGTGTGTGTGTGTGTGTGTGTGTGTGTGTGTGTGTGTGTGTGTGTGTGTGTGTGTGTGTGTGTGTGTGTGTGTGTGTGTGTGTGTGACCTAGGTGCTCTTATGTCAGTCACACTTTTTGAAGTAGCAAGCAATAATAACTATATAAATACAAATATCATTAGAATCCCTCCCCATATGAAGTGTGTGTGATGTATATCTCCTAGGCTTGATGCATGGCACTATGTGGATGCAAGTGATGCAATGGATGCAACTCTAGATGGAGTGATAGTACTAATGTGATGTTAAGACCTAGGACCCTCATTATGGTCTTATAAATTTATATTTATAGGGCTCTCAAGCTTAATTTTGAAATTAATCCTGACAAGACCGACTAGGAAAAATATAAAGATGACCAACAACTAGAAAGGACCAAAAAAGAAACGGAAGAGAATTTACATAGATCGGAGTGCCCAGAATGGGACCAGGGAACCTCGGGGCACCCCAGTATATGCTAAGGCACCCTGATTTTGGGATATAATTTTGGGGAATTCATGAAATGGGCTGATAAGTATTATAAAATACGTAGTAAAGACAAAATAAAACATAAGAAAAAGATGGTCAAAAGGTGGCATTATTTAGTATTTTGTACACTTGAGAACCTTCTAAATATTAGTATAAGACCAGGCTAAATATTTTCTAAAGTGCAATATTCTGTGTCTATAATTTCTTGGTAGATTTTAAATTGTCTGTGTAGCTTACACACTATTTTACACATGCATGCTTTTTTCTACTAACACTTGTTTTGGCTAGCCTTCTTGTTTGTGTGTGTCTTGGTTTTTACCAAGCACATTCCCTTCCCCTTGCAAAGTACAAAATTCAGAGTGTGGTTGCCCCTCTTTTGGGGCTGAATTCTCCTATTAGGAATGTTGCATGTGCCCCCAAATAGGGGGCATCATTTGGGGTTTTATAGTCTACATAACACATTTACATTGGTTCAGTTCAGTTCAGTTGCCCACCCTTGACATTGTGGGTACATTTCAGTTTAGTTATCCGCCCTTGGCATTTTGAGCTCAATTTAGTTCAGTCATCCACCCTTGGGATTTTGGGTATAGTTTAGCATAGATTACTCCCTTGGCATTGTGGGTTTACATACAGAAAGTGAGTTTAGACCAGTCTGCAAAATCCATACACAACAACTTTTAGAGGACATATTGTCCTTAGCATTCCAAGGAGTAGTTAAAGGTTGGAGGACACAAAGCATTTCCTACCTATAGTTCTTCTACCACTGGTGTCGAATCACCCAAAAACCTAGGACGATACAAATATCTCTTCATAAAGTTCAAGGAAGTAGTTAAAGGTTGGAGGACACAAATCATTTCCTCCATATACTTCTTCGGCCTATGGTGTCAGATTTCCCAAAAAACCCCGGTAGTATAGGATATCCTTCTACACCATTTCTCTCGACACGGATCAGGTGCACATGTTCCATTTACACTTTTCATTTTGTGTATTTTATATTTGTGTACTTTACATTTTACAAATTTTCACAAATGTGTGTCTTTTACATTAGATTTGTACACTTTACATACATACATATATTTGACTACTTGATCATTTTCTCCTTGCAGGTATAGCTGTATGAGAAACAAATAGTCCAATTGGCGGAAAAAACAACAAAACTTTGTGGAAGTACACCTTACATACTAACCATGAAGGTTCACACACATCGATAGCAACACGTGTGTTTCCACCCTAGGTTCGCTCTCATCACTTTTTGCATTTCTCATCCTTAGTTTCCACACCGCTTCATCTTTTTGTCACTCCATGCTTTGTCTATTCCTTCGACAAGTCTTCTTTATCAATTTGCATGGTATTTAGGTATGCATCTCTATCTACTTTATGTTACTAAGATTTTAGCTCACCAACATAAAGTGGGGGCAAATGTCGACATAAAATCACGCACTTTGGGTTATTTTAGTCTCGGTTTCATACTACTATTTAGAGGGGTTTTAAAATAAAAAAGTACTAACTAACCCCCATATTTTAGCCATCTTATTTTATTTTATTTCATCATTCCCGACCTTTTATTCCCACATGCCCACTCATATTTTTTTGTTTCCCGTAATTTCAGCCTTAACTGGGCACCCAAGCTAGTATCTTGGGGGCCTTGAGCCTTTTCTCACTTTCTTGCCACTTTTTGGGCACTTTGTGACCGTTTCAGCATTTGAATTTTCTTGAGGTCATCCTTTTCAGGGTTAATTAAAAAATTATATCAATATAACCCTATAAATATAAAATTATGATACCATAATTAGGGACCAAGCGCTATCACTCCAGCTAGAGTTTCATCCATCTATTGCATTGGAGATCATTCCATCCATGTAGATCCATCATAAGGGACAAATCTTGGGTCATCTACATCACACTAAACATAGGGGGAGGATTCATTCTATTCCATGCACCATTTTATTACATTTTCTTACACATAATTAGCTCGATACTACACAAAGTGTGATTGGCACAAGAGCAACCTAGGGCATGCACACACACATACACACATAGAATTATATTTGGGTATGGAATGTAGTGCAACACTCAATTAGTAATTCCATATTTTTGGTAGTTGAGGTCGTTCTGACCTATTCATATGCATTTTTCTTTTTTAGGGAATTGATACTTATGAGGGTTTTATGGGTCTTTCATTCATCTTAGAGTAATGGCAAGATTCAAAGCAGTGCAGTGAAGTTAAGGTGGTCAACAAAGAGGGTTTCAGATCATCTATTGAACCTGTGAAGATTGTTTCTAGATATTTTACACAGCAGAGCACCCCAGGTGCCCCAGTCCCTTTCCAGGCACCCTAGTCTAGAGGAATAACCCAGATCTACCCTTTTTAGGAATCTTGCACAATCGTTCTTTCTTCCATATTTTCCATCCAAACCTATGACATAGTCCTGTCATTTCTTCTAACCAGCTAAGTCACTTCCTCACTCTCTCTTGCACATTATGGTTTTATTTCCATTAGTTTAATTGTTTGTTTTAGTTATACACTCATTTATGGAATTTATTTACTACATTTATATGTCCTTCTATATTATATTAACTAGCATCACATTTTATATTTTTAGTTAATCACGAGCAATTAACTTTGAAAGCTAAGAATCTTGTGACATTTTTGAAGGTGACCTTTGACTGTCTTTTAAAGACATGCATTTTTTTGAAATGTGAAGGAAGATGAGGATTTGTCTATGGGAGATGTGAAGAATTGAAAATGAGACAACACGGCTAAGGTATGGAATTATTTTGAAAATAAGTTAAAGATGCTTCAAAATGAGAAAACACATGTTGATTACATCCCCAACTTCATCAATTTACTATAAAGCTATCAAAGATGAACACGAACAACTAGCCTATGATCCCGTGCAACATTCCAAGAGCATGAAGATCATTCCTAGAGATGTTAGAAACATTATAAGAAACCATAGATATGTGCAACATTTGAGAGAGCTAAAGTCAAGACCATGAGAGAGTAGGTAACTACTCCTTATTAGTCTCCAAAACTTTTAATTTGAGGACATAATGGACTAAGTCTTGTTCAACATCCAAACGAAGAAGAGTTGTGTCAAGCTTGTAAAAGGCTATGATGTAGATGATGAATGTGAGATAGAACACCCACATGAGCATCTGCATCTCACTACATGAGCATACCAAGCTCACCTCTTCATCTACAACTCAAGAAATGATGAATCATAAGAATAAGTACCAAAATCAGAAGATGAAGATGATGATGTTTTAGGGTTACTTTTCTAAAAATAATGGAATAAGGGGGGAATGTTGGAGTATTCCATTATTAAACCTAACTATTCACCTTATTACATAGACTGACACTTGACCTTCCATCTCCACTTGTCTGTTGGGATTCCATTCCTTCTACTACATGTATAAATACAAATGTATCCAATGTAAGATAATATTATTCATTTTATAACAAATAAATCATGAGTTTAAATTTACCTCAGATTTAACACCTCGTTAGGACCAATTCTATAGGTTTATACTAGATACAATATTTGCAAAGAGAAACATAAGGGCACAACTCATCATCACAAGGTTTTATCAAAGCACGACACCTGAGAGAATAACTATTAGTCAGTAAACACTAGCACCTGTAATTATTATGGTCATGGTCAGAGTGGGGATCACTCAATATGGAAGAAATCTAAAGTTGTTCTCAAATTTCTAGTGTTAAATCTCACCTATTAGTCATGCAATAATTGAGGGAGGATGTAGAATTGAAGGGGTTTAGAGCACAATTCCATTTTTATTTACATAGAGATACTTATTTCTACCATACTTGATATAATTTTCACAACATAGCTATACATGAATTCAAGAAGAGCATTAAATAATATTTGGCTAATTCTTTAAACTTGATGACTGTTGACAGAGTTATTCATATTATGAAGTTGTTTTATAATGTTATGGGATTTATATGAGAATTATAATATATCGTAGAAGATAGAAACATATTAAAATAATAATAATGAAAAATATGTAATATTTTACACAAGGAAAATACATAAATACCATGATATATGTGTAAATATCCACTAATTACGAGTTAAGAATGTAAATAAGTGTCAACCAATAGTTACCACGAGTCATTATGAGTGAAAAGTCATAAATTTTTCCTTTTAAAGGCTATATAAAGTTGTAAAATGAGGGGAAAAGAGGATATCATGAAAATGAGTGAGAAGAGGTAATATTATCATGAAGAGTAATGAGAGAAATCAATATAACAAGTGAAGGATATGAATATAATTGATTTAAACATGTATTTATGAATTTTATGTCAATGTGATCAATATATCTATGATGTGTATGATTTAAAGCATTAATGTGTGGAGTACTATGTGTATTCATGTTTAATAAATGATAAATACTTATTTTATAAGAGATCTCTATCATTCTTTGTGATGTTAACTCTAGTTGGTTAAAATGAACTACTTAACCCTCACACTGTTGTTGAGGCTTAAGGTCAACATTTATGGTGTCTGAGCCCAAGTCCATCTAACTAATATATAAAGGAAGGTAGAGGGAGGAAGGAGATAATTTTAAAATAAGGAAAAATAAAATAAAAAATGTATATGTTTTGTGGAAATAAGATTAGGATGAAGATTTTTCTCACCCTCTTTTAGAGGGCTAAGCACTATATGATGATGAGCGAGAAGGGGGGTGATCCAAAAGATGTAACTGTCAAGAATTTATGGGGTGATGGTTGGGGTAGAAGAAATACTAGGACATGAAAAATGGGGGGAAAAAAGATCACATAGTTATTTAAGATAGTTGGAGAGATTTGTAATAGATGTATTGTCATAAAAAGAAGGAAATTAGAGGGAAAGATGGAAAGAAAGAGGTTAGAAAAATAAGGGAGGAATAAGAAATTAAATGAAAGGAAGGAAAAATGAAATTAATAAAGAATTAAAAGTTAGAGAAAATCAATACACCACCCACTTTAAGTGGAGGCCAACTAATGGCTACCCCAGAAATGGAGGAAAACATATAATCTTATGTTATAATTCATGTGTTAAGAAGAGACCATAAATCAATGGTTACACTGTGGATGGAAACCACCGTGAGACAATTTTAGTAGATAGAGACAATGTGGAAGAAGAAGAGAAGAATGTTGAATAATTATAAAAAGAAAATAAGAAGTAGAAAAGAATACATAGAAGCAGGTTTAGAAGAAGGATATAGATTATAACCATTCCAGTAAGCAGATAGAATTTTTAGTAGCGAATAGACCAGACAGACGGTGCTACGGGCTATGGGCCTACCTATATATGTTTGTCTATATGGGTTCTAGGGACTATGGGTGATCTGGGAGTGGGGTCGGGGAGAAGGGTGGACTGAATCGCCTCTGCCTAAGGTATATATCTCATCTCATCGAGATATTAAAGGTAGAAAGTTATCTGTGGAGAAATAAGGTTATTAAGAGATGTCATGAAAAGCCACATACTGCGTAACCAAGACCCCAATGGAATTGAACCCCTCATAATGGCCATCATACCCTATACCAAAACAAACAATGTTAGGAAATATATAAATAAGAGAAGACATGGAAAGAAGATACAGACAACTGAGAGAATAAAAAGAGAGAAGTATTTGACAATTTCAGGAGATTCTAGGAGCCATGTACTTAATTGTGAATGAGAAAGAATAATTGCAGTGGGAAATATGAAATAATGAGTTACTAATCAAACTTATTTTTCGAGACGAGAAAATGTTAATAGGGTTCTTCATCATTTGGTTGTCTCGAGGACGAGACAACGTTTGAAGTTGGGGGATGATGTTGACAAAGTTATTCATATTATGAATTTGTTTTATGATGTTACGGGATTTATATAAGAATTATAATATATAATATAAGATAAAAACATATTAAAATAATAATAATGAAGAATATGTAATATTTTACACAAGGAAAATACATAAATACCATGATATATGTGTAAATACCCACTAATTACTAGTTAATAATGCAAATAAGTGTTAACCAAAGGTTACCACGAGTCATTATGAGTGAAAAGTCATAACATTTACCTTTTAAAGGCTATATAATGATGTAAAATGAGGAGAGAAGAGGATATCATGAAAATGAGTGGGGGTAATATAATCATGAAGAGTAATGAGAGAAATCAATGTAAGAAGTGAAGGATATGAATATAATCAATTAAAACATATAATGATGAATTTTATGTAATTATGATCAATATATGTGTGATATTGGTGGTTTGAACCATTGATGTTTTGAGTAATATGTTTACTCATGTTTAATAAAGGATAACTAATTATGTTATAATATATTTAGACCCTTTTGTGTGATATTAGCTCTAGCTGGGGAAAACAAACTACTTAACCCTCACAGTGTTGTTGTTAAGGCTTAAGGTCGAAATTTTGGTGTTTGACATTTCGACCTTAAGCCTCAACAACAGCAGTGTGAGGGTTAAGTATTTTATTTTCCCCAGATAGATCTAATATCACACAAAAGGGTAGATATATATTATAACATAATTATTTATCCTTTATTAAGCATGACTAAACATATTACTCAAAACATCAATGGTTCAACCCACTAATATCACACATATATTGATCATAATTACATAAAATTCAGCATTATATGTTTTAATTGATTATATTCATATCCTTCACTTTTTACATTTATTTCTCTCATTACTCTTCATGATTATATTACCTCTTCTCACTCATTTTTGAGATATCCTCTTCTCCCTTCATTTTACATCATTATATAGCCTTTAAAAGGAAAAAGTTATGACTTTTTACCCATAATGACTCGTGGTAACCATTGGTTAACACTTATTTACATTATTAACTAGTAATTAGTGGATATTTACACATATATCATGGTATTTATGTATTTTCCTTATGTAAAATATTAAATATTCTTCATTATTATTATTTTAATATGTTTCTATCTTCTACGATATATTATAATTCTCATATAAATCTCGTAACATCATAAAAAAAAATCATAATATGAATAAATTTGTCAACAATGACAAAGAACAATTAAAAGTTTATCACAACTCCATGCACGACACAAACAATATTTTATTTGATAGCAATAGGAAGATGAAATTTTATTGTAAACATAGCAATACATATTTTTTTCCATTAACATATATAAATTACAATAATATACAATGAATTACAACCACGTTGTTTCGCCATCTTATTTGCATCTTACAAAACCATGTGAGCATGAGTAAACGAAAATCGATGGCATGGCATCCACCTAAATCTAGCATAATTATCATTTTTTGTTTTTCTATTTACATGATAATACACATGTAACAAGAGAGTGTAAGGGACATCTATTCATTTCATTTCTTAACTAAGGGTGGAGAGAGAAATAGATTGGGAAGAGAGAGAAGAGAGAAGCACTTATTTTCCAAAATTTATGTTTCACACAACAAGACACAAGAGAGTTTCATACATTTATTTATAAGTGTCAATAAGTTTTCACAATGGTTTATTGTCTTGACTAAGGTCCTGTGGCCTTATTTTACATTTTTCTACTAGTTGCGAAAATGTCTCATTTTGGCTCAAAGGATAAGAAAGCACATTCAAAAACTATCTTTTGATAGGAAAATGCACAATGGGTGAATTCCTATGTGTCATCCTATATACCAAAAATTCACAAGAACTGACAGAATTCAGAATTGGCGAATGGTTTACAATTGGCGGCTAGTTTTCTGGAGTCATCAGTTGCAATTGGCCAATTACAAAAGCATCTTAGTTTAGCTCAAGGGATAAGAAACAAATTCCAAAAATTTACTATTAATAGATGAATAATCAATGGAATAATTCCTACATGATCTCCTATATATCAATAATTCACCAGATTCGACAAAACAGAGAACTAACAAACGGGTGACGAATGACGACTTATTTTTAAGAGCCACCAGTCATAATTGGTCTAGTTTTACCTAGTCAAACAAAGATTAAATGCCTACAAAACCCTTTTTCCAAACTAGCTAGAAATGTTATTTTCCCCAAACTAAAGGTTAAAATCAATTATCTAGTATAAATAATAAATGTTTGTGAAGGAGGAAAAACAATCCTTTGCTCAGGGTCCAAACGATGAGACAAAATAAAAACCAACTTCTTCCTTTTATCAGCTCCCTAAAACTACAAAATAGGGTAACATGGCTCCTAGAGGGGTGGAGATGAGAGAACAAATGGTCAATTGGGGTCAATATAAAACTTGATGTGACTCCCCACATAACAAAGGACATAGAAGAAACTTAACATCCCTTTTTAGGATCTCAAAAGGTTGTTTTGCAGTTATCTGAAGATTGTATTTTCCTAACTTTGCAAGGTAGATAAAATGGTTGTTTTAGTTGACAACTCATCTAAACTATTTCCAGTACCAGTGGCTGGTGTGTATTATTTTCCACATCATTAGGTTAGTCATCTCACTTAGGTGAGATCATAGGTCCGGCTTTGCAATTCTTTTGCTTGGGTCTGTTTGAATTTCCTTGACCTACGTGTTTGGGTGCATTGTTTTGGGTTTGAGTTTCAATCTTCGACCATTCGGTTGCTTTCATCTCCCTTCGCTGGCACTTGGAGTGCTTTGTGTATGGTGCCTTGTACACCATTCCACATCATTTGTGCATGGTCCCCGAATTTGGCATCACTTCTACTCTCCCTAGCTCCCTGCATGCGTTGATCTTCCTAGACTGTTCGGTGTTCCGTGTAATGTGAGGGTTCTTCACCTGTCTGAGTTACTCGGCCCTCTATGTACCTTCTTCTTAGCATCTAACATTTTGGCTCCTGCGCATGCTCCTGAGCTTGGCCACCCCCTGGTTTGGTGGCTTTGTGTTCATGTACCCTGACTGGCATCATTATGGTTGGCATTCCCATGCTACTCCTTCTTCTTGGGCTCTCTACAGTCTATGACCCTGACTATCACGGTCTTCCATACCCGCACCTCCCTGACCACTCTCTACTCATTTTGGCATTTTGGCTTGGTGTGTCCTACTCCCTCTCTACGTGTCACTCCACTTGGGCTTCCCACCTGACTCTATGGCACATTGCACTCGCCGGTCCAACGGTCAACTCACCAGCATATTTAAGTGATTTCTCCTTGCATGCTCCTACAGTGACCTGCAACACCTCAACTCTGTGCATCCATCCTGGCAGCTACACGTGGACCTGGTCATTGTTGGCAGTATCATCTTCATTGCACGTGGCTCTTGCTGTGGAGATAATAAACCGGCTTGGTCAACAATCAAGCAGCTCAGTGCCACATGAATTGACAATGTGGGCCCCCACAATCCCTTTTAGAATTGTTTGTAGGTTAAAATAATCCCCATTTTTTATGTTTTGAGGTAAAAACATTCCTTGTATGGCATTGTAAACTATTTTAAGGCTTCATTTTGCTTATATCATGCCCTTCCTATGTGTGTCGAAGACGGAGGGCAAGTTCCTGGGTTGGTAGGAGGCTAATCTCCCCTCATAAGAAAAACAAACCCTACCTAAAATTTGATGCCATTTCCAATGAGTACCCACATGACACCCTTTGCACCCATTTCGGGAACTTTTTAATCAGTTTGCAATGCTTATTGGCATTTTCCATCAGTTGCGGGACTCGTATTTATGCTATAAATTTTGACTCACTGCTCGTTTTTAGCACTTCTTTGGTCAAATTTGCATGATTTCTCACACTTTATGTGATGGGATTGTCATTTTTGTAAATGCACTACTTTATAAAGTGCCGCATTCTGAGGGGTTAACTAGTACTCTTGGGTTTTTACACGCAAAAGCATTATCGGTCGAGTCCGACGTCTTGCTTATGTGCACCTTACACTTTTTGATTCTACATCATGGAGGGTGCTCTTTCCAGACTTGAGCATCGTAGGATCACTTTACAGCCTCCACCACTTCTTACTAAGAGAGGGAACTATTCAGTTTGGCGTGCTTCCATGGAATGTTACTTCGCTCACAAGGGTCTTTCACCCTTCTTACTTGGGCCAGTTCCTGTACCCACTGATCATCGTCATCTGGAAGACTTTCTTGACACTTTCGACCATGCCTTTGGTCACATGATGATGCATGTCTCTCGATCTCTTTGGTTTAGCATGGAAAACTCAGATCCACCCTACCGTGTCTGGAGCATTCTTCAGTCCCTCTATGGAGACCCTTCACATATTGCCACCTTTGTTATTGTTGCTGATTAAGTTGTCTCCTCTATTTTTTTATGTGATGACAGTTCCACTGACAAAGAATAGCTTGGTTTTACTTCTGATGATGAGGATTGTGCACCCAGTTTTGATGTTGAGAGTACTATAGAGGACTCTTCTCCTCCTCTCACTATTCTAGAGAGTGTTGACACATCCCACATCTCATCATATATCAAGCAATCTCCTATTCAGTCTTATACATTGGTCACACCCACCTCCTTTCCACTTCCAGTGTGCGAGGCCCCTTCCACTCCTCTACCTTCATTGGATGACTCATACCTATCTAACATCGCTCTTCTATTTGTTGAGCCCCCTCATTGAGATGAGTATCTGCCTGACCTTTGTCATCTTTTCACAGAGTCCACTTTTGATGCTCTACAGGTTCATCATCCATCTACAGGTATTTCAGAGGAGTTCATCATCTCTGTTTTTGGGAGTGCCCCTTCTGGGACTCTTACCACTTCCACTTTTCCGGAGACCTTCATTGATCCACCCTTGCTTGTGGATCCATTTTCTATTGTGGGGGATGTTTTTTTCCTTCACATCAGTTAGACATCCTTTCTGTGGGTGTTCACTCTTCATACTCTGATAGTTCTACACTCGTGACATTACCTTCGGTTCTTTTGCACTCACTTGCTAGACCTATGTCACACTTTCGTGGACCAGACTCAGAGTTCTTCGTGTTTTGCCTTCATTTTCCTTCATGAAGTGGGAAGACTTCCAGCACATCATTTCTATCCTTCCTAAGGGTAGGCACATAGTTCGGTGCAAGTGGCTCTTCTTCATTCCAAAGGCAGAGGATCTCATCATCGACATTCTTTTGGGAGACCTCCTAGAGATTCATTCCAAAGTTCAAATCCGTCCATGGTATCTTCTGCATTTCTCTCATCTCCCTCTTCTTCTCTCTTCTTCTTCTTTCTGAGAGATTGCCTCTTTGTACATGGATACCTTTTCAGGCTCGTCTATAGCTGGGACCCATCTTTGGCATCTTTCTTAGATTAGAGAGTTTTTTTCTCTTGTGGTGGATGTTTTTCCCACTGAGTTTTCCTTCACTACTTGGTACTTCTTCTTGTATGTGGGTACCTCATCAGGCTTTGTGTCGGGACCCATTTCTCGTTTCTGACTTGCCGCCTCATCCTAAGTTATGATGAAGGGGGGTGTTGGTGTGTATTATTTTCCACATCATTAGGTGAGTCATCTCACTTAGGTGAGATCATAGGTCCACGTGTCATTTAGGGGTCATCATGAGATTCTCTTACACATCAGTGTGTCATATGCATCATTGAGAGTTACACTTCTATTCTGGGAATGTAACTCCCCTTCTCCACTCGAGTTATCATGATTGCAGCATTGGGGGTGACTCAGCACCTCCTATATGTACACCCCTTTGGATCTATGAGATAGAAGATAGTTTTGTGGCTTATCGAGGTTCTAGCCCATTTTTCAAATCTTTGCATGCACATTCGGTTGATGCTCACTCCTCCCAAGATCTCTTCACACTGTCGTTCGCACATATGTTGATGTACACATCATCCCTCATGATCCTCGCTTGTGGGTTTTTGTACCCTCTTACAATGACCACCTAATTCTGATACCCTGGTTAGCAACGTGTAAGGTTGTGGTAGAAACCATGATTGATGGTCAAAGTGTAAATCAAAAGGTGGAGTTTAATTGCTTCACACCAACAATCTTCCTAAAATATCCAGTTATTTAAGTATCTAAAGGTTGAATATTCCTATTATATTGTAAATGAAGAACCAAATTATATGAAAATTATAAAATATGAAGGTATGGGAGACCATTCCTGGAAGCAGATGAGTTGGTCTTAGATTTCCTCGCCCTTCTGATCGACTTCTCATGAAAACCTTAAAGTTGCTAACCCCACGCGACTGTCCTTCCTTGATTCATTAAAAAAAATTGATCACATCATTTTTGTAAGGTTCATAAAGGAATTTCAGCAATGTCCTCGACCATACACCGATTACCATTCGTTTATTATGGATTTCTACTCCTTGTTCCCAAGCTCCCCATTTTGATAGCGGCTAAGATAATGATAACAAGAGTGAACTGTTTGGGATATTTTCAAAGGAAGGTGTCACTATTTTGGGAGGATTCACATACTCTAATCCAAAGCTTCTATTTCCTAAACACAAGGGAAACAAAACAAAGACATTGGAACTTTTACTTTTCCCCATCCATCACATTACGAGGAAGTTTCTAAAGCCTTTTTAACAAGACCATTTTAAACATGTCCTTATTTCCCACGTTGACAACCAAGAGATAAATATTATAGAGGAATATGTGGGGTATCAAAAAGATATTTCCAACATCTTAAACAAAATAACCACTACTCAAATTTATAGATAAAGAGTAGGAGAAGTGAAGTGGTAGTTGTGTCTGCCCAAGGTTGTCGTTGCAAAGGTTATAGTGCACGTAGCACAGGTTCAAAAGTAGGATAAGAAAATTCAATACAACTATAAAATATGCTCGAATGAAACTCCTCCTAATCCCCAATCTCTTTCTTCTTTTGTATACAACAAACAAGTCAGCGGCCGATAGTATTTCCCCTTGCTGAGACATTTGAACTTGCTTTAGATTCATAAATCAATCCAAATTAATCCCTTTGTATATAGTAGAATGAGGAGATATTCAGGTCATTGTTTTATCTTTGTACTGGGTCATTTGACCCATAAATGGATTGATTTTTGATGGCTATCAGTGATATATTCGTTTAGCATAGTTCCTTGTAGCTTTGTTTATTTAATTATAAGAGTATATAACTCTCAAATCATTGGAACTATCCAATTACTACTAAATTTGCAAATTTAACTTGGGTTTCATGGTGGTTAACGCCTCTGGTCAAAAATAAGGTGTTTGTATTATTATGCAAGGAAAATGGTAGATGTGCAAGCCTGTAAATATGTCCATGCCTTGTTAGAGCTCCTTCCACATGCCATCGATCTTGACCAACCTCTTTTAATTTTCACCTACTTCCCCCCTTGGTACACATCCCAAGTTTCTGATTAATTTTATATTCTTTTATTTATTAAAATAATTTAATGTATTTAATTATTATTATTACCGTTATTTCAAAAATTTCTTATCTCATTTGGTTTCCTAGAAAATCTACTAAAACGTTTTTGTATATTATTATTATTATGTTAGTTTTATGCAATACCTTATTTTATACAATTTACATATTTTATATATATATAACTATAAGAATTTTAAATATGATATTACAGTCCAACCAAAATGAATAAGATAATCAGATAAGCCTAATTCAAGGATGACATTTGATAATCAGAGAGGTAATAGCGACCTTGCATAGGTTTTTCCAAACACCAAGAAGCTAAGTTAATCCCTGATAGAATTTTGAATCTTCTCACTTGACTTACACAAAATATGCATAGGATCTGATACCTCCTAACTTGTTCAAGAAAAAGGTGAAATGTGCTCTTGTATACACCGACGGGTTAGGTGTGGAGGTGGTACCTGCACCTTAACTGTTAGAAATAGTGAAGCGGGGCATTACAGAACCCATCTCCTTTTTCATTTGGATTACCTTGAATATAGTTTTTAGAAAAAAATTAACTTGTTTTCTATATTCTGAATCTTTTGAAATAGTGTTATTTTATAT
>CM031243.1:18015460-18213468 GCA_018340775.1 Taxus wallichiana var. yunnanensis
TAACTGTTTTACCTCCAACTTCCGACCAAGGCATGTGGATTATGGTCTAACTTTCGAGGTATTATATTACACACTATCACTCATCCCATTTATAACTTAAATTCACTCAAAGGTATAACTAGTTCATCCCAACTACCATACTTATTTTCACGTTAGATGACTTCCATTAGGTTGAGGTATGATCATATTCTCCTATCAAAACATTATCTCAATGATGATACAAATTAACTTAGTGTGATCTTCATACCTTAACTTTTTACTTACCTTTAATAGTAAACTAGGTATATATATATAGGTAGGTATCATGTTTCTCTAAGAAATATCTCATCTCTATAGTTGTTCTTTCCAATTCCAGAGTTCAATATCTCATAAATTTTATGTATCAACCAAAGGAAATGAGTGCATTGAGAAAATAAAGGTTACAATTTATATACTTCTAGTGAAATATAATACCATTTGCAGAGAACATTTTTATAAGACTATTAAAAAATTTACAATATCACAAGAACCGTAAATTAAGAAGTATGGAGAGTTCATTGTTTGTTTTATATTTTTACTAAATAATACATGACCATGAATGTAGCCTTGTTTTACCCACTCAATAGCTATACGCATCGGCACTTCATCCAGAACAAGTTTGGAAGCTCACCCGAAGTGTGTGCAACCTCCAGGGCCCTCCTTTGTTATTCTTATCAAAATGTTAACATGCATGTTCATCATATTCATAACCAATAAAACCATTTATATAGAGAGAAAATCATAACATAGCTAGATGACAACTCATATAATAAGGAAATCATTCATGGAAGTTAAGAATAAAAATCTAAATAGAATTTGTGAATTACAATCACTTATCCATTTTAAAATACCATTGATTACATAACATAGAAGATGTTTATAGTATAGCCAATATACCCATGTGTTGAATCATGTGTGTAGACACACTCATACAAAATCAAATCATACTTCGACTAGAACTCCGAATTAACTCTTTAATTCACACTCTAAGACCATAACACCCCTAAAAACTTAGGAGCACTACACACACACACACACACACACACACACACACACACACACACACACACACACACACACACACACACACACACACACACACACACACACACACACACACACACACACACATAGGGTAGGTACTTGACCTTCACCACCTTACATAGTTTCTTTCCTAATAATATAAATGATTACAATATATTGCATGATTTTTACAATCCCTAATAATAATAGATTAACCTAAATATATGGCATGCTTTAATCATAGCTTTAGCTCGATTTGTGCATGATCCTTCAAATTTATCTTGCATGTGATTGGTATATTTATATCCCTTTCATGGAAGTCAATTCTTCACTCTTTTGTCTATTTATAGATCTTTATTTGAGTGAAACTCCAACTCTTCTTTTCTATTTTTATCCTCTTTGGAAAATTGGCCAACTCCTTATCTTCATGCATGCATGTGTATAACCCCCATACTAAATTGTTTCACTGTGTGTGTGCCCCTTGCACGATACTCCAATCCTCTGCATGTGTTTACCATTATGTGTAAGCCTCTCAGTAATCTATTGATATTCAATTTTCCTAACCAAAACTGAATCAAATTCATTTGAATGTGTTTCTCAACCTATTATTTCCTTGCTAATTTAGGTCTACTTCAAACAATTTTTCAAAGCCAAATTTAAATAGATAATTGGGGTTTGATCCTTCAAGGGCCTAGATTAAAAAACACATTTAGATAACAATATATCTTACATAAATACAATCATATATCTATATTTAGTGATATATTAATATCATCATCTTGGATATGCATACTTATATGAAACCGTGTTTCCACACAAAACTACAAGTCATAACGACTAGATTAAGGGGAAGATTAAATATTATTGTCTAGAGAGATTAATAACCTAATGGAACCTCTATCTCATAATAATATAGTAATTAAAAATAATTTCTATATTCATGTTATATGTATGAGTCTAGTAATAGCCGACCAAGTATCATTTATTTCAAGTTGTGCTATTATCTTATATAATAATGGGTCAATGGATCAATAAAAGTTCATTTTTGTAGACATGTAGGAAGATAATAATGGTTTAACAAAAAGAAAACCAATTTGCAATCCTAATGGAATATCCCATTTCTTTTTACCTCCTAGAGAAAAGTAAAACTAATATGGATCTATTTTACTCTTAACACTTCAAAAGTATCAATCAAGAGGCTACATCATTATTATACAACAAAGAGTGGCATAAAATTTCAATACAAGTATAATGATTTAAATTCCAAACAAAATATTGAATTTTATAATAGGAATGGGCATGTAATTTCAACCTAATTAAGAATGAAAAAGCTCATTTTAATAATAAAAAGTACACTTTTAAAAATAACCTTCACATCCCAAGGAGGTCTCTTATCAACTCTTCACCATCATACCATGTAAGAAAGAGTGGAAATTAAGGTTACAAAATAAAAATTCATAAGTTAAAATTTGTAAGAATAATCTAGGGTAAAAATATTCATATAATCTTCATACAAATTTATAATATTATGATTATGAAATATTAGATCCGTGTCGGTTGTAGTCTTTTACAAAGAACAAAATTACATGCTCAAGAAAGATTGACAATGAGACCTGTAAAATTTTATTTAAGAATATGCACACACTACAAATTAATCATAACCATACTCCAATAAGTATATAGGAATAATATTACTATAATTAAATAAAATCCTTGTCACTTCCACATATTTCATGGTTGTAAGGAGTGTCAAGTGTTATACCCTTCTAGATGTCTAATGAAAAATATCCAGGATTATAGACCTATGTATGCTCTAAATGTTAGGGATATATATCCACATCAATAATCTCTTGATGTACTAACAAGTCACATAGGCTTTAATATATCCAAATATTCATAGGTTTCATGCCATAAATTTTTTAGAAAAGACATGATACAATTCCACTTTCTACTGCAACCAAATACATGTTAGGTTACAACTAAATCAATTATTCATGGCATTTGTGAAAATTTATTTCATTATATAAGTAGAATATCATCCACTCTCTATAATATACCTAAAATAAGAACTAAATTTTGCATGATGATCTTATAAAATCCAATAAATCATCGTATCATAACAATCTATAGCTTGAATAATACATTAGCATAGTCCATAGTGGTAATTACCTAATGGGAAGTCAAATTTTATCAATCATAAATGGAATACATATTCTCCTCTAGAAATTTTTCAGGTCCACACTTCATAATGGAATCTATAATATCCTTTATCCAAATAAAGACATACTAATGTAGGTTTACACTCATACAATATAGACTAGATAATGAAGTAATATTGCATGTATGTTACAATTTTCATTCCACCATACAATCATAATAATTGATGCACAATAATAAAAATATTTGTATATAGTGTAGAATTCATTTGAAGAATTTTAGGATTTAACTTGCACTTTGAAAAAATAATTAGTGGTATCTATCCCCAAATGAGTTTATAATGAGGTAGGGTGATGACTAACACAAGTAAAAGAACATGGGAAAACTCAAGATGTTGAAATTATGCATATCATAAATTTGGCATCTCACATCTAAAAATCAAATTCATTAAAAAAATGTATATAACATCCCATGGTTCTCAACTCATATCCATTTAGTCCATATAATCATTTCATAATCTAGGGTCTTGATGAAAATGTTTTGTTACAATCCCATCACGTTTGTAAAATATTTTAAGATCCTTCAACATGGTATAATCAAACAAGGACAAAAGAATTCATAAAAAGGGTCTAACTCATCTATCATTATTTTCATGTAAGAAAAGAAAGGTTTTAGGAATTTCCCATAATGTGAATAAATCATCTATGTTTTATTTGGAAAGGATTATATCCATGTCACATAAAATATCACAACTATATATAAAATACTATGAATTAAACATTTAAATTACAACCATGAATTTTTATATTCATAATAAATACATTCCATGACACAAACAATCCCTTTCTAAGATTTCCTCTATCTCAAAGCACCCTTCTATTTTCAAAATTAAGACAATATATAATTTTCTATAGGAATATTAATAATAAAAGAGTTACTTTAGTGTTATTTTTACTCAACTAATAGATCATGAAAATACAAGGAATTCCCATAATTTTCCTTTCCTAAAATTTATCAAAAAATTTACAAACATATTTCAACCTATGATATAGAAGCAAGATCCTTCATGCAAAAATGAAATCAAAACTTTCTTTCTCAAAAGTTTAAATATTGTTCAAATATATAAACACTAGAGTGAACATATATCTACCATGTCATTTCCACTTGGTCAAGTTGTCAATGGATCTTTATAATAAAAATGCATTATATACATTTATAAAAAAACCCATGAAGTACAGGGGTTAAAAGTTCCAAATTATTCATATATTTCTTAGAGAATAACCACAATATCCATATTTAATCCCCAAAGGGAAAATAATATGCAAACAAACATTAGTTATTTCTAAAATATTTTCAAACTAGTAACAAAATAGTACCCATTAAGGAGGTAAATCCATACTTATTGAAAAGTACTATCTCAACACTCCCAACTAGCAAAACATAAAACCAATCTGTTTTAAAAAGGCATAAACAATATATCCAAAATAGGTAATAAGTACATATTCTCCTTCAAATCACTGAATTCATGTAAGTAATAACATCATATAGAAAACAACAACATACACACATAATAATGTGTATACCCATATGTGTATGTTGGTACATATGCTAACAACACATGCAAGTATAAATCATGTTTGCAAATCAACAATACAAATTTCAATAATGAAATTGGTTAGAAGATTTTATCTCACTTTAGATTTTTAGATATTATCTAATGGAAAAAAATAAAAATCTTGCAATATTAGAGATATTGTTTATTGATAGGGTGATCTTCCTCTGCATTTGAGAGGGGAAGATACCTCATATGATGGGGCTATTTACATTTTTACTACTTTTGACTGAAAATCACAAAAAGAAAACAAAAAGGAAGGATAGAGAAAATTTAAAATAAAAGGATACGGAAGGGAGAAATACACAACAAACTAAACACAAAAGGAATGTTTGGATTACTTGAGATAAACATAAAACAATGAAACCCTCCTTTTCACACAAGGACAATAATATACATAAAAAACACATAGAGGATAAAAATCACCAAGAAGCACAATGTCTTCACCATTTCTATATTGTTTATGTATGGCACAACATCCACCTATACAAATCTATAATACAAAGGATAAAAATCATAGTATCACTTACAATACACATAGATAAAGGTATAAATAACATCATTCAACCATAATTAACAAAGCAAAATTTCATGATTGGATATCACCAACACCATAAGATGATTCTTATTCCACTTTCTTACATTATTTTATTCATGAAGAATAAAATTAGTATGTACATACAAAGTACAAAAATATATCTTCAAAGTTGAGAGTGAGAAAAGAGAACCCCTATAATGGAAAATGGCACCACTACTTTTAGCCCATAACTACTTTGTAACCACATTTATGAAACTAAGTGATCTATTTACAACTTACTTTTCACTTATGTCACAACCGTAGACAATAAATGTCACACTTTGGGTACATTCTAGGTCCCATCACATACTACTATTCATATGATTCATAAGAGAGAAAAGTAATAATTTACCACCGTCTTTGGCCTCTTTTCTTTCTTTTTGGTTTTCCTTTTTGGCTTACACACATTCTTTCCCAGTCGAACTTCAACACTTTAGTGTTTCGAATCTAGACACCAACGCCCAACCAAGACGCCAACACCAAGCACCCTTGTCCCCTCCGGGAGCCCCCCCTCTCTCGTATCTTTCTCACATATTTTGGGTATTTTCTAGTTATTTGGGAATCTTATTTTATTGGTGGTTGGCCTTTTAGTGGTTAATTATGAAATTAAAGAAAGGGAATCATATAAATATAAAGTTATCCGACCATAAGAATGGACCAATCACTAAGCATTATCTATCACCATCTAAGGTTGCATCCAAGAGCATTATAATAACATTCAAGATCCATCTAGATCCACACAAGGGACAAAGGATCATTACTTATGTATACATACATAGGAGGAGAAGTTCATTTTTCCATGCACACATCTATCTACATCCTCTACATCTATAAATTTCTTACTATCAAGTATGAATTGCATAAGATCCACCTATGGCACGATTCTTCACACACGAGGAAGAACTACATGGAGTATGAAATGTAGTGCAACACTTGATCCTAATTTCACTCGGTCGAGTGACCACCAAAGTCATTTTGACTCCTCATTTCCATATTTTTATTTTTAGGATTTGATGTATTTTGGGGTTTTGTAGGTTCTCTTTCTCTCTACAAGTTTCAATCAAATTCGAGATCAAACAACAAAGTACATGATACATCCAAAAATATCTTGCGACCCTAAAAATTGATTTTGTAAGATTTTGTGTAGTCACAGAACCCAAAGGAGGTCTGTAGACACTCTAGGTGTTCATGAACTTGCATAGGCACCCTAGTCTAAACATTCCCAATAATTATGCATTTTTTGGGCTTCAGCACACTCTTCTTTCCCGCTTCATCATTTTTTCAACTTGGCACAACATTGGATTTATTGAAAATCAATTAAGTATCTTAACCTCTTTTTCTAACTTTGGTTTCATATTTTTCTAGCTTACTATCTTGTGTCAAATATTTACTTTATTTCATATTTAAATATGTGTTGTTATATATTTAGATTTAGCATTTATATATTTCAATATTTGCTTAGTCTTTTTGGTGAACTCCGCATTCCAATACTCTTGGATCTTGCTATTTCTTCTTTCATGGATTATAAAGCTCCCTAGATTCCCCAGTATCAATTGATTTAGATGCACCCATCTTGTCAAGAGGCTCTATGAAAGGTTGTACATGATATCTTCCTCCCTCTTGATATGCCACCTTTATAAATCAGTTCTATATTTGATCATATATATAATGAATCACTTGGTCCTAAGTCCAATCAATTTATTTCATGAGTCAATTCAATAATTACATTATTTATTTCAGGATAAATTCAAGATATGGAATCAATGATTATATCTCTTAAATATGAAATCCAACATCTTAATTATGCTTCTTAGGATCATGCTAGTTATTTTTCTCTTCCCCATTCTATGGCTTCTACATGTTCTCATATCGGTGAACATCAAGTCTTACCATCACCTCTCAAGTTTGATCACAATACTTAAGTAGCATGACATTATTACTTCACTTTTTAATAATCAATTGGTCACTTTGTCTTATACTCATGGCTATCCTCCTTATTGTCTTGCAAAATATTAGGTTCATTTGTATTGTAATTATCATCGAATCAAAAAACATAGTGATAATGATTGTTATGATTTATAATGAATAATCAAACATCTTAAGTGTCAAGGTTTTATCTCATTCACTGCACAAATTATGTTACATGGTCCTCTCCACTTGTTACATCTCAATGGGTTCCTAAATTTGATTCATCTATGTCTAATGAGCATCATGCCATCACTTCTAATGCTTCTTCTTCTGTCACTCAAGCACTACCTATGCAATCCACTCAAATTAAGAAACCACCTCTCAAAATTAGTCTCACTCCTCCTCTCAAGTCATCCACAACATTACCAAGTAAAATTACACAACCACCTCTCAAAATCAGTCCACCTTCTTCTCCTATCAAGTCTTCTACAACATCATCAATCCCACATAAGCTCTAACCAATCACTTTTTCAAAACAACTACTCCTTCTACTATGGCCATGACAATTTCAAACTCAGTAAGCATCTCATGGTCCTACTATTGCTTCTACTTACCATTTTGTGTGCTCACTATCTTATCATGACATAGATAATTCCCTCCCACAATGACAAGGTATCTCTCACATCACCACTAAGATCTCCATCATTGACACAATTGGGAGCATCATGCTTATTCCCCCTCCTAAAATTATAATGTCTCTCACATTTCTACTATTATACAAAGCATGCTTTGTGCTTTACATCTAGTATTTCTCATGAATCATTACACATCTTGATACTCTTGTATCATCATTACCCTATGATGTAATCTTGTGATACAGTTCACACTTGACTATTGATGGCATACTACACACATAAACCTCACACAATACACATTTCACACTTGGCGTATTCATGACACATCTTTATAACATCAAATGGTTACATGACACACTACCATATGACACACTCTAGTTCCACAATTCATAATTGAATGTTGAAGGTCTCAATATCAATTGAACCTCACCATAATCACTAACTATTTACGCTTAAAACTTTCATGATCATATCTTTCTATTGCACAAGTTCAAACCATTTACCGATGATGCACTCTTGTTATATGATTTGTTTTTGACTACCGAGGGGCATGTATAAATGAACCTCATCACATACATACACATTCACATTCTCTCGGGGCATGTTAATCCTATCATTCACTATACATTCCATTCCATCTCATACACATCATTCTACATATCTCCTGGTCGCATTTACTATTGATTTATTATGCTTACATGTACACCTTGTTACACATGCTAGACATATATATACTATGTCATTTTCTCTTTTCTATATACACATATGCATTTAATGTTGGGATGATGAATCAAAACCTAAGTATTGAAGGTACATAAGGATTGGGCATGCAAATATAAGGCACGAAGGTGATCGGTTAAGTATAGTGGAAAAGGGTGTTCTTGGAAATATCATGACTTAACTTATTTGCATGGTAAGGCTAAATATAGATGTTGAGTGTGGGGCAATCGTACGATGGAAAAGTGACATGCGAGCATGGGAATATACAAGTACACTTTCCTTGTACTCGACCTCCCGAGATCATGTCGAGAGATAGCCGATGAATGTTGAATATGAATGGATATAGACAAGCTAATCGGGTAATCTTATATCCTCAATACGCAATAATGGAATCTACGAATCTAAGGCAAAGAAGGCCCTCCTAACTTGAATTGGCATAATGGTTCATTTGGATATAATGGTTGTTCGGAGGCTCTAATCAATTTCAAGCTCTGCCGATATCCTATTTCTTGGTTGTTGGATATGTGGGAAGTGACATGTGGGAGCTTCGTATATATCTCCAAACAAGGTCATGAAAATGGTGATAGGCGGCTTAGTGGATTTGTAGTGAACTATGGGTGGTTTTCTGGTCTATCCTCAAAATATTAGATTGATTGGCTTTTATTTTAATACAGAACTATATTATAATATCTAACGTGGGAGTGGTGAGGATCTAAATACCAGTGTTCATAAGCTAGTGTCAATACTTAATTGATTTGTAGGCCCGTTGGGTTGTGGGACTTGGGGATCACAACCATGAGTTTGTGGTTGTTGTGGACCTATTATGGTCATGTGAAGAATCAATCCCTTCTCCCAACTATCTAGTAATCATACACCTTTTCAGCCTCTATGTTTAGGACTAGAAGTTGTATAATTTTCTCAGAGTACCTAATAAGTGTTCTGGAAACTTGAATGTGTAAGCTAGTATCTATGTCAATGAGGAGGTCTCCTGTGTCAGGCTATGGAACTAAAGGATCACAACCAAATGCTTGTTCTCTTTCAAATCCTTGTACGGTCATTCGGGTATTTTATCAAGGTAGTCTATAGTTAGGATGATTTGACCAAAATGTGTAAGCTTTGTCATCTTTGATGTTTAATCCTCTTAGTTGCTCACTAATTGCTTGTAAGTTTGTTGTTTCTCGAAAGACCTGTATCCTAAGGTCCTGATCTATATCAGCTAATGTCATGGGTAGATTTGGCTGAGGCACTATGGGTTCAAATATATACTCTCTAGGCTCTCTAGGTCTTGTGATTGTCATACAAAATGATTCAACTTTTAACTAAAATTAATAAACTGATTACTAAAGAAGTATTTACACTATGCAAGCATTCTTCTATTTTTGTATTTTCAATGACATATTTCAATGAAATTGAAGAGCAGCTACTCTAGTATATTTATAAAATGGACAACTAATCTAGTAACAGAATAAAAACAAGCAAAGTAGCCTGGTATGGCTATTTTCCTGTGTTGTGATTTTATCCTAAGTATCTAAGTAGCTATATATTTTGAATTAAAAAGACTCTCGATCCTACCTCAGAAGTGAGGAATGAATCACAATTTCTCATAAACTATCAATCCCCATAGCTTCCCTGGTGATATTGAGAGAAAATTTTTGAAATAAAATAATTCACTACTCTATTTGATATGTCGTAACTAGAACTTTGATAGCTCAAACCTAGCATTTACAGAATAGTGGTAAATCCAGTTATGTGTGATTTCATCCCCTTAGTGTGATCTCCTTGTTCCTTCATGTCCTCGTGAATCTAGAAAAGTGTGTATATGATAGTATCAATAGAAGATGGTATTCAAACAATGGCAGCTTTGGATATAGACTGAATATAATGTGAGTAGGAGAGGGATAACACAAGTGAACAGAGCTTGACTATGTAATTCCTAGTGGGATTTATTACGGGAATACAACACAAGTACATCAGAGTTTTAGAATCTATCCTTGTGACAAAACAAAACCTACAACTTTAATGGATTCTAGTCTAGAAATGAAGCTATTCTATGCTAAACTTGATTGTATGGAGCAGCAATGGAACAAGACTGAAACAAGAAGATTGAATGACTTCTAAACAACAAAGGAAAACTAATAACTGATGCAAAACATGAAGCTAGTAGAATTCTAAGCAAGAAATTGAAAGACTGAATAAGAGAATTGAGAAGATGAGGGGCCATTTTCTTGAAAACAAGTTGGCTATTTATAACCAATGCATTTACCAGAGGGTAACTCCCATTTGAACTCTTTTACTATAAACAATGGAAAAACACTATTACCAGGGAACCAAAAACATTAATGCAAGCCAAAGTGGTTGAAGAAAGTTGTGTAAATTTGAAGATTTATGTTTGATGTGATCGTTAGAAGGATCTGGAAAATGTATAGGACCACCACCACCGAAGCAAGGTGGCGGTTACATGGGACCGCCACCACCCGAGTAGGTTGGCAGGGTGGTGGTTGGGACCACCTCCCGGATGGAAGTTTCTAAAAGCCTAACAAGAAAGAAAATGGGGGAAAAGGGAAAACAAAGCATGCGGAGGCTAAGCGGGGCATGCGGGATATAGCGTATACTTGGCGAGCCTTTCTAGATTTTGAACACCTTGCAAGGAGACCTGTATCATCATTGGGGCATGTGTAACATCATTCCGGTGGTGTAGTACCCTACAATTTTAGGTACGTACATATTGCCCCCTCGAGAAGTGTCTTAGCCATGAAGAGGTGTAAAATGGTGGATCCAAGTATGGTGGTCCTAAAATGGGGAGTTAGGAGTTATACCTGACATGCCCATGTGTTGGAAAGTCACCATCCAAGATCCCGCTACCTGTAAAAATGAAAAAAGGGGACTCAAGTGCAGATAGATAAAATAAATTGAGAAATAAGGCTAAATTGATATGAAAAGAGGACTTACCATCTACGAGGTTTAGAACTTACCTCCATCGGTGCTCTGACCCTGCGAAAGACATTCAAAATCAAATTAAGAGGGCTATTTATATAAAATGAAGTCATTTTACTATTCATTTGCGTGGATTGATTTGATAGTTTTTGAGCTCTGGGACCCACGGTGATGGTTTTCGATGAGAGTATAGTCAAAATTTTTGGTGAGATAGCGATCATGCCTCTAAGAGCGGAACATCGACCCACGAAGTCTCAGGTTAGTTCTTCTCGATTTATTGTTTTTAAACCTAAAATGTGGAAATGATGAAATCTTTGTCTTGGGGGTCATTTTTGAAAATATTAGTTTTAAACGTGTCTCTAGGGGGGTGCCCATAGGGTAGGTTTCTTTTTTAGTTAAAATGGTGTATTTGTTTGTTTTTGGGTATTTTTAGGTATATGACCCATTTGAGTTTGTGGGACAGGACCGCCACCCTGTGCAGGGCGGTGGTTATGGGACCGCCGCCTTAGAAGGCGGTGGTTACGGAACCACCACTCTACACAGGGCGGTCCATGACAAAAGATTGAAAAAGCTAAAACAAAGCTTTCTTTTATTTATTTTTGCACTTTTAGCATTTTTACATGTTTTTAATAGTCTTTCCAACTAGATTTTAGTACTAACTTACTCCTTTTTGTGTTTTTGGGTGTATGCAAAAGAAGGAGGAGTATATTAGATGGAGCTGGGAGAGGGAGTGTGATTGGCTCCAGCTAGTGTTAGAGGCACTCTCTCAGGTAGAGCGAGATACCCTTCAGAGGGTTGGCATTTGGAGGATTACGTAGGTCCCTCACATTGCGCCTGCTAGTCACATACTATGTGACTTATTTTCTTACTAGGATGCGGATCGAACACCTTTTGATTGCCAAGAGTTAGGGGTGAGTGGTCCATCACCCTGGAGGATGTTTACCATATACTGGGGGTTCCGATCCTTGGGTGTGGCTATCTCTTAAGACAACAGTATCGAGATCACAGGTGGTTCAGTGGGCCACCTACATGGGAGATGTAGTTGTATCGATGGGATCGAAGAAGGGAGTGAGGATCCACTCTATCATTGAGTTAGACATTCCCATGCTCAAAGCAGGCCATCATGGGCATCCTTTCCTTGATACTGATTCGGGACAAGGAGGGGAACACCCTCTTATATTGTTAGGCCCCCATTATTACACAGATTGAGGGCCATGGATGTGTCTACACTTGGGGAGTAGATATCCTCAAGACTACCTACCATGATTTATATAGGGTAGTCTGATTATAGGGACAGTCACTGAGCCACCCGACTCTTTTCATGAGTTGGGTGTATGAGCATATTATCCCATATGGGAGAGGTGTAGAGGTAGAGGATCCCGGGCCATCAGGGTAGTGAGGTGGATGGGATGACTATTCTTAGAGCACCCCACCAGCCCGGTGACCTCTTTGACCATTGTAGACATGGAGGCCACTCCTTATTAGGCCATGGTATGGGTATGGGGAGAGGAGACTGTTACATTGATTTCTTGTTAGACTACCAGCTAGTTGATAGATAGGGCGGGGAAGTTGAGATCCACCCTTTTGATAGAGTACCACAGCAGTTCGGTCTCCCTATAGTGACATGATTCCTCCAGTGGGGCCAGTGTATAGATCTATCGTGAGGCTCGGGGAGGTCCTAGAGGCCAAGGTTGGACTATTATTACCCCTAGTGTTCCTATTGCAGCCAAGAGGGTGGTATGTGCTCAGGGAGAGCCGATGCTCCTCAGGCACCCTTACTTTGGATTGCCACCAGTCCCACCCATAGCAGTGATGAGCCCATTGACATGGACTCTAAGTCTGAGGAGTTCACAGGAGGAGGAGATAGAGGAGATGGAGATCAATGAGATGGGTGGGGAGATGATAGTGATCCCGAGTGGCATGACACTCAGGAGATCCTACGGCCGAGAGGGTGGAGCGGAGCACAGAGAGGGTGACTCTAGTCTCAGAGGAGTTGCTCTCTCAGGACCTAGGTGGAGATGGTGAGTCCATTGTAGGTGTCACATTGCCCCAGATGTGGGAGAGGGACACCAGTTAGTGGTGGCATCAGTGGTAGGCGTGGATCCTAGAGATCCTTCTTGGAGGCCCAGAGATCTAAGTGAGTTGTCACTCTTCTCTTGACATTTGTTTTAGTTAGAATTTTCTTAGTTTGTTATTCCTTTTGTTTTGTTTACTCTTGGTTTTATCTTTTGATCATTTTCTAACTTGTTTCTCTCCTTTACTTGCAGCGACTGCTGATGAGTGGCGAGACTTGATTCACCGAGTATGCACCGATACCTTACTTCTCCCCTCGGAGAAGACCCGTGTTGAGCTTTTCCGTGGATGTGGGGAGCCTTCAACAGCTGGTAGGCATACTAATGTTTTTTCCTCTATCTAGCATGTGGTGAAGATCATGACTTCTCTCTCGCACCGAGGTAGCCGGATATAGGATGGCCGAGCACTTGATGAGGAGGAGTCATTCTCATAGTGAGATGTTAGCTAGCTCTGGTCATGTACGTGAGCCCTCAATGTGCATTTGGAGTCCCGCGTAGCCGAGTCCTAGGCATGGTCACACACCCTCTGAGGGATCCCATAGGGATTGAGAGACCATTTTTGTAGCATTTTGTCAGATATCTATATGAGTGCTTTTGTACTTTTTGGGCTCATTGAGCATTTTGACCATGCCTAGTGCATGATGGCATTGTATATGAAACTTGATATATATATATATATATATATATATATATATATATATATATTTGATCCAGACTCTTGGTGCCTAGAATTTTGTGACTCATTTCCACATGTGTACTTAGATGTTTTTAGAATACTTGTTTTCATGTTTTTCAGAATGTATGCAATGGATGACAAATGATAACAAATGTTTTACTTTGTATGTTTTTGTAATGTTGATATGAGATGATACAAACATATGGTAGCTTTGAACTTCCGACCTCTTTGGGAAATATTTGTAATTTCTTCTTATGTTGGCAAAATGTGATGAATGTAAAGTGATAAAGAGATGAACTTTCCCCAATCCCAATTCCACGCAACTAGTAAGATGTGAGGGCTCAACACCAAGAGTTAGGAAGGGCACAAGTTATATGAGTTTGACTGAATGGAAAGATGAGAGACAGACAAACTAGTAATAGAAACCAAACATAGACCTACACACCTATCCTACTCAGAGCTACCACCAAGCTTAGAAGGCCACTTACTTCCCAGTTTATCTAGACTTAGATTCATAAATGGCAACTTGGTTGAAAAAATCTGGTTTTGAGGATTTGATCTCTTTGGAATTTGGACATTTGTTTTCTTTTAATAGAATTTGATTCATGTTTTTAGCATACCAAGATTTGTTAATTTGTGTGACTGGACCCCCACACCCTGCCTCATGCTACTAGTAAGAAGCATGGGTTTGTCACCAAAGGCGAGATATAGGTGAGTAAGGGCACTTATTTCCTTTCCCAACCTCACACCACCAGTAAGAGATGTGGGCTTATCACCAAGGTTGATGGGCAAAATAAGTGTGTAAAATAAAATATTTTGTTTGCTTGGTGCTTTTGATTTCATTTGATTTTGACATTTCTAATCTATGACTTTGGGATATCCTTTCTTTCAAAGAGATTTTAAGAGGGATAGATGTGACACCAAGAAGCTTCTAGAACAGACCGTAGGTAAGGACAACTTCACCTAGTAGAAAGAATGAGAAAACCAAGTATGTGGGCCTCGGTATGATTTTCGTCAATACTTGTCTGTCAAACTTGATGAGAAGATTTGAAAATACTTGATGATGTTTGAAGAGATGTGATTTGAATGCTTTTTCCAATACTTTCAGAAATTTGTAACAAATTGCTTAAGAGTAAGCTCCTGGACTACCATTTTTACGAAATGAGTGGACAGAATGAAATAGCTAAATGACTAATGCAATGTAGGTAGCTATAATGTACAAGTGGTGATTTTGATGTTTTATGCATAAAATCGTTTAAGATGCAAGGAATTGACAATTTCACCAAATTCCTCACCTTCTAGTGTGCACAAGATATACACATCATTTCCATAGTCTCTCATGACTCGGTATGGATCTAACCATTTGGGATAGAACTTTCTTCCTTCGCGAGTTTTCTTATCGATCTAGCCGTATCTAGTCTTAGAACTAGATCTCCTTCATATATTTCTCACTTATAGACTTTTTTTTTTACTTCTAACACATCCAGGTCAACATAGGCTCTGTGACTTTTCTCGGCATTTATCTTGACCTCATCAAGTCTTTCCATAGTTGAGAGAGGCATGCCTCCCTATAAGATTCTTCATCCGTAATCACTTGTAATGAGATGCGGAAGATTGGTATTTCAACCTCAAGCGGGAGAACTACTATCTTGCTCTCCGAATACCAACGAGAAATGAGTTGCTCTTGTTGGTGTTCTTATTTAGGTTCATGGGCCCACAAGGCCAAATATAGTTTTAAATGCCAATCTCACTTGTTCTCCTTGACCTTTTAAGGAGGATAGCTTTTAACATTTTATTTATCACTTTGGCCTACCCATTGGCTTGAGGGTAGTAAAGAGAGGCCATGTGATGGTTTATCTTTTGCTACATAACTCATGGACTTCATCATTTTTAAAGGATGTGCCATTATCTAGATAATGACTTGTGGGACACCATACCTATAGATAATTTGGTTCGTAATGAATTTGGCAATTACCAAACTCACATTACGGTGGTGAGAGGCATGGCCTCTACCCCATTTGTAAAATATTTCATGGCTGTAATTATAAAGTTATGGCCATCGGTTGATGAGGGAGAGAATTTCCTATCAAGTCTATATCCCCATGGAGAAGGGCCACGGGGTCACTATTGGTTATAGGGATTGTCTTTGGTATGTGAATCTCGTGAGAGAATTCTTAGCATTTGTGGCAATTATGTACAAATTCACTATGTCATGCATGCTTGAGAGTGGGCCAAAATAGCCCATCCGATGTATTTTTGAGTGGTGGCGTGACCACCGAAGTGGCCTCCACATATCCCATCAGGATTCATGAAGAATCTTCTTAGATTCTTCTATGTTGACACATCTTAAAAGCATGTTGTCGAAGGCTTTATGATAGAGTACCTATTCTAAGACAACATATTTAGCGGTAATAATGTGTAACCACCTTCTTTGTTGTGATGTGGCACCTTCCGGTATGTGTGGTCTATGATGAAATTAATGATATCAGTATACCAGGGACATGTAGAGATGGGGGGCCTAGTTTCGATGAAGTATATACACTCATCAGGAAAATCCAGATTTACCAGATCGCCTCCATCTAGTGGATTGTCACCAGCTAGCTTGATGTCTGAAATGATTTGTCCCTTAATGGATTTTTGGTTTATGAATGTCAACTCAAATTCACCCATTAAGGTTATGAAATGTCCAACCTTTTTAGATAAAGACCCTTGTGTGAGAAATGTTCGTAAATGATTTGTCTTTACAATGACCCTCATTTCTTGGTTTAACATGTAATGTCTTAAATGTTTTGTTGCAAAGACTATGGCAAGGCATTCTCTCTCTACCTATGTGTAACATGTTTCATAATCAAGCAACGTTTGGCTAATGAAATAGACCGCACGTTCCCGTTTATCATTATCTTCTTGAGCCAACATGTAGGCGAGTGAGACATGGGTGGCTCGTGAGTATAGGATCAAAGGGTGGTCTGGTTTGGGAGGCATTAGCATGGGTGGAGACAACAAGAAGTGTTTAACTACTTCAAAGGCCTCATTGCATTCTTCAATCCAATCAATGTTATAATATTTCTTTAATAGATTGTTGATTGGATGAATGGAAAATTAGAAAACTTAGATCTCGGGATGAACTCCGTGGATTGCACCAAGTTTCCCAAGAAATGATCCGATTCTAGACTCATCCATGGTGGGATCATTTCGAGAATAGCTCGTATTTTTCTGATCAACATCAATCCCTCATGAAGATATAATTTAGCCTAGAAGTTTGCCTCCTATCACACTAAACATGCACTTCTTCTCTGGATTTAATGTGATGCCATATTCAATTAATTATGAGAGGATGATATAGAGTAATTTTGGATGATCATAGTGTTTCTTGTCTTGGCTAACAATTCATCCACATATGATTCCAAAATTTTATGGATAAGATCATGTAATATATATGTCATTTCCCACCGATACGTCGCGGGGTGTTCTTAAGACCAAATGGCATGACAACATAGCAATAAGTTCCCTAGGGAGTTATGAATGTAGTTTTGGCTTGATCTTGTTTAGATATTTTAATCTGATTATACCCTGAGAACCCATCCATGAGGGACAACAGTTCAATCTACTATTGCATCAATGATAACGTCGATGGATGGTAATGAGAAGTCATCCTTGGGACAAGCTTTGTTATCATATCTCAAAATCTATGCAAATGCGTATCTTCCCATTCTTTTTGAGGACAGGGATGATATTAGATACCCATTGTGAATAGTCAATGGGCTTGATGAATCCCACTTGGAGAAGTTTTATTACTTCCTCTTTTACCATGAGAGCCACTTTTGGCTTCATTGGTCTTGACTTCTGTTTAATTGGTTTTGCATCTGGTTTAGTGATAAGATTATGCACTACGACATGTGGTGCAATGCCCGTCATTTCTTTATAGTTAAATGCAAAAGCCTTTTGATGTTCTTTGAGGATTTGGGTGTGTATTTTTATCTCCTCCAGAGTTAACAAGGATCCCAACTTCAAAATCTTTGGTTCTTCCTCCATTCCAATGTTTATGTCAATGGTTTCTTCTATTAAAGAAGTGTTACCTTCTTCAAATTCAGGTGGGGCTGGAGGTAGTTCCAAGCTTTCTCCATTTTCTATCTCGTATATATCAAGATCCTTCTGTGGAGGAGACTCTACCATGGGATTTCCAAAATAGGAAGAGGAATGTGGTATTAAGGAAAGATCAACTATATAGTGAGCAAGGTGTAGCTCCACATAGGCATTTAGATATTTGAGAGTGACTCTATCATCGTCAAAGTGATCCATGATAGAAAAATCATCCTCAGCTTCTCCATGAGTCAAGAGTGAGTTTGTTGGTATTTTACACACTAATGGCTCGGTATGAAGTGATACCATGAAATTTGTATCCTCCAACTCACTGTTTGGAGTGAAATGGGAAGATGAGGTTGTTATCGAGTCTATGAGAAGGTTCTGCTCTCGTGGGATTGCTTCAATTGATATGAAGTTAAATCCCTTACTTAGATCTAATACTACTATTTTATAGAGTTGTAAGTGCTCAGCTCTAGTTTCATATACCTCAGAGACTTGGTTTGTAACCAATTGTGAGTCTCCTAGCACTCTAATGTTGTCAACACCCATTCTTTTAGCTAGAATGAGGCCAAGGAGGAGAGCTTCGTACTCAACCCCGTTATTTGTACATTCAAAGTTTAATTTAAAGGTGAAAGGTAGGATCTTTCCCTTAGGTGAAGTAAAGATCACTCCCGCCCCAACTCCAAAGTGACATCTAGCTCCATCGAAGTGGAGAGTCCAATACTTGTTTGGAAAAATGGATGTTGGGATATCTTTGTATCTATTTCTTTTGCTTTGGTTACCTCTACCATAAAAACTTCATCTGATGGAAGAGAAGTAATTCCCAGGGTGTGTCCCATACCCATGGAATCAAATGGTAGGAGAATAGGTAAGTCTTTCTTCAAAGCAACTTGACAATTTTTGTGGTAGTCCCTAGTGACACCATTTTTATAACATTGGTCTCATTTTTGAGTGTTGGAATGTCCTCGGCTGGATTTGTAACTTCTAACTTTGTGGTGGGTATCAAATTTTCTTTTGGTTTCAATTAGTTGATTTGATTGGGAGTTCAAACTCGGAGTGAACGCCCGGTCTTTTCTTCAAATTAGCTAGGTGTATATTGAAGGGTTTTGGGTCACCTTGTGCCAAAATATTTTCCCTAAGTGTAGAAATCTTATTTCTTGGAATAGTGTGGAAGGGATTGCCTTCATATGGTGTATCCATTGCCACCAAGGATCATATTATAATTGGTTTCCTATCTATGATATAAACTCGGTGAGGACCATCTTGGGTCCTAAAGTGATTGGCAAAAACTATGGTTCCAATCAAAGTGGCTTTGAGGCTATCATAACCTCTTAGCTTATTTCGTGTCATGGAACAATTTGTCTCTATATATCCTAACTTTTGAAGAAAAGTAAAGGGGACTATATTAACTTTTACCCCATCATCAACCATTACACGTTTAACATAATTATTGTAGACCCAAACTTACAAATGTAAATGCAGGTCACCTCTTCATGCAATTTCAGCATCTCACATGGCATTTTGCTTATATCGAATATAAATTCCGTGTCCCTATCTAGCTGCCCTGGTGGATAAACTGTCAAAGTCTACATGGTTTACCTATGTTTCCAGAGGAGGAGTGATGTTGATTAAATGACCAAGGCCTAATGCTTCTAAGAGGGAAACTCTGTGGGTGGGTGAGTTATTTAACAAATCCAAAAGGAGATGTGAGAGAAGGTTTTAGTTAAATTGTTAATTAAATCATAGGTGCCTATGGGTTTTACCAACGTTTGTTGACTGTTGTCTGGTTCCAATGGATAACTTGGAGTAGGTTAAGAAGAATAATCCCGTGTTCTTGTTATGGTTTCTACGGGTAGCTAGGCATCTAACTCTACCAAACCAACTATCTTGGTTCGAGGTCGAGTTCCTAGTTGGGGATGCGATGGTGGATTTAATGAAGTTGAAGCTTCATGATCATTGTTTCCTATTATGACACCCTTTTTTATTCCGTTAGGATCTACCCCATTTGTTATTGTTAGATTGGTTTCCAAAGGGAGAGCGAGGAAAATGGGAGTGGATCATTAAAGATATCAAGGGGTGCATTTTGAGGGGAAACTACCCTTGCATAAGCATTTGGCGTGGGTACTACATAATTTGCTAAAAACATATCTATAAAGAGTTATTTTTGATCTTCTGGAAAATGTTGCATGAATTTATTGTATTCACGACAAGTCCTAGTATCGTGGCCTTGAATCTTGTGGAAGCCACAATATAAATTGGGATTATAATTTTGAGGTTGTTGATTTAAAACCTGTTGTGGCCCAAAATTTTGATAAGGTTCTGGTTGTTAGAGTTAAAATTTTGAGGTTGTTACCTTTGGTTTTGACTCTGATATCCAGCTAAGTTTCAATTTGGACTTTGCGTTTGGATTTTCGTCATCGTCATTGTTGTTGTTCATTGCTAAGTGGTGGACAATTAAAATCCACTGCGTTGATTATTGGAGTAAAATTGTTATTTCACTTATTATTAGCAGGTGGCGAAATGTTTACAATGTTTTCCATTTTAACTTGGTGATCATGTTAAGGATATTGCGCTTAGTTACTCCATTTGTTGTAACCCCGCGGTTCTTGTTAAGGATCTTAGGTCCTTGATTAGCATTCCCCATAGTATTAGGATAGGCCACGGTGTTTTGATTGGGAGTGGTTAATTTTCCATTTGTCCCATATGTCTTATGACCACTATCTATCACTGCTTGGTCAATTCGGAGAGCACTCTTGAGTACTTCATCGTAATTTCTTAGTGGGAACTTCTGGACTTCTTCCTTTATCTCTCTATTGAGAGAATTAAGGAATAAATCACATAGTTCCATTTGATCCATGTTTGGAGCACTTGCTGATGAGTAGAGAACCGTACACCATCTTTGAATAAAATGAGTAGCGGATTCATTATGTTCTTGTTTGATATGCAAGAACTCCCTGATTCCCATTCTTAACAATTTGTTCATGTCAAAAGCTTTGATGAATTCTGATACGAGTTGTTTAAATGAGTGTATCGAAGCTTCGGTATTTGATAATACCAATCAAGGGAAATAATTTAAGAGGAAGTCACTCGGAGGTCATAGGGAATATTTCAGCAACAACCCCATCCCAAGGAAGTAATTCCCGTATGGTTGTGGCATAGGCCTTAATGTGTGCATTTGGGTCCCCTTCCCCTTTGTATTTGGGTAAGTCGGGGAGAGGTCTTGGAAGCATAACACTTCATATGGTGAAGTCTAGGGGCTCTTTTAAATATTTTGAATAAGTACTCACTGCGTAGGCCTTGACCATCGATGGGGCTTTGCTTGCCGAGGGGGTTGAGGTGGAATGGGTTGTTGATATGGCATAGCATATGCGTTTTGTAGGGACATAAGGGAATCCTGTGGTTGAACGAACATCCCGGGAGAAGAGAACATGTCTCCTTGTGGTGATTTTGAATAAATGTTTAAGTAAGGAGGAATATTGTTCTGCATGTGCTTGTTTTTGGTGTCAAGCTTGGAGGAGGTGTCATGTTTTCAACTAGAGTGGCGTTTGAAAATGTGGTCCTAGTTGGTGTTTGTTGTGGGTAACTATAAGGATTTTGAGGAGGCATGCCTAACGTGCCTATTCTTGTAAGGAGGTCGGCCTAACCGGGATGATGCGAGGGTTGGGGATTCCTACTTTCCCAAAGTATGAATTTTGGTTTGCTTGATGCAAGTTCCACCCCCATCTAACCTTTTCAACTAAGGCTAAAATGACGTCCATTAGCGAAGACACAAAGGCTTTTCCTTAATGGTGTCTCCCAAATTGTAAAACCTTGAGGTTATAAAGGGTATGATACCTGCTATGAATTGATCGCTACCTTTCCAAGCTTCACCAGGGTATTTACCATAGGTGGAGGAATGGGGGTGTTTTCCTAGAATAGGGTATCATATTGTATTTGTAAACTCCCTATAGGTGGATACATATTTTGGAAGCATTGTTCACTTTTAGCGAAGTGTGCTAAGTACTCCTCATCCAAAAAGGGGAGTGGGTCTGACTGTCTATTGATCTGTGGTCTAAACAAGACCCGAGGAGATGAAGTGGATTCTCTAGTAAACGTCATATTGTTAGATCCTGAGGGCTCTGGCTATTGTGTTTGTGCAAGTTGATCAAACTCCTCAATTTGGAATGAAGAGCTTGAGCTAGTTCTTTGAGGGGAGTTTGTGACAACAAGTAATTACTTGAATAGTTATCATCCCATGCGAAAGAGAGGGCGATGGTTGTCTATTTGTTTGATCTATAGTTGACTTCAAGACCTGAGAGAGAGTCTCATACTATATGCATCGTATCCCGACATATTTAAGGGGTATATGAATACCTGTAGAATAATGGGAAAGAGAAAAAGTGGATGGAAGAAATGAAAATAGAAAGAGGAATATTAGTTTGTTCACGTTGGGTTCACCAATTTTGTATGATGGAAAAGTGACATGCGAGCATGGGAATCTACATGTACCTTTTCCTCATGCCACACCTCCCGAGGTCGTGTTTTGAGACAACTAGTGAATGTTGAATACGAATGGATATAGACAAGCTAATCGCTAATCTTATTCCTCAATACGCAATAATGGAATCTATAAATCTAAGGCAAAGAAGGCCCTCCTAACCCATTTGAATTGGTGTAATGGTTTTCGGATATAATGGTTGTTCGTGAGGCTCCAATCAATTTCAAGCTCACAATATCTTGTTTCTTGTTGTTGGATATGTGGGAAGTGACTGTGGGAGCTTTGTATATATCTCCAGACAAGGTCATGAAAATGGTGATAGGAGGCTTAGTGGATTTGTAGTGAACTATGGGTGGTTTTTGGTCTAGCCTAGAAAATATTAGATTGATTGGCTTCTATGTTTAATACGAGAACTCGTATTATAATATCCGTAGGAGTGGTGAGGATCTAAATACCAACATTCGTAAGCCGGTGTCAATACTTAATTGATTTGTAGACCCGTTGGGTTGTGGGACTTGGGGATCACAACCATGAGTTTGTGGTTGTTATGGACCTGTTATGGTCATGTGAAGAATCAATCCCTTCTCCCAACTATTTAATAATCATACGCCTTTTCAACCTCTATGTTTAGGACTAGAAGTTTATAATTTTTCGATCATTTCTAGTACCTAATAGGTGTTCCTTTGAAACTTGAATGCATAAGCTAGTATCTATGTCAATGAGGAGGTCTCTGCATGCATCGGGAGGCTTGGAACTAAAGGAACGCAACCAAATGCATGTTCTCTTTCGAATCCTTGTACGGTCATTCGGTATTTTATTAGGCAAGTCTGTAGTTAGGATGATTTGACCAAAATGTGTAAGCTTTGTCGTGCCTTCGATGTTTAATCCTCTTAGTTTCTCACTAATTACTTGTAAGTTTGTTGTTTCTCAAAGACCCGTATCCTAAGGTCCCGATCTATATTAGCTAATGTCTTGGGTAGATTTGGCTAAGGCACTATGGGTTCAAATATATACTCTAGGCTCTCTAGGTCCTTCTTGTGATTGTCATACAAAATGATTCAACTTTTAACTAAAATTAATAAACTGATTACTAAAGAAGTATTTACACTATGCAAGCATTCTTCTATTTTTTTATTTTTAATGACGTATTTCAATGAAATTGAAGAGAAGCTACTCTAGTATATTTATAAAATGGACAACTAATCTAGTAATAGAATAAAAACAAGCAAAGTAGCCTGGTATGGCTATTTGCCTGTGCAGTTGTGATTTTATCCTAAGTATCTAAGTAGCTATATATTTTGAATTAAAAAGACTCTCAATCCTACCTCAGAAGTGAGGAATGAATCATAGTTTCTCAGAAACTATCAATCCCCACAGCTTCCCTGGTGATATTGAGAGCAAACTTTTAACTGAAATAAAATAATTCACTACTCTATTTGATATGTTGTAACTAGAACTTTGATAGCTCAAACTCCAGCATTTACAAAATAGTGGTAAATCTAGTTGTGTGTGATTTCATCCCCTCAGTGTGATATCCTCATTCCTTCATGTCCTCATGAATCCAAAAAGTGTGTCTATGATAGTATCAACAAAGATGGTATTCTAACAATGGCATCTTTGGATATAGATTAATACAATGTGAGTAGGAGAGGGATAACGCAAGTGAACAGAGCTTGACTATGTAATTCCTAGTGGGATTTATTGCGGGAATACAACACAAGTGCACCGAGAGTTTTAGAATCTATCCTTGTGACAAAACAAAACCTGTAACTTTAATGGATTCTAGTTTAGAAATGAAGCTATTCTATGCTAAACTTGATTGTATGGAGCAACAATGGAACAAGACTAAAACAAGAAGATTGAATGACTTCTAAACAACAAAGGAAAACTAATAACTGATGCAAAACATGAAGCTAGTAGAATTCTAAGCAAGAAATTGAAAGATTGAATAAGAGAATTGAGAAGATGAGGGGCCATTTGCTTGAAAACAAGTTGGCTATTTATAACCAATGCATTTACTAGAGGGTAACTCCCATTTGAACTCTTTTACTATAAACAATGGAAAAACACTATTACCAGGGAACCAAAAACATTAATGCAAGCCAAAGTGGTTGAAGAAAGTGTGTAAATTTGAAGATTTATGTTTGATGCGATCGTTGGAAGGATCTAGAAAATGCATATAGGACCACTTCCTCGAGTAGGCTATGATAGTATGGGACCGCCAATGTCCCGACGGTCATGGGACCGCCACCTTAGCAGGGTGGTGGTTTCATTGTATAAGTAAGCCTAAAATAAGAAGATTGCAAGAAAATAGGGGGTCAAAGCAAAACAAAGCACGCAGGGCCGAGGGGGCATGCGGGATACAGGGGACTGCCACCAGCAGGGCGGGTAACTCCCATTTGAACTGTTTCAAGCCTAAAAATCAAGAAAATAGGGGGCAAAGGGAAAACAAAGCACACAAGAGGCTGAGTGGGGCATGTGGGATACAAGCGTATACTTGGCGAGCCTTTCTAGATTCCAAACACCTTGTAAGGAGACCTGTATCATCATTGGGGCATGTGTAACATCATTATGATGGTGTAGTACCCTAAAATTTTGGGTATGTATACACACACATCAACATGAAGAATTAAGGACAAAGTATGGCTATTTTGGGAAAGTGGAAGATCAAGTGATATGCATAGTTTTGAGCTATTGATAGGATTAGTTCTAAATTGATATTATTAGATAATTTTTATTAGAAAGCTTCCATACTTTTGTATTTATCATGTAAGGGCACATGGATATTATTAGGATGTAACCTATTTTGAGGATGCATGAGTAGTGAAGGGAAAGTCCCAACTATCTATAAATATGTATTGATTTACATGGTTTAGGGATACATTTTTTTGCTAGGGTGATGTTGTTGGTTTGAGAGCGCATGTGACTATAATGATACTCTTATGTATGTAATCAGATTCTGTGTTTTAAAGTAATTAATATAATGGATCTATGTGGTTGGATATTGGTTGTTGACATATTTGTGATGGGTTCTTGTATGGTAAACCTAATCTTTATTTTTGTATGAGTTATTCTTACATATGATTATGATCTATGATCTAGTTATGGTTTATCACCGTATTGTTATGATGGAACTTAGATATATCTATGTGTGTGCTTATCATGCTGACTCCTTGATAAAGATTCCATAAAAGAGGGACACAGGTACTATTGCGTGCTTTGGGTGAGTGTTCGGTCTTCTTGGGTGATGTGCCAATGCACCTTGGGTTGTTTGGTAAAATAAAAGACTACATTTTGTTCCATTATTAGGACCTATTTCAAGTTGTTTCAAGGATGTTGCATGATGAAGACGTATCGGTTGACTTTGGCTAGCATTGAGGATTGGTTGGAGAGTTTAGAAGAAGTGTTTTCTCACAAATTTAACACTAGACCTGAATTTGATGCACGTGCATGGGTTTAACAAAATCTATATCATGATCTCTATGAGTCATTTTTTATTGTTTCCTATAGAGTTGGATGAGTTGGTGGTAATATATGCATCGAAGATAAATTGGATTTATAGAGCACTTTTTTTTACGCAAGAATAATTCCAAGATCTCCATGATGTTATATGATTTGGACACATGTTATAGATCATTGGTGGAGTGGTGTATTACATAGCTACATTTTGGAGTACACAATTTCTACTTATTCTTATCCATAGGTTGTTGAGTTTCACTTCCTGTGAAAACCTAGAGGATCTTATTTATGTGTTATCCCTTTAGCGATTAAGATCTTGATCGTGACTCTAGATTTGGAACAATGTCCTATGGATAGCTAAACCCCACCACATGTGGGGTAGGAGTAGGTGTAGTGAAAGATGGCATACCTGGTGGAAGAGAGATAAAGAGAAGAAAGGTGGCTTAAGTTTAATGAAGTGCATGAGAGGGATTTAACAAAGCAACATGATGTTGAGGAACGAATGGTGTTGTGGAGAGATATGGCTCATGAAGGATTTGGAGCTCATGTAGAATATGTGGAGCTAGAACATTTGGAACTCCCCCATTTGGGTAAGCATGGAAAATAACCCTCTTTGCTTTTAGATGAGAGTTCTTTGGTTGAAACTACAAAAACTACAAGCACTCATTTGATCCCTCATGGCAACCTAGCCCTTGCACTTGGTTTTCTAGTTTATGCAACAATCATCAAAAACAAGATAGTGTGGGTGGTAGAGTAGTGACATATCAATTTCACTTCCCATTAATTTCAAGAGTTAATTAGATAACATATTCATCTATAGAGTTGCAAATCTTCGCCGTATTATTTGGAGGTCAGTTTAGGGTATATTTTCTGGTGTGTCATCAATTAAAAACATGGGTACGTAGAACATTGGTATCATGTCTGGAAGTAGTATAACTTCGAGAATATGGGAGTTCATTTTAGCACAAGTATTGGGACATAAGGTGGTACATCCTCTTCTCCATTTCCTACTACAAGAAGGATATTAGGAGGATTAGGTAGTTTAGGATCTAATTCAAATCCATAACTAATATATCATTCTATAGTGCATGTTCGATGTAGATCTAGAGACTAACATACTAAATGATAACCATGATGAAGTCAAGCATGCAGAAGCAATTATACTTAGTATTTAATACTTTGATTTAGACAATACACTCCATTTCATTAAACATGATAAATATACTGAAGATTCTTCTTACAATAATAGCATCATATGCTCATGCATGTAACATATTTGATGACATAATCTCATAGTAATCTAGTTCTTACCTATCTCTTATATACTATGAAATTTATTACATATTTATAAGGGTGGGGAATTTCCTTCACCACTCCTCTATTCCCAAAATAGTCGCATGATGAAAATAGCCATGCACCTTTACAATAATAGGCTTACATGCAAGAATGCTAACAATAGACCTCTCACAGTCTAACTATCATTGTAATTCTATATTTAGCCCGTATCTATGCAAAGTGCTCCTTATCCACTATTCCAAAAATATCCCATGTGTGTCACACAAGTCTTCATCCCATTTGTGTGCTCCGCACACCATCTTCCAAAATAGATCATCATCATGAAAATGGATAAAACCTAAATCTACCTTTTTCCTCCACACGTGATTCCTTTCCCATCCTCCCACATGTTTGAATATGCTCTTCTCTTCTACGTGAATATCCTATATGACTTCTGCTAAGGGTTATACATGGTCTACTCAACATTACCCCACACTAACTACATTTCCACCTCGAAATGGTTACTCCTTGAACAATAAAGAATAAAGTAATGTAAATAATGTTAAAGAATTTCTATACAAAGAATAGTTTTTACTCTGCATCATCCTTTTCTTCAACTGGAAGAATGATTTCAAGATATTCTTCCTTTATTTCTACCTCTAAGGTCTATCATTCACTCAACACATCTATGCCTTTTTTAGGATATTCACTGCAATAGACTCCAGCTCATCCTGCATAATGTCTCCCTTCTCATTTTGTAATACTAACATAATGTTAGCCATTTTGAAATTATTCATTCTAACAAATCCATCTTCTCGAGCTATATCCTTTCCTAGTTCTTCCAATCTTTCCTTATGGGGTTCTTGTCTTTGCTTCTGAGGGCCTCACAATTTTGCTTCACTACTTTTAGTCTCTGCGTGCCCCAATGTTTCATCCTTTGTAGCTTTTAGGACTTCATTGTCCTCTACCATTGTTCTTATTCTGATGACTACTTCCGGAGTGGTGCAGATGTTCAATGCTTGATCCGCTTTCTTCAGCTCCTCTCAAAGGGTTTGAAGCAATGCCTCATATGATGAATTTTTCTAATAAATACATCCTTTGTTCTCTCTGCCTCTTGTTTAGGGTTCGTTTGGTGCTTGCACTTTAACTGGTCCCTCTTTCAAGCACCATATCAACCAAAGTGCACACATAGTGCATAGAAAAGAGGAACTTTTTGGGCACCTTGGGCTCTAAGTGTAGTCTTTCTTAGAGGATGATCCCGATCTCCTCTGCCATGCCAATAAGAACCCCATTCTTTTTCTACTCTAAGTCCTTCTCTTGTTTCAAGTGCACTATCTCTGCATCCTTGGCCTTAATATCTTCCCTCAACGCCCTAATAGTTGTAGCTTTATCCACATTCCTCCTTGCCACCTTTGTAGATACCTTCACCAAGGCATTACTTACCTATTCATCGACATAACAATAGGCTTTACCATTTTGTGTCCGGCCCGAGGAATATTTTTCAATATTTTGGATACATAAGACAATTCATAGACATCAAATTCTGGTTCATCCATATGTGTCTGCATTGACCAAGATAGTTGTTTCCTTGTGTGCACTATGACCATGTCCTCATCCATCAACTCCCATCCATACAATTCCTTAAGGCCCACCGTGCTTTGGAAATGGGCATGAATAATTTTACTGGTGTCCTCAACATAGCCCATGACCGGTGTAGTATATTCTCCACTTGTCCTCTTTGATCTTGGCCCCTTAGGAACTTGAGCGTCAAGATTTGGAGCTTGTTTTGCTATGCCCTAAGTAGTCTCTTACGTTGTCTCATCTACCTCCTTTTCTCCTTCTTCTCCATCCTTCATTTCTTTTTCCTTTGGCTCTTCTACATCCTTTGGAGGTGTAGGAGATTCAAGTGCACTTTCCTCAGACTCTTCCTCCTCCTCATCTAGCTTCAACTTTCTCCTTCTCTTCTCAACTGGATCCTTCTATGGAGAGAGTTCGTGGTGATCTATGCACTGATTGTGGAGTAACACTTGGGTTCTTGTTCTCTTGAATATCCTTTTGAAGTGGTTCTCTCTTTGTACATATCCGAGTCCTCATCATCTCCTTCATGAGGCGGTGTAGATGCGCACTTAGTTCCTACCTTGTTCGTAGGCTTTCTTCTTCCTCTATGCTCTAAGCCACCACTATCTTCTCGTTCCTATTCCTCTTCATCCACCACTATGGTCTCTGTAGGTTATGGGGTTGGAACATTCTCTATTGTATGCTTTCCCTTAGGCATCCTTGGAAGTGTAAACTCATTTTCCACATATTTTTTGTTCTCTAGCTTGGGCTTAAGTTGAATATACACAAGTGCTGCTCTAATGTCTCCAACGGCCAAGCTTATTGGCTTCATGCTTATTATATCTAAGATAAGCCTCTCAATGTAGGTAGTCTATCCTGGATATACATATGTTTTTCTTAGAGTATGGTAGTCACAATCTACCTTATCTACGATGAAGCTTAGGCGGCACACATCTATGAACCAGTGAACTGATGCCTAGAAGTAGCATGTTGTGAAGGCATATGGCATTTTTCACCAAGGGCTCCAAGTTCCGTCCTTTAAAATGGGTAAGTCAACAATATTTCAATTATATATTGCATAATTTAGATTGATGAATAGTATGCGTATTTTTTTGGAGATCATATTTTGTGAGAAATGTTGAGAGAAAGGATTACCATACTCAACATGTGGATTTTCTTAGAAAATTTGATTAATAGTCCAAACATCTCTCCTAATCAGCTTATGAGTACTGCACATTACACTTGAATACATGATTTAACTCATATAAAGCTTGAAGATTGATCTTCCATTTGTGTAGACAATTGAGATCACAGAGTCACTGAACTTCATTCGTGAGGCATTGTGATCATGTAGCGTAATAGTAGATGAATCATAGATTAGCATTGATGTCGAGTCGAACTTCATTCTATGAAGAGGCCATCATGTGCATCTAGCATAATGGTACCTGATATTTCTTGTCAATAAAAGGAGCTCTCAAAATATTAGCTTGGAACATCATTCGATGTCAAGGCATTGTAACCGCACATTCGAATGGTAGCGATCATCGACTTAGCACTACACAAGATGAGAGATGTTGAGGTCTCAGTAAGATACTTATTACTGCATAGTGGAATTGTTGAGGTCTGTAAGAGACTTAGCACTACACAATGGAGGTGTTGAGGTCTACAAGAGACTTATCACTACTCAACGGAGGTGTTGAGTTCGCTAAGAGATACTTAACACCGCACAATGGAGGCGTTGAGGTCTATAGAGAATTAGCACTACACAACAGAGGCATTGAGGTTTGTAAGAGACTTAACACTGCACAATGGAGGTGTTGAGGTCTACAAGAGACTTAGCACTACACAGGGAGGCATTGAGGTCTGCAAGAGACTTAGCACTGCACAATGGAGGCATTGAGGTCGAAAAGGAAAAGTCATTGTCCATCATCGACATCAGATCAATCATAGCTCTAAGTAGCATGGAGTTCCTTCAACTAGTTTGGATTCTACGGAATCAACTTAGAGCTAGGATCTATGTTATAGAGTAAAAGAAGATCCTTGTTATCGATATATCTGAATCTTAGCACCATACAAATAGGAGAGCATTGAAGTTTCATTTCAAAACTTAGCACCATACAATGGAGGCATGGAGGTCTTCTTCAAATGTAGAGTGATACAATAGAAGCGTCATGGGCCCATAGCCCATAGGTCTAAGATAAGAGCAAAGTTGTCGAAGTGAGAAGGTTGCAAGAGAAGAGACCAAAGGGTCTACTAACAACACTTCCGAGGTGGCAGCAGAGTTTCCAGATTCAGGATAGGATGGAAAAATGTTCCAATATAAGCTTTTTGGGACAAAAATCCTTTCTTAGGGGGAGTGTGATTAGGGGATCATTTTTTATATCAAAAGTTACTAAAACTCCCTAAATTGTGTTAGTGTAGAAGATATTTTTGAGATATTTCCGATGACTATAAGAACGTGACAAACAGACATTGGGAGCTCTAGTTATGTCCGATCAAAGTTCAGTCAACAGGAAAGTCAACTCTAGTCAACAAGTCAATAATGGACCAATGACACTATGACACGTGGCAAAAAGGAAAAGGGATTCATTTGTTGGTTTTCGACCTCCGGTCTTTGACAGGCATAAAATTGGTGGTCGTGACAAGAGGCTCAACTTTTTTAATGGAGGGGAGCTCGGCCGCCATGTGGACTAGTTTGTTATCGCCGATGTGGTGGGTCCACAAGCCACCATATGGCTTGCACCACTTAGCCATATTTCATTTTGAATATCATAGTATTATATGGTCAAATTTTATATTATTCACCATGTTACTATGTTATTTCAATTTGTAATATTGAGAATTGACCGAGTTTATTATACTCGGTATTATTTCCACAATGCTCGGGATTGAATTATATTCCATATAGTTGGGGATTTAAATTATTCTCTAACACTTGGGTGACCACATAGCTCGGCCCATATGGGTGGTCCAACCACATGACTCAGCAAAATTAAACACATGGCTCAGTCAACAACCAACGGAACCGGCACATCAACAAACCAACAACCACTCGGCCGAAGAACAATGCAAATGACTCGGCAGTCCAACCAATAGCTCGGCCAAGCATTGGTTCATTAAAAAAGGAGGAGATGTCGCAAAGTAGCCACGTAAACATAGGGGCCTTACCCCATTTAAAACCTCCAACCATGACTACCTCCGCTCAATGTGGGATATCCCACCCACATGCAAATTTGACCCTCGCCAAAACTATGCCGCCAAGTCTCGAACCCGTGACCTCTCCTCCCTAACCCTAATCTACCAACCAACTAACTAGGTGGTTCAACGGAGTTAAAAAGAAGTTTTTCTTGTATATAAAGAGCTTTGAGCTCTTGTTTTGAAAAAGGGTCAAGGAGGATAAGGAGCAGTAGGTGATCATCAGGAGTTTTGAGGCACTTAGAGGTTGAATCAAGACTTGATGTAAAAAAAAAAAGTTGCTCAAAATTTTGAGACAAAGATGATGGTGGTATTCTTGTCTCATGAAGTTCTATATATTTTCCAATGTATACGTTTTTATACGTAATTGCATAGGAAAAAACACTAGGAGCAAGAAGAGATCTACATTTTCCAACCACTTTTGGTCCAAATTAGGCCATGGAGTAAAAGGGAAGTTTTTTAAAATTTCCTCTAGTTTCCATAAATGTAAACCTATTTTATGTAGGTTTTGTACATTTAAATTTGTAGACATTTTTTGAACGTAATTACATAGGAAACCAATAGAAGAAACACTTAGGAGCCACAGATCATTCTTGGGACAAAATCTGATTTTGTGCAGAGTTCCATGGGATAGATCAAATCAATTGTAGGTATAAAGATATATTAAGTCAATAGTGAAGGGATATTTTACTTCATTGGGAAATAATAGATCGATTCTCTTTTCGAGAATCTGGAGACGTAGCCTTCGGGTGAACTCCATTATCAAGTTCTTGTGTTGTGGATTTGATTTCAGTTTTGTTTAGAAGATTTGGATCAGATAAAAACATTCAAGTTAGTTTATTTGATTAATTATTTAAGCAAGCATAAAATTGGATTATTTGGATTGAAGTCACATTTTCAGTATCCATAACCCACAATAGAAAGGGAATTGCACATTTCAGATTTGGAATCAAGAATTCAATTTGAGTGCATTCTAAAATCAACTGTGAATTTTTAAATGGATTTGTAATAGATTCAATATATTCACTTAAGTTGAAAATTAAGGATAATTGATTTATCTAGAAGAGTTCAAGGATTTGGGTTTCAAGAATTCCCAAAATTGCTAATACTCTTAGTCAGTTATCAAGTTTTTAAATCTGAGAATTTTCTAAGTACTACTTCAAAAAAATAGTACCATTTTCAGATCAATGTGCCTCCATGTGCCCGAGTACCTCACCACTACACCTTCCCTTGGTAGTTCCCATGGCCCCTACTTACCTCATGTTATACTTGTTTCTTCATTCATCTCCACATATGGTCCTTATTTCCGTAGTAATCAATTTTTCAATTCTCCAACTTGAATAACACCATTAGAAGTTTGTTCCTTTCATGTGTACTTATTCCTATACTCCTATACCTAGATATCAATATACACCCACACTAATGGTATGTGTAGTCCTCTACACATAAAAATTCTTCAAATAGTAATTAGCTTCTGGCACGTAAACACACTTATTACATAGAAAAAACACCAACTAAATTGACAAATCATAGCGAAAAGAAGGAAATACATTAAGGAAATATAGAATTGAAAACCTAATCTAAATGGAAACACTACCTTATTACAAACACCAAGAAGACTTATTTATAGTAGGGCTTCATCCTACTCCCATTGAAGTAACTGGGTAGTAGTGTTCCATCAAACACCTCTAACTAACAAGTGTCTCATGTTTCAAGTATGTGAGTGATAACATATAGCCCCAACCAATGTACCTTGAGTTTTCTGGATGGCGCAAAAACTTAGAATCATAAAGGAGCACCATCTGATCCAATTTCAAACTTTTTATCCCTATGTTCTTGTCATGCCATGCTTTCTGCCTGGCCTTTTCTTGTTTTTGACTCCAACGTGTTATTTCTCATCACTCATCCAACTTGATTAAATTTTCAATCCATTCTTCTAATGCTTGTTCATCAGCTAGACCTCTGAGTGTGCACAATACGCAAAGATGACAACATGAATTCCATAGGAATAAATGCTTCCATGCTAAACACTAACTCAAATGGTGTGGATTTGTTCAACCTTTTTATATGTTGTGTGATATGCCCAAAGAACTACATATAATTTATCATCCAAATCTTTTCTACCAACATCACAATTTTTTTCAATGTCCGGCTTAAAATCTTGTTCAAATCCTTAGCCCCATTTGCGATGATATGGTGTAGTCTTATGGTGTGCGATCATGAATTCATCCAATAAAATTCTGATTGTCTCATTCGAAAGTGTGTGCCCCTATCACTTTGGTCAAACGTAAAGGACATCCATACCTTGTAATAATATTTTCCCATAGAAACTTAGCTACTAGCCAGCCGTACAATCCTTTGTAAGTGATACTTCTACCCACCTTTTCAAATAGTGTGTTCGAGTAATGATATAGTGTGATCTAGTCCTACGCGTGGCTGGTGAAATAGGACCCAAAAAATAAATATCCCATTTCTCAAACGGTTCTACACTAGTAATAGGTCTTAGAGGCATTTCATCTCGTTGACCTAGTTTCCCAAGGCACTGACAGTGATCACAAGCCTTGCAATATGCTTTACAATCTTTATATAGGGTCTCCCACCATAATCCAACGAGTAGAATCTTGCGTGCAGTGGCATCACCTACATAGTTTCTCATTCTAATACCACCATGAGCTTCCTCCATGATGTCTGTATGTTCATGTTCCAGTACACACAGTGATGTAATACTTCATCCCAACCTAACTTGTATAGGTCACCGCTAATCAACATATAGGGTGTCGTGTATATAGCAAGTTATTTCTTCTCTAAGGATTTCATTCCTTCTAGTGCCATACATGTTCATAAAAAGACAACAATGTCCCTTAATTATGATGGTTCATTGTTATAACCTATATGTGTCTTTAATGGCATGGTGTCTTTAATTCTTGCTTATTCTTTGATGTATTCTAGATAAATGGTCTAGTCTAGAATTACTTTTCCTTGTTTTACCACAAATATGAAATCAAATTCTTGAAATAAGAGTACCCATCTACATATACACCCCTGTAAAATGGGTTTATTTACCAAATAATTCAATGTCATGTGATCTGTATAAAAGAAAAATGGTGTAGCTAGTAGGTACTATCTGAATTTATGTAGTGCATAGATCATTGACAAAGCTTCACGCTCTATAGTTGTGTAATTTTGTTCTACAGAGTCAACTTTATACTAGAAAAACAAATAGGATGATCTATAATACCTTCTCTGGATGAGCCAACACCATGTCAATGGTCATACCAGAGGCATCAACATGTACATGAAATGGTTGGTCCCACAAAGGAAAACACATAATAGGCATAGTAGTAAGTTTCTCTTTTAATGTCTTGAATGCGTGTTGATTGTGGTTCTCCCCAGTAGAATGTACCTTTTCCTTTTAGTAACTCCTCCAAAGGTGAGAAACCTTGGCATATCCCTTTATGAATTTCTATAATACCCCGTGTGACCCAAGAATCTATGCACCTCACTTTGACTAGTAAGATCTTTTAGGCCGATAATGATTGTAACTTTAGTTGGATCACCAACAAACCTTCCTTATAGATTATGTGTCCTAACAGTATTCCAAATGGTGTAGAAAATATGCACTTCTTGATGTTCAAAGAGATACTCAATTGTCTACATATTTCAAACATTAAGCATAAATTATCACAATGATCCTTAACAAGTCCATACACCATCCAATCATCTAAATAAACATGTAAGAAGTTATGAATAAAATCTTTAAACTGCCTAAACAACTATGCGTGAAAATACAAGTAGGCACATTTTTCTGAGACAAAAGGCATCACAATATAGGAAAAGCTACCCCATTCAAGTAGTAAAAGTAGTCTTTTCCTAATCCTCCTAGGCAATCCTAACCTGATGATACCTAGAGAACCCATTTGTAAACAAATAGATTTCGTGCCCTGCAACGCCTTCTAGTATTTCCTCAGTGAATGGTGTAGGAAATGGATTAGTCACACATGTAACATTCAGCTCCATGTAGTCCACATAGATCCTAATCCGACCATCCTTCTTAATATTGATCACCATTGGACTAACCCATTCGACTTGTCGAGGGGTTTGATGATTCTAGACTTCAACATTTTGTCAATCTCTTCCTTGACCTTTTTGTGCAAGTTGGGGTTCATCATGTAGGGTCTCTTTCTAACTAGGTGCACACCCTCTTTAAGATTTATCTTCATCTCCCCTAATGATTTATGTATGCCTTTAATTTCATGGTACCCCCAAGGGAATAAGTCATGATAATCCCATAGTAACTCTATGATTTTTTCCACTTCAGAGTCTAACCAATAGTCTCCAATTATGGCCTCCTTAGGCTCGGCATGTCAAATCCAATATTCATTTTTCTTCATCTTCATAGGTTCATGATAGGCGTGTGTGTCTTGTATGCACCGTCCAACACCTCATGCCTACTTTTTGAATGGTTTACATTCAGATTTTCTACTTCTTCATCATCTACTAAGTAGACCATTTTTCCTTTTTCTTTCTCAAGGAAAGAGCATGAAGTAGTGTGGCATTGGCCTCTGTTTCTTCATAAAAACGTTCTCTGAATCTCCTTCATCCAAATAACTCCTATATGAGTTCTTTCACTTGGCACTATCCCCCATAGTTAAGTGTTTTATAACCTTTAATGCTTCTTATAACAAAGTCTTGGTAGATAAGAAGTCAAATTTTTGGGTCATTCCTATAACTAAATGCTGCCAATTTCCATTCTCTATATGGATTTATGCATATACATAACAAGCACACACACAACCTTGTAAAGTGGAATAAAAATTGTGCACCCAGAGCGAAGGTGGTAAAGCTTCCTACCCCCTATGTCTAGAGTCTCTCACACTTCGAATGTGGTGTTGAATAGGTTGATTACCATGATAAGTATAGATTTGAGTAGGTGCATTACTCTTGAAGAACCTAGTAGCAAGAGCAATCCTAATTTCATTCCATCCTATAAGATTATCCTTGTGGACTACCCACTAGTGCATTGTTTTCCCGTGTAGGGTATATGCTAGCATATTCCTCCTCTCCAACTAGTCTATCCATTCCTTCCATGGTGCGTAGGAATACCATAGGGTCTCCTTCTCTGGTGTAACAAGGTACCGAGTTGTTACCTATTCTCTTGATATAACGTGGTTTTTGTCCTTAGGAAATATGCTCTTTACTTTATGCCCTACCAACTCATAAGTGCTATGAGCCCAATTATCACAAGCAACACTTGTAGTATCACTAATAGACTGTGCATCCTCCCACTGAAGGATTCCTTCTTTACATGGCTCAAGTACCTATGGATCTCGGATGACACGTACATAAATATTATTCAAGTCTTCTTCACTCAAGGGATCAACATAGGGCACAAATTTACCATCTATTAAAGGGATAATAACTCTTTCATCATTGTTTTCAAAGATGATATAACCCTTGTTGAACCAAATATCAACATTATTTGCATAGCACCAAGGATGCCCTAATAGATCTAGGAAGCTATCTGACTCTGCCAGTGCTAAAACCTCAAAATCTCTAGTGAACTTGGCTCCTTGTATGGTAATGGATGCATCTTTTAAAAATATGATGGGAGTGGCCTTAGTCTAGATTAGCCATGAACAAAACATTATAGGATGGCTGCAATAGAGGTCTCCCCATTTGTACCCATGCATCTAAAGTAAGAAAATTGACTTTCATGCTTGTATCAATCAATATATTACTCAAAATCCACCCATCCACAACAACATTTAGAGTGATTTCCTTGTCATAATCTAGGCTATGAGGGGGAAGATTTGCATGCAAGATCTGCCATCCAATCTCAATACTTGCATGCGGAGTGTTTCCTTTTAACCAATTCCTAATAGTGGAATGATATTCTCCTGACGCAACATCTTGCACACTTCTTTCAAATCATCCATATCATTTTGGACCATCTTTGATTCTTTATTTTGCTCCATCTTTCATGATTGCTCCTTTAAATACTATATTTCACCCGAAGATTCCTGAGTACCTCCATGGTTTCTGGTAAACCTCCTTCTAATGGGTGGGATCTGGGTACCATGCATGTAGAACCTCCTCCTTAGTGATGGTAGGATTCTACTATAATGCTTCTTTGGCGCGCGCCGCTTCAGTGTGGGTAGTGATCCTTACTTGTAATGCCTTAGATTCAGTTCCAACTTGGGCATCCAATGATTTTCCACAATGTGTTGTATCCTAACCATCCTGTGCCTTTATTTTCTTGTTTATGCTTCTTGATAAGATGCTCATACAAATTCAGGAATTACTCATAACTATGATTCTTTCCACAGAAAGAACATGTAATATTTTGAGGACATTCATGCCTCTGTAGTGTCGGGAGATCCACATGTATAAAATGTTCTCAAAGGGAACTCACCTCTTCTTCCACCACCACAACCTCATCCTCCAAATCCACCATGGTATCCTCGACCTCTGCCACGACTTCCTTTAAAACGCCCTTCATTTTGATCATAGCGTGCTTGATTGTGATCCCAATCCTAATGCTTTTTCTTTCCTTTAGAATTATCTCAAACTCATTTCTACTATACATAAATATCTATAGCATCATGGATATGACCAATCAGCTAGTAGTATTCCATGTCATAACTTGTGGACCTACAAAGTTTACAAGAATGTGAGACATTCTTCTTTATTGCACATTGTAATAATGGGCAATGACTAGCATCATGGTTTAAATGACATATCTCATAGTCCAAAATAATGAGCGCATTGATCTCACAGGAAAACTATCCTTTGTATGACCTTCCACTTCACATTATATGCACCAAATCCCTATGTATGTCTCTCATGTGCCGAATTTTCCGATAGTTTCTCCAACTACTTTACCATAATCTGCGATCTCGTGCTTCTAAAAATGGGCTCACCTTAGTGTCTATAATTCCAATTAGCTTCACGTGTAATGATGCTTCAAGTGTTTCATGTGGATTAGTGTATGATTTATGTGATAGTGCCCTCTAAAAGGTGTAATTAGACCTCCAACAAACCATTGTGCATGCTGGCTTGCATGAATATCATAAGAAAGTTTAGATAACAATGTTTTGAAATGAGCATCATACTCTCTGACACTTTCAGTAGTGCCTTGATTAATATCCTTGAGTGCACTTATACTCTTCTATTCAAACTCAGGGATATGAAATTATTTGAGGAAGGCATATTTTAAAGCTACATAATCTACCCAAGTCGATCGGGGTTAAAGTTTCTGCTACTAACTGTGTGCATTCCCTTGTAATGTAGTAGTAAATTGACTTTCCTTACGCTCCAAATCTATGGTTCCTTTTACGTGCCACATTATTTCACACATGTGTACATGTTCAACAACATATTCTATGCTCCTATATTCTAGGAGATGAAGGGACATCTCCATATAAATATTCTAGGGTTGGTGCGGACCTTTCCCACCCGATCCGTAACCTTATGTGTTTCCTCTACTCCCGGAACCACCAGATCTACCGAAATAGAGCCACCTATGCCTCCTAATCATGAACACATATCTAGAGTCGGACTGCAAAGATGTACTCCCATATGTCCTAATCGTAGTACTAAACTACACCCATACGATCTGCGCGAAGTGTTACTAGATCTAGAAGATAGTCCAAAAGTCTGCGCTCCCTAAATTCTCGGTGGATGATATACCCAAAAGGTACTCCCATATAATAAAAAATACATTTGTGTTACCATCATTGTGATTTTTATATGACTTAATCTTACTCTCCCACTACCTAAATTAGCTTGCTGACTGTTTGTTGTACTAGATACTAGAAAACCAAGTGCAAGGGAAAGGTTTCTAGGTGGATTTAGATGTGTGCCGCGGCCCAGTCATTGTCTCTAGTGGTGTTCTACGTGAGGCCGAGGAGGGTTCCCTATCATGCTTTCCCAAATGGGGAGTTCCTGATGCTTGGGTTCCATGTCTTCTACGTGAACTTCAAACCCTTCCCAAACTATCTCTCTCCACAACACCATTCACTCTACAACATCCCGCTACTTCTCTATCTCCCTCTTGTGTGCCTCATTATACTTAAGCCACCTTTCCTCTCTTTTCCTTTCTATCACTAGGTATTCCCATCTTTCACCAAACCTACTCCTACCCTTGTGCGTGGTGGGGTTTAGTTAGCCATCGGTTTTCTCTCCAATTTTAGGGTTACCATCAAAATTTTGATCACCAAGTGGAATGCCTTGCAGTAAGTTCCCCTGGGATATCATAAAAATTGGAATTCAGCTACCTCTGGGCACAAATAAGTGGAAATTGAGTACTCCAAGATATAGCTATTCAAAACACCATGGAACCACGTATCCACAATGTGAGTCCAAATTAGATCAGCATCATAAAGGGTTTGAAATTCTTCCTGCATCCAAATAAGTGTGCGATACCTCCAATTCTATTTAGATGCATAAGAAACCAACCATTTATAATTCTATCAAAAATATAGTGAAGAAGCTCTCATATAAACAATCATACAAATTATTCTCCACCCACATGTGTACATTAAACTCGAGATCAAGTATGAAACCTCCATGTGTATTCTTCTTCCAAGTCATGTATCCACTCCTCAACACTTTCTAAGGTCAATTGGTATGTCTTCATCATGAATCATCCTAAAAATAACTAAAAAAGAGGTCCCGATAATGAAACCAATGATACAACCTAGAATTTACCAATAAAAGCCCAAGTGTGCTAACACATCACTCAGCCTAGACTGAGCACTCACCAAAGTGTGCAAAGGTACCAGACCCTCTTTAGGGTTTTTTTTTCTCGGATGTCGCATGATGAAGACTTTTGCATTCATATCCATAAATAATATATCATTCTACAAAGGCATGTTCGGATCTAGATCTAGAGAATAACAAACTTAAATGATAACCATGATGAAGTCAAGCATGTAGAACCAATCATTCTCATGATTTAATACTCGATTCACCAATATACTCCATTGTATTAAACATGATAAATATATAGAAGATTTTTACAAGTAATATCATCATATGCTCATACGCTAAATGATTTGGTGACATAATCTCACAATAATCCAATTCTTACGTATCTCTCTCTTTATACTATGCATTTTATTACATATTTATAAGGATGGGGAATTTCCCTTCACCGCTCATCTATTCCAAAAATAGGTCACATGTTGAAAATCGCCATTTACCTTTACAATAATAGGCTTACATGCAAGAGTGCTAACAATAGACCTCTCATAGTCTAACTATCAGTCCTTAATTCTATCTTTAGCCCGTATCTATGCAAAGCACTCCTTAGCCACTCTTCCAAAAGTAGCCCATGTGCATCACACAATTCTTCATCCCGTTTGTGTGCTCCACACGCCATCTTCCAAAAATAGATCATCATCGTGAAAATGGCTAAGTCCCGAATATGTCTCTATCCTCCATGCGTGATTCCTTTCCAATCCTCCCATGCCTTTGAATGCACTCTGCTCTTTCACTTGAATATTTTGTAAGAATTCTACTAAGGGTTATACATGGTTAGCTCAATAGGATCTAGTGGTTCTAGAGGCAGAGGAAACATAAGAGGTAATACAGGTTCTAGATCTGGTGGGCATGATCTATGCTAACCCAAGAAATTATATTTTGATATGTCTCTTCATCTCCCAGAATACAAAGGAATTGAAGATGCAAAGGTGGAGCATGTGCATATGTGTGAGATACTATGGCACACAAAAGGGATCACAAAACCTAAGCATAAGGAAAGTCAATTTTCTACCACATTGCAAGGGAACACACATAGTTGGTACATGAAATATGATCCGAACTAGAATTGTGTAGATTATACTATGCTACGTGATTATTTTTAGCGAGTTCCATAAACCTAAGTTTGAGTAGAAAATCATCAATGCGCTAAAGGGCATCAAATAGGGCATGAACAAAAGCGTTAGGGAGTATGATGCATGATTCAAAACCCTTTTGTCAAATTTGTCCTATGACATTCACCCGAGTCAGCATGCTCAATGGTTCATTGGAGGTTTGATCACCCCTTTCGAAGGGCACTCTCTCACGATACTTACACAAATCCATGTGAGGCACTTGAGGCATCTCTACACACCGAGGCGCTCGATAGTATAAAACTAGTGTTAGCCCATTTTTGGAGGTTCGATTGTAGCTATGAAATTTTTTATTGAAAAATTGTCATCTAATTCAGCCCATGAGATGCGCAAAGTGGTATTTGGTGCACATATTGTGAAGTAGAAGGAAATACTAAGGATAGTTATCCTTGTAAATCGGTGTGTGCCATGTTACTAGATTCTCGAGATCTATCATTTAGATCATGATTCAAGTAAGCATCCTTTGTTGCAACACGATAAGGAAGAATGTGTCTTTTTATTGTAATATTTGTAAGTCTACCACTCATGATATAGAGAATTACAGATTGATTGATTAGATTCATGATGTCATTAAAACTAGTGTACGTCAAACCAAAGGTGTTGCAAATAGATCTAAGGAATAAGGTGAGCATCAAAATCATAATCATAGTGAAGGCAGCTTTGATGGAGGTAGTAGAGGTAGAGGATATCATGGAGGATTTAGAGGCTGAGGTCGTGATGGTGGAAGAAGTGAATTTCCACAAGGAACATGTTATACATGTGGATCCCCTGATCATTATAAGCATGAATTCCCTTAGAATATTATTTTCTCTTTTTCGCAAAAAGAAACACAATTATGAAGAATGCTCATATTTGTATGAACACCGAGAAAGAAGAAAAATTAGGATAAGAGCATGGGAATGCTTAGAGTACAACATGCTATGGAAGATAAGTGGATGAAAAGGTAGCGCTTAATCTTGAGATGTTTCCTATGTTTTTCACTACACACACCGAGGCCGCACAAGCTAGGAATTTACGAACTAGAAACATATTATTAAAAAAGAGGAGGTATTTCATGTAAAGTATCCAAACTCTACTCATTATAAGGAAGTTTATCAAGAAACCATGGAGTTTATTAGGAACTTACAAGTGTGAGGTACAAATCTTGAAAGAATAGTCAAAAAGTTTGGAGCAGAAAAGGCAATTAAGCTTCCCAAAAAGATGTTGATAATTTGAAGGAGGTTTATAATATGTTGTGACAATAAAAATCATTTCTTTATTAGGGGAATCATTAAGGGAAATATGTAGTGCTTGAGTTGAGCACGAGTGACATATTTTACATGTTAACTTACCTCCTCATAGTCTTGATTATGACAAAGAGATCACATTGAATGCAATCATTGATGGATGGTTGTTGAGTAAAATTTTGATTGATATAGGTGTAGAAGTGAATGTACTTACCTTAGACGCATGGAAATAGATGGGGAGGCCACCATTACATCCATCTTAAAATGTGTTATTTATAGAAAATAAGACTAAAGCCATACCCATTGAGTATTGAAGGATACCACTATTACTATACAAGGGACCAAGTTTACTGAGGATTTTGAAGTCTTGGAACTTTCTCAAGTAGATAATTTTCTAGCATTTCTTGGTGCCCTTGGTGTTATGCAAATAATGTTGATCTACACTTCAATAATGGTTATGTAAGTTTTGAGAAAAAATAAAAGTGTGTGATCATTCATTTTACGGATGGAAAAGATGCACCTTATGTGGAACCTTTAAGTGAAGAGGATTTGAATAGAATTTATGTGCGCACTATTAAGGATCCTAAAGTACTTGTACCATTAAAGGAAGGTGTTATTCAATGGGAAAATTCTCAATCTATGAGTGATACTACAAGTATTGCATGTGACAAATGGGCGCATGGGACATATGAAATGATCAGGTGTAAGATGGTGAGAGTAGTTACGCACGTAAGTAGACCACACTGCGTGTTTAGGAATTTGGGCAATAACTAGGTACCAAGGTACACATGTGAGGAAACCCGTAAGCATTTATGTACTCTATGGAATCCCAGTAGATAGATCAAGTGGAAAGAAGGAATATGCTAGTGTATACCTTGCATGGGAAAACAACATGCTGGTGGATGGTACATAAAGATGGTATTTTAGAGTGGCGAGAAGTGATAATTACCTTCTCTGCTAGATTTCTTCGAAGCAATGCACCTACAAAGACATGTGAATTCCATGGAAGGATTATGCTTCGTATAACATTCAAAAGTGTGAGAGACTTTAGATAGAGGGAAAGAGGCCTTACCACCTTCACTATGGGTGCACATGTTCTACTTCACCTTACGAGGCTATGTGCGTGCATGGTGTGTTTATGTAGAGTTGAATAGAGAAAAGGGAATTCACAAGAACTAACAACACATGATTAAGACCTTTGAATATTTTTCTACTAAACCTCTAGTGAACAAGGCATTATAGGTTATGAAGCATTTGATAATGGGAGATAATGCAAAGTTCAAGAGATTATCCAAGAATTACTATGAGATTGATATCTAGAGGCATACTTTGAAGAAGAAGTGACATATGAGGAACAAATTGGGTGTGACAGTTGGAAAAGAGAAAGGGAAATTGGTCTACATGATTGATGATGAAGAAGTGGAGAATCTATATGTTAACCATACTATGGGTATGCATGAGGTATTAGAAGTGTAGATGAGAAGGTGCACACATATCATAAGCCTAAGAAAATGAAGAAAGTCAACATTGGGATAGATTCCTAACCTAAGGGGACATCATCGGGAAATTAGTGGTCTAATCGGAGGTTGTGAAAATCATTAAGTTGCTTGCATGATTTCCGTGGATTTATTTCTTAGGGGCTATCATGAGTTAAAAGGAGTACATCACTCTTTGGGTGAGATGAGGATTAAGCTAAAGGAAGGTGCATGCCTGGTTAGGAAGAGGCCTTATAAGATGAATCCTAATCTATGCATCAAGGTAAAGGAAGAGATTGATAAGATGTTGAAATATGGGATCATTGAGCCTATTTGAGGAGTCAAAGTGGGTTAGCCCTATGGTGATAAGTATAAATAAATATGGAAGGATAATAATTTGTGTGGATTATAGGGAGTTGAATGTTGCATGTGTAATAGATCCCTTTCCCACACCTTTTACTCAAGATACTCCTTCATTGATGGTTTTTTAGGATATCATCAAGTGAGGATTGCAAAAGAAGACCAAAAAAATAAATTTCACCATTGAGTGGGAAGTTTTGTATACACATTTATGCATTTTGAATTGAAGAGTGCACCTGCAATCTTTTGTACATTGTTGTATAAGCATTTTAGGACTTCATTCATAAGTTTCTACAGTTTACTTGGATGATTAGACAGTTTATGGGCTAGTAAAAGATCATTGTGATAATTTGAGACTTATGTTTGAGAGGTACCAAAAGTTGAGCATCTCTCTAAACATTAAGAAGTGTATTTTTGCTACACCCTTTGGGACTTTGCTAGGACATATTATATGTAAGGAAGGCTTGTTGGTAGATCCTGCTAAGGTTGTTGTTATTTTGGGATTAGAGGAACCTAATAATCGAGAGAGAGGTGTGTAGATGCTTAGGACACATAGGTTATTATAAGATGTTTATCAAAGGTTATGCTAAGATTTTTTTGTCCTTGGAGGAATTGCTAAATAATAAGGGAAATTTCCATTGGGGTGAAGCAAATAACGCACATTTGAAATATTAAAGGAAAGGATTACTATAACACCTATTATGCACTTTCCTTCACGGATCAAACCTTTTCATGTGCACGTGGATGCATTTGGCATGGCCATTGGTGTAGTATTAGCCCATCCTAGAGAAGGTATTGTTGATCATTCCATTTTTTTGCAAGTAGGAAGTTGACTCCAACTGAACAAAATTATACAACTACAAAGAGTGCGGCCTTGTCTATGATTTAAAAGCTCCATAAATTTTGAAAATACTTGCTGGAAACTCCTTTTATATTCTATATAGATCACATGGCACTAAATTAATTAGTGAACAAGTCCGTATTGCAAGGAACATATGCCATTGGATTATGTTATTTTAGGAATTTAACTTTACAGTGGTGGTTAAGCCAAACAAGAGCAATTCTAGACTAGATCATTTATCATGGATTAATTTGGGTAAGGACATATAGAGCATTGAGGATACAATGCTAGATGTACAACATTTCATATTAACCACATGCCCTCCGACTAAGAAGATATTGTTGTCTTTTTGTGTACTAGTATGACACCCGAAGGGATGAAGAGTTTAGAAAAGAAACAAATTTCCATACACGTCGGGTGTTACATGTTGATTATTGGAGATTTATACAAGCTAGGCGAGATGAATTTTTACACCGGTGTGTACTTGAGCATGAACGTAAAGTTGTTATGGAGGAAGCTCATGGTGGGATTGTAAATGGAAATTATGTAGGAGATGCTACCATGTGCAAGATTTTGTTAGTTGGTTTGTGGTGGGAAAATCTGTATAAGGATTGTAGAAGAGTATGTCGGGTGTGTGATCATTTTTAGTTCCTTGGAAATCCTGGGCATAGAGATGAAATGCCTTTTAGGATTATTACAAGTGCATCACCATTTGAAAAGTGGGAAATGGAATTTTTACATCTTATTTCCACACACACACACCGTTGGTTCGAAAATATATCGCTGGGTAGATTTATGGATAAACGATTCAACAAAGGTGTGTAGGCATAGCCCTCTTGAGTCAAAGAAAGAAAAATTGGTTTATTTCTATTCCACCAAAGCAGGAATTTGTGCAAGTCTCACAATATTCTGCCTTTGGGGGTTTGGGATCTCATCCCAGTAGGGGTGTTTCCAACTGCGAAAAGAAAGGAATGAAAGAGAGGATGAAGAAAGATCAGGTCCGAAGGGAGAAAAGAAATGAATTCCAAAGTAGAAAGGTCAGAGGGTTTATGTTTTGGGATTGGTAGTAAACAGAGCCAAACCTACTTGCATAAACGAACAAAGCAATACTGATGAATAAATGACAATAAAATAGAAGTAGATCCAACAGAATAAACACACAGATCTGACGTAAGAAAGATCTAATGAAAATAAGACATGTATTCGTAACAAAGTCTAAATATTGTATTAATATTTCCTTCTGTTACAAAAAAAGCTCAAAGTCTTTTCTTCTCACTTCTATTTTTCATCTGAAAAGTATCCACCACTCAAATACAACAAGTATTTGAGTATTTATAGAAGAAGGAGAAGAAGGAAGGCAAAAAGGAACCAACCACTTATTTACATAAAATATTTACAAAATATCTCAAAGTCATGTTGACTTTTGACAACTTGATGGATGACATCATCCCATGGTGCAACATGGATGATGTCATCATTTCGCGCCAACATACCCTAGATATTTGAAAAAAAAGTCAAGAAGAGAGAGAAATTATTCGTCGCCGCCGTCCCGCGCTGAAAGGGGATATCCTCGTTGTTGCTTCTCGGTGACGAGATGTGGAATCGGGCATGGTATTTCATGAACTTGTTGATCATGGGCTCTAGTTGATCCCGGGAAGGATCCTCGTGTCACTCGCCGATCGCCTCGCAAGTCTCCCTCTCGCCTATGAGCTTCTCGGGAGTTTGGAATATTATTTCTCTGCTTCTATTAGGAATCCGGCGAAGTCCCGATAGGCCAAGAGTTATTGATGGACTCACGCGTCAAAAGTGACCTCGGCCCCACCCTTGCAAAACGATCTCCTTGAAAATATGAATGGTTTCATCAATCTTCCTTAAGGCGAAAGGAGTAAGCAACCCCAGGGACATATTGAGAATGATCTGCTCCATTTGGTGCATCGCATCCGTGGCTTCTTCTTTTACCTTATCGATATTTTCAAGGACGAATTATAGTTGATCCATCCAAGAATCCAGTGGAAAGGATTTTATTGAGGGCCCTGGGATGACCGAAAACACCGAACTTGACTAGATCTTCGACTGAACAGTCGAACATTTGTTGAAAGGTCTCATGCTGCAGCCTAGCATGGTCCAACTCTTCTGATATGGGTCCCGCTAACACCTGGAGCTCTTTATTCACCTTGTTGATGTTCAGATACAAATCGGTGAACTTGGTGATCACTCGTTCACTGTCCTTGAGGATTTGGCTCCTCCAAGCGGAAACGGCCATACCCTGCTCGCCGATCTTTGCATATTCATTAATTTTATCCTGGCTCAGAGGCTCAGGAGTCTCGGCGACAGTTGTGGGAGGTGCACTGCCCATCTTTTGTAAGGCATGGAGCAGATGTTTATTTTGCTCTTTCAGCAGCCTTTTCTTCTTTTGCTTCTTGAAGCTTCTTGCAGAGGGCGTCGACCGCAGATAGGGCCTCTCCCTGAAGGCTTTCAAAAGACGTACCCATTGTGACTTGAGTCATCAGTGTATAACTGTCCTGAGACAGATCCTTTTTATCCTTCAGAGGATTGGGGTATGCGATCTCCATTACCCTCTCTCCCGAAGCACTCTGAGAGAAGTGTGTGATGGGCTTCTGCTTCTTTGCCCCTTTTGACGGGATTACGGAGAAGTCCATCGGAGTGATGGGAACTTTCCTTTCTACTTGACTTAGGTGCTTTGGGAGATCTAGGTGACTTATGGGAGAAGGACCAGAAACAGAGAAGGGGGTAGCTGCAGTAGTTGAAGGGAAAAACGTGGAGACACTTGGAGGTGGCATCGAGAGGGAGGCCGAGGAAGTGCTCATGGGAGGAAGAGATACTGCAGGAGAGGAAGACATAGGAAGGGAAGGGAGCTCAGAGATGAGGGAAGAAATGGAGGGGGACAGGTCCGCGAGAGAAGAGAAGATGGATGAAGAAGCAGGAGGAACAGTAGAAGAAGGGGGAGAGGACATGACCAAAGGAATGGTCGCTTGAGTCACTCGAGGAGGGGAAGGAGGAGAAGGAGAAGGAACAGAAGGGACCTCAGTTGTTGCAGCAGTGGCGACATCCTAAGTGGATGGGCCTATTGGAACATCTTCCGCCACTTCTTCTTCTGTGCTTTTCGGGATTTCAACCCGTTCTTGTGAAGCGGAAGGAGGGCTTTCTGGAGCTTCTTCTTGGGTGGAACTGGATTCACCCTCTTTACCTTTACCCTTGCCTTTTGGCTACTATTTTGATCGAGGAGGTGCGTTACCCAACGGAGAGGTTGTGAAATTGACTCCGAGGTAGATGAGCCCATTCATTCGGCACCAATGCTCGTTCTTACGCAGAGTTTCCTTGACCCTTTCCTCAATTGTCTGAGGTGCTTTGGTTCTATCAATCAACGTAAAAGGCCAATCGTCCCCACTTGTGTCAAGATACACTTGATCCACTTCCTCCTCAGTAGTTTGGTAGCCTTTGGGGATGATGGCCACCCCGTACTGGATGATTTCTGCTAAGGCCAAGCGAGAATGATCCTTCCTCCTGAGCTCAACCTCGTGATATATGTCAATGTAGATATCTTCGATCTGAGGGATGTGGATCGGGTCGAGCTTAGCCCTAGGAAAACAATTTCTCAGGTCGAAAGTGGGCCTTACCAGAAATCATGTTTCGATTTAATGTACTCCAGCTTACGAAACATATCTTTTGCCATGTGGTGAGTGAGACATGTATATCTACCCACCGTGTGAGGGGGGAAAGGAGTTCCACCCTTCTTTCTCTTTAGGCACTTTTCGTGATAAGTGACAAGCTGCCCTCGACAGCTCCAACAGGATCAACTTGGGCCCAAAGATACCTTGGTAGTCTAGTCGGTTCCCCAAGAAGTTAGCCACCCTTAGATAAGTGAATGTGGGAATTGAGTGAACAGGCCCGCACTTTCTCTATGGCTGCCATGATGCTCTTGGTCGCATTTACCATGAGTCATATTCGGCCTCAACAGGCAGATGATGAAATAGAAAAATGCATCATTGATCTTTGTAAATTGGGGGATGCTATTTTCTAGCTTTAGCTCTGGATAATATTCATAGATTTTAACTCACCAAACCCCACTCCGCATTAGAGCCGGGTAGTCCCTCTCTCAAGTCAGAGTGTAAACAACATAGGAATTCATGTAGAACTTCCCGTTGTGGTAAATTGTTGCAGCTGCTCTGATATCATGCTGCTTATGATTTCTGCCCACTCAAAACGTTGATCGGGCATATTTTTGTTCATTGTTTCTAAATACCACAAAGATCCATTTGTGGAAATAGTGGGCGACAGGAAGCCCAAACACCCTACTCAGAACGTGATTGTGTCACCGAGATCCTCTCAAAATCACCTGCGGTGAATGATTTATGGCCAACGGGTCACCACCTTTTATTTTTTAAATATACCTTGTTCATCACCGCATGCACCGATCTTCATTTTCGTCCCCAGCCTTGATGCAATATTCTTGGCGATGGCCACAAAGTGCCAATGATGAGGGATGCCGAGCATTATTTCAAAGTGGCGGGCAGTGAGGTTGATTATAACCTCGCCCTTCTCATTTACGACACATCTTGTGTCTTTATTGTAGCACCGGCAACCACCATCATAAATTCGTTATTCACGGCACTTACTGGGATTCCTCCAGCAAAGTGCAGCGCACTGCCTATCAATTTGTCCATCCATGGACTTCTTGTGACCTTCTGAGTTCTGACCCAGAACTCCTCCATATCAATATGACCCAGCTCTGAGTCTCTGATGTCTAGGTCACACTCGGCCTGGGATTCAGGCATTCTAACCCTCTGATACTTATACTTCATTTCTTCTTCTGTGAGCTTGGCCTTGCCTTTAGATTTGATAGGTTTCATTGATGTTGACATATGTTCTTCTAAACTCGCTTGTTGATCTGCAAGAATAAGAAGTGAAACCCAATTGAAGAAAGTCATGTCAGCTGTTTGATTTTCCATTGAAATGTTGACAGAAGAAAGAGTTAGCAATTTTAAGGCCTCAGGGCGCAGGGTGCATGAATACTGCAAGCAGGGCTACGTGGCCAAAAGGTAAGGTGCACAAGAAAGGGCTGTTGCATTAGGAGATAAATCAAGGCTGCCAAAGGCACATGGCGCATGGACACTGCAGGGTGCATTCTTTGTTGTTGTAAGCACAAGTGCGCCTGCGCCATATGGATGCGTTTTATAAAGGGCGCATGGATACTTCATGTTACATGGGAACAGGATGCGCCCATGGCACATATATCTTTCATGTTGCATGGAACTTTGGTGTGCCAAAGGTGCATATAAGGTTTGTGTAACATATGCTTTTTGTGCGCTTAAGGGAACTTGGTGCGGCACATGGAAGGAATACATAACATGATGTTATTGCAAAGATGGATGCGCCTGCACCGTTTAAAGCTTTGCACTTGGCGCATAGGAAAGGATTGTTACATGGATGTTGGGTGCGCCAATGGCACGAATTTTATCAATGCAACACACGAGTTTGGTGCGCCAAGCAGGACGCAAGGAAAGCATTTGCAACAAGTGAGGAGGGAAGTGCGCCGTGACGAGGCGCAACTTTTCAATATGTAGCAGTAGGAAAAATGTGCCTTTGGCGCGAACTTTTCTCATGTCAGAGGGTGTGCCAATGCGCCGAAGGAGAAGAAAATATAGTTTCTTTTAAAGCTTTGATTCTTCTCAGAGGGGTTTTACATATGGTTTTGTTTCTTCTTGCAGGGTACTTGGGGTGATGAAGGGGCTTAAACAAAGGGTTTCAAACCATCATTTCAGATGCAGTCTCCTCTACCAGCAGATCTGGAAAGAGGGGGAAGAATATGTGGAAAGACAAAGCAGGGGAGCAAGTTCATGATTTCATTCTTTTCAATCCAGATCCGCACAACAAGCAAACAAAGAACCAAAGCGCAAAACATACGAAAGAAATGAGGACCTCTTACCCGATATAACGAAGAAATGTGCAAACGGGTCCACAAAGTGATTGAAAATGATAGGGCGGGTGCGTTGGCAGTATAGATAAAATCACGTGATTGTGTCGGATGACAATGACAAAGCAGGCGTGCCTTTATTTATAGGTGAGGTAGCAATAAATGCACCACTAACTTTTTAAGTGGTGCACTAAAAGAGTTATCGACACAAGAAAACATGCACCCTTTGGCACACCAAAACGCTTGCCAACACGATAATATGTGCGCCCATGGTGCACCGAAAGTGGTGTCGACAGAGGAATATGTGTGCCCTTGGTGCAACAAAAGTTCTGTTGACATGAAGGCGCATGCGCCTTGCGCGATGCGCAGAAAGACTCAACATAGAGAGGTGCACAAAACTCCTATTGACACGAGAAAGCATGCACCAAAGGCTTTAAAGGGGCGCATGAACATTTGATGTTGCATAGTCATTATATGCGCCCGCCCAAAAAGACCAAAAATGGCTAAGTTCGGAAAACTAGATTTCCCAGGAAGGGATTTTGCAACGTTCCGAACGCAAGAAATCCCCGACGAGGGATCGGAACAAAATTTTGGTAGGGTTATCTGTAAAATTTCCCTTGCCAATTTTACGGGATAACAACTGGCTCTTTCTGGGGACTATCCCTGAGTAAACCTCAGGGGTAGAGAATCCCAGATCTCATGTGCCTATCCATTGGGTAACAGAGTCAAAAACAAGGGCGACCGGAGGGCGAACAAAAGGGAACACACAACAAACAGAAAGAAAACACACGACAAAAACAAACACACAACTAAAGAAAACTGTACAAAGGAGAGAGCAAGCTCTACTTCCTAAAGATTTTCAGATGCTACCCGCTATAGGGAAGCGGGAGTTTGGTTCCATCCAGATATGAGAGATAGAAACTATTCTCTTCATTGAGCTGCTTGATCTTGAAAGGCCCTCTCCATAGGGAATCAAACTTTCCGTGCATGCCTTTTGGCTCTCTTCGCTTGTCCCACAGAAGGACGAGGTCTCCCACCTGAAAATTTCTTTGCTTAGCTTTCTTATCGAATAGTCTCTTGACTTGATTCTGATGCTCGGTGATCTTGTCGATCACTCTTACTCTCTTTTCTTTGAGCTCTGTCATCAGATACATGATCCTCTTTTCAAGAGAATTTTGGAAAGTTTCATCTTTGATTGCCCATGCCAAGCGCAGAGTAGGAAGTTCAGCAGAAATGGGAAGCTCGGCATCAGTGCCATATAACACTTGAAAAGGTGACATACCGAGAGACCTCTTGGGAGTAATGCGATCTGCCCACAAAGCGTCGTATAAGGACTTGTGCCACATTCGTTGATTCTCATCCACTAGCTTTCGTATGATGGTCACCAAGTTTTTGTTACTGGATTCTGCTTGACCATTTCCCTGAGGGTAATAATCTGAGGCGTGAGCCAAAGTTATCCCATATTCATAGCAAAAACTAATAACTTCCCATGAGGAGAAGTTAGAAGCATTATCAGCAACAATCTTGTTGGGAACGCCAAACCTGACAATGATATTTTCTTTGATAAAACTGCAAACAACCTCGGAAGTGGCATGTTTGACAGGTATGGCTTCCACCCACTTGGTGAAGTAATCTGTTGCTGTTAGGACATAACTATGTCCGGCACTCGATTGGGGATTGAGTGCACCGATAAAATCAATTCCCCATCATCCTGAATGGTTCGTTGACAACGACCGGCCTGAGGGGAAAAGCAGCCAACTTGGGCTTGTCAACGAATCTACCGCAAGGTTCACACTTTGCTACCTAGGTGGCTGTATCTTGGAAAAGCATCGCCAATAGTACCTAGCCCGGATGATCTTGTGTGCTGTCACGAGAAGAGGAGAAATGGCCTCCACAGGCTGAATTATGAAAACTTTCAAGTAACTTCACCTGCTGTGGCTTGTCAACACACCGCAAGAAGACACCATCTATCCCGCATTTGTATAAACCGTCATCCCAGATGACATATTTGGCTGCTCTGAGCTTTATAGTGCGCTTCTCCTTTGTAGTTAGGTGAGCTGGGCATTCGCCGTAGGTGAGGAAGAAAGCAATATCGAATACCACTCATCGCTGGTTGCGATAAATAGGACCAGGGTAGAGAATCAAAGTTTCTCCAGTGGCTTTGCACTCCATTGAGCAACCATCCTTTTCCTCAGGGTTTTCTGAATCTTTGTTTTCAGCCATAAGCTAACATAGGCCCTTGCCTCTTACCAGCTTGGTTGGTTTTATATCCAGGTAGTACTCCTGGACCTTTACAATCCAATTTCCTCGCAAGCTTCCTAACTCCTGTTGAGTTAGAATTGATTTGACTGTCGTGTCAGGGACCAATACTACCGTATGAGAATTTAAAATGTAATACCTGAAGTTTTTGACTGCTTTGACAATGGCGAAGGCATGCTTTTCCAATTGAGACATTTTTAGTTCGTGAGGCTTGAGGGGAGAGCTCATGAACGCAATCGAGATTCAACATCCTCAAAATTCTTTTGCATCAAGATGGCAGACACAGTATGCTCAGATGCATAACTATACATGATAAAATCTTTGGAGAAATCGGGACATACCAGGACTGGTGCGTGAGCGACGGAAGATTTTATTTCTTCAAACGACCTTTTTCCTTCCTCGCTCCACTAGAAATTTGGTGATCCTTTCATCATGTCCAATATATGACGAGTCTTTTCAGCAAAGTCGGGAACAAAACGCCTGAGAAAGTTCACCTTTCCGAAGAAAGAATGAACGCCAGTCTTACTTGTAGAAAGGCAGCAAGGCTCAATAGCCTTAACTCTTTCATTATCTATCTTCGTTCCTTCTTTGCTAACAACATGCCCTAGCAACTTTCCTTCTGTGACTCCAAAAATAGACTTTTTTGGGTTTAGGGAAATCCCATGCTCTCGGCATCTGGCCAATACTTGCTCCAGGTGATCACAATGATCACTTCATTGTTTAGAGAACATAGTTAAGTCATCTAGATAAACCACAATGACCTTCCCCATCATACCTTTGAATGCCAGGTCCATGGCCCACTGAAAAGTGGCGCCAACATTAGTTAGGCCAAAAGGCATCCTGCTGTAGGCAAACGTGCCCCAGGGAGTAGTGAATGCTGTTTTAAATTGATCTTCAGGTGAGACTTCAATCTGATTGTAGCCCGAAAAACCATCAAGCATGGACAACATTTCTGATCCAGTTACTGATTGTAGAACTTGATCCATTATAGGAAGTGGGTAGTTGTCTTTTAAGGAAGCCTGATTCAAGTTTCAAAATCTACGCATGTGCGTATTACGCCATTCTTCTTGTGCACTCGGCACAATATTCGCCACCCAAGTTGTAACACCTCCCGAACTATTGTTACTTCCTCCCGAGCATTCAAGTGTTGATATATGATTTCTTCCGTATAAGGATGTGTTCCTTTGATGGTGAATTCACGCTTGATATTGATTGTATCTTCTTTGCTCTTGAAGATCTTTGACCGAGTCAGATATGCTTGACTCTTTTATTTCTTTCATTTTTAGCACTCCGAGTTCAATCTAATTTCGGGATGAATTGTGGATTTACCCATCTTTATGACTCAGCCTTAGATCAGTGGCATTGATCCAAGAGATGTTTTAAGTTTATTCTGGATGAACAAAAATTATATACCTTACGAAGGTCAAAGGTCCAATGTGTTGAATGATAAATTTAGGAGTTAACTCAAAGCAATCTTGTTAAATGAATTGGTTCCCGATATCGTAATATCAGGAAGGTCTAGACCTTGAGCCAGGTAATAAATTCTGGTATATACTGCTAGCTTATTATCAATGCTGGATAGAATCCATTTTGGGAATATTATACTCTGTTGGTTCTTATACTGAACGATTCTATTTGTTAGACCTAGAATGGATTCGTTAAGGTTAATAACCTTAACCTAAACTATAACCTATGGGTTGGATTAGTGCTAATCTAACCTAGCCCTAAACTATAGGTTTAATGCTCCTAAGGTTAGCGACCTAGCACTATGGAAGTTAGACTAAAGTATCACCTTAAGATCTAACCTATGTTTCTAACCTAACTAATGATAGTGGATGAAGGGGGACCTATGAAGGGGTGCGAGCCATGGGCGGTAGTTTCTATGGCATTTATGAGATGGATAAGTATGAAGGACTTGGGATTTGGTGGAGGTTGTAAATATCTGTTGGGACCGACGTGGCAGAGTCGCCAAATCTGGAAATGGTCTTTGGTTTGCATTTGTCAATCGCCAACTATGGCGGTCGGTGGCAATGGAGATTGGGCAGGAATTTTGGAGTTAATGTCATTAATGAACTCGGTTCCCGAGCACGGATTTCTCGGGAAGGCATGCAAAATGGAAAACTAGTTGGTTGTTTGGTTTTCCATACGCTCCGGTTTTCTCTCTGTTTGATCACTGGTTCTTCGAACCAGTCTACTTGGTGTTGCATGGCAACTATGAGAATAACTAGCTCTTTTCTCTATCGAGGAAAGTTTATAAGGCATGAGGGTAACAAATTATTGTTGCTGAATCTAACGTGGAAGAAGAGGAGAAGGCTCGAGCTCATTCAGAGGTCTTCTTCAGATTTTTAAAGCGACATTACCAGGCATGATAGGCCCTGACTTTTAAAAATCTTGCTTTACTTCAAATGCTTTCATTAAAACAACTCTGTTCAGGTGATTTCAGTTCAGTTGGTTTGAAGCAATGTTTTGGTTCTTCTTTTCCTGTGGAATTATGAATCTCGGGTTTTTTGAAGACCTTGATGGAATGGTTACTGTATTTATTCTTCCTTTTGATTCATTTGGATTAAAGACCGGCTGTGCTCTTATTGTTGATTGAACCCTGTTTATTCTTGCTTGTGAATACTTGAAGTTCTTCTGTTGGGAATGCTTGCTGTGATTATTCTACTTGATTGTGACTATTGTAGAAGTCCTTACTGAGTTTGCGATTTTGGGTTAGAATCTGTTGAAAGTAGCAAGGATTAAATATGAAAATGACTCAGTGAGAGTCTTTGTAATGTTTCGTATGTTTCGACTTCTGTTGAAGTTTTGTAGTGGATACTTTTAGCATGATATGGTTGGAATTCTTGAAATTGATAGTATGTTACGACTTCTGTAGAAGTTTAGTTGAGAATGCTATATGGTTTCGACTCCTTTTGAATCCTTGAAACGTAACTTATGTTTTTAACTTCTGTAGTAGTTTCTTTGTGCATACTGTTGGAATCCTTGAAATGGGTAGTATGTTATTGACTTCTGCGGAAGCTTGTTGTGGATACTCATTGGTTTTGAGTCTGTTGGAGTCCTTGAATTGTTGTCGTATGAATTCGACTTCAATCAAAGCCCTGGTTGTGAATACTGTTGCTTAGTTGTGAATACGGTTGGTATTGACACAGTTGGAGTCCTTGAAATGTAACTAGTGTTTCGACTTCTGTATAAGCTCAGTTGTGAATACTTATTGATATTGATTCTATGGAATCCTTAATATGTATCTTGTATACGACTTCTGAAGAAGTTTAGTTGTGTAGACTGTTGGTTTGATTCAGTTGGAGTCTTGAATGTTTTCGTACGAATTCGACTTTAATCTTAACCCGGGCTGTGAGTTCTTGTGGGATACGACTCCGTTGGAGCCCTTACAGAATTCCATGTGAACTCGACTCCTGTTGTAGCCCTGATGTGTTTGCGGGATGGCTCTACTTAGGTTAAAACTTGGATGAGCTTATGTAATGGATGCGACTTCTGTAAAGTCCTTGTTGTACATTCATAGAGATTAGATTCAGTTGAATGAAGCTGTGCATGTTTGTGTTTAGACGTAGTATGAATATCGCTGTATTTGCATATGGAACGTCATTTGTTTTAAGTGTTATCTAGTCTCGTGGCTGACTGTGATAAAAAGCTCCTAGCTGTGCTCTGTTAAACAATGGCGATGGGTATATTCATGTTGTTGAATGTTATAAAAAAAATTGTTGAGTCTGTTATGGTTGGATTACTTACTGTTGCTTGGCGCGAGAGCTCTTGAATTGCTTAGTAGCTACAGGTGACTTTTATAATTGGATTTAGATGGAACTGTAGTTCTTCTTGTAATCTCGACTGTTTAGTCGCATGCGTAAATGTATTTGCATTAATCTAAAGGAATCGGTACAGTCCAGAATGTTATTGACTTAGGATTCTGATGGACTCTGTTTCTTTCTTCTAGACTGTAATTTATATGTTGATGTATAAATAAGTTGAATAGGAAAATTCTCTCTCTCTCCTAGTCAGGAAACCTTGTGTGCTTTCTTCTTGCATCCTTTTGCGATCTCTACGGTAAGGGCATAACAAGAATAAACTTTGGTATTGTATGGAGAGACTGGTATAAAATGTGTGTTGCTGTATAAATGGGTATACTTGTCAATACCATTGAAATGTGTTATGATGATAAAAGAATTAAGACAGTGAGCTTGTTGAATGTTTTAACTGCCTTTGAGAAATTGTTAGAAACAATCTTGTAGGAGTTTTGTTGTCTTTAGAATGGTTGTATTCATATGTTCTTAGTCTCTAACATATAGGATGATTAGCCTGATTTAAGTTTGGAATGTGAAGAAATGATTTCATATAAACAGGTTGTTTAATGAGAACAATTGGTGGATTGCAATTGTTTTAAGAATTAGTGCTTATCATGCTCAGTTCACCGAACTGACCCGTGTTGACAATTTTTGCAGATGGTTTCCGTAAGTGGTAAAGACACGCAGATCTGATGTGATGTTCAGATTGTTTAATTTGGTTTTATGATGAATTCCAATTTGATTCTCTAAATGTACTACTTGAAGAAAGATGTTCTTTTGCTATTGAGTATTGTATCAAATATGCTGAATGCATAAAATGTATTTGATTAGCTTAGAAATGAATGAAATGAGGTATTTGTTACTTATGTGTTTGCATTTGTATCTTGATGGATTGAACTTCTTCAGTTCGAATGATTTTAAGAGCATTGTTATTATTGTATATCTTGGAGACATTTGTGATTCTCTAAGTAAGCTTTGCAAAGATTATGTGACTGAATACTTGTGAATGTTTAGTAGTTCTGTTATGTTCTATCTAAAGCTAAATTGGAATTTAGATCACTGTCTTTCGAGAAGCTAAGGTTAAAATAAACCTCAACAGGAAGCTAAACGGGCTGAATAAATTATTACTTCCTAGTCTTGATCTAAGTCAAGACAACGTTTAATTGGATTTTTAATCACTATATCTCAATACTAATAAGTAAGATATATTTCAGTTATGAGAACTGATATAAACCAAAAAGGGTATGGTTAGCAACCTTATGTGAAGATTAAGGGCTATTGCCCAGTTTCGTTGATTTAGATTACTGTTTTTCAATGAACTCCTTGATGGGACCTCAAGTCTTAATAACTTCTCTTTGTGAAATGGGTTTTATTAAGAAAGGTAATTCTAAGGTGAGGAACCCAGGGGTTGGGAAAAGACTACCCTAAAAGGAGCATCTTAAAGTATAACTTTAACTCAACGTATGTAACACCTTAAAAATAAGTAGATCTTTTCGAGGTGGATTTGAAGGTTGATGGCACAAGTCAACTGCAGGGTTGTACCTTCGAGAAGATTAGGATCTTCTCGAAGATACAACAATGCAGGTGACTTATGGCGACACCCTTTGCATTGATCGTTAAGATTTACACCTTAAACTCGAACAAGTTTTACTCGACCGATTAGGAATGCGGCCATGTTATAAGGCTGCCCAGAGACTCGGGCTATCTTGACACACCGGGTTAACTAGGGTTGACACAAAGATGTCAAACGTATCCCTAGTCCCCGGGAGCATCCCTATAACGTCGCCATATTACTAATCCGCTCCCGAGTGAATAACTCAGGGCGAGAGAGACCGACAAGTCAAGTATAATACATTCTACATAACATAGGAATGGGGTGAAGGATGTATTCCAGATTGATGAGTATGCCATCAAGGGATACGAGACATAAGCAGTATGTTTCAAATCTTTGGCCAAAGTATCGCAAGCTGCTGATTGCGTTGTCCTATGTCACCTAGTCTAAGGGACAAGATGCCGATGAATAATGGTAACAATTATTCAGATAGGTTCCTTAGACAGAGCATTCTGAATCCCAGATTAGGGAAGAGAACCGCAAGAGTGATGTGTTAAAATAAAAATGCCAACTCTTGATACTCATGAATAGATCGGTAGATTACCGAGTCATGGAATGAATAGATCGGAGGTACTCCGAGTCATTATAGCTGCATATGGTTATCTGATTATAAGAATGGTTGTTTTGATTTGTGAGTTCTAAATTATGTATTTAGAACTAGGAAGCATTTATCAAAAAAAAAAAATTACTTGTTCTAATGTACTAAAATGGGGATGTTACACAAGTACTATTGTGGATAGGAAAATGATTCTCGCATCCAAGATTTTCTGAATTTCAGCCTGATAGTACCCGAGATCTTAGGGTTATAATGCCTCTGCTTCAGCGAAAGTCTTTGACGCCTTCTTTCAACGGATGTCATGTCGACGTCATTTGGCTTAAAAGACTTTAGATCGGCATAGACCATGCTAATACGTCCATGTATTTCTTCAACAAAGCTGACAAACTTCCACTTTTCTTTAGGCGTGCAACATTTTCCAATGTTCACAAACTGCGGGTGTTCTACCGAACCTAAATTAACCGGTTCGGTTTCTGGGGATGAGTTAGCATCATCTCGCCTTTTATTTTTTACAAAACGGTCGTGCCTATCGAACAACCATTCTAGAGAAACCAGGCCCTTCAGAATTTTATTTCCTTTGAGCTGACATATGCTTTGTCATTCCCTTCAGATTCATCCTTTTGATCGGTGACTGATTCGCGGCACATAGAAGTGGATCCTTCAAAATGCAATTCCTTGAAATTTTCCACCTTTTCTAGAAAGGCAATGAGTTGATTGTCATCATTGAATACTTGCCAATGCTGAGAATTGTCTGGCACACTTGGGCGGAAAACCACCTCAATGGTGTATTTGTTTGTTTTCAAACCTGGGTGAGGGAGCATGAGGGACGCTGAAATGGCCAATGAATCAGCCATGTCATTTTGAGCTCTTGGAATGGATTCTATTGAAAAGCGTCAAATTCCTTGATGTTGTCCCACACCGCATTACGGAATGCCTGAGCCTCTCATTCTTTACTTGATATATCCTCTTAACTTGATTTACGACTAGCTCTGCATCACCTTGCACTTTCAAATTTTTGATCCCTCTTTCCTTTGCATGGGCTTGCATGCCAAGTAGCAAAGATTCATACTCAGCAGTATTATTCGTGTTGAAAACTACAACTTGGAAGAGAGAGGAATAACCTCCCCTTCGGGAGATATTAGCATGGCTCCTGCCACATCCATCCACTTCGCAGCTTCTATCGAATCAGAAAGTCCGATCTTATTAAGATCTTCTTCTTGACGAGAACAACCATTTTGTCAGACTCGGTAGACAAGAAATAGTTCCCCATCCCTGATGATTCGAAAATAATTTGAGCTTTGGGGTCCTCAGAGTTAGTAACCAAGTACTTCTTTTGTGATTCTGGCTCCAATGTCTGCATTACACCTTTGACGGGATTCTAGCCTTAGACCAGTCCATATGAATCTCCCCACCAACTTCACTGCAAAAACTTCTTCCCAGCAAAATTTCGTAGGCTGCTGGAATGTCGGCAATGAGGACGGTCATCTTTACTCTTTTCTCTAGGAACGCCACAAATGTAAATCACAGATCTTTATTTTACCAATCAATGACACCGCTTTGGTTTCCAAGGAATAACATCTGCCAAAAGGCTTGGTAAGGGTGAGGCCCAAAGCATGGGTAACTTTTACCGGCATGACGTTATCAGAAGCTCCAGAATCAATTATGCAGTTACTCAACTTGTGACCATTGATTAGGAGGGAGAGATAGAAAGGTTCTATCTTGCCTGATGCAGATGTTGAGGCAACATTTATGCGGGATGTAGGAGGAGTGGCAAGGATTCCTTTTGGGGAAACCTGATTAGTTATGACAGCTTGACTTTGAATATACTTGGTCAATCTTACAAGTCAAGTCAGATTTGACTGAAGATACTCGGCTTCAGACATTTGGATCTTGGTCTTTTTAGCATGGTCAATTATGTCAAATGCGGCCAAGGGTTGCGTTGGTGAAGGAATGAGTCCCTCACTTCGTGATGGTAGGGTAGGATTACTGGTCTTTATGGGAATAGAAGAAGGCTGATTTGGAGGAGAAATGGGGGGAAAAGATTTCCTTGTAAAAGACTTAACAGGGAGTTGAGTAGGAAGAGGATTACCTCTTTTAGCAATGGTTGGAGGTGCGTTTGACATGGCCTTCTCCTTCTGCACATGGGCAGCGACCTCTGCTTCTTTTCCTCATGAAAGCAGTAAAAACAGATATGATTGTCCGCTTGCATAGCCCTGGGTACCCTCCTCTTCATCAGATTCTTCCTCCTCAAATTCCATATACCCGATAGTAGAGTCGCCAGTCGGCTCACCGACATCTTGATCATCTTCACCTTGAGATGAAGGTTCTTCGTAATCTTGTTCCTCTTCTTCAATTTCGGCTAAGGCGTTAACCGGAGGAGCCTCAAGCGCCAACCGCGAGTAGTTGCAGGCAAGCGCGGCCTTTGAGGAACATTGTTGGAAGTGAAATTCCTCCATGGGATATCCTGGTATGAGGAACTGGGGAAGCTTGGGCTAACTGCTTCTTTAATGCAAGCAAGTCGTTCACCATCTTTTGAAATGCCGGGTCAGATGAAGTATTGGGCGAAGGGCCCGAAGATTTAGGCTTGGAGGATTCCCTTTTCAATTCGCCAGATATTATCAAATTATCTTCAATTCAGATGGCAGCAGCCTGGGTGAGAATCAAGGTAGCTACTTGTTCTTGTAAGAGTAAGAAACTTACTTTCGAGCTCATAGTGTTCACGAAGAAACACTTCGATTTTCTCGATGTCAGTATGGCAACAGGACGCGGTTGATTAATGCATTGAACCTGGCGATAAAATCGCGCATGGTCTCATTGGCCTCCTTCTTCAGGTGAGTGATCTGTGATAATAGTGCAAACGCATCTTCCGAAGGCTTGTACCTGTCTTCAAAAGCATCCCGCAAGGTGGCCCAACTGGTAATAGACCTGGCCGGCAAATGCTGAAACCATTATGCTGCGGGCCCTTGTAAGGTTCCAAAAAGGTGAACCGACACATCTTCATGAGTTACATCCAGGATACTGCATGACATGATGAATGCAGATATGTGTGAATCCATGCTTTGGTTCCCGCTTCCATCAAATTTGGGAAAATTCTTTCGGTTTCCATGTGGGAGCGCGTGAACTAGGATGTGGTAAAGCCAGGGGACCCATAGCATTTCCCCATGGTACCGCCATCTGGACAGCTGGAAAAAGAACACGGGCTGGAAACACAGTTCCACTGAGCAGCAAGGCGCTACAAAGGGATGTGGAGGCTCCTTGTGAAAACCGGTTCTTCCGTGGGGTGAGGCGCTTCCTCGCTGAACTTAGTGATGAAAAGCACGCCGGTGTTATACTAAAATTGTGCCTTTGAAGCAGATCAAAAGTAGGATCGACTTCTCCACGAGCTCGCCTGCTACGCGTAAATGGCTCACCCGCCAGCGTACCTTCCAGATCTGCGATGTTGTGGAGCAGATTTAAAATTTCTTTTTGGTTGTACTTGCTGATTTTCTGGTTTTTCTGACAAAAACCAGCAGCATGTACTTTTCTAAATATTTAAATTTTATCCCCTTCTGAAAACCGATTGCGGTTTAATGACAAAGAACAACGAGGATAAAATGATAGTGAAGATTAGTAAGCTGATTTTCAGATCTAAATTTGACTTTTTCAAAGAGTTTGAAATTTTTGGTAAACAGTCAAAAACTCATATCTACGGAAAAATACAGATTTTTATAAAAACTCAGCGAACTAAAGATCTCCAACTAGGCCAGATCTATGGATCTCAGAAGAAAATTTTCAATTCAGATCACTTTTGCAAAATTTTGGATTTTCAATTCTGCTCGCTCCCAAATGAGTCGCCAAAAACTGTTGGTTCGAAAATCTGTCACCTGGGTAGATTTATGGATAAACGAGTCAACAGTGTGTAGGGCATAGCCCCTCTTTGAGTCAGCAAAGTGAAACTGGTTTATTGCTATTCTACCAGCAGGAATCTGTGCAAGTCTCACAATATTATGTCTTCGGGGGTTTGGGATCTCATCCCAGTAGGGGTGTTTCCAACTGCGAAAAGAAAGGAATGAAAGAGAGGATGAAGAAAGATCAGGTCCGAAGGGAGAAAAGAAATGAATTCCAAAGCAGAAAGGTCAGAGGGTTTATGTTTTGGGATTGGTAGTAAACAGAGCCAAACCTACTTGCATAAATGAACAAAGCAATACTGATGAATAAATGACAATAAAACAGAAGTAGATCCAACAGAATAAACACACAGATCTGACGTAAGAAAGATCTAATGCAAATAACACATGTATTCAGCACAAAGTCTAAATATTGTATTAATATTTCCTTCTGTTACAAAAAGCTCAAAGTCTTTTCTTCTCACTTCTATTTTTCATCTGAAAAGTATCCACCACTTTCAAATACAACAAGTATTTGAGTATTTATAGAAGAAGGAGAAGAAGGAAGGCAAAAAGGAACCAACCACTTATTTACATAAAATATTTACAAAATATCTCAAAGTCATGTTGACTTTTGACAACTTGATGGATGACATCATCCCATGGTGCAACATGGATGATGTCATCATTTGTGCCAACATACTCTAGATATTTACAAAAAGAAAGTCAAGAAGAGAGAGAAATTATTCATCGTCATTAATCGTCGTCCCATGGCTGAAAGGGGATATCTTGTTGCTGCTTTGCTCGTGACGAGATGTGGAATTGGGCACGGTATTCCATGAACTTGCTGATCATGGGCTCTAGTTGATCCTGGGAAGGATCCTTGTGTCACTCGCTGATCACCTCGCAAGTCTCCCGCTCGTCTATGAGCTTCTCTGGGAGTTTGGAATATTCTTTCTCTGCTTCTATTAGGAATCCGATGAAGTCCCGACAGGCCAGCAGGTTATTGATGGACTCTGCGTCAAAAGTGACCTCTGCCCCAGCCCTTGCGAAACGATCTCCTTGAAAATCTGAATGGTTTCATCAACCTTCCTTAAGGTGAAAGAAGGAGTAAGCAACCCTGGGACATGTTGAGAACGATCTGTTCCATTTGGTGCATTGCGTCCAGGGCTTCTTCTTTTACCTTATCGATCTTTTCAAGGACGAATTCTAGTTGATCCATCTGGTAATCCAGAGTGGAAAGGACTTTATTGAGGGCCCTGGGATGACCGAAAATGCCGAACTTGACCAGATCTTTGACTGAATAGTCAAACATTTGTTGAAAGGTCTCATGCTGTAGCCTAGCATGGTCCAGCTCTTCTGATATGGGTCCTGCTAATGCTTGGAGCTCTTTATTCACCTTGTTGATGTTCAGATACAAATCGGTGAACTTGGCGATCACTCGTTCACTATCCTTGAGGATTTGGCTCCTCCAAGCGGAAACTGCCATACCCTGCTCGCCAATCTTTGCATATTCATTAATTTTATCCTGGCTCAGAGGCTCAGGAGTCTCGGCGGTAGTTGTGGGAGGTGCACTGCCCATCTTCTGTAAGGCATGGAGCAGATGTTTATTTTTCTCTTTCAGCAGCCTTTTCTCTTCTTTTTCTTCAAGCTTCTTGCAGAGGGCGTCGACTGCAGATAGGGCCTCTCCCTGAAGGCTTTCGAAGACGTACCCATGTGACTTGAGTCATCGTATAACTGTCTGAGACAGATCCTTTTATCCTTCGAGGATTGGGGTATGCAATCTCCATTACCCTCTCTCCCAAAGCACTCTAAGAGAAGCGTGATGGGCTTCTTCTTCTTTGCCCCTTTGATGAGATTACAGAGAAGTCCATCGGAGCGATGGGAACTTTCCTTTTCTGTTGACTTAGGTGCTGGGAGATCCAGGCTGGACTTATGGGAGAAGGACCAGAAATAGAGAAGGGGGTAGCTACAGGTAGAGGTGAAGGGAAAAAAAAGTGGAGACACTTGGAGGCGGCATCGAGAGGGAGGCCGAGGAAGTGCTCATGGGAGGAAGAGATACTGCAGGAGAGGAAGACATAGGAAGGGAAGGGAGCTCAGAGATGAGGGAAGAAATGGAGGGGGACAGATCCGTGAGAGAAGAGAAGATGGACGAAGAAGTGGGAGGAACAGTAGAAGAAGGGGGAGAGGACACGACCAAAGGAATGGTCGCTTGAGTCACTCGAGGAGGGGAAGGAGGAGAAGGAGAAGGAACAGAAGGGACCTCGGTTGTTGCAGCAGTGGCGACATCCTGAGTGGATGGGCCTATTGGAACATCTTCCGCCACTTCTTCTTCTGTGCTTTTCGGATTTCAACCCGTTCTTGTGAAGCGGAAGGAGGGCTTTCTGGAGCTTCTTCTTGGGTGGAACTGGATTCACCCTCTTTACCTTTACCCTTGCCTTTTGGCTATTGTTTTGATCGAGGAGGTGTGTTACCCAATGGAGAGGTTGTGAAATCGACTCCGAGGTAGATGAGCCCGTTCATTCGGCACCAATGCTCTATTCTACACAGAGTTTCCTTGACCCTTTCCTCAATTGTCTGAGGTGCTTTGGTTCTATCAATCAACGCAAAAGGCCAATCGTCCCCACCTGTGTCAAGATACACTTGATCCACTTCCTCCTCAGTAGTTTGGTAGCCTTTGGGGATGATGGCTACCCCGTACTGGATGATTTCTGCTAAGGCCAAGCGAGAATGATCCTTCCTCCTGAGCTCAACCTCGTGATATATGTCAATGTAGATATCTTCGATCTGAGGGATGTGGATCGGGTCGAGCTTAGCCCTAGGCAAACAATTTCTGGGTCGAAGGTGGGCCTTGCTCGGGAAGTCATGTTTCAGATTTAGTAGCTCCAGTTCTGTAAACATATCTTTTGCCTTGTGGTGAGTGAGACATGTATATCTACCCACTGTGAGGGGGAAAGGAGTTCCACCCTTCTTTCTCTTTAGGCACTTTTCGTGATAAGTGACAAGCTGCCTCGACAGCTCCAATAGGATCAACTTGGGACCAACATACCTCGCGGTCTAGTCGGTTCCCCCAAGAAGTTAGCCACCCTTAGATAAGTGAATGTGGGGAATTGAGTGAACAGGGCCCCCCATTTCTCTGTGGCTGCCACGATGCTCTTGATCATGCGACCATGAGTCATATTCGGCCTCAACAGGCAGATGATGAAATAGAAAAAGGCATCATTGATCTTTGTAAATTGGGGGATGCTATTTTCCAGCTTTAGCTCTAGATAATATTCATAGATTTTAACTCGGGGGCCAAACCCCACTCCGCATCAGAGCTGGGTAGTCCCTTTCTGAAGCTGCAGCATAAACAACATAGGAATTCATGTAGAACCTCCCTGTTGTGGTAAATTGTTGTAGCTACTCTGATATTGTGCTGCTTATGATTTCTGCCCACTCAAAGCGTTGATCGGGCATATTTTTGTTCATTGTTTCTAAATACCGCAGCATCCATTTGTGGAAATAGTGGGCGTCAGGAAGCCCAAACACCCTGCTCAGGAACGTGATTGTGTCACTGAGCTCCTCTGAAAAATCACTGCGGTGAATGATTTGTGGCCAACGGGTCACCACCTTTTTATTTTTTAAATATACCTCGTTCATCAGCTGCATGCACTGATCTTCATTGTCGTCCCCGAGTGCCTTGATGCAATCTTCTTGGCCGACGGCCACAAAGTGCCGTGATGAGGAATGCCGAGCATTATTTCAAAGTGGCGGGCAAAGTGAGGTTAATTATAGCCTCGCCCTTCTCATTTATGACACATCTTGTGTCTTTATCAGTAGATCGGGCAACCACCATCATAAATTCATTATTCACGGCACTTACCGGGATTCCTCCAAGCAAAGTGCAACAGATCGCTCTATTAATTTGTCCATCCATGGACTTCTTGTGACCTTCTGAGTTCTGACCCAAACTCCTCCATATCAATATGACCTAGCTCTGAGTCTCTAAATTCCAGTGTCACACTCGGCCTGGGATTCAAGCATTCTGACCCTCTGATACTTATACTTCATTTCTTCTTCTGTGAGCTTGGCCTTGCCTTTAGATTTGATAGGTTTCTTGCTTGATGTTGACATATGTTCTTCTGAACTTAGTTGCTGATCTGCAAGAATAAGAAGTGAAACCCAATTGAAGAAAGCCGTGTCAGCTGTTTGATTTTCCATTGAAATGTTGACAGAAGAAAGAGTTAGCAATTTTAAGGCCTCGTGGCGCATGAATACTGCAGCTACGGGGCCAAAAGGTAAGGTGCACAGAAAGGGCTGTCAGTAGGAGATAAATCAGCGCCAAAAGGTGCATGGCGCATGGACACTGCAGGGTGCATTCTTTGTTGTTGTAAGCACAAGTGCGCCTATGCCATATGGATGCATTTTATAAAGGGCGCATGGATATAGCATGTTACACTCGGTACAGAGATGCGCCGTGGCACATATATCTTTCATGTTGCATGGAACTTCGGTGTGCCAAAGGTGCATATAAGGTTTGTGTAACATATGCTTTTGTGCGCTTAAGGTAACTTAGCGCGGCACATGGATGGAATACATAACATGATGTTATTGCAATGATGGATGCACCTGCGCCATTTAAAGCTTTGCACTTGGCGCATAGGAAAGGATTGTTACATGGATGCTGGGTGCGCCAATGGCGCGAATTTTATCAATGCAACACACGAGTTTGGTGCACCAAGCAGGATGCAAGGAAAGTGTTTGCAACAAGCGAGGGAAGTGCGCCATGAGGGCGCAACTTTTCATTATGTAGCAGGTAGGAAAAATGTGCCATTGGCGCAACTGTTTCTCATGTTGCAGGGTGTGCCAATGCGCCAAAGGAGAAGAAAAATATAGTTTCTTTTAAAGCTTTGATTCTTCTCAGAGGGGTTTTACATATGGTTTAGCTCCTTCTGCAGGGTACCTTGGGGTGATGAAGGGGCTTAAACAAAGGGTTTCAAACCATCATTTCAGGACAGAGTTTCCTCTACCAGCAGATCTGGAAAGAGGGGGAAGAATATGTGGAAAGACAGCAAGGGGGGGCAAGTTCATGATTTCATTCTTTCCAATCCAGATCCAGACCAACAAGCAAACAAAGAACCAAAGCGCAAAACATACAAAAGAAATGAGGACCTCTTACCCGGATATAACGAAGAAATGTGCAAACGGGTCCACAAAGCGATTGAAAATGACAGGGCAGGTGCGCTGGCAGGTACAGAGAAAATCACGTGATTGTGTCGGATGATAATGACAGCGCAGACGCACCTATTTATAGGTGAGGTAGCAATAAATGTGCCACCAACTTTTCAAGTGGCGCACCAAAAGAGCTGTCGACACAAGAAAACATGCACCCTTTGGTGCACCAAAACGCTTGCCAACACGATAATATGTGCACCCATGGCACACCAAAAGTGGTGTCGACAGAGGAATATGTGCGCCCTTGGTGCACCAAAAAGTGGCGCAACAAAAGTTCTGTTGACAGGAAGGCGCATGCGCCTTGGTGCACGCAAGAAAGACTCAACATAGAGAGGCGCATAAAACTCTCCTGTTAACACGAGAAAGCATGTGCCAAAGGCTTTAAAGGGGCGCATGAACATTTGATGTTGCATAGTCATTATATGCGCCCGCCCAAAAAGACCAAAAATGGCTAAGTTCGAAAACTAGATTTCCCGGGAAGGGATTTTGCAACGTTCCAAACGCAAGAAATCCCCGACGAGGGATCGGAACAAAATTTCGGTAGGGTTATTAGTAAAATTTCCTTGCCAATTTTACAGATAACACACACATGACTGGATCACACTACATTATAACTTATATAGACTATCTTATTAGGTGGGTAGAAGCAACACCTAAAAATGATTTCACAACAACTACGACAAAGAAGGTTTCTATGGGAGAACATTATCAACAGTATGGATGCCCATTCAGTTTGAAAAGAGAGAGGGGTATTTATTTCCTTAATGAGACTATCAAGATACTATTGGCTGAATTTATGGTGGCACACCATAAAAACAACCTATCACCCACAATATAATGGAAGCTTTCAACAAGATATTGGGACATACATTAACTAAGATTTTGATGTTGGAAGGAAATACTAGGATGATAAAGTCTCATTGTACTTTGGGTATACATGACAACATACAAAATATTGAACAAAGCCACACCCTTTCAGTTGGTGTTTGGTGTGGAGGCTATTTTACCATTGGAATTTATGTTACCTTCTCTTCATATTTTACATGCAGGAGGTCCGGATGATGAACAAGCACTTGAAGATCATATTGATAAACTAATGTAGTTGGATGAAAGGTGTGCCATTACTCATTAGAGTCAAGACGAAAAGTATAGGAAAAGGCTTGGCATGATAGACATATTAAGGATAAAAATATTGACGTTGGAAAATGGTTCTTCTTTATGATTCCAAGTTCTCGCACTACCATGGAAATCTCAAAGTTTGCTGGTTGGAACTATATGTTATGAATTATATACTTGATTCATGTGCTTACGATTACATGCATTGATAAGACATGGTTGCTGGTTATTTTAATGAGAGTAGGCTAAATACCTAATATAAATAAGTATTCTTGGTGTTTGTAATAAGGAAGTATTGTCATTAGATTAGATTTCCTTTAGTGCATTTCCTTTATATGTATTTCCTTTCATTTTTCTATGATTTTTCAATTTAATTTTGTGTTTTGTGTAATAAGCGTGATAGCATGCCGTGAAGTCAAGTTACTATCTATTACATTCATGCACAAAGGACCACACATACTTTTCATGTGGGGTGGAGAATATACAAGATAAAATATGAGTATGCATAGGGGATATTATACAGTGCTTGAAGTAAAGGCGTGATACAAAAAAATTACTCCTAAACAAAGACCACTTATGAATGAATGGGCGCATAGTGTAATGCGTGGTAGTCCAAACATGGGAAATTACTTGGTGAAAGGTGTAGTGGATAGGTACTTTGGTGCATGAAGGTGCACGAAAGGAGGTTTATGGCCAAGAAGTAGTGGGTGCATTATAAGGTTATGATTGGGGCACGTAAAATCAGCACGAAGTGGAATGAAACATCATTTAATGCTAAGTATGGTGGTAGGTGGAGAGTAATAAATGTAAAAAAATTACAAACATTATAAAAGGTGGTGTTGTGGAATCATTTTTACATGACGATTGAGAATAATAAGCGTTTGAGGAGTCAAGGGTGAGACAAGAACGAGTTGCGTGAGAAGTGCGAAGAGTTGTGATAAGAAACATAACCGTACATATTTTTACATGGGATTGGTTGGTGCTCCATTGGAGAAAGTGTTTGAGTGAAATACAGTGCATGCGCAGGAGGAAAATCGACAATTAGGTTTCAAGTATAAAGCTAGGGAACACAAAATTTGAGCTAGGGCACATGGTTTTGAGTTGCATTGCTTGAATTGACCGCAAGAACACACTTTTATAGTCGCTATGGAACGTAAACGAGCACATGGAGTGACTACAAGGGGAAAAAAATAGAAGGAAGTGGAAACAAAGGTTGAAGACACCCCAAAGTTGATTTTTAGAAATGTAGTATCCGTAGAAGGGGTATTCATGGGTCTTGATTTAGAGTCACATGTTTAGCGTTGTAAAGTAAGTGACTACAACCATAGAACTAAAGATAATAAAGATGAATCATGGTTACTCATTTTCGGGGATGAAAATGAAGTAAGTGTGGGGTAATGTTGGGTTGATGAATTATAGCCTAAGTATTGAATGTGCATAAGAATTGGGCACGTAGACATAAGACGTGTAGGTGCACACAAAAGTATAATAGAAAGGGCGTTCTTGGGAAAGCATGATATCACAAATTAGCCGCTTCACATGGTGAGGCTAAATATATATGTTGAGTTTGGGGCACACATCAACATGAAGACTTGAGGATGAAGCAAGGATATTTTGGGAAAGTGGAAGATCAAACAACATATATAAAGTTTTGAGCTATTGATATGATTATATCTGCGCTAATATTATTAGATAATCTATTATTAGCAAGCTTGCATGATTTTGTATTTATCATGTAAGTGCACATGGATATTATCGGCATGTATCCTATTTTGAGGATGCATGAGTAGTGAAGGAAAGTACCCACTACCTATAAATATGTATTGATTTACATGTTTTAGGGATCCATGTTTTTCTAGGGAGATGCTACTTGTTTGTGAGTGTGCATGACTATAATGACACTCTTATGTATGTATTCAACTTCGGTGTTTTACAAAGAATTAATAAAATGGATCTATGTGGTTCGGTATTGGTTGTTAACATATCCATGGATGGTTCTTGTATTGTAAACCTAATGTTGATTCTTGTAAGAGTTATTCTTACATATGGTTATGATCTAGTTCTAGTTATGGTTTATCACTATTTTTTATGATGGAATTGGGATATATCTATGTTTGTGCTTATCATGCTAAATCCTCGAAAAGCTTCCATAAAAGAGGGACTTGGTAACCTTGCATGCTTTAGGTGAGTGCCCGTGTCTTCCTAGGTGATGTGCCAACGTGCCTTAGGATGTTTCGTAAAATAAAATAATACATTCACTTTCCTTCTAGTTGTGATAAAAAACTCTATTAAGATCATTACATGCAACATGGATGCTTGGTGTAATACCTCTTACCGGTCCCACAATAGGATCCTAAGGGCATCCACTTTCATATACACTACATGTGTTATTTTTATATTTTTCATAGCACAATACTATATCATATCATACATGATTTGAAATTAATTGTATCCTTATAACATGCTAACAGTGCTTCATGTGCAACAGTTCTTTCTTCAATTCTATTTTTACAATGGTTGTTTGTTTCTTTGATTACTACTGTTTGCATTTGTATACCATTATTTATTGGATTTTCCCGTGTCTTTCTTATTTGTTATATTGTATTCTTCCTGAAAATTTTGCCTTGATTCTCTTGCGACATGGTGAGTGATGTATCATGTTTGCAACCTAATTTTCTTGGTTTACATTGTCTTATTTCATGTTAGAATATACATTTTATTCTTGTTTGTTATCTTACATATTGTCTTCTACGAGCATGTTTATATTTTCTGCACTAACACTTGTTTTTAGCTACTTTATTTATGCATGGCTTACTTTCTACTAAGCATACTCCCCTACAGGGAATCAGTTTAAGTTCATCGGTTGGTTTTCCTTTGGGCCATACTCCTTAAGAACATCACATGTACCCCAAATAGGGGGAATCATTGGGTGAATTAGTCACCCCATACATCACTTCTGACAAATAGTTCAACATAGTTCAAGATCGGTACAATATAGTTTTAAGTCATAGCATCAACCCAAAATCTGACCCGAGTCTTCGGTTTGGCATAGATACTAGCACGTAGTACCAAATAGTAGAAGTCCTGGTGCCCCCGACCCTTCTGGGGAACCTATGACCAGGGGAAGTTATAATTTTTTCTCGGTTTGCATACGATTTCATAATAGTTTACACAACGCTTACAGGATAGAAACAATCCTTTAAGCACTCGACATGTATGCATTACACATTATTTTCTATTCTCATGTTGGATAAAAATGGATCATATTTACACACAACATATACAAAGTGGTTTTTATACTTTGGGAAGCAGTCAAAGGTTGGATAATAACACTATAATTTTCTCCCTACTCTTCTTATGTACTTAGTGCAATAGCGTGAAATCACAAAAATATCACACTTAGCATAACTAGCATGACATCACTCAAAAAACTCATTCTTCTACAACATCTTCAAGATCCTTTCTATCTCTTTCTCTCATCATGGATAAGGTGCACATGTTTCTTTTCACATTTTTACATAATTTTTACGTGTTTTGATCAAAATTTTCATATACACATATTTGACTACTTACTCACTCTTCTATTTTGCGGGTCCGTCCTTATGGGAAGAAATAGTCACATCCTACTATTCATATGATTCATAAGAGAGAAAAGTAATAATTTACCACTTGTCTTTGGTGTTGGGCCCCTAAAATATTGGCTAAGTAAAAGAAGGCATGTGGGTGTGCAAGGCCTATTTGAAGAAGGGCGCACAAGGAGAAAGCATGTAAGACAAGGTTTTAGGAGGGTTTTATTAGAACCAATGGTGCACGCATGTAAGGCGAGAGAAAAGGTTTTGGGACTCGGCCATATTTTTCATACGGGTAGAACATGAGGAAAGAATAACCCATCGCACATGTGAAGTGGATAAGGTGTCAATCTGGTAACTTGGTGCCCACAAAAGGAATATACCTTGTGATAGAAGATTCCAGAAGGTCATCATGGTGAAGAATGGAGAGCTCAAGTCTGAAGGAGCATGCTCCCATGGAGGACCACTTAGACACTTGGCAACTGATCTACAACTTTAGAAAGGCATGGTGGTGCTTGTTGAGGCTATATATACAAGCGCCTAGTCAAAGAAAGAAATATACAGAGATACCTATAGAATGGGAAGAGGTGAAGGCTTATGCATAAATATTGTGGGAGTTCTATGGGTTGGGTTTAAAGGATCTATAGGAGTATGTTGTATCAAGGGGATGGGTTTGAATATTTTTCTTTGTACTATGAAGGGATTAAGTCCAATTCTGATGCATGACATTGGTCTGCACTATTATATGGATCTGTGATTGCCTCAATGAATGTAATGTGATTATCAAACATATTTAATATGGATATATGTGGTTCCAGTTTTTACTTATATATGTATGGATCGGTTTTATATATATTTCATATGAGTGGGTGTAAACCCTGTGTATTTCCCTTTATCATTATGATTTAGATCTATATTCTGTAATTATTTTCTTATATGAATGAATACATTGGTCTAGAAGTCCATTCTAAGCTCTAAGATGAATGTATGGTTCATTTCCATTCTCTTCACTTAAGTTTCTATCATAAATAATGCATTCTCACACAACTCACATAAAGGAGGGGCTCGGTGCTGGCGCATGCCTCGGTGAGTGTCCAACGCCCGCTAGGTGATAGGCCGATGCACATGGGATTTCCTTATTCTTTAAAAGGCATAAAAATGACTACATCTTGGTTCTATTTCTCGAGGACCTCTTTTTGAAGTTGTTGTGAGAAATGGCATGCATCTTTGTCCTTGTGATGTGTGATGACAAAGCACCTAACTTTAGAAAGTGTTGAAACGTGGTTCAAGAGCATGGAGGATGATTTTTCTCAAAGATTCAACACTTGGACCTGAGTTCAATGCATGTAGATGGGTAGAAGAGAACCTATACCATGAGCTATATGAGACATTATTTTTTTTCTTTCCAAAGAGAGCTATATGAATGGCTTTCAGCATATGCATCTAGATTAAGATGGTACTATAGATCATGTGTGTGGACCCAAGATGACTATCAAAGACTGCAGGATGCAAATATGACTTGGATGCATGCTATTGATCACTAGTGGAAGGGAGTGTTAGCCAGTTACACTTTAGAATATGCCATTTTGATGTATTCTTGCCCAGAAGTTGTTGAGTTTGAGTTTCTGAGGGAGCCTAGAGGATCATTTTTGAGTGTTATTCCTTTGGATATGAAGATCTTGGTCATTACTTTGAGTTTAGAAGCATTCCCCATGGCTGGCTAAGCTACTCTGAGTCTTTGGGAGAGGAAGCTAGGGTGGAGGAAGATGGTGGACATTACGGATGAAAAGGAAAGGGAGGAGAGATGACTCAAGTATAGTGAATCTCGTGAAAGGGAGATGACTAGACAACATGAGGTTACAAGTGTGATGGATCTATGGAGGTAGACATTGTGAGAGGGTGTTGAATTTCATGTGGAGGATGTGGATCCTGAGTAGTCTGTGCTACCCCATCTTGGAAAGTGTGGGAGAGAGGCCCCTTCAACTTCTGATGAGAGTTCATCGCATGGAGAAAGAAGAGTTATCAATGCACATCTGAACCCACCTAGCGACCAACCCTTAGCGCTTGGTTTTCCAAATCAAGGGAGAAGTATTGATAACCTAGTTGGTATCAGTGGGAGTGACCAATCGGTGCCCAGGAGATATAATTTTTCGTTTGGAACATCCATGGCTGCACATACCATTCTGGTGTTTGGAGGAATTTTTGGGCAAAGTGCAAGTACACAAGGTTTAAGAAATACGTTTGGGAGTGTTGCAGGATACACTTCCAGTAGTAGAGCAATCTCACACAGACCATTGGTGCACCATTTAGTGGAATGTTGGGGACACTAGGTGTGACCACTTTAGGCCCATTACTAGCTACAGGTGGATCTAGAGGTAGAGCTGGTGGATTTGGGAGGCATACGACCAGATGGATCTATGGATCTCGGTGGTGGAGGAAACACCGAGGGAACCAAGGATCTAGATCAAGAGGACAGGGGCCTCAGCCACCTCCTTAGGTGTTCTTTGAGATGTATTTACACTTACCAGATTACCAAGGTATAGAGGATGTTGTAGAACACATGCACAAGTGTGAATTACTATGGCATGCAAAGGGATCACTACCCTAGAGCAGGAAGGCAAGTCATGGTTTGCAATAAGTTTACAAGGGCACATGCATAGCTAGTATAGGAAGTACGAACCCCATCGATGGTGGTAGAATACACTACATTGAATAATTCCTTCCTAGAAAAGTTCCATATACCGAAGTTCAAGTAGAAGAGCATCAATGCTTTGAAGGAGATCTAATAGGGAATGACGTAGAGTGTGTGGAGTATGATGCATAGTTTAAAACTCTCTTGTCAAAATTATCATATGACATTCACCCTTCACAACATGCTCAATGGTTTGTTGGAGGGTTGATCACTCCATTTAGGAGGGCATTGTCACATAAAAATTCATTGACTTGTGCGAGGCTTTAGAGGCTACCTTACATGCTTGAAGTAGTTGGGAGCATTGATACTGGTGTGATCCCTTTTCTGGAGGCTCAAATCACTGCAATGGCCAAAAAGTTAGAGAATATATCTGCATAAACTCTACACATGAGACTTGTAGTGGTCTTGGTGTGTAGATTGTGAAGTAGAGGGAATGCCAAGGATATTTTCCCCGGAAGTCGATCGTACCATAGCAAAGTAGATTCTAAAGTTTTTCACGGGGACCATGATGTGAGTAGGTGTCCCTTATTATAGTATGCAATCCGGAAGAATGTGTCTTGCTACTACAAGATCTAGCACCTCTACAACCCATGATACTAAGGATTATAGGTTTATTGACTAGATCCATGAGGCCATTAATCATGATGTGCACCATACCAGCCTTTCCAAAGTAGTTCCAAGGAATATTATCACCATTATGAATGATGCACGCAGATGGAGGGGGTGTGTGGGAGAGGTTTTCACGGAGAATTCCATGGTTGTAGTAACCATAGAGGAGGGAGAAGTGAGTTCCCACAAATAACTGCTTTATAACTATGGATCTAGAGAACATTATAGGCATAAGTGTCTAGATTTATTACAAATGCTCATGGAGGAGGGAGAAGTGAGTTCCCACAAATAACAAGGGCTATAGTATAAATAAGGTCTGTGGATCTAGAGAGACATTATAGGCATAAGTGTCTAGATTTATTACAATGCTCATGGTGTGGGAAGAAGTGAAGGAAGCACATAGTTCACGTGACACTGTGAAAGAAGGTTTGGGACTTAGCCAATTTGAGTGCCGCGGGAGGGTAGAACACATGAAAAAAGAGTGTGATCGGTTGCACTTAGCCATGGATAAGATGCCCGATCTTTGGTGATAGGATGGCCCAGGAAAGAGCATGCCCCGGATGGAATCTTCTAGAAGATCATCATGAGATAAAGTGGAAAGCTCAGGCCTGGAGGAGCATGCTCACATGAAGGACCACAATCGACACTTGGCATCCGATCTGAGGGCGCTGGAAGGTGAGTTGGCAGCCTGGGAAAGTTATAAATACAAGTGCTACCACGGAAAAAGAAACACACACACACAGAGTTATATAGAGGATATTCATCGGAGAACCTAAGAGAGAAGGAGCTTGTTATGCAACGCAAGCTTGAGAGATAGCATGGGTGAAGCTCTGCAGAATTACTGTGAGTGGATATTTGCATTAAGGAGAGAATGTACTAGGCATAGAGTTGTAATTTCTTTTTCTTTTGGCTTAGTTATACAAGTCCAGTGATATGCATGACTGTGTCTACACTCTGTGACACTCTGTAATGAATCAATGAATATAATGAGGTTACCTGTTATAAATAGACATGGATATCAATGGATTTAGTGCATACTTCTCCCATATGAGTTCTCTTTCCTTTCATGCTATGTATGAATGCTTGTATAATTCTTTCTGTTATAATATATGTTTTGGATTATGTTAAAGCATTCGGTCTGAGTGACTGCAAGGATCTGGAGGCCATTCTGAGCCCTATGGTTCTTGTTTGTCTTAACTTCCTAAATACTCTTACAGTAATCATAGATGATGCTTCCCACTAAACTCACATAAAAGAGAGACTCGGTACCCACGTGCCTCGGGTGAGTGAGCACTCAACTTCTTTGGGTGATAGGTAGGCGGTGTGCATGGGGGTTTTCCTTTTGTGATAGGAGTAAAAATGACTACATCTTGGTTCCATTGCTTTCGGGACCTCTTTTTGAAGTTGTAGTGGGATATAACATACATCATGATCTATGTAATGAGTAATGATGGATCGGTTAACATTGGAAAATGTTGAATCATGGTTCAAGAGCATGGAGGATGAATTTTCTCAGAGATACAGCCCTGACCTGAATTTAATGCACGTAGATGGGTAGAAGAGAACCTCTACCATGATCTATATGAGACATTCTTCTATTTGCTTCCCAGTAGAGTTATATGAATGGATTTCAGCCTATACGTCTAGATCAAGTTGGCATTATGGATCACATGTATGGGCTGAAGAAGACTACCAAAGGTTGCAGGATGCAGATCTGACGTGGACCCATGTTGTCGATCATTGGTGGAGAGGAGTACTAGCTAGCTACACTCTGGAGTACACCATCTCTACGTATTCTTGTCCAGAGGTTGCTTGAGTTTGAATTTCTACGAGAACCTAGAGGAAATTTCTACGTGTTATTCCTCTAGCTATGAAGATATTGATGGTTACCATGAGTTTAGAGGACTCCCAATGGCCGGATAAACCATTCTGAGCACTGGGTAAGGGAACTTGGGTGGAGGAAGATGGCAGATATCATGATAGAGAAGGAGAGGGAAGAAAGATGGCTCAAGTATAGTGAAGCATGTGAAAGGGAGATTGCTAGATGATGTGAGGCTACTAGTGTGATGGATCTATGGAGATAGACATTGCGGGAAGGAGTTGAGGTTCACACGGAGGATGTGGAACCTGAGCAGTCTGTGCTACCCCATCTTGGCAAGCATGTAAGGGAGACCCCTTCGGCTTTTGGTGAGAGTTCATCACATGGAGAGAGGAGAGTCATTGGCGCATATCTAAACCCACCCAGTGACCAGAGCCCTAGCACTTGGTTTTCTGATCCAGGAAGAAGTGTTATTGACCCAGTTGATATAAGTGGAAGAGATAGATCCACCTAGGAGATATAATTTTTTAGTTCCTTCTTCTATGGCTGCACATATTCCAGTATTCGGAGGAGTTTTTGGACAAGGGGCAAGTGTACAAGCTTTCGGGCTCACATCAGGGAGTGGCGTGGGAAAGTAGTGGTAGTGGGGTGCTATCACAGACCATCGGTGCATAGTTCAGTGGGACCATGGGGGCACTTGGCACAACTCCTACAGGCCCTATTGGACCCAGTGGTTCTAGTGGATCTGGTGGCTCTGAGGTACAGGACCCGGTGGACCTAGTGGATCAGGTGGTGGAGGAAACACTAGAGGGAACCAAGGCTCAGTTCAGGACAAGGACCCCAGCCACCACCTCAAGTATTCTTTGAAATGTCTCTACATTTTCCAGATTACAGGGGCATTGAGGATGTTGTGGAACATGTTCACAAGTGTGAACTGCTATGGCATGAAGGGTATCACAACACCAGAATGAAAGGCTAGTCAATTTGTGACCACACTGCAAGGGCACGCGCATAGCTGGTATAGAAAGTATGACCCTCATCAAATGGTGGTGGACTACACTACTTTAAAGAATGCATTCTTGGTAGAGTTCCACATTCTGAGTTCAAGCAAAAGAGCATCAGCTTTGAAGGAGATTCAACAAGGAATGGCAGAGAGTGTGTGGGAGTATGATGCATGTTTTAAAACTCTCTTGTCTAAATTATCATATGATATTCACCCTTCACAGCATGCACAGTGGTTTTTGGAGGATTGATCACCCCTTTTAGAAGGGCCTTGTCTCATAAAACTTTTACAGATCCACGCGAAGCATTGGAAGCTACCTTGCGCATTTGAGGCTATTGGTAGTATTGATACTTGGTGTTAGCCCATTCTTGGAGGCTCAGATTGCTGCTATGGCCAAACAGTTGGAAAAATTGTCTACAAACTTAGTCCATGAGACTCATAGTGGTTTATGGTGCATAGATTGTGAGATAGAGGGGCACGTTAAGGATAATTTCCCCAGAGGATGGTACACGTTGTGATGGTAGATTGTGAGATCTGTCATGGGGACCATGATGCAAGTAGATGTCCCTTGTTGCAGCACGTGATCAGGAAGAATGTATCTTGTTATTGCAAAATTTTCACCTCCACAACCCATGATACTAAGGACTATAGGCTCATTGATCAGATCCATGAGGCCATTGATCATGGGGTGCACCAAACCAGCATTGCCAGTGGTTCTAAAAATGATGATCACCATTATGAGGAGTGCGTAGATGGAGGCACACATGTGGGAGAGGTTTTGAGGAGGATTCCATGGTCGAGGTAACCATGGAGGAGGAAGGAGTGAGTTCCCGTGGAACATGTTTCAACTGTGGATCTACATAAACATTATAAGCGTGAGTTCCCGGACCTATTATAGTGCTCGTGGTGTGGAAAGAAGCATAAGTATGAGGAGTGCCCAGAGTTATTTGAGCATATGAATCAGCAGCACTGGAAAGACAAGGGTGTTGTGATGGTCAGCATCAAGAAGGAAGACATATAGTGGATGCCTCGGGTAACACGGGATGAAGGTTTGGATCTGTCTTGGTAACAACAAGGGAAGAAGCCACACGTGCAAAGAGAGGTACCAAGACAGAAGACCCTGGTTATGAGGGAGGAGGTCATTCATGGAAAATATCCAGACCCCACACATCAAAAGGAGATATATCAGACACCATGGATGTTATTCAAAGCTTACAAGGGGAGATCCAGTGTCTAAAGGAGAAATCCAGAAGGGAGGAACAAGGAAGGAGAGTCGAGGCACAAAGGATGACCTGGATGAGGTCAAGGAGGTGTGTAAAATGCTAAGGTAGGAGAACATCATTCCTTTGCTAGGATCCTGGTTGAGAGAGAAGGTACCATGCATTGGAGAAGAGCGCGAGAGATAGGTCTTGCACACAAACCTTCCCCCTCACAACCTCGACTATGACAAGGAGATTACATTGAATGTAGTTGTAGATGGATGGCTCCTCAGCAATATACTCATTGACACTTGGCGCGGAGGTTAATGTTCTAACTTTGGATGCATGGCATCAGATGGGGAGACCTACATTACAGCCATCTTCAATGTGTTGTATATGGAAAAAAAAACTAAGGCAATGCCCATCGGTGTCTTGAAGGATGTAACTATTACTATCTAGGGAGCCAAGTTTACTGGGGACTTGAAGTCTTGGCACTCACCGAGGCGGACAATTTCCCAGCACTACTTGGGTGCCCTTGGTGTTACAAGAATAATGTGGACCTTTGGTTCAACAAAGGGTACATCAACTTTGAGAACAAAGAGGAATGGGTCATTATACCCCTGGTTGATGGGAAGTCGATGCCCTATATTGAACCATTGGGAGAAGAAGTTCTGGACAAGATTTATGTGTGCTCAATCAGAGACCCTGAGATGGTACACCCTACTAATGGAGTTATCCAGTTTGAAGATGCTCAGTCAGTAAGTGATACCACCAGTCTAGGCTTGTGACAATTGGGTGCATGGAACTTACAATTAATGGGATGGTAGTTGAGAGGTTCGGTGACCAAGGTAACAAAGGTGTGCACTTTATTAGGCACCTTGGAGGAAAAGAACTACCCAAGTATTCAGGAGGAGCCTTCCCTGAGATCTTTCTGCAGGAGGTAGAAGCTTAGTGGAAGAATGAGAAGGAATGGAGGGAGATGTTAAGTTATGTCTTGCTTGCACAGACAGCTCATTGGTGGGCCACACATCAGGAGAGCCTTTTAGAGTGGCACGAGGTAAGAATTTCTCTCTCTGTCATATTTTCTAGGAGTAATGTACCCACCATCATCAAGGACTACCATGGGAAGGAGCCCACCTCTTTCCATATCCAGGAGTGTGAATGGGTCTAGAGAGAAGGCATAAAGCTTTGCCACCATCCCTCTGGGTGCACAAGTTGTATTCTACACTGCAGGGTTGTGCGCGTGCGCATGGTACATTCATTCAGAGACATGCCACCAGATGAGGAATTGGCAGGAGCTCATGGCTGACCTTATTCAAACCTTTGAGTATCGGAGTACCAAGCCATCGATTGATAAGGCCTTGTAGGGTATCAAGTGCCTTACCATGGGGGATAGTGCTAGAATGGAAGATAGGTTGTTAGAATTATTAGGTGAACCAGGTATAGGGGCACTTTGAAGAAGTTGAGGAAACAAAGAGTTACAGCTTGAGCGTGTGTTTGGAAAAGGAGAAGGGAAAGTTGGTATATGTGATTGATGGAGAGGAATCGAAAGCTTAGATGTTAGCCATTCTATAGGGACACGTGAGGTAGTGGATAGTGTAGATGCTCACGTGTGTGCCTACCATGAGCCTTTAAAGATGAAGAAAGTTAACATCGGTTCAGAAGAAGAACCTAAGGAAGCTATTATTGGGGATTACTAGACAGAGAAGGAAGTATCAAAGATCATTGATCTGCTTGCGTGAATTTGAGGATTTATTCCCACATGGGTACCATGAGCTCAAAGGCGTTCACCATTCCTTGGGGAGATGAAGATAAAACTAAAGGATGGTGCGTGCTTGGTTAGAAAAAGGCCCTACTAGGATGAATCCCAATTTACGTGAAATTTAAGGAGGAGATAGACAAAATGATAGCTTCTGGGATCATTGAGGTAGTGGAAGAATCGAGTGGATAAGTCTGATGGTAATCAACATCAAGAAGGATGGGTGGATTAGGATTTGTGTGGACTATAGGGAATTGAATGTAGTTTGTGTCATTGATCCATTTCTGACCCCCTTCACTTGAAGAAATTTTGGAAGGAGTCATTGGGCATGAAATCTACTCCTTTACGGATGGATTTTCAGGGTACCACCAAGTCTGATTGCAAAGGAAGACCAGAAGAAGACAACTTTCACCACTGAGTGGGGAAGTTTTGCATATATGGTCATGCCCTTTGGGTTGAAGAATGTGCCTATTATTTTTTCACGCATAGTGGTGCAAGCATTCCAGGACTTCATCCATAAATTTCTTCAGGTCTATTTGGATGATTGGACAGTATATGGTCAGTTAAGGACCATTGTGACAACTTGAGATTAATGTTTGAGAGGTGTAGGCAGTTGAGGATATCCCTCAACATTAAGAAGTGTGTGTTTGCTACACCCTTTGGGACCTTATTGGGGCATATCATATGTAAGGAGGGCTTGCTTGGTAGATCCCACTAAGGTTGCAGTTATTGTGGGGTTAAGGGAGCCTACTAGCTAGAGCACAGTGCGTGATTCCTTGGGCATATGGGGTATTACAAAAAAATTCATTAAGGGATATGCCAAGATCACCACACCTTTAGAGGAGCTTCTTAGACACAAAAGTGCCTTCCATTGGGGAGAGGCGCAGCAGAGGGCATTTGATACATTAAAAGATAGGCTTATTACCACGCCTATTTTACATTTTCCCTCTTGGGACAAGCCCTTCCATGTCCATGTAGATGCCTCAGGGACCGCCATTGGAGTAGTACTTGCACAACCAGGTGAAGGGATTGTTGATCATCCTCTCTGTTTTGCAAGTAGGAAGCTGACACCAGCAGAGTAGAATTATACCACAACCGAGCACGAGGCATTGTCGATGATCTACGTGCTCTTCAAGTTTAGACAGTATCTATTGGCAACACCCTTTGTATTCTACACCGACCACATGGCATTAAAGTATTTAGTAAACAAGCCCATTCTTCAAGGGTGCATATGTCGATGGGTGTTGTTGTTTCAAGAGTTTGAATTCACCATTGTAGTGAAGCCTAGAAAAAGCAAATTGTGGGCCTGATCATCTATCAAGGATTGATTCAGGAGAGGACATGTAAAGTATTGAGGAAGCAATGCCAGATGCCCAACTGTTTAGATTACGGCACATGCACCCCTCGGATTTGGAGGAGATTGCAGTATTCTTAAAAGAAGGTGTGGCACTGAGATGGAATGAAGGCATTGGAGAAGAAGCAATTGGCCATATGTCGTCACCCTACATGTTGATTAGTGGAGACTTATACAAGTTGGGACATGATGAAGTTTTACAGTGTGTATTAGAGCATGAGCACCTGGCCATCATGGAGGAAGCACACGGAGGAAGTGCGGGTGGGCATTACGTAGGTGATGCCACCACGCGCAAGATATTAATGGCAGGATTATGGTGGGAAACCTTGTACAGGATTGTAGAGATTATTGTAAAGCATGTGACCACTATCAGCGCATTGGAAAACCAGGAAGGAGAGATGAAATGCCTTTGTGCCCTATCCCTAGCGTGGAGCCTTTTGAAAAATGGGTGATAGATTTTGTGGGACCTATTACACCCTAGCGTGCGTAGGAATGGGTCACGTTATGTCATCACTTGCATGGATTATCTCACAAGGTGGGTAGAGGCAGCCCCAACTAAAGATTGCATGGCAACAACAATGGCAAGGTTCTTATGGGAGAACATTATCACGAGGTATGGATGCCCGTTGAGTTTGACCAGTGATAGGGGTACACATTTTTGAATGAGACCATGAGGATCCTATTATCAGAGTTCATGGTGGCTCATCACAAGACTACGCCCTATCACCCACAAGAAAATGGCACCGTGGAAGCATTCAACAAGATACTTGAGTCATACCTTGACCAAAATTTGTGATGTCGGAAGACTTGATTGGGATGACAAAGTATCGCAGTATTATGGGCTTACAGGACAACGTATAAAAGACTAAACAAAGCCACACCTTTTCAATTGGTGTTTGGCATGGAAGCTATTTTTTTAGTTGAATTTATGTTACCTTCTCTGTGAATAGCATGCATGGAGGATTAGCCGATGAACAAGTGTTGGAAGAAAGGATTGATGAGCTAATGAAACTGGATGAGAGACGATCACTTGCCTGATGGAGCCAGACAATAGAAAAGGAAAAGCAAAAAGGCTTGGCATGATCACCACATTAGAAACAAGAAGTTTGAGGTTGGGCAGATGGTGTTACTATATGATTCCAAGTTTTACGCCCATCTGGAAAGTTGAAAGTCCATTGGTTGGGTCCTTACACAATCTCGTACATCCTCGATTCGGTGCATGCCGATTCTAAAGCTAGATGGGATGAAGCTTCTGGACACTTCAATGGGAGTAGGTTGAAGCCCTACTATAAATAAGTCTTCTTGGTGTTTGTAAATAAGGTAGTTTTTCCAGTTAGTTTAGAAGTTTCCTTTATGCATTTTCCCTTTTTGTGTTTCCCTTTCACGTTGTTGTTTTGTTTGCACCTTGGGCCTTGGCATTTGGTAACCTTATTGCTATTTTTGAGAATCTATGAGTGCATGTAGAGGACCACGCATCACTTTAAGTGTGGGGTGGAGAAAAGTGAAGAAGCATGTGATTTAAGTACCAAGGAAGTTGTGTTGAAAATCCTTGTTGAGTAGCCGGGTTGAAAGAGGTATATGAAGAGAAAAGATAAAATGGTTGGTGCCAGGGTAAAGCTACTTGTAGATCCCATGTACCGAGAAGGAGAAAGTGCATTTGAAAACAACATGAGGTAGGTGAGAGCAAGGATCAAGATAGAAGAAGTGCCTTCGGTGTGGGTTACGCGCATGAAGTCTCTGTCGAGTTGGATTGGTTGCGTTGCGAGGAAGGTTGGAAGAGTTTTCATGCAAGGTTGGGCATGCAAGTGAAGGTGCTAAAGATGGGATTTGCTTGAAAAATATGCATTAAATGAGCAAGGTATGGTGGTAGGTGAAGTAGCATTTAATGATCAAAAAAGGAAAAAAACTATAAATAAAGGGTGGGGCACTCTCATTTCTTACTTTGTGAAAAATGAAGAGTTGGAGATATAAGCGAGTTCTATAAGCTAGGGTTTTCAGATTCGATCGAGTGGAAGAAGATCTGTGAGATTGAAGTAGCCAGTTTGAGATTATGAACCAGAAGGAAGGGATTACATGGGCATGGAAGGAATTGAAGAGGCATTGTCTTGTGAAGAGTTTATCCAAGTTAGGGTTCGACAAACTAGGGCACGAGTTTAGAAGAGTTATATCACAGATTTGAGATCGGAGGATTGGAGGAAGTAAAATAGAATAACAAGGAGAGAATTGGAGTGATAAAAATACCCCAACCATGGCACCAAAGAAAGGAAAGGGCAAGGCCAAGGCCAAGCGAAAGAGCCCATGAGACAAGTATGAATGAAGAGTGGTATGCAGAGATGCAGTACCCCAACGGGGTAATGATGGGTAAGGAATGGGAGTCTCACCTGAGGAACATGCCTGTGAGTGATTACAACCATCGAATGAGCATGATCGAGAAGGAGATGGCACTAGAGTTAGTGTGCCCCACAAATAAATGGACACCAGAAGGGTTTCCCATTTACAATGATGATGTAAAGGTCAAGATGGAGAAGGCGGGATTGCTGCAACTCTATGAGTTGCCCTATTTTGGAAAGCCAGAGTGCCTATATCAATGGCTGATGTCACGAGTACATGAGGATTACTTCCATTTTGTAGGGCACAAGATGCACATTACTCCTCAACTCATCTCATAGTTCACGGGCCTCAAATGCCAAGGAGTCAGCCTAGATGATGACCTGAGTGACAAGGAGGCAATCCAGGAAACCATTACTGAATACACTGCAAGAAAGGGTCGAGATACTATGACATCTCAGACATCAAGGACCCAGTGATGAGGATGGCCACACATCTAGTGACAAAGCTAAATGGCCAGGAGAGATGGACTCAGGTCAATAAGCCTTGGTTACATGTCTGTAGGAAAATTGCAAAGGAACCATCTATAACCTACCTACATACATCGTGGAGGAAATTGTCAGTTGCGCGAAGGAGGGGGACAAAATCCTCTTGGAAACATCTTGTTAACTATAGTGTTTTTAGATTGGAGTACCAGATGCATCAGACAAGTTTGTATGGGAATACCCTCATTGAGGACCCTTCACCCACGAAGAGGTTTGAGAAGTATGCGTGTGACACAATGTCAGCACCCCACAAGTGCACGCCTGAGAAGTGGTACATGTGCCTGAGGAATGCATTCGGGGTGGAATGGAGGATTCTGAGAAACTTCTAGTAGTCACTGAAGGAGAAGCTGAATTTGTGGTGTACCAACACTTCTGCCTGGGTAGGTTCAGACTAGTAGATGAGTCTTGGAGCCCATGGTGCAAGCTTCCCTTCACGTTCACAGCTCAATACTTCCAAGTGGGAGTAAATAGATTCGTGGAGTCCAAAAAGCTGAGGCTAGAGCTGGGTAGTCTAGACCGGGAGCATAGAGAAATGCACAAGAAGTTGAACTACCCTAGAGGCAAGCACGCATACATAGAGAGATATGTATCACATGAGATTCAAATGACAAGGCCGATAACATTACCCATCACTTTGGAGGATCAGCGATGTGCGTGTACTTGTGCATAAGGCCAAAGTTTGAGAAGGGTACGTACAGAGAAGGAGGTCTCCATACCTAAAGATCCCATGGGTAGGAAGAGGCCCACGCCCAAGAAGAGGGGAAGAGAAGGAGAAGCACCAAGTGTGTAGACTACTCAGACAGTGAGCATGCCATCGACAAGTGCCAAGCCCAGTACTTACGCGCGTAGAAAGAAGTCCCAGAAAAAGAGAAGACACCAGAGGAAGAGGCACCAGAGAAACCCCTCACCAAGGAGAAGTCCCCAGAGGAAGAAGAAGAATTTGAATCCCCATCAAGAAGCCACCTCTCAAGAAAAAGTAGAGGATAGAAGAAGAAGCTGACTCGGAGGAGACCGAAAGCTTGGAGAAACACCTAGGTGAAAGAGAGGATGAGAGTGGAGAAGGTGATAGTGGGGAGGATGAACCTAAAAGGGACCAGGAGCCACATGTCTTGGAAGTATACGACTCTAGAGAAGAGAGTGGAGAGGAGAAATAGGAATTCATTTTCACGTGGTGAAAAGAGTACACAGGGTGAGGAAGGTGCCCAAGACATGGGAAAGACTAAGGATAGTGTGGAAAAGTAGGAACCCATAAGCTTCACAAAGGAGTAGATCACTCGAGGTGGTAGAGAGAGAGGAAAATAAAATGCTTGAGGCCTTGGTTGATCAAGAATTGGAGTGCTAACACATTGATATAGTGTTGGAAGAAGGAAAAGAGGAAGACAGTGAGAGGAAGTAGGCCAGTATGGGAGGAGGTCCCAGCCTAACTATAAGTTTTCCAAAAGGAGCGTGCTTGGGAGAAGGGCTCTTGATGCAGAAAAAGGCTAGTAATGAGCTACATTGATGACTCAAGGAAGGTGTTGCGCACATGGTTCTAGAGCACTATACCCACTGAAAGGCTTATAGCCATGGGGTCGTTTGAAAAGGAGGGTGCGTACCCCAGGACCAAGAAGATGCTTTCTTGGGCATTTGAGTCCCACATTGATGAGCTAGACTTTGAATTCTACCAGAAAGTGCTCATCACATTGCCAGAATCTAAGGGAGACAACCCCTTAGTGAATGCTCAGGAGCTTTTAGATGAGCAAAGTATGCAATGCTCTTAATAAGGTCATGGTTGAGACAGAGGCAAGGCTATTTGCATGAAATGACAACATAAGGGTTCTAGAGGGGAAGTTGGCCAAGAAAGAAGAGGAGTTGGCTGAGATGGCTAGGAACTTGAAGCAAGAGGAGTTGATTAGCACGTAGCTGAGGCGCGAGCTCAAAGATGAGAAGACAAGGGTGCAAGAAGTCTACAAGAAGGTGGAGTCGATCAAGAGTGCGCCATCATATTGAAGCACCCAGACCTAGTGCCAATCCCTCAGAGGTACACATCAACTTTGGAATGCTTAGAAGACTTAACATGCATCCTCACCATGGAGAGATGACCATTGGCCCTAGAGTCTGTGGAGGAAGTAACAACATGCTTGAAGGAAGAAGACAAGCTGAAGGTGGTAGCGCTCATTGTTGAGTATAGCAAGGTGCTCACAGATGTAAAGATTGCTTCCCAATCTGTTGAGGCCACATATGAAAAATGCATGGATAGGGATAAGGTAGCAAGTGCCTTGGTCACTACCCATGAAGTAGAGCTAAAATAATTCTAGGAGAAGAATAAAGGAAACAGGGCGGAGAGGGATAAAGTCTGACAGAAGTAGAAAGAAGATCCAGGAGATTGAGGCACTAAGGGGCTCAATCAAAACATGACTGAAGGAGCTATACCCTCAGATCACCAGAAGGATGGACACACTTGAAGACCTAGGCAAGGAGATGGAAAATATTGTTGACACTTTGGGCACCCAGGGATTGGCCTAACTTTTGATGAGGTAAACATCCTGGTCGGTGACCTCTGTCAGAAGGCACAGAACGAGGTCGATGCATGGAGAAAATTGGAGGCTGACTTGCAGAGGGATTTCCCTAGCCTACTAAGCTAATGCCCCCATTCTTTCTTCTCTCCCCATTCTTTCATTCCCTTATTCTTTTACAAAATGTAAGGCTAACGCTAAAATTCTTTAAGGCAGCATGCATCTTGGTTAAGTAGAGTGTTTCGAGGATGGAGAATAGGCATAGTGTGGGGTGATGTTGGGCCCCTAGAATATTGACCAAGTATGAAGGCACATAGGTGCGTGGGATCCCAGTTATAGAATGGCACACAAGGAAAAAGCACATAAGAGAAAGAGTGAAGGAAGCACATAGTTCACGTGATGCGCGAAAGAAGGTTTGGGACTTAGCCAATTTGAGCCCCAGGGTAGAACATGTGAAAAGCATGATCGGTTGCATGTGATAAGATGCCAGCCTAGTGATAGGCTGGCCCAGGAAAGAGCATGCCCCGGATGGAATCTTCTAGAAGATCATCATGAGATAAAGTGGAAAGCTCAGGCCTGGAGGAGCATGCTCGCATGAAGGACCACAATCGACACTTGGCATCCATCTGAGGGCACTTTGGAAGGTGAGTTGGCAGCCCGGAAAGTTATAAATACAAGTTCTATTAGGAAAAGAAGACACACACACAGAGAGTTATATAGAGGATATTCATCGAGAGAACCCAGAGAGAAGGAGCTTGTTATGCAATGCAAGCTTGAGAGATAGCATGGGTGAAGCTCTGCAGAATTACTTGTGAGTGGATATTTACATTAAGGAGAGAATGTACTAGGCATAGAGTTGTAATTTCTTTTTCTTTTGGCTTAGTTATACAAGTCCAAGTGATATGCATGACTGCGGTCTACACTCTGTGACACTCTGTAATGAATCAATGAATATAATGAGGTTACTTATTATAAATAGACATGGATATCAATGGATTTAGTGCATACTTCTCCCATATGAGTTCTCTTTCCTTTCATGCTATGTATGAATGCTTGTATAATTCTTTCTATTATAATATATGTTATGGATTATGTTAAAGCATTCGGTGAGTGTATTTGCAAGGATCTAGAGGCCGTTCTAAGCCCTATGGTTCTTGTTTGTCTTAACTTCCTAAATAATCTTACAGTAATCATAGATGATGCTTACGGATCGAGCACAAAAGGAAGGTGTTGCATGCAAACCTCCCTCCCCATAGCCTTGACTATGACAAAGAGATCACACTGAATGTAGTTGTGGATGGTTGGCTGCTGAGTAACATATTGATTGACATGGGAGTAGAGGTCAATGTTCTTACATTAGATGCCTGGCATCAAATGGGAAGGCCCACATTACAACCATCTTCGAATGTGTTGTATATGGCAAACAAAACTAAGGCAATGCCCATTGGAGTATTGAAGGATGCAGTGATCACCATTCAAGGGGCCAAGTTTACTAGGGACTTCGAAGTCTTGGCGCTTACCAAGGAAAACAATTTTCCAACATTGCTTGGGTGCCCATGGTGCTATAAGAACAATGTTGGCATGAGGTTCAAAAAAGTATATATCATCTTTGAGAGTAAGGAAGAATGGGTCATCATCCCTTTGATGGATGGGAATTTAGCACCTTACATTGAACCTTTGGGAGAAGAGGTCCTTGATAGAATTTATGTGTGCTCCATCAGAGACCTAGAGATAATTCACCCTACAAAAGGAGTTATCTAATTTGAGGATGCTCAGTCTGTGAGTGATACAACAAGCATGGTGTGTGACAATTGGGCACACGGGACCTATGAGTTAATTGGGCGACAGTTGAGGGGGTTTGTAACAAGAGTGACCAAGGCACGCTCACTCAAGCACCTAGGAGGAAAGAAGTTACCAAGTTACTCTAGAGGGGCATACCCTAAAATTTTCTTATGGGACATGGAAGCTCAGTGGAGGAGTGAGGATGAAAGAAGGGGATGTTGAACTATGTCCTACTTGAGACTATAGCATGGTGGTGGGATACACACCGCGAGAGTCTTTTAGAATGGCATGAAGTGAGGATTGCCTTCTCTGTTAGATTCTCTAGAAGCAACGCACCCACTATCATCCAAGAATATCATGGCAAGAGACCACCTCATTCCACATCCAAGCTTGTGAGAAGGCCTGGAGATAGGAGGGTAGAGGCCTTACCACCATCATTATGGGTGCATAAGTTATATTCCACACTACAAGGTTGTGTGTGCATGCATATATCCACTTAGAAACACACCACCAGACAGAAATTGGCAGGAGCTGAAAATTGATCTCATCCAAGATTTTGAATATTAGAGCACAAAGCCATCAGTGGATAAGGCATTACAAGTGATCAAGCACCTTACGATGGGGGATAGTGCCATGACAGAAGACAAGCTACTAGATTTTCTAGGTGAGCCTAGTTTAGAGGCACACTTTGATGAGGATGAATCTGAGGAGATACAACTTGAGCACGCGTGCATAGAAAAGGAAAAGGGGAAGATGGTTTATGTCATAGATGGTGAGGAGATGGAAATTCTAGATGTTAACCACTCTGTAGGTACACATGATGTTATAGATAATGCTAATGAAAGGATGTGTGCCTACCATGAGCCCCTAAAAATGAAGAAGGTTAACATTGGGTCAGAAGCAAAACCCAAGGAAGCTATCATTAGAGACTATTGGTCGGAGAAGGAGGTCTCAAAGATCATTGATCTATTATGCAAGTTCCAAGATTTGTTCCCACATGGGTATCATGAACTCAAAGGTGTCCATTATTCCTTGGGGAGATGAGAATAAATTTTAAGGAAGGTGCACACACCCATCTGAAAGAGGCCACACTATATGAATCCCAATTTGCATGTATAGCTCAAGGAGGAGATAGAAAAAATGATAGTGTTAGGTATCATTGAGGTTGTTAAAGATTCAGAATGGATAATCCCAATGGTCATTAGCATCAAAAAGGACAGGAGGATCAGGATCTATGTTGACTACAGAGACCTAAATGCAGTATGTGTCATTGATCCCTTTCAACCCCATTTACTAAAGAAATATTAGAGGGAGTGGCCAGTGTGAAGTCTACTCTTTCACGGATGGGTTCTTAGGGTACCACTAGGTGAGGATTATAAAGGAAGACTAGAGAAAGACAACTTTTTCCACTGAATGGGGAAGTTTTTCCTATATGGTCATGCCTTTTGGGTTGAAGAATGCGCTTATTGTGTTCTCACGCATTATAGTACAAGCCTTTCAAGAATTCATCCATAAATTTCTTCAGTCTATTTGGATGATTGGACTATGTATGGTCTAGTCAAAGACCATTGTGATAACTTAAGACTAATGTTTGAAGGTGTCGATTGAGGATATCCCTCAACATCAAGAAGTGTGTCTTTTCTACCCCATTTGGAACCTTATTAGGGCATATCATATGCAAGGAAGGCTTACTAGTAGATCCCGCCAAGGTTGCAGTCATTGTGGGTTTAGGGGAGCCTACTAGCCAAAGCGTCGTGCATAGATTCCTTGGGCATATGGGTTATTATAGGAAGTTCATCAAGGGATATGCCAAGATCACCATGCCCTTGGAGGAATTTCTTAGACACAAGAGTTCCTTTCACCGGGGAGGCGCAGGCGAGGGGCATTCGACACTTTAAAGGATAGGCTTGTCACCGCACCCATACTTTGTTTCCCTATTTGGGATAAGCCTTTCCATGTTCATGTGGATGCCTCTGGTACAACCATTGGAGTAGTACTGGCACAACCTAGTGAAGGGATTATTGACCATCCCTTGTGTTTTGTAAGTAGAAATTTAACATCAACAGAACAAAATTACACCACTACCAAGTGCGAAGCACTATCCATGATCTATGCACTACACAAGTTCAAAAATATCTACTGGAAACACCATTTTTATTCTACACGGACCACATGGCATTAAAATACTTGGTAAACAAGCCCATTCTACAAGGGCACATATGTCGATGGGTCCTGCTATTCCAAGAATTTGAGTTCATAGTGGTTGTCAAGCCAAGAAAGAGTAATTTTGGACCCAATCACTTGTCTAGAATTGACTCAGGAGAGGACGTGCAAAGCATTGAGGATACCATGCTAGACGCACAACTATTTAGGTTGCATGCACCCTCATACTTAGAGGATATTATGGTGTTTCTCAAAATGGGTGTGGCACCAGAAGGGATGAAAGCATTAGAGAGGAAGCAGTTATCCATACATGCCACACCCTACATGCTGGTTAGTGGTGATTTTTACAAGCTAGGATGTGATGAAGTGTTACATCGGTGCGTGCTAGAACATGAGCGCCTAGCTATTATGGAGGAGGCACATGGAGGAAGTGTAGGTAGAAAGTATGCATGGGACACCACACGCATGCAAGATATTATAAGTCTAGGTTATGGTGGGAGACCCTATATCAAGATTGTAAAAGAGTATTACAAGGCATGTGATCATTTTTAGTGCCTTGGAAAACTAAGGTGGAGGGATGAAATGCCTTTACGCCCTATTCCAAGTCAGAGCCATTTGAAAAGTGGGCCATAGATTTTGTAGGCCCCATTTTTCTAGCCATGCATAGGACAGGATCACGCTATGTAATCACTTGCATGGATTATTTGACAAGATGGGCAGAAGTAGCACCTACCAAGGATTGTAGTGGCTACAACAGCTAGGTTTCTATGGGAAAATATTATTACAAGGTATGGATGCCCGTTGAGCTTAACTAGTGATAGGGGTATGCATTTCCTAAATGAGACCATTAGGATTATATTAGCAGAGTTCATGGTGGCTCATCATAAGACTACCCCTTACCATCCACAAGCAAATGGGACTGCCGAGGCATTTAATAAAATATTGAGTCATACCTTGACCAAAATTTGTGACGTTGGTAGATAAGATTGGGATGACAAAGTATCAACAGTTCTATGGGCATATAGGACAACCTACAAGAGGTTGAATAAAGCCACACCATTCCAATTGGTGTTTGGCGCGAGAGGTTGTCCTACCCATTGAATTCATGTTACCTTCTCTGCGTATAGCACGTGCAAGAGGATTGGCCAATGAACAAGTGTTGGAGGAAAGGATTGAAAAATTGATGAAATTGGATGAGAGATGATCATTGGCTAGGTGGAGTCAAAAGGCTGAAAAGGATAAAAAAAAGGCATGGCATGATCACCACATCAAAAATAAACAATTTGAGGTTGACAAGATGGTATTTTTATATGATTCCAAATTTTGCACCATCCCGAGAAGTTTAAAGTCCATTGGTTGGGGCCCTATATCATCTCGAGACATCCTTGATTCAAGTGCATGCTAGTTGAGAGTGTTGGATGGGATGAGATTGCTAGGCCATTTCAATGGGAGTAGGCTAAAGCCCTACTATAAATAAGTCTTCTTGGTGTTTGTAATAAGGCAGTATTGCCAGTTAGTTTAGAATTTCCCTTTATGTAATTTATTTTCTTGTGTTTCCCTTTCTCATCATTTGTTTTGTTGTTTGTTTTGCACCTTGGGCGCTGGTAACCACATTAATTTTTGAAGGTTGTGCATGCACAGAGGACCACACATCGTTTTAGTGTAGGGTGGAAGAATGCGAGTATAGTGCAAAGTTGAGTTGGAAGAGGAAGTTGCAGTGAATGGCCCAATGGAAGGAAGTGCATGGGAATGAAGGAAGCGCATGAAAGAAGGGTGGACGAAAAAGGTTGGTGTCAGGATAAGACTTCAGAGAAACCACATACAAAGGAGGAAGAAGCGCAGGAACAACACGAGGTAGGTGAGAGAAAAATCAGGTGGACAAAAGAAGTTCCTTCGACATTATTGACACATGTGTAAGAGTCTTTTATCAAGATGGATTATTTACATGCCAAAAGGTTGTAGAATTTTTCGCACAAGATTGGGCACGTAAGTGAAGGCACGTAAGGCCAACTTGGTGGAAAAATCCACATTTAGTGTTAAGTATGGTGGTAGGTAAAATAAAATTTAATTCGGAAAGAAGGAAAAGATATAAATAAGAAGTCAAGAACTTCATTATTTTACCTTCTATTATGAAGTGAAAAGAGCTCTCACAAACTAGGGCATCCAAAAGTGATCTGTGTGAAGAAAAATTTAAGAAATCTAAGAGGACGTGACTAGAGTAGATCCGTAAACCAGTAGGAAAGGAGTACACGGGCATGGAGGAAGTTATTGAGAAGCGCCATCTTGTGGAAGAATTGTTCTAGTTAGGGTTTGACAGCTAGGGCATAGAGTTAGGAGGATTCTTCACAAATTTGAGTCTTGGGGTTGGATAGAGTGGTAGAGCAGAGCAAGGAGAAGATGTTTGAAGTGTTAACCTAACCAGAAGAATGGCACCAAAGAAAGAAACCATCTCACCTAAAGTAGAAGGGAAAGGGAAAGGGGAAGCAAATGGCTACCATCACAAGCACAAATGAAGAGTGGTATGCGAGATGCAATACCGGATGGGGTATTGCTAGGAAAATAATGGGAGTCTCATTTGTGGAAAATGACTATGAGTGACTATAATCATTGCACCAGCATGACAAAGAAAGAAATGGATTTGGATTTGGTTTTCCCAACAAACAAGAGGACACTGGAGGGCATGCCCATATACAATGATGAAGTAAAAGTTAAATTGGAGAAGGTAGGGTTACTACAACTTTACGAATTACCCTACTTCGAAAACTGAGCACCTCTATTAGTGGCTAATGGCATGCATTCATGAAGACCATTTTTATTTCATGGGGCACAAGATGTGCATAACTCCCCTAGTTGATTTCCAAGTTCACATGCCTTATCTGTGAGGGAGAGAGCATATATGATGATCTGAGCGACAAGGAGGCCATCAAGGAAATAATAGATGCATATGAATACAAGAAAGGATCATGATACTTTGACATCGTAGAGATTCTAGACCCCGTGATGAGGATGGCTGCATGCTTGGTAACCAAGCTCAATGATCAAGAAAGATGGACTCAAGTGAACAAGGCATGGCTGAATGTATGCCAAAAATATCAGAGGGGACTATCTACAACTTGTCCACCTTCATCGCGGATGAAATCATTAACAACATGAAGGAGGGTGAGAAGATACTATTTGGAAATTTCCTCCTCACAATTTTTTCTCAGAGATCGGAGTGCCCGATGGGCTGGAAAGGTTTTCGTGGGAGTACCTAGAATAAGAACCGTCACCCACGAAGAGGTTCACAAAATATACTTGTGAGACCATGATAACCACTCATAAGGCGTGCTTAGAGAAGTGGTACAAGTACATGAGGGATGTGTTTGGGAAGAATGGAGGATTCCAGAGCAACTACTAGCACTCTTGGATGGACAAGTAGAGTTTGCAGTGTACCAACACTTCGCATTGGAAGATTCAAATTGATATATGAAATAATGAGCCCCTAGTGTAAAATTCCCTTCTCCTTCACCACGTAATACTTCCAAGTGGGGGTGAATAGGTTCAAAGAGGCCAAGAGACTAAGGTTCGACCTTAGTGAGGTGGATCAAGACCATAGAGAGCTACGCAAGAAGCTTGTCTACCCCAAAAATTGTGCATACATGGAAAATTATGTATCCCACAAGGTCCAGATGATGAAGCCCCTGACTTTACCAATTATAGGAAGGACCAAAACGTGAGTGTATCTGTATCTAGTCGAAATTTAAAAAGGAACATACTTGGAAAATGATGTATCCATCCTTGAAGACCCTACAGGAAGGAGGAAGCCCATGCCAAAGAAGAGAGAAAGAGAGGAGGTGCAAGAGAAAAAGGCCCCAAGTGTCCAAACTACACAATTAGTGGGTGTTCGGGAGGTAATTTCCAATCCAAACACCTATGCATGCCGAAAAGAAGTCCTTGGTGAGGGCAAAGACCCCAAAAGAGGAGGCATTGGAAAAGGAGAGCCACACACTCAAGGTGAAGCACTTGGAGGAGAAGTCACCAGAGGAGGAGGAAGAGAAAGTAGAATCTCCTATCAGGAAGAAGTAGAAGGTGACAAAGAAGGATGACTCGGAGGATACAGAGATCTTGGAGGCCTATAGAGGTGAAAGAGATGATGATGATGAACTTGAGGAAGTTCAAGGCCCTCCAGTATTTGAAGTACATGACTCGGAGGAGGAAGGAGAGGAAGAGAAAAATGAATACATATTTGTCGGAGGAAGAATGAAAAGGAAGAGGAGGATGCTCAAGACAAAGGGGTAAGTGAAGAAGTTACAAAAGAAAAAGGACCCCAAGCCTCACAAAGGAACAGGTAGATGAGGCCGCGAGAGAAAGAAGTAGCAAAAATCATCAAGGACCTAGTAGAGCAAGAAATGGAACGCAACGCAGACATGGTGATGAAGGAAGCTGAGGAGGAGAGCGTAGAAAAATAATATGGCAGCATGGGAGGAGATCCCAGTTTGGCTGTAAGCTTTCCTAAGGCCGCACATGGGGAGAAAGAGTGTAGAAGCATCACAAGTTTAGGGGATGGGCTATATTGATGATCTGAACAAGGTGTTGCGTGCGCACTTTCAAAGCACCATACCAACAGAGAAACTCTTGGCTATGACATCATTTGATGAGGAAGGTGCATACCCTCGGACAAGGAAAATGATTTCTTGGGAATTTGAGTCCCACATCGATGAGCCAGAGTTTGAAGTAAGCCAAGGGGAAATAATGAAGGTACCAAAGTCAAAAGGATTCAACCCCTTGGTAAACACTCAATGACTATCAGATGAACAAATATACAATGCACTAAACAAGGTTTCGGTTGAAGTAGAAGCCAGGATCTTTAGGAGGAATGATAGGGTGAAGTTCCTAGAGGTAGAATTGGAGAAAAAGGAAGAAGAGCTTGATGAAAGAACCAAGGATGTAAAGTAAGAAGAAATAATCAGCACTCAACTAAGGTGTGAGTTAAAAGATGAGAAGGCAAGGGTGCACAAGGTTTACAAGAAAGTAGAGATGATCACAGATGTCATTGTCTTGAAGCATCTAGATCTGACACCACCAATGCGTAGAAGTATGGATCCACCCTAGAGTTCCTAGAGGACTTGACCCACATCCTCACAATGGAAAGGAGACCACTGGCCTTGGAATCTCCAGAAGAGGCATTGGTGCAAAGAAAGGAGATCAAGATGAAGGTTATGGCAATTGTTTCTTAGTACAATAAAGTCCTCGCTGATGTAAAAGCTACCACCCAAGTCATTGAGGCCACCTATGAAAACTATACCGATAGAGATAGAGTTGTGAGCATTCTAGTGCCACTCATGAAGCGGAGCTCAAGGAGTTCTAAGAGAATAATAAGGGGAATAGAGCGGAACGTGATAGAATTCTAGCCGAGGTTGAGAAGAAATCAGAGGCTATTGAGACCTTGTGGGGATCAATCAAAACCGATTGAAGGAGTTGTATCCCCATATCACTCGAAGGATGGACATGCTTGAGGATTTGGGAAAATAATTAGAGGGGATTGTGGAAACAATGAATACCCAAGGAGAAGGGCTAAGCTTTGAAGAGGTGAGCACCTAGTCGGAGACCTCTATCAATAGGCATAGAATGAAGTTGATACTTGGAATAAGTTGGAGGTAGACTTGAAGAAATATTTCCCTCTCCTCTTGTAGAAGTAATCATAGTTTCCCCATTCTTTCATTCTTCCCCAAATTCTTCATTCCTTTATTCTTTCCCCAAACTATTCAAGGATAATCATTCTTTATTCATTGAGAAAATGTTCCGAGGGTGGAGAATAGGCATAGTGTGGGGTGATGTTGGGCCCCTAAAATATTGGCTAAGTACAAGAAGGCACGTGGGTGCGCACAAGGCCTATTTGAAGAAGGGCGCACAAGGAGAAAGTGCAGGACAAGGTTTTAGGAGGGTTTTAGTAGAACCAGTGGCACGCATGCAAGGAAGAGAAAAGGTTTTAGGACTTAGCCATATTTGGCATATCAAGTAGAACATGAGGAAAACATGACCCAACTGCGCATGTGGAGTGGATAAGGTGCCAACTTGGCAACTTGGTGCCCACGAAAGGAATATACCTTGTGATAGAAGATTCTAGAAGGTCATCATGGTGAAGAATGGAGAGCTCAAGTCTAAAGGAGCATGCTCCCATGGAGGACCACTTGGAAACTTGGCAACTAATCTACAACTTCATAAAGGCATGGTGGTGCTTGTTAAGGCTATATATACAAGCCCCGATTGAAAGAAAGAAATATACGAGAGATACCTATAGAATGGGAAGAGGTGAAGCTATGCAGAAATATTGTGGGAGTTCTATGGGTTGGGTTTAGAGGATTTGTAGGAGTATGTTGTATCAAGGGGATGGGTCTAAATATTTTTCTTTGTACTATGAAGGGATTAAGTCCAGTTCTGATGCATGACATTGGTCTACACTATTATATGGATCTATGATTTCCTCAGTAAATGTAATGTGGTTATCAAACGTACTTAATATGAATATATGTGGTTCTAGTTTTTACTTATATATGTATGGATCATTTTATATATATTTCATATGAGTGGGTGTAAACCCTTGTGTATTTCCCTTTTGTTATGATTCAAATCTATATTCTATAATGCTTTTCTTATCTGAATGAATACATTGGTCTAGAAGCCCATTCTGAGCTCTAAGATGAATGTATGGTTCATTTCCATTCTCTTCACTTAAGTTTCTATCGTAAATAATGCATTCTCACACAACTCACATAAAGGAGGGGCTCATCACTCATGTGTGCCTTGGGTGAGCACCTATAACTTATTGGGTGATAGGCTAGCGTGCTTGGGATTTCCTTGTTCTTTGAAAGGCATAAAAATGACTACATTTGGCCTCTTTGCTTGCTTTCTAGTTTTTATTTTTGGTATTACCCACCTTCTTGCCTGTCAAAACCTTCAACACTTCAATTTTTCTAATTTTTAATACCGAGATCCCAACCAGGACACTAGCGCTAGGTGCCTCATCCTCTCTAAGATCCCTCGGCATGTTCTCTGTTCTAAATTCACATAATTTAGAACACACATTCCATTTTAATCCATCACATAACAGAAAACCATATGTAGTTGTAATGACTTGGTGTTATACCAATCTCTCATGTTTATCTTGTTCTTATGTATACAAAGTATACTTTGGTTTCTTCACCCTCAATGGTTCATTCAAGTGTTATTCTTTCAGGAAGCTTATCGATTATCTTTTGCTGATACTCATATGAAATCTCACAACCTTAGACTAGGTGACATAAGACAACACAACCAACAATTTGTGATACTTTGGCCAAAGTTTTAAACATGTTTACCATGTTTACATTCCTAGACAACATACTCGTCAAAAGGAATATGTCTTTCACCTCACTCTAATTATTATCTAGATTAGTCTTCCTTGACTTTTGTCAACCAATTCCAAGTCAAAGTTTCACACTAAATAGGGACAACTCACATACACTAGTGTTGTGGTTAAATTGTGTGACTAAATATAGGTAGACATACTCGAATCGAATTACATTGATTTGGGTGTGTTTATTCACCCTAGGTCAACATGAGTTGATGACTACACTTGTCCATATGCCTATCTCAGTTTAGAATAAAGCGTGAACTAGAATTCCACTTATGAGAGTTAAGGTAGAGGGGTTAAATGGGATACTGAAGTATATATGTTGTTTCACTATATCCACCTTATGACCCTCATCATTAAGTGGGTATAGTGTAGTCGCAACTATACTACATCAGCCCATTAAGTGCCACTAACGTAACTACCATACTTAAAAGGTCATTTGTTTAATTAAATTTCAGCTTGTTAAATAAATTAATTTACATTACGTACATACCTAAGGGTCAAATAAATTTGATAGATAATTCCTAAAAAAAAGAATCGTAATGCACCTTTAATCCAATTGAGGCTATTTGGATCAATTCAACATTAAATTTTTATGAATTCTTTACCAATTAACCATTCGATCATTTAACCCCCTTAATTTGAACTTATTTAAATAGAAGACCATTACCAAGTCTTCTTTAATAAGTTTGTTTATGGAACAAATCATATAACAATAACTTAATAAGTTGATTAAATGATTACCATATCATTTATAACCTATCCTTATTATATTCCTATTATTTTATCCCTTTTACAAAACATTGGTTCATACTTAAAATGAATCACCTTTCTTACCAACAAGAGATATCTACGTCTTAACAAAGTAAAATAAGGATCACAACTAGTTCCTTATTAATATTTCAAATAGTCTAGCATTGATTCTCAAGTAATTATATCTTAAATCCAACAAGGTTTACATTTAGTTATCAACATATACTAAAGTCTATGTCCTTATCCATTATTACTTAAGATAATAAGGTTCCCTCTTGCCCACTTAGGGTCTAATAGATTCACTTATAAAATTTCCATACATATTCCTTTAATCCAAATTAAGATGATAAATACATCACTCACTACAATATTGGTAACATATTATCCTCTCTATCATAATAAGTAACTATATAAGAAATATAATTTACGAAGATACTATGATAATTTTGAATAAAATTCCATTAAATAGTTTCCTACTTAATTGGATCATAACTCCAAGTTATCTTTTATGTCATACATATTTCATTGATTCAACCTAGAATTCACTTTGTAAATGACCTACGCACACTAACACATCACTCACCTCGCTAAGTGCTCACCCAAAGTGCACAAAGGCACTATGTCCCTCTTTAGAGTTTCTTGTATAAAATGTTAGCATGATAGTGCATATGTATATTCAGATTCATAACCAATAGTAAACAATCCACAATGCATAAACTAGATCTAGATCTTAGAATATATAAAAGATGAACTAAACAATGACTATAACAAGATTTACCACACAAGAACTAGTTTTAGTCATGTTCAACACCATTATCCAACCAATATGATCCATTTTATTAAATACTATAAAACACATAAGCTTCATACATTATAAAGGTATCTTCATGAGTCATGCATGCAACAAGACCAGCAACATAACTCTACAATAATTGACACTTTCTTAACCATGCAAATAAATACATATATATAGGGTTGGGACTTTCCCTTCACCACCCATGCACTATCTCAAAATAGGCCACATGCTAATAATAGCCATGCACCTTTAGAAAAGGATGTAAAACATGCAAATGATCTAACAATAGACTTCCTATAGTTAACTCTGAGTATAAATCCTATTATTAGCCTAAACTATGCATGGTGTTTGGCTGATACTTGTTCCCAAAATACCCTTGTGTGGACCACAAGTATTCATGTTTTTGTGTGCTCAACACACTAACTCCAAAAATAACCTTAACAATAGAAACAAATAAGTCTTGATCCTAGGTGCTTCAGCCATATTGTAGATCCACGTGTTATTCCAACACCCTACATTCATGTGCCCAACACTTAGCCCCTTTTTGTCCATCCAACATTACCCCACACTAAAATGGATTTCCACCCCAACAATGGGTAATCACCTTGTCATTCCAAATAATATAGGATAATGAATGAAAGAATAAAAAATAAAGAATATGTTAAGGCATATTATTGTGTACCCTTTTCTTCCTTTGGTATAATGATTTCTAGATATTCTCTTTTAATTTCCCCTTAAAATTCATACCAATCTATTTCACCTTTTTCTTAGATCGTTTCTTTGGAGTGTTGACAAAACAAATAGGGTAATGAGCATAGGAGGAATACCTGTTCAAATGTTGGTTGATGGGTTGTTGCACGTGTATGACTTCTGAATCCACAACTGATTGTGAGAGATTCCTTTTGGCTAGGAGGAACTACCTGCAATACAAAGCAAGACCACAAGAAGGAATTAAACAATATGGGCAGTGAACTGCCTAGCGTATGCTAGATCCGGAAGTGTGATACTTCCTAGATGGCTGTCAGTCCACTATTTTAAACAATTTAATGTTGTAAACAAAGTAAATCCTATTGTAATTTGAAATGATTTAGGTATCTCACTTAAAACACAATAAGAAATAGATCTAATCTAACAGGCTAAGCTAGAATAGAATCCAAAGGTCAAATGATTGGTTTTGGGTTCTGCAGGTTTGATAGAGGTCTTGGGTAGATCACAGGTGGATGAGGGTGAGATGAAATTAAGTGGGTAGGTCTTTGTTCTAGGCTATGTGGGAAAATACAGAGACCGATGTCGGTCAGGGGTAACCGATGGCGGTCAGGTGTGACTGGTGCCGGTTACTGTGAAATCTAGAAATGTCACAGAACAAGCTTTTGGTCTCCTTTGTGATTGTACAATGGACTTTGGCTGGTCGGGACAAAGTATTGGATGATTAGGGGTAGGCTTTGGCAAGGATTTAATGGGTATATGGAGGTGGAAATGTTGGGGAAGGTCAATAGGTGGTCTGGGTAAGTAATAAATGATAAAATAATGATGTAATGAAATAAACCAAAGAAGTATGACGCTATACTTACTTAGATTCTAGTCCTGGTGCCTGTGGGTAAGGGATGGAGGTATTGATGAGTTGCTTGAAGGCTACAAGTGATCACTAATAGAAGAAAAGCTTATGCATGGGTTGTATGTACATTCCTCTTTTCTTTGCTAGATCAGATCATGGCTGTGCAGAAAAGATGTTTGATCTCCTTCCTTGCATGCATGGGCTCATTGGAATTCACTCTTTGAAGATGTGTTATCTCTCTGAGATGTGATAATGCTCGCCAACCTCTTTTTCTTCCAACTTCCAACTTCCAACCTTGAGAATAAGGTTGTTTTGGGGTTAAAAGGGTAACCGATGATAGTTCTAGCTTAATCGGCGACAGTTAGGGGTAATCGGCGTCGGTCAAGGTGGGATTTCCTAGGTTTACTAAACTAGGGAGATCCTCTTGATTTCCTCGTATATCATGTCATTAACCCATGGATTAGACTAGGAGCCTCTTGTGAGCATGCGGGAATGTGGTTAGAGGGAATGTAGGCATTGATTTTTAGGGTTTGGGTAAGTCTTAGTTAGTTATGGCAACTTACTAAGAATAGGTCTTAGGTTGAGTTGGCTTGGTGAGGTGTCTAAGTGAACTACATGTGTGGATATTATTTAAAATAAGATATTTAAATAATAAATATAGTGAGGATAATGCATTAATTTAATTTAATTAATTAAATTAATATTAGTGGGGTGAAAGGGGTCATGGCTAGGTGAATGTGATGAAGGGTGCTTATTTTTCGAGGGACCAAAGGGGAGTGTGACCTAATTTTAGTGTCTAAATTTTGCCCCTTTTTGTTGTGTAGCTTGTATTGGTAAGCGACTAACAAAAATAAGATGTTGTTGCCCCATGTGTAGGTGAAGGTGATCCCCCTCAAACTAGGAACTGATGAGGTAGCAAGCAGAATTGGTGAGTGGTTTGATAAAAGGTAAATGCGAGGAAAAGATAGTTGGGCTCGGGAAAAAAAGGGTAAAAGGTCTACTCGGGCCATTCTAGGTAATGGGTTTGGGTCAAAGGTAGCAACAGTCAAATGCACACACATGTATAAACTGTAACATGCTACTGGGTTGAAGAGCAAGAAAACTCTACATCGTCTAAGGTCGATAGGTTTATCCAAACAAGGTTGAAGTAATTCTAGTATCCAAGGTTTAGGATATGGTCGGGAAACATAATGTAGGTTAGGTGCGGAACATTTAGGTATGTTCTAGTACACAAAAGGTAGGGTCGATAAACGGTCACAACAATAGGCTAGGTAGGGTCATCAAGTCAATCAACATAGGTAACAGTGCTGCAAGGTATAGTGAACACATGAGGTCAAAGGTCACTAGTGATGGTCCAAGTCCAAATATCGAGGTCATGGCATGGGTAAGGCCAAGGTAGGGGTAAAAGAATGAGTCCCCAAAGGAGGAATTTTTGAGGTAGTAAAGGAGGAGGTCGAGAAAAGGTAAGGTAAATGGGTTGGGCAATGGATCAGGGTGAGGGGTGGGGTAAAAGGGGCTTAATTGAGGGAAATGTGCAGGTGAGGATGATCGATGGCGGTCATGGAAAATTGATGTCGGTATAGGAAAATTGACGACGGTGAGGTAGGGCACGCGACCGATGCCGGTCAATGGTAACCGATGTTGGTTAGGTCGGGTTGGTTATAAAAAAATCCATGTTTTTATTATTCATTTGTTATTTGCGAAGTGAGAAAATGACAAAAAGGAGAGAAAAGAGAGAAAAGTGTCTGAAGGAAACAAGATAGTGAGTTGGTAGTGTGATTAGATGAGGGTTGGGTTGGTGAGCAGCGGGTCCACGAGATCAGGGTGAGAGATTTGATTGGGTAGAGGTTGTGAGTAGTTATTTAGGTATGGTAGAGGCCGAGAGGGATCGGGCGAGCCACTAGCATAGTGGCCGGATGTGCCACCGAGATGGCGTGCAGCGTGACGATGTAGGCACCCAATGTGAAATTGATTAGATAGAGTAGAGCTTGGAGTATGGTTATTTAAGGTTCTTGTGGGTTTTTGTTTTTGTGGTGGGTAAAAATTAAATTTGGGTATGGGGGGAATAGCGGGAAAAAGAGGGAGGGGAAGGGTGGTAAATGGTATAGGTGGGGTGGGTAGAGGTCCAGGGTAGTCTAGGTCATTGTAGGTGGGGTAAAAGGGAAAGGGGGTGATTTTTAGAAAATGGGGGTTTTGGGAAGTCACGATTTTTTCTGCGATAGTGACCGATGCTCGGTCAAGTATGGCGATGTCGATTACGTAGAACCGGTATCGGTCACCAAACAGGTGACCGATGCCAATTACATGGTAACTATGGTTGGTAAAGGTTAAACATGGTATTGTCACCAAATAGGTGACCGATGCCGATTGAGGGTGACCGAAGTCGGTTAGGATGAACTAGCACCGGTTGGGATTTGAGGCACAAGGGTCAAAAAGTGATGTGGGCTAGGTAGTTGAGATGGGTAGAGTGAAAATAGGGTGGAGGGTAATGATAATTGGTGAATATGGTCATGGTAAATGTAGATTAATGTTGTGCTTGGATTGGATGCAGGGGAGATCACAATTACATATGTGGGACAAGGTTCCACCTCTACTAGTGACATTACGTGGTGTAGTGACCCCTTTGGAGCTCCAGCATGTGGAGGTAGTGGGCTTGAGTGGGATTTGTTGCTACCAACATGTTGTTTGGTAGCCTAGCTTGATGGTCGCACTCATCGATAGATGGGATCCCGCGACCAACACGTTCCACCTTCCGATGGGTGAGATGACTATCACCCTGGAGGATGTGTTCTAGATTTTGTGGCTACCCATATTGGGTGCCTAGGTGTATTCTATCTCCTCCGAGGCCTCAGAGGAGTTGATTGGGATTGTCTTTGGTGAGGGGGTGGCTGATTTGAGATTCCATAGCACCAGTTTGAGCTATGGAGAGATGTACCTAGCCCATCCGAGATGAGACGGCTAGTGGTTTTGTTGATGGAGCGGTGTGTTGCTTATGCACTACCGGATGTAGAGGGTGGATGCTTTTCCGATCACCGATGGGTGTACTCCACAATATGATGGTACATGAGACACACTTTTCACGGGCACCAAAGATTCTTAGTGTAGCTATACAAAGAGATGTGGGCATATGGACTGCATTACACGAGTTTAGCACTGTTCTACATTTATACTACACTCGATGGGAATACGAGCATATATTACTCAGATGCGACCTATAGGGATGCTTCGAGAAAATGCATTCCCAACATGATTTGTGTGGTGGGATATAGGAGATGGGTGTCGTGTAGGAGAGAGAGGAGATCAGATAGGCCAACACATGATGTGGCCCATTTTTGGTAGTTACTGGAGGGATTATCCGGAGTGGACATTATCTAGAGGCCATATGTGGGATTCCCCTCATATAGGCATATGCATGAGGAGCTAGCTAAGCTCCAGCTAGAGAGGTGGATATAGGGTCGCCGTGTTGGGGAGGATGAGATGATCCCGGTAGATAGAGTCGACGGTAGTTCGAGGCTCTTATAGGACATTCCTCCGCCCTTCCCATAGTATCGAAGAGATGACATGGAGAGGCCCTTACCTCTACCACAACCTACAGTGCCCACAAGGGAGGAGGAGCAACCAGTGGATTGGTGGATAGATGATGTCGGATGTACAGAAGTGGTGGGCGGCTCGATTCCACGAGCCATACCACCTGCCAGCCGAAGCGGCCACTACCATTATAATGTAGAGAGACACCCTACAAGGGCAGGTAGCTATGTTGATTACCCATTTGGGTATACTGTAGACCCAACTGGAGGGCTCGGAGGTGGAGGTAGCGAGCTATGCGTGACAGTAGCCACCAGAGGCCAAGATGGTAGATGGAGATGATTAGGGGAGGATGGTTAGGTGGCAGCCTTATAGGCTCATGTGGTAGGTTTATAATGTCGATTAGACATATCCCGAGCACTGATTGGGGCCTTACAGGCCTAGATACAAGCACATGGATAAGGGACACCACCACAGGCACCGGGAGTAGGTCCTAGTTCACGAGTAAGCATAGGGAAGGTTGCTGCAAGGCGGTATAAGGGCCGAGACCTATGGGACCACCACAGACCATGCCTGTATCTAGGTTATCGATTCCCGGTAAGGTGAGATATTATCAGGACCAGCTTATGGTGGCCGAGATATATTTCATATCCTATGCTTGAGTATAGGGCACAACAGGCATCCAGTGAGAGGACGAGATCCCACACTCATAGTGTGGAGAGCACAGGAGGTCAGCAAGCTCCGAGGCCTGATTAGGAAGAGGCCACCAAAGCACATGGCAACTAGCTCTAGGTGAGGTGCTAGTAGGGACACAAGAGGCTAAGGGTACATGTGACACAAAGATGGAGGACATCTCGGTGAGATGCCTGATATGCAATCACTTGATTTTTATGGATATGAGTTATTTTTTTGATATATATGCCAGCCTGCATGCCGAAGATAGTTGTATTTTTTATCACATACTAGCCTACATGCCAAAGACAATGAGGATGTACGAGTGATTTGTATATTTTGAGCATATACCGGCCTACGTGCAAAGATATTTTGTATTGATTCATTCTTTTTTGTATATATGAGACCGACCTGTGTGCGATGACATTTTGTATTGTATATCGGCCTATGTGCTGACATTTTGAGATGATGGACATGATGAGATAGGCATGTATATTGAGATACACATTTATTGATTTATATGATGAGATACATGGTATTTTGTGATTTGTTGATGTGTTTATGAGATATTGGTTTATGGCTTGTGTTAGATGAGATATGGGTTTGTTGTTTTGATATGGATGGAAATTAGGTGAGTTAGGCATGATGGAGTCAGGTCAGTTTAGGCATGGATCGAGTCAGGTTGGTTAGGCATGGTTGAGTTAGGTTTGGCTAGGCATGGATTGAGTTAGGTTGGTTAGGCATGGTTGAGTTAGGTTTGGCTAGGCATGGATTGAGTCAGGTTGGTTAGGCATGGTTGAGTCAGGTTATAGGCATGGATTAAGTTAGGTTTGTTAGGCATGGTTGTGTTGAAAGTAGGTGAAGTTGTGATTCATTATTATTTTTGTAATGAATGATACTATGGGTCATATGTGAGATGTGGTATAATCTATGCATAGTGATGATAGAGAAATGGTAGGTGTAATAAATGTATAAAATATGTAGCAAATTGTTATGTATGTGGCTTAATTTCCAATTTTGTATATAAAAGGGGAACTAAGTGAAATGTGATGTAAATGGTGAGCTAGGCATGGTTAAGGAATTTTTAGGGTAGAGAATGGCCGAGCTAACCTCCAAATGCCCCATGCCCTCGAGTGTTGCCTACATAGTCCCATTGAAAAGGGACCTCGAGGCCAATGTAGTTCTCCCATAAGCTAGGAAGAAAATGAGAAGGTGTGAAAATGAGTCGATAGGTGTTTGGGCATGTTGTGGATGTAACATCCTCATTTTATACATTAGAACAAGTCAATTTTTTTATTTTTTATTTTTATTTTTATTTTTTTATAAATGCTTCCTGGTTCTAAATACATAATTTAGAACTCACAAATCAAATAACCATTCTTATAATAGATAACCATATGCAATTGTAATGACTCGGAGTACCTCCGATCTATTCATTCCATGACTCAGTAATCTACCGATCTATTCATGAGTAATAAGAGTTGGCATTTTTATTTAACACACCACTCTTGCGGTTCTCTTCCCTATTCTGGGATTCAGAATGCTCTGTCTAAGGAACCTATCTGAATAATTGTTACCATTATTCATCGGCATCTCATCCCTTAGACTAGGTGACTTAGGACAACGCAATCAGCGGAACACGATACTTTGGCCAAATATTTGAAACATCTTTGCTTATGTCTTGTATTCCTTAACGGCATACTCGTCAATCTGGAATACGTCCTTCACCCCATTCCTATGTTATGTAGAATGTCTTATACTGACTTCTGTCAGTCCCTCCTATCCCAAGTTATTCACTCGAAACGGATTAGTAAGGTGACAACGTTATAGGGATGCTCCCGAGGACTAGGGATATGATGACATCTTTGGGTCAACCCTAGTTAAACCAAAGTGTGTCAAGATACCCCCAGTATCTAGGCAGCCTTATAACATGACCACATTCCTAATCGGTCCCGAGTAACTTGTTCAAGTTTAAGGTGTAAATCTTAACGATCAATGCAAAGGGTGTCATCACAAGTCACCCGCATTATTGTATCTTCGAGAGATCCTAATCTTCTCGAGGTACAACCATGCGATTGACTTGTGCCGTCAACCTTTAAATCCACCTCGAAAAGATCTACTTATTAAAAAGTGTTACATACGTTGAGTTAAATTATACCATAAGACGCTCCCTTTAAGGGTAGTCTTTCCCAATCCCCAGGTTCCTCACCTTAGAATGACCTTTCTTAATAAAACCCAATACACAAGAGAAGTTATTAAGACTAGAGGTCCCATCAAGGAGTTCATAGAATATACATAATTCTAAATCAACGAAATTGGACAATTACTCCCATCCTTCACATGAGATTGCTAACCAAACCCTTTTTAGGTTTATATCAGTTCTCATAACTGAATTTATATCTTACTTATTAGTATCAAGATATAATGATTAAGAATCCAATTAAACGTTGTCCTGGCTTAATCAAGACTAGGAATTAATAATTTAATTCAGCTTGTTTAGCGTCCTGCTTAGGTTTATTTTTACCCTAGCTTCCAGAAAGACAGTGATCTAAATTTCAATTTAGCTTTAGATAGAACATACTAGAACTGCTAAACAATCATAAGTATTCAGTCACATATTCTTGCAAGCTTACATTGATAATCACAAAAGTCTCCAAATTATACAATAATAACAATGCTCTTAAGATCATTTGAACCGAAGAAGGTCAAACTATCAAGATACGAATACAAACATATAAGTATCAAATATCTCTCTTTATTCCCTTCAGGCTAATCAATACATTCTATGCTTTCAGCATACTTGATACAATACTCAACGGAAAAAGAACATCTTTCCTCATATAGTACATTTAGAGAATCAAGTTGTAATTCATCATAAAACCAAATTAAACAATCTGAACATCCTATCAGATCTGCGTGCTTTTACCACTTATGGCAACCATCTGCAAAAATTGTCAACATGGGTCAGTTCGATGAACTGAGCATGATAAGCACTAACTCTTAAAACAATTGCAATCCACCAACAAGTTTTCATTAAACAACATGTTTAAATGAGATCATTTCACTAAACAAGTAAACATATTTCAGACTATGCTTTTGTAATACAAACATGACTATTAACGCGTAACTCAAATTATCGTTCTTCAATAGTCCTAGATACTTCTCAAATATTTCATCAAAATATTAGGGATCAAGAAGAACAAAAGTATCCAAAACAACTATCCATCTGAATCCCAAGGACAACAAACATCAGACAGATCATTACATTCAACATAATAAAAGGAATATCATAACAAATCATGATTCCATCAATATGTTAAAAACAATTCCAATCGGTTAGATAAAAATATCAACATATACTTTCTGTGAGAGAAAGAAGACAAGTCATTCATATTTCCCTTCAAACAAGCTCATGACTGTACCGTCTCCTCGAAAGTAAAGCATTCACCTTATATGCATATGAATAAGTTAGACGAGCCACAAGAAGAACCACAGTTTTGTTAAAATTAAATATAACAAAACTCCTATAGCTTACTAGCAGATATAGTAGCTCTCACGCCAAAACAGTGATGATGACTATCAACCAAAAACAGACTCCACATGACCTTCCACATGAAGTGACAAACAAGAAGATATTCAATGCCATCACCTGTCGAGGTGCAGTCGACAGCTCCTTAGTTCAATCAAGCTCAAGACTAGATATCCATGCAACAGAAGACGTAATCATGCTCAAACACGACAACAATCCCTCTCAGCAACATACAGCTCATTCTAATCCCTACTAAACACTGTAAGGTTTTAGATCCAAGGTCGAAATCAAAAGAACTTCCCCTTTTATCTCATTCAACAAGAGACTCATTAACATTAAAGCAAATGATGTTTCCCTAAGACTATGCAGAGATATTCATACGAAATCCACGCAACATGCACAGCCTCAATTAACTGGCAATTATTCAGAAAGGAAACATAACATACCGTATTCACATCTGAACTCATTCAGAGGTTGAAAAGTATGGTAATCACGACCCACTTTTACAGAGGCCAAGATACAAGATATCTATCTATACTTAAGGAACCCAACAGAGCCAAAAACAATAAGTGTTCATAATCAGGCTTATATAGAAGCAGATACACTGGTTACCTATCAAGGATTTCAACTGAATCCGAACAATAGTATTCATGATAAAGCTTCTACAGAAGCTGATATACAAGATAAATATTAGTTAAGGATTCCAACCGTGCCAACAATGGTAAATATTCAAAATCAGGCTTATACAGAAGCTAAATACTGATTTCGTAACAAGGAATCCAACTGAGCCTCTACAACAATATTCGCTCAAGCTTACACAGATAGGAAACATAAAAAGTACACCAACTGAGTCTGTACCAAAAATTCATTACTTAAACGAAGGTATTCATTACAAGATAACAGAAGTCGTATTACCAGTTACCCCTCCAGGACTCCGACAGAATCATGCTACCAGTATTCACATACATGGCTTCTACAGTAGTCCATAATATGCGAACCATTCCATGGACTCCACAGAGTTATTTTGTATATAAATAAATATATTGCAAACTATCAACGGGTTAAATCCCATAATCGCAACACAAGGAGGGAAAAACAACTTCTACAGGGTCGCGTTAAAATACGTCAAACACAAAGCAAGTTATCCGTTCAACATAACCTAAGTATCATAGCGAAACCCAACAAGATTCAATAACCACCACCTATAATAACCATGACAAAACTTACAAAGAAGTCTAAATAAACCGATCATTCAAACAAAAGTCCATCAAGATCCTTTCCAACAAGTATCAACAAAAGTATCAATCGTAGCTTCGAACCCAACAAGGAACCAATTCATGGGCTCCTAAAGAGTAGGTTTAGTATACTTTCTTGCATGCATTTCACAAACTTTAGTCGGAATGCAAAACACAATGAAATAGTGCAACAATTCGAAACACAATACACACCCATCAAGGGTTAAATTGAAAATCGAACCAGTAAGAAGATACAGTAACAAAATCACACAAAGCTACCATAAAAACCATCGAACCCAAAAATCATCTCGAACAGAGTTGTTCTAATAAATCATTTGAAAGAAAGAAAGATTTTTAAAGGTTAGGGCCTAACATGCCCAGTTATTTGCTCAAAAATCCGAAGAATACCACTTTGAAAGAGCTCGAGCCTTCTCCTCTTCTTCCAAGTTAGATTCACCAACAAAAATTTGTTATTTCCATGACTTATAAATTTTCCTTGCTAGAGAAAAGAGCGAGTTACACTCATATTTGCCATGCAACTCCAAGAAGATTAGTGCGAAGAACCAAAGTGATCGAGATAGAGGGAAAATTGGAGCGCATGAAAACCAAACAAACTACTAATTTTCCATTTTACATGCCTTCCCGTGAAACCCGAGCTTGAAGACCGAGCTCATTAATTGCATTTACTCCAAATTTCCCTCTCAATCTCCATTGCCACCAACCGCCATAGTTGGAGATGGACAAATGAAATTCAAAGACCATTTCTAACTTTGGCGACTACTGCCACGTCGGCTCTTGCTAGCCATTAAAAATTCTACCAAATTACCTATCCTCCATGCTTATCCATCCATTTAATGCCATAGAAACTACCGCCCATGGTTCGCACCCTTCCATAGGTCCCCTTTTTTCCTTGTTCAATAGTTAGGTTAGTAACTTAGGTTAGGATTTAAGATAACACTTAGTCTAACCTCCATAGCACAAAGTTACTAACTTAGAACATTTAGCTTATAGCTTAGGCCTAGGTTAGATTAACACTAATCTAACCCATAGATCATAGTTTAGTTTTAGGTTACTAACCTTAATAAATCTAGTTTAGGTCTAACATTTCAAATTCTCAGGAAAAAGAACCTACACCTACATTCACAAACAGGGATTCACTCCTGCACTGCCAATAGGCTAGTGAAATAAATGTATCTGAATTATTACCTGGTCCACGATCAAGACCTTCCTGATATTACGATATCGGGAACCAATTCATTTAACATGATCAGCCTGAGTTAGACTCTGGAACAGTTTATTCAATGCATTCAGACCTTGCAACCTGCGAAAGGTCTATAATTTTAGTTCATCCCAAATAAACTTAAAGCATTACTTGGATCAATGCCACTGATCCAAGGCTGGGTCTTATAGATGGATAACTCCATATTCATTCCGAGATCAGATTAAACTCAGGTTTAAAATGAAAGAATTAAAAGAGTCCAATTATGTTCCGACTCAGTCAAAGATCTGTAATTTCAAAGAAGATACAGTCCATATCAAGCATGACTTCACAATCAAAGGAGCACATCCTTTTACAAAAGAAATCACATATCAACACTTGAATGCTCAGGAGGAAGTAACAACAAGTACAGGTGTTACGCAAAGTGGATTTAGGTTTGTTAGGTGTGGGTAGATTGTAGGTAAAATGTTGTAGGTGAAAGTGATTGTGGCGAAAGAGGAGGATTACCCCAAAGGTAAGCATCAAGGACCAAGTCCTATATAAGGTAATCAAAATGTAAACAAATATGGTTAAAAGATAAAAGGGGGCAATAAAGCCACCTGATTGGGTAGGATCATACTGAGTAGATCATACCTTGGAGGAGGTGATGAACATAAGACCCTAAAGACATTGCACAATTGACATGTTCTACGATGAAAAGTAGTCACATGATCACCAAATGTCTAAATTCCAAGAATTCCCTTGAGCAGAAGGAAATGAGAGTGGGCATGGTTCACAAGGTGAAGAGTAGGTAATTTTAATTAATTTTTTTTTGGTATGAGGTAGCAGGCCCTTCGGGCAAGAGGTCCTAGGTCACAACAGGCAAGTCCATGACTAAAATTTTTTATGTTTTGACTTATAGTTGAGATAGATTGATTGATGCGGGAAGTCTATATGGGAAAAATTAAACTCCTTGAGGTCTTCGTGAAGCTGATTGATGCGGGAAGCTTTGGTTGCTCTCATCTTTTTTTTTTGAAGAGATTTTACATAGTTGTCCTTCATGGGAGTAGTCTATTTATAACAGTGGTTAGTCAAGAGGAAGATGTCCTTTTGAGGGAGTCATCTTTTTATTAGAAGTTTGACTCAAGGAGTTTGGTCCCATTGTGAGGTCTTTGCAGTCATGGACAAGACCAAGGTGAAAGATAGGACTCTTGTTCAAAGGGCAAGGTGAAATGACCATGGGATCTCATCTAGAGGTAGACAAAAAGTATCCATGAGAATCATGCTATGTGCGATTACATGTGCTGGTACACATATTTAAGGGAAGATAAGAAGTGACGGGTACTCACATGATTTCAGTTTAGTCATTAGGGAGGTGTATGGAGTGGGTAGCACTCAAGGGACAAGCTAGAGAGAGACAACGGGTGAGGTAGGAAAACAAGTCAATAATAGAATGGTTGAAGATGCAAGGCATTAAGGGGCTCAGGTTTAGGTTTACCCTCAAGAGAAGATAAACGATAAGCACCTGATCCATAGGTATGAGTCATGATGTATGGTCCAAGCCAATTAGGAGCAAATTTTCCTTGTTTACTTTTTTCTGCTTTGGTTATGTGTTGATTTTCTTTCAAGACAAGGTCACCAAATTAGAAGGTTCATTCATGGACACGTTTTTCATAAGCACGTTTGATACATTGTTGGTAAACTTGAAGGTGATCCAGAGCGTTAAGACGATGTTCATCTAATAACTCTAGTTGTGCTAAATAGTCCTAACAAAAGTCATCATCAGTGAGCATGTCATGGAGAGAAATATGGAGTGAGGGGATCTAGACTTTGAGAGGTAGAACAGCCTCTGTACCGTAAACCAGAGAAAAGGGTGTGGCCGCAGTGGAAGTGTGAATACTAGTGTGGTATGCCCACAGGGCAAAAGGAATGTGCGTATGCCAATCCTTCCTAGTATCGTCAACCACTTTCATGAGAATTTTGTTGAGGGTTTTGTTAGTGGATTCAGCTTGGCATTGGTTTGTGGGTAGTAGGGTGATGAGAAACTAAGTTGAATTTGAAGGCGTCACAAAGTTTTTGCAATGTTTTGTTTTTGAATTGTTTTCCATTGTCAGTGATGAGGCGATGAGGAACACCAAAGCAAAAAATGATGTGGTGGTTAATGAACTCACATATTTTCTCAGCTTTCATGGAAATGAGTGGTATGGATTCTACCCATTTTGTGTAATATTCGGTAGCAGTGATGATCCATTGATGGCATTGGGAAGAATGAGGATTGATTTCTCCGACAAGATCCAAACCCCATTGAGAGAAGGGCCAAAGGTCACGAGTGACCTGTAAGGCGTGACTAGGTGTATGATGAAGATTGGAATGTTGTTGGAATTTTACACAACATTTGATGTAGTCACAACAATCATGGTTAAGGGTCGGCCAATAATAGCCTAGACAAAGAATACGCTTAGCAACAAGGCCACTAAAGTGACCTCCACATATGCCATCATGAACCTCCTTAATGGTATAAGGAATTTTAGAAGGTGAGGCATCGTAAGAGAATACCATCAAATCTGCACTTATAGAGGAGTCCTCAGGATAACATAACAAGAGATCTTTTTAAGGAAGACATGATGTCCTTTACGAGTGAGATCAGGAGGTAAGATGGAGAGAGAAAGGTAGTCGGAGTATTGTTTATACCAAAGGTCACTCAGGTCAGGGGTATTGGTTCGATTGAGTAAACATCATGAGGTAAATAAGAAGGTGAATGGAGGCATTATACGGTGACAAAGATTTTGGAATCGGTGGGTGAAGCGGGTATTTGGGAAGCTAAGCAGGCCATGGTATCTATAAATTTGTTGGTGGAATGTGGGATGGTTTGAAGGGTGTAACGATCAAAGGTGGTAAAAATTATGTCTACATGATGTTTATACTTTTGAAGTATCTTGTTACGACATTGGTACATACCATTGACTTGGTTTACGACCAATTGAGAATCACCAAAGATGTTGATTGATTTGACATCTAGGGCATAGGCGGCTTAGAGACCTAGTATGAGTGCTTCGTATTCAGCAATATTGTTGGTGCATTCAAAATCTAGTTTGAAAGACAAAGGCATGGGTTCTCCATCAAGAGGAATGAGGATAATACCAGCCCCACCCCATGCTAACACTTGGAACCATCAAAGAAGAGTGTCATTTGGTAAGGGGGTTTGTCCAGGGAAAGGGTAGCAATTGACTCATCTGGAAATTCAAAATTAGAAGGTTGATCCCCGAAATAGGTGCGTCGGCCAATTGGTCAGCAATAGCTTGGCCCTTGATGGACTTTTGATGAATGAATTTGAGGTCAAGATCAACTAAAAGCATAATCCATCATGCGGCACTCGATTTTGATAAGGTTTTGCATACATGAAGTGTAAGGGGTTGGTGTTGGTCACAACATAGGTTTTGTGGTTGAGTAGGTAATGACGGAGTTTGGTGGCAACGAAAAACTAAGGCTAAGAAAAGTTTTTCGGATGGGTGTATTGGGTTTCGTAGTCTAAAAGAGTATGGATGATATAATAAACTGCATGCTCCCTGTGTTGTTCATCGTGATGAGTGAGCATGGCTCCCAAGGAGTGATCAGTAGTGGATATGTATAGATAAAAAGGTTGATCGTCTTTAGGTGGGATAAGTACGGGTGGTTGGAGAAGGTATTGTTTTAAGGCCTCAAAATCTTTGTGACAATCATCATCCCATTGAAAGGAGACATCCTTCTTGAGTAGATGATGAAACGGTTGGCACCAATCCGATAATTGTGAAATGAAACAGTGAATAGACTATACAACTTACCTTGCAGGCTACGGAGTTGTTTAAGGTTAGTGGGCGGAGGCATTTCGAGAATGGCCTTGAATTTAGCAGGGTCAACTTCTATACCATGGAGGGAAATGATAAATCCCAAGAGATTTCCTGAGAGAACCGTGAAGATGCACTTCTTAGGCTGAAGGCAAATGTAATATTTAATGAGGCGGTCAAAGATGGTTTTGAGGATGGCAAGGTGCTCAGAGTGATGTTTAGATTTGGCCAAGAGATCATCCACATAATCTTCCAATATGTGATGCATGATGTCATGGAAGATGTAATTCATAGCCCATTGATATGTGGCACCAGCATTTTTAAGGCCAAAAGGCATGACTCGATAGCAGAAGGTCCCCCATGGGGTGATGAATGAGGTTTTGTGTTGATCTTCTAGGGAAAGAAAAATTTGGTTATAACTCGAGAAGCCATCCATGAGTGATAACATCTCATGACCAGCGGTGAGGTCAACCAACTGATCAATACCGGGTAAGGGAAATTCATCTTTTGGGTAGGCTAGGTTGAGGTCATGGAAGTCCATGCAAATGTAGAGTCCCCTATTGCTTTAGTAATAGGGAAAATGTTAGAAATCCAATGAGGATAATCAATGGGTAAGATGAAGGAAATGGAAAGAAGGTGTTGAAGTTCTTCTTTGATGAGAAGAGAAATACGAGGGTGCATTTTCCTCATCTTTTGTTTGATGGGTTTGGCATCGAGAATGGTTATGATATTGTGGACCACTATGGTGGGGTCAATACTGGGCATGTCTACATAAGACCAAGTGAAAGCATGGTTATGATTTCGAGAAAAGAAGTGATGGCTTCTGTTTAACAACATCTAAAGATTATTTGATCTTTAGGATGTGTGGGTCATCCTGAGTATGAATGTTGATCTCGATAGTCGATTCATTCAACATGGTTTACATCTCAGAGGGTAATGACCAATGAATATATGAGTCTTCTACACCAAGGTAGGTGAGTATGGATTCATCATCCTGACATTGAACGACGTTAATTATAGGTGTGTCATCATCGATCATTTCGAGATACGAGGAAGGGAAGAGTGGAAGGGGCCTCGCCCGATGCTAATAAGTCGAGAGGCCCCAGGAAATGGTGTTTATAAAAAAAAATTTAGGAGGGATAGATTTAGGATCCATCGACTCCGTTGGTAAAGGTGGTGATGAAGGTGGAGTGAGTGAAGAAGGTGGAGAAGGACTAGTGTCCTTAATAAGTTCAATGCGGACTGTTTGGTAGGTGGTTTGGGAAGCCGATACCACTTCGGTCATTATGTTTGCGCGAGTGGTACATGGAATAATGGTATGGCAGCCTTGCTCATAAAATCCAAAACCAAAACCCTTCCACGCACAATGGTGTAGGAAGGTGTGGGTGAAATGGTGATTGGTAAGTGATTGGAAGTTAATGGAAAATGGGCGGGTTTGTGATGGTGGTTCAGGTGTGTAAGTGGTAGTATCAAGTCCCCCATAGGTGAGACTAGTATGAAGGTGGGGAGGACCATAAAGGAGACATTCTCCTATATGGTGATCATAGTGAGGGTGTTGGTGAAGGCTTCCATACTCTTGTGGAGTAAGAAATGTGTTGACACTATATAGGTGGTACTCCCCCAGAGTGAGGCATTGAAAAACACCTTCCAAGGGATTAGTGGTTGGTATGTAGGTAGCTGGTATGGATAATGTGTCGAGGTTGATGTAGAGGTGGAGTTAACAGATTGGGAAGCTGATGGGTTAGCCATGGAGGTTATGGTAGCGGTAGGAATGGAGGAGGTATGTGTGGTAGAAGTAGTTTGCTATACTGGTAGGTGGAGGTGTAGGTGAAGCGGTAGTGGTCACGGAGGTAGACAACTTGATAGGTATGAGCACATCATTGGGTCGGTAAAGCATGTTACATGTTTTAAAAGGTGATGGGTCAACTGGAATGGTATAGGTGTGTCCTTCATGTTCAAAATTTACACAATGATGCAAAGTGGAAGGAACGTAACCCATGACACGATCCAGGGGTCTACCAAGCAACAAGTTATATTGGAATTCCCCCTCCAAAACGTAAAACAATTCTGGAACAGTGCGGGGGCCCACGCGAATGTGGAGGATGACGGTGCCTAGTGTAGAGGTGATAGTGTCATTGAATGAACGCAACATGACCGGGTGTTTATGCATGCAATTATCAGGTATGCACATTTGAGTGAATGCATGGGATGAAATGATGTTAATGCTAGCACCCCCATCAATCATCACATGGCGTACCCGTATGTCATCGATGTGGACAGAGATGAAGAGGGCTGGGTTCGGGTCATCATTTTGGTGTGGCGTGATCTCTTCCTCTGAGAAGCTAAGGGAGGCCACTTGGTGAACAAGGTGGGGTGAAGATGAAGGTGGTAATTTAGTGAGAGAGGCTACATGATGGGGTGTGATAATGGAGGCTACGGGTGTAGGGTCATTAGGTAAAACCTCAATTGATTGAAGAACCTCCATGAGAGCTTGACGATGGGATTCCAAGGTTTGGATGAGGTCATATAAGGACATTTTGAGGGGTTATTGGTGTAATTGTTTGAGCATGGTGCGATGTGTGATGCCATTAGAAATGGGGTACGTGGGGCCATGAGATAGTTATTTTAGGTATGGGTGTACAGATGGTATGTTGGGTATAGGATTGGTTGGTGGGTCATTTTCCTTTTCTTTACCCTTCTATGCATGTGTAGTGATGTGTATCATGTTGATTTGAGGGGAGTTGGAAAATGGAGAAGGTGTAGGGTGAGTGGTATAATGACATGACGGGTAAAAACCTACTGGAGAAAAAAAACCCCGTGAGGTTAGGGGCAGCAACGAAATTTGGGTGGTGGCATGGCAAGTTCTCTAATGTAAACCATGTTAATTTGAAATATTGGGGATGGCTCTAGGAGAGGTGAGGGTGGAGGTTGTGGTCATTGAGTGGGTAGTGTGGGAATGGGTGTTGGTGAAACAAGATCCTTGTCGAGAAGGTTGTCATCGTCAAAGTTGGTTTAAGAACAGTTTCAAGGCCTTGTAGCTCTCCACATCGTGTCTTGGCACATGATGGTATGCGTAAATTTTAGTATCGTCAAACCCTTTTGGCTTGGGTTTGAGGGGTCGTAAGGTCTGAGTGGCGGTAATGTGATGACAGAGGTTTCCAGGAGGTTGGTTAAAATTTTGGCATAAGACCCTGCTAGTGGATCACAATGGGAAGTAAATGTGGGTTTGGGTGTAGGTGTAGGTGATTGTTGAGGAATGGTCTTTAGAAGAGGAGGGGTTGAGCCATGGGTTTGGGTGCTGGTGTGGTTTTAGGTGTTGGTCATGTTTGTTTAGGTATGGGTATAGTAGATGGATGGGTAGGAGGGTGTGTGGTCATTTTGACTACCTTATTGTGGGGTAGTGGAGTTTTTTTTTGGGTTGCACCTTCTTGGGTAAAGGTGATGTGGGTGTATGAGGTCTAGAAGGAAAATTTGATGGAGGAAGAGGGTGAGTTACCCACGGGGATAACGGGGGTGTTGTGAAGGTAGATGACGCGGGTTGTGCTTGAGGTGCACGAGACAGCGACTGAAGTGTAGTGGGTAGTGAAGCAATAGCTGAGGGTATCGAGGTATGGGTGGTAAAGAGGTTGTAGGTGTAGGTGTAAGTCGGGTTGGGTGTCTGGGTAGGTCAGAGGTTTGTGAGGAAGGAATGGGCTGTTGTGTTTTTGGTTTATTGATGGGTGGAGGTTTCTTGACCATGTGGGGAAGCTGAGATCCTAAGATGGATGGGACAGGTGCAGGTGTGATTGGTGCAGCTAGGGTATGAGTTCTATGGGTTTGGTGCTTCTATTTGGGTGTCGGAGTAGGTATGGTGTTGACTTTGGAGGATGTAGCTAAATCCAGTTTGATAGGTGGATGAGTAAGGCTAGTGGTCGGGTGACCCCTAAAGTGGTAATGGGTTTAATCAAAGCAAATGTTGTAGGTATGGGTTTGGGTTTAGGTGTAGGTTGAGTTATGGGTAAGGGTGTGGTGTGAGCTATAACAGGTGTCATGGAAGGGGTTGTGATAGAGGTGATTGGGTTTGGTTTGATTGGTTGAAATGTTTTTGGGTAGATTGTGGAGGTATCAGCAAGGGATCTTTGCATCTGTGTTGAGATGGGGAGTAAAAGGTGCCCCCATAGTAGAGCCCTATCCACATAATCTAAGTGATTAGCCAAACATGAGAACTGGAACATCGGTAGGTGGATTTGGTGAGGACCTAATGGAAATTCCCATAAAATGTGTCTTAGAGATGGGAATTGGCTAGCTTCACCTCAGGGGTAAGAGAGCCAAAGTAGGTATGTAGGATCTTAAGTGGTCTGATGGAGAATGCTTTCCAAGAGGAAAAGGTATCTCAACTAGGTCTATGATAGGTGGCAGAGATGATGGGTGCTCCTCTATGGGTGGAGGAGGTACTATAGCTAAAGGATATTTAAGTGGTGAAGCCAGGGTGAGATGGTCTCAATGTTAGCGAAAGATTCCTCGAGTAGGTGATGAAGGAGATGAAAGGTGTTCCTCTATTGGTGAAGGAATAGGGGAGGTTGGTTCCGATGTGGAAGGAGGATTTTGGGCTAGGATCTCCTCTATTGAAGGAATATGGGGTAATTAGAAGGTGACAAGTGTGTCATTAAAGATAATGTGAAACTCGTGGGTATGGGTATCGTGAGTGGAGGTCTCACTTGGTTTGATCGGATGAAGGGGCATGGTTAAAAAATAGTTTCTTGAAGATATGTAGGTTTTGGTTTGTAGGTACATTAGGATTATCCAAGGTTAACTCACCTTTCTCAAGAATTTCTTGGACAATATTTTTGAAAGTGATGCGATTTACATCACTATGACCCTTTACTCGATGATAATTACAGAAATCATGTTCTTTATACCATGCGGGCATGGGGCGAGCAGGGTCAAAACCAGTGTGTGGTTTTATAGGTGGAAGGGTGATGGCTCTAGCTTTGATAAGATTTTCTAAGATAGAAGAGTAAGGCTCCCCGATTGGGGTATATTTCTGCTACTCTTGTCTGAATTGAAAAGTTTGGACATGTGAGAGATTAGATGAGGGGGTAGCCTGATTTGATGGATGTGTTGGCCAGCCTTAAGTACCATTGCATTAGCGGTGCCCTTAGATTTTGAATAATTGGTCTGTGGTTTGGAAGAAGAAGAGGTATCATTTGACTTGAATGCCAAATTCTTATTGCATAATTGGGATTTTCTTCTCTTCGATGTCCTAAATCTCTAAATTTTGTGTCATAGTGAAGGCTTCATCAAATGTTTGGAAGGTTTGGACTTGTAAGTTCGGTGAGATATGCCTGCACAAGCCCATGTGAAGAGCTCGATGAGTTCTATTTTTGGCAGTTGGAAGGTAAGTTAGTTTATCAGTGTGTCAAGCGAGCAACAAAATCTGCGATAGATTCATCCTCATTCGACGTGTGGAATATAGATCAGTCATGGTAACATTCTTGATGATATTGATAGAGAAATGATCCAAGAAGGCTTGGGCTACCTGATTGAATGAGAATATAGAGTGTTTAGGTAACCCACTATACCAATCTAATGCAGGTCTAGTGAGGGACATGGGAAAGGTTCTCAAGAGCAAGGCATCATCATGAGCGATCAGATAACACCCATGTTTGAACAACCGCAAATGCTCTTTGGGTCTTCTTTGCTATTGAAATGATTGAATTTAGGAATTTCCCAATGCACGGGGTATGAATGGATAGGAATGGATGGGTGAATGGGCTCATTGTAAATCTCATCATAGGTGAGAGTGTTGTAGGATCTGAAACCGATGCCTCTAATGTCTGCATCTTGTCCAACATCAATTTAATTAGGTTGTTGGTGGGTTGTGATGATTGGATGCCTCCTATAGCATGAGAGGGTTGGTTTTGGCCATATAATGGGGGTGACACTCTAGTGTATGGTGTTTCCATGTAGGTTGATTGGGAAGAAGGAAGTGAAATAGGGGTATGTACCCGAATGTATAATGGATGAAATGGGAGGTTGTTGATAGTATGTATATGGGGGTGGAAGGGTTGTGGTAACCCTAGTAGCAATAGGGGCTAATGATTGTGGAATGGAAAGGACCACATTCTGAAATGGGGTAGGGGTCACCAACACTAGAGGTGGTAATGTAGCTACGGGTATGTGTGAGACATTAGGGGTGGATGAGGTTGTGTTTGGGGTAGTTGTCGAGGGTATAGTGGATGTAATGGGTGCCATGGAGGTAACAGACGTGGCAGTTATAGTGGGTATAGGACCTAATCAGGGTGTGAAACGACCGGGGTAAGGTAGATATGGGTAGCACGGAGCCAGATGGGGCTGATGCGAGAGTGGGTGTGAGAGTCGGGGGATAGATATGGGCATGTTGTATATCAACTGACCCGAGGCATCTCGAGTGGACAAGTGGGAAAGGTAAAACTGCAAGGTGGCAGGGTTTTGGTCAAGGAGTTGTGTGAACTCCTCATCTCCAATAGCGATAGTAATAGGCTGGATGGGATCCATGGCTGGTGATAAAATGGAAGGTGGTGAAGGACTAGGTGGGAGTGGTTGACAACTGGCATGAAATACAAGTGTGCTTTCTTGTCTTCAAGTCAACACCATGTGAACTAGTATTGATCAGGTAGGGCTACTTCTCTATAAATGACATAGAGAATAGCAAGAACAAGTGAATCTAGCGAAAAAAGTAGATTAAGTACCAAATGGTGGTTGGAATGTGAAACAGGCTAACCGATGTCGGTTAGGGAAAACCGATGCCGGTTAGGGGTAACCGATGTTGGTTACTTGTAGAAAATGGACAGTGAGTGAACAACAAGGTAGAAGGTAAAATCTGATAGGTATGCCAAATCTGATGATGTTTACAACGTCAATGGGAATGATGACAGTGATAGGGATTATGAAAAGTGGAAAAAATGAATGAAAATGTCCTTTTGAGTAGGTTAGAAAAAGGACCTGGAACCGATGTCGGTTGGGTATAACCGACGACGGTTAGAGGTAACCAACGACGGTTCTATGTGAAATTGAAATAGTGATGAAAGAAAAGTGGTTGTGAATTAAAATCTAATGTAGAATCAGACCTAGAATTCTGAGAATGATGATGATATGGCCCAAGCACACTTAGGTGAAGCCGAATACACCAGCTATGATGAGGAGCATGCAAGGATGAAAAAAAAGTGAAGAACATGATCTCTCACCTCAAAATGCAAGCCAAGCAGAAACACTAAGAAAATGCGATCCTAGGAGTGCCTTTTCTATTATGTTTGTTTAGCTTATGCTATTTAGGGACTGACACATGAATTTTGAAATAGATTTTTTGGTGAGGATGGCTTCCTACAAAGAAGGAGATCTAAAAGGTGAGGTTTCAGGTATGTTATGGTGGGGGTGGGCTTCGCTCTGAAGTATGACTTGACAAAGCAATGAGTTGGGTGCCCACTGTGTTGTGATCATGTGTGATCACCTATAGCTTCTTCCAGGTAGGATGTTGTTTAAGAATGTATGTATTTTGAATTTTTGTGAGGTTTGGTAAGACTCAGAGAAAGAGAAAAGGAAAGAAGTGCTTTTCTACGATTCATTTGTCAACCATCAGCTGGGCATGACTTCCAGCATATAGGTTTCCCTCAATTAATGTGAGCTAATGCGATAAATCAAAATGCAATGCACTTATTTTTAAGCCCAAATTGAGATGTGAAATTGGATGACACAATAAGATGAAGAGGAAGAGGGATTCTCTTTCACTACAATGTAGAAAACATGAAGAAATGGTTCTTTTTAATTACACCAAAAGAAAAGTTTCCTTTAGAGAAAATAGAAAGAAGAGGTGGGTTACCAAGGAAGAAAATTAGTGTGTACGATTTTTAGAAGGGAAACAAACACACAACTTTTCCTAGGAATGAATGAAATGCAAGGAACCCCGATGGGTCCCACCAGTGTGCCAAAATGTTTCACCTTTTTCTTAGATCATTTCTTTGGAGTGTTGATGAAACAAATAGGTAACAGGCGTAGGAGGAATACTGTTCAAATGATAGTTGATGGGTTGTTGCATGCATATGAATTCGAATCCACATCTGATTGTGGAGCTTCCTTTTGCTAGGAGGAACTACCTGCAATACAAAACAAGACCACAAGAAGGAATCAAACAATATGGGCAGTGAATTACCTAGCGTATGCTAGATCCGAGAAGTGTGATACTTCCTAGATGGCTGTCAGTCCATTGTTTTAAATAATTTAATGTTGTAAACAAAGTAAATCCTATTGTAATTTGAAATGATTTAGGTATCTCACTTAAAACACAATAAGAAATAGATCTAATCTAACAGCTAAGCTAAAATAGAATCCAAAGGTCAAATGATTGGTTCTAGGTTCTATAGGTTTGATAGAGGTCTCGGGTAGATCACAAGTGGATGAGGGTGAGATGAAATTAAGTGGGTAGGTCTCTGTTCTGGCTGTGTGGGAAAATATAGAGACCGATGTCGGTCAGGGGTAACCGACGCGATCAAGTGTGACCGGTGCCACCATTCTTGTGAAATCTAGAAATGTCACAAAACAAGCTTTTGGTCTCCTTTGTGATTGCACAATGGACTTTGGTTAGTCGGGACAACGTATTGATGACTAGGGTAGGCCTCGGCGAGGCTTTAATGGGTATATAGAGGTGGAAATGTTGGGAAGGTCAATAGGTGGCTAGGTAAGCAAGAGATGATAAAATAATGATGCAATGAAATAAACCAGAGAAGTATGATTCTACACTTACTCGGATTCTAGTCCTGGATTCTTGTGTGTGAGGGATAGAGGTGCCATGAGGGGTTTGAAGGCTATAAGTGATCACCAATGGAAGAAAATCTTCTACATGGGTTCATTCCTCAAGTAGATCATTCATAGATGTGTAAGAAAATATGTTTGATCCCTTCCTTGCAATTTGTTTCTATCATGTTGGGTCATACACTAAGTTATGCTAAACCACCCATTTTCACCTCATTTCCTTTTCACCCTAATTTTCTATCTGCTCAAGGACTTGCCACAACTGACGACATTTCATGATCATGTGACTTTCTTCACCCTTAGAATAGTAGATAGTATGTGCATTCCTCTTTCGTGTATGTGTAGAAAATATGTTTGATCATGCAACGCCTTTAGGATCTCATGTTCATAAGCCAATCTTTGGTATGATAGACTCATTAGGGTTCTTATCAATTAGGTGACTCTTTTTACCACCTCTTACCATACACCTTCTTCATTACTTGTTGATTCTCCTATACAAGACTAGACCATCGACACCTACATTTTAAAATACTTCCTCTTTCACCTAAAAACTCAACCATGCCTATGACCTAGACTCAATCATGCCTAAAATCTACCAACCCATTCCTCTACCTCATCATATTCTTCCCTAGCTTATGGGATAACTACATCGTCCTGAGGCCCCTTTTCACCAAGCTATGTAGGCAACACTTTGAGGGCATGGGGCCCTTAGAGGTTAGCTTGGCCACTCTTACCCTAAACCATTTTCCCCACATATTTTCTATTAACATTCTACCGTAATTAATTTCCATTTTTTATAACACTTGGAAACTTACCACACATACATATCTACCATGTTATCACATCATAAAAACATCCAATCAATCATTTCACATTTCCATGATATCAAAGATTTTGAAATTTACACCATAACATACATATAACTCATCATTTATTTCCCATGTTACCAATAACTTGAAATTAAATCAAAAATTAAAACACAAGACTCAAACCATGCCTAAATGACCTAACTCAACCATGCCTAAATGACCTAACTCCACCATGCCTAAACCACCTCCAACTCAACCATGACCTAAATGACCTAACTCCACCATGCCTAATAACCTAACATGCAACCATTAATGCCTACCTAACTCCATCATGCCTAAACCAACTCCAACATGAATCCATCATGCCTAATCCACCTAGTTTCCATCCATACACAAATAACAATAAAAATTTCAAAACAAAAGTACATCATCCATACAATAAATATCATCATCTATATCACTATGAAATTTTGTGTATCCATCAACTATACACTATATAAATAATAAAAAATAACATAATATAAGCATCTCAAAATCAAAAAAAATCTCATGTACAACCTCACTATCATCGACACGTAGACCAATATATATCAAAAATAAACAAATGATGATATACAGAGACATCAATCGTTGGCCCATCTGATGTCCATGTCGGTCTCATCTGTCTCCTCCTCTCTCTAAATGTCTCGATGCCCTACCAACATCTCTCCACCCTCTATGGGTCTAGGTCTCACCTCTACCTAGCCTATAGCTAGGTCAGCCTCCATGAACTAGTGGCCTCACCCTGACCCTATCTCTAGGGCTTGTCCACCCCCTTGTACTCTCTACACTATGCATGTGAGATCTCATCCTCTCACTCTCACTCGAGGCCTGTTGTGCCCTGTACTCTACATAGGAGGGGACATCTATCTCTAGTAATCATCAAGTGATCCTGATAGTATATCTAGCCTCATTCAGGGCATCCTTGAATCTCACCATCGGCATTGTCATGGTGGTGTGCATAGGTCTCATGACAACAACTCAGAGCTCTATCCTCTACTAATATGGCCTCACCCCTATCCTATGAACTCTTCCCTCCTCCCTATACCATGGGACCTATCCCATTGCTACCTGTAATATGGGACCCTATCCCTGGGCCTGTGAGGGTGCTTATGTGCTGTGACTCTAGGCCTCGTAGGGCCACAATCTGAGCCTTGTGTAGGGCTGGCTAAATTGACTCTGAGACCTACTACATATGCCTATAAGGTGGCTACCTATCCCCCATCACCATCCCCACCCTGTGTGGTACCTTACCCCTATGTAACCTAGGGCCTACAGGGCTACCACTGTGCCTTAATGTGGAAACCTTGTGCCTCTTAACCTATAAGTTGCCCCTACACTACTCCCAAATGTCAAAAGGGTGGCCACCTACCCTATAAGGTGTCCCTCTGAACTATAATAGTGGCTAGGTTAGGATTCCCTAGCCTCGGTGGTGCTTCCCATAGTTGTGCCACCCACCACTACCTATATCTATCAATAACCCTAATGTCATCAATCTATCAATCCACCACCTTGCTCCTCCTCCTCCCTATCCAAAGACACATCGTTGGCTATGGTAGAGGCATAGGCCTCTCCATCATCTCTCATGTACTATGGAAATGGTGGAGGCACATCTGGGGCAGCCCAAACTACCATCTGACCTTGTCAATGGGGATCATCTCATGCTCACTAGCACGGCATCCCTCTATCCATCTGAGTAGTTATAGCTCATCTAACTCCACTGGCCATGTGTCTGTATGAAGGGAAGCCAACATATGGCCTCCAAATGATGTCAACCCCGATAACCCCTCTAGTACATGCCTATAATATGCTACATCATGTGTAGCCCTAGTAACCCTGCACTCTCCCCTAATAGTACCCAACACTTGTAACCAACTCGACCAAGCCCGCATCAAATGCATCAGGTGGGGAAAACCAACTAGATGCACACATACGATGTGCTCATATGCCCAACAAGTGAAGAAGAAAGGTACAACACAAACTAAACCTCCGTAGCCTCCCATAGGCCCATAACTCCTATATAACTACACCAAGAATGTTGGTGCCCAAGAAAAATAGGTCCTATCCTCCATCATGTCATGGAGAACCCCATCAGCACTCATGGGAATCTCCCACCCTCCACATCTGGAAATGCAAAGCAACACACTCACCTCCATGATCAGGACAACCAACCTCATCTCCTAGGATGGGCCACGTACATGTCCCCATAGCTCAAGCTCATGCTATGGTACCTCATCTCCACCATCCCCTCTCAAACACTACCCACTATCATCTCCTCTGATGCCTCTAACAAAATAGAATAAACTTTCTCTCCCACTATAGGTAGCCACAGATCCTGTATACATCCTCCAGGGTGACAGTGATCTCACCCATCGGTAGGTGAATGTATTGGTCGATTGAATCCCATCTATCGATGAGTGTGACCATCAAAATTGGATCTCAACTATATGTCTGTAGCATCGGATCCCAATCAGGCTGATTTCCATCATGTCACATGCCTCCACTCCTCTATGGTCATGCTCAATGTACCATCACTAGCAACAGAGGTAGTACTTTTTCCTCATCCATGCAATGGTCCCTAGCCTGACATCCAACAAAACCACAACATTGTTCATCCTTGACCATACCCAACATACCTTTTACCCAACACACCTATTACATGACATAACTATTTCCCACCACACCCTACCCAAATCCACAACCCTACCGACTACCCCTTTTTCCTAGTGTATTGTTACACCTATTCTCCCTTATTCTACTTTCCCACCCCCACCATCACCCAAACACCCCTTTTCCCATCTTTTCCCTACATACACCTTCCCTTAGCCCTCCCTTGACTAATTTCCTTCCCCTACCCTTCCCTTCCCCCATTTCTCTCTCATCCCTAACCGAACCTGGTCACCTTAACCATCATCAGTTTTCCTCGACCGATGCCAATTCAATTTCACCGGTGTCGGTCATCTCATATTTGACCGATGTTAACCAAGGCCAACCGACGTTCGGCCAACCCTAGACCATGACGCTCGGTCTCTATCATGCACATAAAAACCAAAACCCCCCCCACCTATCAAAATTTTCTCAAAAACAACCTAAAACCTAATCTACCCTACCCAAACCTACCCTACCTTCATTCCCACCCCTATTTACACTATCTAGGACCCCCTCCCTCATTTCATTTATTTTTACCTACAAATGCAAATTCATTTTCCACCCAAACCCCCCTTTTTACCCAAACCAATTTAAAACATCATTTTCAACCAAATGACCAAGAAGAGGATTGAATCCTACCTCATCTCGGTGTCATCGGCATGGTGGTACATCTTGCCACTTGCTTGGTGGTCCACCCAAACCCTCTCCCACCTCCACCATCACCAAATCCACTCCACACCTCACAACCAATCAAATGGCTCCACTCAATCTCATGGACCCACCTACCAAATGCCATCACCCACTATGAGGCTCACTAACTCAACTCTCTCTCGTCTTATCACTTTCCAAATTTTACCTCACCACTTTGTCATTTTCACAAAGGAAACAAGTTAAAATGAATCCATAAAATATGGATTTTTCTTTTTATTAACCCTACCCTGACTTGACATGACCGACTTGGTCATAATAAACCGATGTTGGTTACTTTATAACCAACATCGGTTACCTACTACTATCATTTTTACCCCATTTTTCCCATTTTGGCCTCAACTCATCATTTCCCGATACCCTTTGACCTCACCCACACTTATTAAAACCTACCTACAAGCCCAAACTACCCCTACATTTCCTTAGTTGCATCTTAGGATTTGTTATTTTACCTATACCTTGGCCTTACCCATGCCATGACCTATTTACCTAGACCTACCTACTTTGTGTGACCATTGACCTTATGTACTCACTTATACCTTATGATGTTGTTACCTATGTTGTTTTTAGCCTAACAACCATACCTTTCCTATTTTGTGTCATTTATCCTAACCAAACCTTTGGTGTACCGAACATACCTAAACATTCCTGCACCTTGACCTACATTGTGTTTCAACCATATCCTATACCTTGGATACCTAAATCACTTCACCCTTGTTTGGATAAACCTATCAACCTTGGATGATGTAGAGTTTGCAAGCTCTTCAACCTGGTACCATGTTGCAATCTATATGTGTGTGTGTTTTGATTTCCATTACCCATTACCCAATTTGACCTTAGCCTATTACCTATTACCCATTACCCAAGTTTACCCATCACCCTTTCCATCACCCTTTCCCATAGTACTCATACCCTTCCCCACCTACCTTCACTTCCACCAACTACACATTTATCAAACCACTCACCGATTCCATATAACACCTCATCAGTTCTTGGTTTGAGGGGATCACCTTCACCCACACATGGGGCAATCACTTCCTATTTTTTTCAACATCACTTACCAATACAAGCTATTGACAAAAAGGGGCAAAATGTAGACACCAAATTTGGGTCACACTCCCCTTTACCCCACATGTATATTAATTTAATTACCTACAATTAAATTAATGCCCATTCTCACAATATTCATTAATAAATACCTTAATTAAATTAATTTCCACCTCACCTAGACACCTCACCCCACCACATCACCTAGACACCTCATCATAGACCTATTCTTAGCATGTTTCCTTTTAACTAGGACTCAATCTCTACTTACCATAACTAACTAAGACTTAGTCTAACCCTAACACTAGATGCCTATTCTTCTCTAACTACATGCACACTTACTTATGTGAAAATACCATTTTGGATCCGCAACAATGGATAGAACTGGCCAAAAAGATAGCCAAGATCTACTATTTTTGGCAACCTAGGATATCCCACCTTAACCGACGCCGGTCAACCCGAAACCGACACGCTGGTCACCCTAAACCATCGTCATCGTTACCATATATTCACTTTGGTAACCTTGTTCCAGAGGTTGGAAGAATTATTCAAGTTTTGAGAAGAGATATCTACATGCAAGCATGCACCAGAGCCCTCTTGCACATCCAGACATCCTGAACCAACACCAAGATTGATCTAAAGGTTAAGCATTCATGGTAACATTCTAGGAAGCACAACCATGGCAACTGACCACCAGTTTCCATGGATCAACCATCACCTCCATCCAACCACCAAGCCTACAAGTACAAGTAAGTGCATTTGGATCTACATCTTTCCATATTTATTTAGATTAGTTTCTTTATCTCTGTTTGGGAGTCCTAGTCTCCTTTGCATCTCATCACCTCTCACCTTCTGTCAATCCCTCCACCTAACCACCTATAACCTCCCAACTCTCCATACCCAACTCCAGACATCTCTTGAGTATTCCCAACATTGTCATCAACCTCACCATTCTCTGTCCATTCTCTGTGTAATCACAGAGAATCATCAAAACCAAACTTTATTGAGTTTCTATCAGCCTCAACCCTATCGACGCGTCATTAACCTAAACCATCATCGGTTTCCTCTCAATCGGTATCATCATACTAGACCAATGTTTCGGTCTTTGTATCTGGTAAATCTTCCTATAATAACAACCTCATAACATTCACCCAAATAAACCAAATCACCCAAAACCTTGATCTTGACTTAGTCCTAGTCACCTTGGCTACCTACCCCACCTCCATATCTGATCATAACCTTATTAGATTAAATTTTCTTATTTTATTTGAGACCTAAATCATACCAACTTAGATTAAATTTTTTCTTATTTTATATTAAATGAGGATACCTAAATCATATCAACTAGTAGGATGTTAGTCCACTAACATATATTTATATTCTCTTATGGTCTTTTTTGCATTCATTAGTTCCTCCTAGCAAAAAGGAATTTCTCAAATCAGCACTGGATTGAAATCAACCATCTACCTTCCACATTCATTCACTCCTCACCCTTCCCTATATCTATACGTACACACTTATCGTAGTCCAGCTTTCAACAATATATTCATTTAATATTCCTCTTATGGTCCATAATTATTCAATCCCCTATATTTATTATTCATAAGTATTCTTTAAGTGGGCACCACTCTTTTTCTCTTTCGTATTATTTAAATGAAAAAGGTGATCCTACCAAGAGATGATTGTGCACATATACCTATATTTATTATTGTATTATTTAATCGTGAGAAGAAAAAGAATTATAACTGCATACATACAAGTAAAAAAATTCCATATATGGAACACATCAGTGATGACTAAGCTCTAAAGGAAAATAAATGTTTATGCTAAGGAATATTCTCTTAATACCATGGGCACAATCATAAGATATAACCGATCTAACTAGGCCGATAAAGGCGTGATATTTTTGGTTGGCATTCCCCCTTTTTATTTAGGTGAGCCTTGGGATATTTTCTACGTATTTTTTCCACGTGATTTTTGTGGGGAATTTAGGTATATTTCCTTTGAGAACTATTGTATAAGAATGAGGGTTTTTCCTCATTCTAGGGTCGATGGTTAGTAGTTTTTGTTAATAGTTTCACTCTAGCTCTATATTTTGATTTGTAGGTAATGTTAATGGTTCCAAATTTCGGATTATGCTAAGGTGGTTTCAATGTACAACAATTCACATGTTTTGAGGGAATTTTTTTATGTCCCCTTACTAAAAATCATATTGATGGAACAATATTCTTTGATTTAATCATGTTTTCCACTGTGTATATGAATATATGATCAAAGAAGTACAATTTTATTGTAATCTTGTGTTCATGCCATCTATGGAATACACAAAATTCAGCTTCTAGTTGTTGCATTTCTTTGGTTATTGTGTGAATATTATTTTTTAGTGTATGCTTTGTAGTATTTTGGTCCAGTTATAAAACCCTTGTGGAAACATTAATTTGGAGTCATTTTTGTCATCCCTTAAGGGTATATTGGGTGTGTGAAGTAGAGGCAGTGAATATTTCATTAGGGTTTCTTGCTCAAGTGTTTGTGTTAGGAATCCTAAAGTTTGTATGCAACATTTGTGATAATTGGGTATCAATGAATGCAAATGTTCTCTTAAAGGTTATGTTAAATTAATTATATGACCTCTAAATTTTGGATAAATATCAAGCCATCATGGAACTCATTGACATAATGTTGTTATAGAATCAACCATCTTCCATTCTTCTTTCCTAACTAAGTTTCCTACCACCCTACCCCTACAAGAACCTTGAGAAATATATTTACCATACATATGCTTGTTTGTAATTTACACCACCTTTTTACCTTGAGTGTAATTTCCTTGATACATGAAGAATAGTGTCTAAACATCATTAAGAACAATTTAAATTTCTATTTACATAGAGATGATGTTTATGGATCACTTTCATCTGTCTATAGTAACTTGTGTTTGATGCACCGAGTAAATGGTGTATATATGTGATAACTCTTGTTATTAGATACTTCATTCATTGATATACTTTTCTCAAATTGACCTACTACCACCTTAAAGGAGATTGAATTACAAAACATCCCTCCCCATTCAAGTTACCCTTGGGTTATCTCACCCTAGTTCGAGGCATATCCAAAAGTAGAAAAGTTTATCCATCCCATTTGTGAGGTTCTTCCCAATCAATTCTCCAGACTTGGTTTCATGAGAGTGTTAGAAACATCCATTTTTAGCAACAACATTCCCTTTAGATATATCATTCTCAAATCCATCCTTCCTCGGTATTATTTCCTAGTCCTTAGGGTGTAATATTGGGAACCAACAAAGTAGATGGTAAAAAAGGAAAGTCAATGAATTAGACATCTTGAGTGATGGTTAAGATAGGAAAATCATGAAGGGTCAACTCAAGATATTTTATCACTCCTAATATTTTGACAATTGAACCATCAAGTTATAAGACTCCCTTAGAAGTTGGGTTGTATTCAATGCCTAAAATATATGCTATTTTCTTGGGCATTACATAGAAGTACTAGCACTAGAATCTATCATGTAATTATGTACTAGGTGCTTTCCCATAATCAAATACATGTATAAGGGTGGAGGATTCTTAACCTTACTTGTTCATCCTTTAGTTGGCATAGGTTAACTACGAAATTTGAATTTTGCATATTCAGTTTTGCATTACAATGACTACTTTAAAGTTTCTTACATAATATCCCTTTGAGATGGGATGGACAAGGCATCCCACATTGTCACGTTTATATTTGTATTCTTTATTTTCTTGACAATGTTTAAATGGATACCCAAATTTTTATGCATCGAGGGTGTGTAGGGTTCTCTCCTTTTTGCTCCACTTTGCAGGAATTGGTAATTTGGATTAAGACCTTCTTTGTACCATAAATTTTCTATTTGAAGGAAAAAGTCGTTGGATGAGGCCACCGACATGCTTCTTCTCAAGTATGTGGATTTATTGTCTTTGAGATTTGGACTTTACAAAATAGGGGTTGGATCAATCATTCCTAATTTTTTTCTTTGACCTTGTATTATTTGTGACATGAAGTTGTATTCTACTTGAGTTGTTCTCAACTTGATAACCCACATAAAATTGGATTTTGTGGTATCTTATTGTGTTTCTTCTACATTAGATTTTTTTGTTTCCATCAATGGTTCTTATTGATTAAAATAATTTTCACCATGAGGGTTTGAACTTGGACACCATTTTCATGTATTTTTATTATGTGGTGGTTACATGGAAAACACCACTCGGGTTCTTGTATTACATTATTTTACACTAGAAAAGGGCTTTACTCTTCTTAGTGGTAGTAAATGGTTGTTTAAGAGCAACTATTTGAAGAGGTAAATTTTGAATTGTGGACCTAGAATCTATTTCTCTAATTATTTTTTCCATATCTCTATTTGGATATTGGGATCTCTACTATTGATAACCTTGATTAAACAATTAATTAGAATATTGCCCTTGGTTGAAGCTTGGGTAATTTCTAGGTGTTTGAGCTTGTTGCCTCTTGAGGGAGATAATTTCATTAGATAAAATTTTCACCAAGGATCTAAGGTCATCACTATCATCCTTCTTATGTAAGTAATAATATGTAGAGACAAATGATGAAGCATTTGGATCTTGGATAAGAGCATTAAAATGTTGAATATTTTGAGGTAGTTCAAGAAACAAGGGTGTAAGCATCAGGGGTTATTTTTCCATCTTTTATTAAGACATTTTTAGCTCTAATAAGTATTTTATATACATTAGGTAATGTTATATCTCTCATAGATTGTATAATTATATAAATATAATAATTTAGATATCTTATAAAGTATAAGGAAGCACCTTGGGGGTTGGTCTCAAAAGAGATAGAATTTTGTCCCATGTTTTATGAAATATGAATTTTAAATCTACCATGAGCTCATTGGGGGACCTTTTGATGGTTGTTAGTTATTCCAACAAATAAATATTTTATTCCTTTTCTTCAAACTATTGTCAAAGTGCTTCTCCAAGCTCATCCCATGAATGGATTGAAGCAAGTCAAATGTGACTTTTATACCATTGCAAAAGCCTTTCCTTTTAGAGAAGAGGCTAAAATTCTAACTACTAATCATCATTAATTATAGAGTGGACTACACATACATTGGAAATATCTTAAATATGCTCTATGGGGTCATAAGATTATCACCAAGTAAAGAAAGGAATTTTTTAGAGCGAGCTATTGGCATATCATTATGAATCATTAGGGATAAAGGGCTACATCCATTAAATGTTACAAAGGGTGAATTTATTTTATGTGTCATAAATAGAATCAATCTTATATTTTTCAGAGAGGGATGATATAATATCCCAGAGGAGTGGAAATAATTTTTGGGAGGAGAAATGGATTTTAAACTGATCTTTCTCTTCCTCTTTTGTGTGATAGCTACAAATATTTAATAAATTCACCTCTTTTTATGCTCTATCTTATTTGTATCCTTCTCATGAAACTGGGTATTGGACTACTTAAAAATAGTATATCTGAACTTGGGAGTTATTAGATGTGTAAAATATTCCTCCATAGGCCGAAATCCACTAATACACACACCAATCTTAGAGAAAGAAAACCAAATATGAGCTATAAGTAACTCAAACCCTCTCACCAAGGTTCCAAAATCTTTTTCACCTAAAATTTCACCCTTGATAAATCTACCAAATTCAACACCTCAATGAAACATGGAAATACCTCCAAAGTGTGGGACAATGATGCCTTTTGAGGTCAATCTCCAGATAAGGTTGACTCCTTCTATCCTAGCTCATTGTGACTAACTAACCAACACTAAACTATTATTATCTAATCCTATCCTAAGTATTCCAAGGGACCAAGGTTGAAAGAGAGAAATGTTGAAATAAAGAGAGGTGATGCACCAAACTAGAATAAGGTTCGATTCTAGCTTCAAGGACATATATATAACAATACATGCAAAGATACAAGAAATGCACATAGATATTTGGAAGAAATAAACAAAATAAGACTAAAGGTGAGCAAGAGGATTAAAATATTCACATTAAACACTAATGTATTCAAAGGAAAGAAATCAAACTTGCACATAATATAAATAACTTATCCATTTAAACTCTAATATATTTGAGGTGTATAAAGCCTTCGTAGGTACATTATAGAGAGGTCTCTGCAAGTAAAATATTTGGACTCAAAAGGATAGATCTCTTAGACTTGCAGAAAAATTGAACCCTTTTCATGTGCTTTCACACTTACATATATAGAAGTTTTAAGAGATAAAAGAGGGAAAAGATCACATCCAACGATGAATGGATTCAACCACCATGCCGACACTAAGGACCAATCACCATTGATTTCATAGGCTAGGTATGCTCATATGACATTACTCCAATCACCCACTAGTGTTGGAGGATGACATTATTCAAAATTAAGTTTTGGTTGTTAGAGTGGATGAGCATCAAGTCTAAATTATATCGAATTTACTTTATTTCACATAATTTTGATGTTTTTCCACCTCGATCATGTCTTTTATGGATTTTTATTTTATTTAGGGAACCTAAGATGACTCACAATCCCACTTTGACCTCCTCTTTGATCCATAAACAATATCTAAGTCTAAACTACTTTCCTTCACCCTCGCTCTATATTTCCTTCTCTCATGAATTTTTTTCATTTCATGGAGTCTTCTACATTCTGCGGCATGTTTCCTTATATCACGTACTATTTGTTTTGTGAATTTTAAACTTGTTTGGTTTATTTCCCATAATTTTATATCTTATTCACATGTTTATCCTTTAATCCTCCATAATGCTACATGGTTTAAACCTTTTTCCCATGGCATATATCCCCTCATTGATTTCTCTTTGCTATGTGGGTTAGGAACACTGTAGAACACTAAGTTCTACTTCCACATGGAACACTAAGTTCCTTGTTCCATGGATTTTTAAACACAATTTTCTTAATTCCTTAATTTAAATGAAGCTTTCTGAATATCATGGGTGCTATCTTGGACAACAAACACGAAGTAAGAAAATTTAACAAGGATAATGTGGAGATACCATGATTTAGATATAAAAACATTTTAGGTGGATTGAGTTGAATAATTTTCCAAACTCCTCACCTTCTAAAGTGCAAAAATAGTTGTTTCCATTGTTTAAATATTCATTACTTGATAAGGTAAAATCCATTCAAGTTTAAATTTCTAAACTTCATCAATTTTATCATCTATATGACTATCGATCCTTAGTGTAAGGTCACCCACTTGGATTTGGAATTCATAAACACTATTTTTGTAATGTCAACACCTTCTATTAATGTAAACCCGGTGGTTTTGTTCATCTCTCGTATTTTCTCATCCATATTTTCTAATTTTGTTTAAATGCTCATTTCTATATTCATCTTCATATAATATACCTTGTAAAGACACACAAATAATAGGGAGTTTTAACTCTAAAGGTAGGAAATCCTATGAACCAATAAATAAGGACAACAATTTTCCCATGTTGGTGTATAGATGGAATTCCTATAAGCCCATAAGGCCAAAAATAGATTTAGGTGTCAATCACTCTTGCTCTCCTTGACTATTTTGAGTAGAATGGAATTTAGCATTTTTGTGGCCTCATCTTGACCATTTTCTTTAGGGTAATATAAAGGATCAATGTGATGATATATTTTAAATATTTTACACAACTCACGTACCTTGTAATTCTTAAATGATCATCCATTATTAGATATTGAATTTTGGCTTGCCATACCTATAATAATTTTGTTTAGGATAAATTTGGATATGGAAAACACAGGAACCATGGTTAAAGGCATCACCTCAACCCACTTCATAAAAATTAATTGGCCATGATGTTTAAGTTGTGATTATCATTAGAAGTGGGATATAATTTTCCTATCAAATATAAACCCTGTAGAGAAGGGTTGTGACGTAAGTATAGGTTGTAGAACTTGAGTCGGGATATGTATGGCATGTGAAAACTATTGACATTTATGGCACCTTTGTACATGTTTCAAAACATCATGCTCATTAGTGGGCTAGAAATATCCCATCGATGAATATTTTTGTGGTTAAATTTCCTTTGAAATTCTCATCATAGAATCCATTATGGGATTTTAAAAGGATATTCTATTATTCTTCTTTATCTATGCACCTAAGGAGTAAAGCATCAAAGGCTTTATAATAAAGAACCTCCTTTATGATGACATACTTAGTGGATATCATTTGAATTCTTCACATTTGGTATGAGTTAGATCCCTCTCTTGGTAAGTTTGGTATAAAATATAGTTTATTATCTCAAAGTACTATGGGCACGTGGAAATTGTAGGTTTTTCAATATTATAAATGCACTCATCTAGATGTCTAGATTGGCTAGCTCACCGTAGTTTAAAGGATTTTTGACTATCCAATTGGAAATTATTTTACCCTTGACCAAATTTTGGTTTACGTAATTAAGTTTGAATTAATTAATGAGCATTATGAACTTGCTAACTTATTAAATAGGTAATTTTAGGTGAGGAAGGTACACAATTATTAAAACTATTGGAATCATAACACTTGGAGGGGGTCAATTAGTGTCCATGAAAACTTTTTCTTTAATTGTATTTAACCATTCAAAATTCATTATGCATCATATGAGAAATATCAATTAGCTTAACAAACCAATAAGCAACATATAAAAAATCCACATAAGCATGTGAATTATGTGAATATTACACATCACACAAGATTTATTTATCGAGGTACCCACCCCACAATAAGCACCAACCCCTAGTTTAGTAGGACACCCATCCTTCAAAGAGCACCAATCCCTATTTAGCATAACACTCACTATACAATGAGACTATCGACCCCCAAGATGACTAATCACCCACCTAGCCACCTAAAAATGATGATCACTTGAAGATTTTTTTCTCCAACAATTTATTGTGATCTCTAATTCATATCCATATAGCCAACACTCTCTCAAACTCCTCTTTCTTCTTCCTCGCTCAAACTTGCATCTTCATATTCTGATTAGGTAAAGTGACCTTGTTTTCCTTATTATATTCTCTCCTCATACTATTCTCTGATCTTACCTTGAATTCTTATAACATCCTTCACACTCTCTTATAGTTTGCTCAAACCCTCATCATCTCAACTAGGTATTTCCCTCAAACTAGGTCATGTATGGATGACCTTATTCAAGATTTCCATCATCTAATATCTTTCATAACATCATATAATCATTCATTACCTTTCATGATGGTCACAAAGACCTCTAAAATATCCAAATACACCCTTTAGGTCGCACTTTTCCTCTCTCTTCTCTGGCACAAATGAGATCTTCTATTTGCTTTTACACTTGTTTCTTCATTAGAAAACACTTGGGTCAGCCATCATGATGAAAAATGCATCCCAAATAATAGGAACATAGTAAAAACATCAAAAAGGGACCATGTAGGTGGATAACATCATCTTTATACCAAAATCATCATTTGGATCAACTTACCTAGTTGGATCTAAGGCCTACAAAATAGTCTTCAAAAATGAAGCTTAACAAGCATCACATCACTTCAAAACATATAAGTATTATATATCAATGGAAAAACCTTGATCTCATGATCCTATAAAAAAATAATTAGACATCATGAATATCAAATTATATACCTTAAAGTAATTTTGCATCCAGACTACACCAAATTCTCCAAACTACCCAAAAACTAGTCCTCGTAGATAGGGCACATTTTTCATCCTAGGGCCTTAACCATTATCTCAAATCATATGGACATGAATTAAAACTCACATGATTCAATAAATGGTAATTTATTCAATAGGTCTAATAGATAAGTTTTCCATAAAATGAAAATATTTAGAAACCTTCCTTTTTTGGGTTGGTCTCACATATAACCAAGACCTATAAATTACACCTAGAGAAAATTGGAGTATTCTACAACATCTAATCAAGTTCTCTCGATTTTCTCCATAGCTATGGTTTCAAGAAGGTTTAAAATATTTTAACTTCTTAACAATTTTCATAAAAATTGAGAATAAAATGACCTCGTTCTTCTTGTAAAACCTTCATAACTCACATATTCAAAAACCCATGGGATATTAGGTCCCCATGCAAGGCATACACTCTCCAATGAGCATCTAAAATCAAATTTGAGCTCAAATTCTCACCTTTAGAAACCTAGTTTTAGTAAAAACTCAATATCTTACAAAATATTCAACAAAATAACCTAAAACTTGGACCATACCATCATGTAAACCTTCCACACACTCTCCAATGATCACCTTTTCTATGTTATTCCCATAATTACTCACTTCACCACACCATGATCAACTTTCTATAAGACTAGGTCTAGAAACACACCTAAAATAGTTTTCTAACCTTATACATGTACTCTCATACACATGTGAATATCCTAACACATCATATGTATGCTCCCATGTTGTTACAATACATATCCATCTGCTACATGCTTCATTTCATCATGTCATGCCTCATACTTCTCTCCAGCATTATAAACAAACACCTAAAACATAATTTCTTCATTAAATCTATTCACCTCATCACTTGTCAAACGTTGAACACCTAAAATGACCTTTAACACACTTCATGACATCACAAAAACATAACCACTTCAATGTATTACCTCTACAAGCCACCATACTTAATCGGGACACCATGAACCATCACCATGACCAAACAATTCTCAACAAGACATTCATGTTTCTTTCTCTTTTGGCATCAATGCAAACTCGGAGAAAACTAAAACCATCAAATACTTAACTCTTTGACATCAATGAAAACAAAATTTCAATACAAAATTGACCATGAGTCTTGTCTTTTGATTAAGTGAGTACCTCATTTGTTTAGTTGCGAAGACAATGGCGAGGCAATCTTTCTCCACCTAAGTGAATTTTATTTCTTAATCGATAAGGAAAAAGGTATTAAAATAAATGGAATTATCAAAGCCATATTATCTTCTTGTACAAACATACACATGATAGACACCTTTGTGGCCTTGGAATAGAGAATCATGGGATGATCGGACTTAGGCAACATGAGAGTGGGTGGAGAAAGAAGGAAATGATTCAACATTTCGAAAGTATCATGACATTATTTCATCCAGGTGTTGCAACATGATTTTTGATAATACATTTGATGGGATGTATGGCATAGGTGAGGTCAGGGTAACCCAAAATTTTCCCCAAGTTTACCTAAAGAGATATGATGTTAGACTCGTTAGTGGGTGGGCTCATCTCAAAAATTACATGAAGTATTACAGGTCTACATCGATTACTCAGGAGATGATGTAACTTGGGAGCTTCCATCCCATGACTTTGAAGATAATTTTTCAAGGTTCAAATTGACACTTGTACTCAATCAAATGAGAGAAATATTATGGAGAAATTCACGATGCTCACTCCTTTTTTATCCTTTGCTAGAAATTCATACACATAGTTTTTTATGATATTGAGGATCAAGTCATGGAATGTGTAATTCATTTCCCTTTGGTATGTGGCACCTATATTTTTCAATTTGAAGAACATGGTTATGTAAATGTAAGGTTCCTAAGTGGGTGGTGAGGGTTGTTTTTATCTCGATCTTTTTTTGATCCTTATTTTATTATAGCCCGATAACCCATACATAAGGGAAAAACTCATATCTAGTAGTTGCATCAATAATGACATCTATAGATGGTAATCGAAATCATATTTTGGGAAATAATTGTTGATATCCCTATTATCAATAATAATTCTAATATTTTATTTTTTCTTAATGACTATGATGATGTTGGATAGCCACATGGAATAGTCACCACTTTATAAACCATACATGTAGGAGTTTCATTACATCCTCTTTGACATTAAATAAACCTTCAACTTTATTGGTCTTAACTTTTTCTTGATGGGTTTGACATCAAGTTTTTTTACTAAGTTATGAAGTACTACACTAGGGTTGACCACAAACATGTCCTTTCAAATTGAATGCAAGGCTCGGTCTCACTCTATAAGAATCTCAAGTTCTCTTCCACTTCCTCAATAGATAGTGAAGAACTAAGATTCATAATCTTGGGTTTTGTGTCGATTCGATGTTGATATTGATTGTTTCCTATATAAGATAATTATTTCCCTTTTATAATTCTAAGGGAGAATGGGGAATTTTAAGACGTTCTTCTTCTACTTTGAATATTTTAAAATCTTTTAGGGAGGAAATAGGATCGACTTTGGCTCCAAAGTAAGATGAATAATGGGGGATGAGAGAAAATCCCCTCTTGTGGTGAGTTGGGGAAGATCATTATATGTATGCAAGAAACCTAAAATTACTTTGTCATTTTTAGTATAATCCATGGTAGCAATCTCATTCTTGTTTTATACGTAAGGGAATAATGCTACTTTTGGCATTTTCCATCTCATGGATATGATAAATTAGGTTTTCATTAAACTTGCATCTGGTAAACATTAAGAGGAATAATCCATAAAGTCGTTAGGTAATTTACTTAGCTATGGATACCTTTGATGGAGATAAATTCAAATTATTTTCTTATCTCACATGCAACAACCTTTTAATTATAAATGTGTTCCACTCCAGTCTCATAAACTTTGAAATCATGATTGGTTATAAGTCGTAAATCTCCCAAGACCCTAATATTCTTAACTTTCACCCTTTTGGCTACAATAGGTTGAGAAACAAGGCTTCATATTTTGCGCCATTATTACTACACTCAAATTCCAATTTAAAACCAAAGGGAATGATCTTACCTTTAGGAGAGGTTAATAACACCCCTACGCTTGCAACATATTTGTACTTGGCTCCATCATAGTGGAGTATTTAGTAGTCGATGGGGAATATAGAAATCACAACTTCCTTAGAGAGTTCCTCTCATATATGACACTTCTACCATATATGTGAGATTTTTAGCGGGGAGAGAGGCCAAGCCAAGAATACTACCATACCTATGGATAAAAACATAAGGGTGATTAGTGAATCATTATCTAATGGTTTCACAATATCTATTGTGTTTTCCATTGATATGGCTTCGCAACAACAACCTTATCGTCACCTTTTTCTATGGCTTTGATTACTTTTTTTATCCATGTCATCCTTTAGAACCCATTTTATATTTTTAACCAACTCATTCAAAGGGCATGGTTTTTTTAGGTGGTGCGTAGGGAGTTCAAACTCATAATGAATTTCAAGATTCCTCTTAAGATTCGATAAGTGTATATCAAAAGTATAGGATCTCCTTGAGTGAAGCAAATATTTCCTAAATAAATAAACCTAACCTCTTGGAATAAGGTGGGAGGAATGGCCTTCATCCTATAAATCCATGGCCTTCCTAAGATCATGTTGCAATTATTCTCCCTATCTATGATTTAAAAACAAGTTAAAATGGTTTTCAGGTCTAAGGAGACAGGAAGGATTATGGTCTAATTGAAGTGAATTTGAGGTTTTCATAACCTCGCAACATGTTTCTAGTAGAGGAGCATTTTTTCTATTCATATTCTAAATTATACAAGAAGGAGAAGGGAAATATATTCATATAATCTTTGTCATCAATCGTGACTCTCTTAACATAATTGTTATAGACTCACACTTGTAGGTATAATGTGGATATCTTATTCAAGATATTTTGGAAATAAAGGGCATCTTACTTATGTCAAACACATACCTATTTCCCTATTGTTATAGTTTTTATCCAAATTTACCCCCCGGTTAATTTGGATAATTCATTATAAATGGACTTAGCCATTAAAATTTTTGGACGTGTAGATGACCGTCAAATTCAGCCCCAAGGATCGGAGAGAAAAAAACCCCGGGATGGCTCAAAAACATCAATTGTTGTCAATGAGCTCATACTGAATAATGACCCTCCTCTAAAGCTAACAATCTGATGATACATCCAATGTATTGAGGCTCTAAGTTCTAAAACTTCTCTCGATGCTCTATCGCATCCCTCGGTTCCATGGCATCTCCAGGATCCAGCTTGAGAAGTCTCTTTATCGGTGAGTTAAAAAAATAATAACTCCTGAACCATAATGTGCCTATTTAATAATAGGTCTTGCCGATAACAAATAATATCGGTCCTCAATATGCCTATAAAATAAATAGGTCTTACTTTATCAACATGTTGATAACAATAATATCAAACTTTTGTCATGTGCCTATAATGAATAATATAGGACTTCTTCATTTTTCATATTTCCTATAACAAATAATATAGGCCATCATGCTTATACTAATAAGATATAAGCATTTATATCTCTCCATAATGTCTCCATTACATCACCATGATCATCTTCAAACTTCACCAGTTGTTCACCATAGCTCGGGCATGGATCACTACTTCTTGGAGAGAACTCAGAGCTTCATCTTCAAATATTTCCTAATAAATAATAGGCCAATAAAAATAATGCCTTAAAAATAATTAAGGCCTTTAATATAGCTTAGAAGCTATATTTAATAACACCTCAAATGCCTTTACAAAACTTGATAAGCTTAAGGCTTGTGTGTTTTACAATGTACTCGGGTCCCCTATTTATATTGATTAGGAGCCCGGAATATAAGGATATTTGATAATATCCATGGCTTATTTTTAAAGAGCCTGTAATAATCCTCAATGGATTGGGCTTAGCCAAAATTCCCGTGGCATAATAATAATTTAGCCACCAAATATTTAATCCGCTTCAAATAATATCATAGCCTTAATAGGCTTTGAGCGGATTAATAGGGATTAATTCCCTTTTTAAGCTTTTAAATAAGCTTAAGCCATATTTTTACAAAAATCAACCCCATAATAATATCCACTCTTCACGTGGATGGAGCAAATTTATGTGGGGAAAAATCCCACATTATATGCAAGCCTTTTTAATAGGCTTTATCCACCATAATTTGTTTTCACGTGGACTTTTCTTCCTTTTTATATATAAAAGATTATAAAACCTTTTATGTGGGTAAAAACCATAAACCCACCTTTAATGCCACATCCACCTGATCAAATGCAACTTTTCCATGTGTCAAATGCAGCTGTGCCATGTGTCACCATGTCATTTTTCCATTTGGTGCATCCTTCAGTTGTTGACTACTAATTAACCAAACTTTGACCAATCATAACTTTCACATATGGACTCGGATTTGGTCCATTAAAATACGTCAAAATTTTTTTGTGAGCTCTATGCAATGGTGCTAATGTTTGATGCTTTTAAAAAATTGATTTTTATGTTGACCAATGTTGACAAAACTTTGACCAACCACCGATGTATGTATAGACTTTGTTTGCATAGCTTCAAATATTCACCAAAAATCTCTCGAGTGATATTTCATCTTGTGTAAATCATGGGAGATTTAGGGAACATTTTTCCTCTGAATTTCCTATAGATCATGCCTCCCAATAGGAAACACTTTTTGTCCCAAAAATTTTGTGAATCCAAAATCACGTTGTTGAGAAGAGATCTTCGCAAAGATATCTACCAACTCCACAATCAAATCATTGATGGCTCAATCTCTAGGATCTATAGCACTTAGGCTCATTTCCTCCTATTACACCACTTTTATATATTTAAAATACCTCCACACCTCTTATGCACATGCTAAGTCTCCTTTCTGACCTCGACGCTTCCACTTTATAGTACTAAGTCCGATGATCAACTACCATTCGAATATATAGGTCATAATTCCTTGACATCAAATGATGATCCAAGCTAATCTCTCATGAGCTCCTCTTGTTGAAAAAAATATCAAGTACCATTCTTTTGTATGGCCATGATGGCCTCTTCACAAAATGAAGATTCAACCCGATGTTAGATGTCAATGGTGATCAGCTACCATCCTGTTGCATGGTCACAATGCCGCTACACAAAATGAAGATCTAAACTGATACCTGCGAGCTCAATTGTTTACACAAATGGATAAAAAATCTCCAAGCTTATAAATATGAGTTAAATCTTATATCCAAGTTGTAATGGGTACTCAAAATCCTATTAGGATATGTTCCCTTAAAAGGGTCTTTATACAACTTCTAAATACAAGTGTAAGGAAAACATTTCCTAATACATCATGTAAAATTAGTTGTAATAATGCTCCATTTTTGGAGTCTTTGTACAATAAGCTTAATTACCAAATTTATAAGGAAAATAATTTCACATGATAAACCTATCGCGAAGATTTCTCCTATTTGGTGGCTTATGTACTTTGTCTTTTCCACTGTATTACAATGTGGATCGACCTCATTTGTTTCCCCTTTGTTGGAAAAATAACTCAACAAGGAAAAAATATACTACATATCATGGTGTTAGAAAAATCACCAAAATAATTTCCCTCTAAGGGGTCTTACTAATGCAAGTATAAAAGAGTACAAAAATTGCCCAAAATTGGGTCTTTTACTAGTGTGCTCTGACTAGTTAGATGTATACAAAACATTGCCCACTATAGTCATTTTTACCCCCATCACAAAGGAAAGAAATCCCATGCACACCAGCCTATCACCTAGTGGGCGTTGGCACTCACCCGAGGCACACGGGTGTCGAGTCTCTCTTTTATGTGAGTTTAGTGGGAAACATCATCTATGATCCAAGTTTAAGAGATTTGAAAGGGAATAAGACATACAAGCACCATAGAGCTTAGAACAAATTCTAGATCCTTGTAGTCATTCCAGACATAAAGTTCTTGACAGAGTAAAGAACTTACACCAATATAGAAAGGAAGTCATACAAGCATTCATACTTAGTTCATAAACATAAATAAAAAAGAACTATGAAGAAGGATGTATGTATCAGAACCATTAATGCTCATATTCATATCAACTTGTAACCTTATTACATTCATTAGGCCATTACAGAATGTCATAGAAAGGTAGACCATAGTCATGCATTATAATTGGACTCATATAACTAGGCCCTCAAAAGAAAATTTATAACTCCCAACCCTTGATACATCCTTTCCTACCCTTATTTTCCCAAGCTAACAGTCTTTACAGTCTCTGAGCTCCACGCTTCTCTCTCTCTCTCTCTCTCTCTCTCTCTCTCTCTCTCTCTCTCTCTCTCTCTCTCTGTAATATTTTACTTCTACAAACACTTGTATATATAGCCTTTTCGAACCTTTTACGGCCTCAAATCTTTCGCCAAGTGTCCAATGTGGTCCTCTAAAGTGCATGCTCCTCCAAGCCTAAGCTCACCACTCTATGCCATGATGTCCTTCTAGAAGCCTCTAACACATGGCATATTCCTTCCTAAAGCCAACCTATCATTAGGCCTTGAACCTTATCCACTCTACATGCACGCCACTTTTCTTATATCACTTAAAGTTCCCAATATTAAGTCCTAGGAGCCTTGTATTTTTCTACCGATGCACCATGGGTTTCCTTACACTCTTTCCCGTGTGCCTTCTCCTTGCATGTCTTTCTTCCGCCTATGTTCCCTTTTACACTTAGCCAATATTTCAGGGGCCCAACATCACCCCACACTATGCCTATCCACGGAACACTCTTAAATGGATAAGGAATCATAGTAGGCTTATGCCTTGGAAAAATAATAAGGGGATGAAGAATTTGGGAAAGAAGAAAGAATGGGACAGTGATGGCATCACTGCAATAAGCTAGGAAAATCTTTTTGTAATCCACCTCCAACTTGTTCCAGCATTGACTTTGTTCTACGCTCTCTAGAAAATATCACCCACTAAGGTGCTCACCTAATCAAAACCTATCCCATCCCCTTGTGCACTCATGGTGTCAACAATATTTTCTAACTCCTTGCCTATATCCTCTAGCACATCCATCCTTCGTGTAATCTACGGGTATAGTTCCTTCAACGGTTTTTGATTGAACCCCTTAAGGTTTCAATGGCCTCGGATTTCTTTTCAACCTCGGCTAGGATATTTTCCCACTCCACTTTGTTCCCCTTGTTTTTCTCCTGGAACTCTTTAAGTTCCACTTCATCATTTATAACCAGCATGTGATCACCACTTTGTCCCTATCCACGTAGTTTTCGTACGGGCCTAAGCATTACGGAGGAAATCTTTACATCAATAAGGACCTTGTTGTATTCTTCTATGAGTGCCATGACTTTCAACTTATCCTCCTTCTCTAAGCGCATGGCCACTTCTTTTGTAGACTCCAAAGCTAGCGGTTGCCTCTCCATGGTGAGGGTTCTTGTTAAGTCCTCTAGGCATTCCAGGTAGATGCATACTTCTGCATGGAAGGTGCTAGGTCTGGATGCTTCAACACTATGGCATCTGTAATGGACTCCACCTTTTTGGATACTTTACATACCCTAGCCTTCTCATCCCTTAACTCACGTGCTACCACTGGGTGTTGATCAGCTTCTCTTGACTCAGCTCCTTTGTCCTCGCAGCTAGCTCTTCCTCTTTCTTCTTCAGTTCATCCTCTAGATCTTTGATTCTATCATTCTACCCAAAGATTCTAGCTTCAACCTCAATGGAGACCTTATTGAGTGCATTACACAGTTTTTCATCTGAGAGCTCTACTGAGCATTCACCAATGGGTTATCTCCTTTTGATTTTGGAAATGTTATTATTGCCCCATGGCTTACTTCAAATTTTGGCTCATCAAGATGGGACTCAAATGCCCATGAGAGCATCTTCCTTGTCCATGGGTATGTAGCCTCCTTATCAAAATATGACATAGCCACGAGCTCCTCTGTTGGAATTGTGCTTTAGAACCGTGTGTGCAACACTTTGTTGGGGTCATTAATATAACCCATCCATGGCCTCTCCTCCTCCATGTGCTTTCCTCTTATGTGTGTGCCCTTAGGAATAACTACAGTCAAAGTGGGGCCTCCAATGCTGCCATGGTCCTTTTCTACGCTCTCTTCCTTATCCTCATTCAACACCAACTCAACATTGCATTCCAACTCCTCTTCCACCAAGGTCTCAATGATCTTCGTTGCTTCTTCTTCTGTCACCTTGGTTATCTGTTCCTGCGTAAGGCTTAGAGTCCTCTGCTTCTACACACATTGACCTCCTCACTTCTTCCTATGTCTTGGGTGCCTTCCCCTCCTAACTACCCTTGCGCCACATGAAAAGGAACCCTTGTTCTTCTTCTCTACCTTCTTCTTCTGAATCATGCACATTGAAGATAGGTGGCTCTTGATCTCTTCCAAGATCATCTTCTTCACTGTCATCTTCCTCATCATCATCATCCTTTTCACCTATGTACCTCTCCAAACTCTTAGTTTCTTCCGAGGTGGTCTCCTCTTCTACCCTCTACTTCTTCCTAACCGGGGATTCCGGTGTAGGTGACTCTATCTCTTCTTCTTTTGATGACTCCTTGTCTAATAGCTTCTCTAGCTCCGAGTCTTCTCTTTGATTATGGACTTCTTCTTGCGTGAATACATACTGGTTTTGGACTTTTCCCAGGGGAACCTATTACCTATGTATCCACTACACTTGGTACTTTCTTCTCTGGTTATTTTTCCTCTTGTCTAGGCATGGGTATTTTCCTACTAGTTGGGTCCTCAAGTATGGACATCTCATTCCCAAATACACACCCTTCTCAGATTTGGGTCTTATGCGGAGGTATACATGTGCCATTGTTCTCCCGTAATGGGAAAATTCATGGGTCTCACCATTTGGACCTCATGCGACACATACCTCTCCACGTACACGTGCTTGTTGGGGTAGACCAACCCTTTGTGCATTTCCTGTGGTCCTAGTCTAGATTACTAAGGTCTAACCTCAACTTCTTGGATTCTCTAAACCTATTCACTCCTGCTTGGAAGTGTTGAGCTATGAAGGCAAAAGGGAGCTTGCACCATGGGCTCCATGTCTCATCTATCAATTTGAATCTATCAAGGCAAAAATGTTGGTACACATCAAACTTGGCCTCTCCCTTGGTGGTCACTGGAAATTGTTCAAGGATCCTCCATTCCACCCTAAACATGTTTCTCAGGTGTGTATACCATTTCTCCAAGCATGCCTTGTGCATGGTCATCATACTTGTCACAAGTGTATTTTTCAAATCTCTTTGCGGGTGAGGGGTCTTCACAGGTACTCCCACATGAATTTTCTGATGCATCCGACACTCCAATATCTAAAAACACAATGGTTAGTAAGACATTACCAAAAAGGATTTTATCACCTTCCTTTACATTGCTTGACAATCTCATCCGCGATGAATGTAAACAAGTTGTAGATGGTGCCCTCCAAAATTTTCTTGCAAACATGTAACCATGCCTTATTAACCTGGGTCCATCTCTCCTAGCCATTTATATTTTTCACAAGGTGTGCGGCCATCTTCATCACTGGGTCCTTGATGTCCATGATATCAAAGTACCTCGACCCCTTTTTATATGCATAAGCAGCGACAATCTCCTTAATTTCCTCCTTGTCACTTAGGTCATCCTCCAAACTATCTCCTTCATAGATGAGGCATGTGAAATGTGAAATGAGCTGAGGGGTAATGTGCATCTTGTGCACCCTACGAAGTGGAAGTAGTCTTCATGCATGCGTAACATCAACCATTGATATAGGCACTCAGGCTTCCCAAAGTAGGGAAACTCAAAGAGTTACAATAACCCTGACTTCTCCAACTTGACCTTTACATCATCATCATAGATGGGCAAACCCTCTAGTGTCCTTTTATTTGTTAGGCACACTAACTCCAACACCATTTCCTTCTCGATTGTGCTTGAGCGATGATTGTAATCATTTACAGACATGTTTCTTAAATGGGACTCCCACTCCTTTCCCAACAATACTCCATCTAGGTATTGCATTTCTATGTACCACTCTTCATTTGTATGCATGACAGTTTCTTGTTGCTTTCCCTTTCCCTTTCCCTTCTTAGGTGTGCTAACTAGTTTCTTGGGTGCCATTGTCTAGGTTCTCTTATCACTTCAATCACTTCTCTGTTCTTCCACTCCCTCCAACCTTAGATCTCAAACTTGTGAAGAAAACCCCTTAAACATGTGCCCTAGTTCTTCAAACCCTAACTAGGATAGTTCCTTCACAAGACGGTGCCTTCTCACAATTTCTCTTACACCATGAAATCCCTTCTCTCTGGTTTGAAAATCCAAACTAGTGACTCACGCTCACACTTTTCAAATTTTTCTTCACACAGATTAGTTTTGAAGCCCTAGTTTGCAAATATGCACAAGCGCTTCTTTCTCCTTATACGCAAAGTGAATAATGAAATGCCCAAACCTTTATTTATAGTTTTTCTTGTTTTTAAGCATTAAATGCTACTTCACCTTGCATTTTGTGACTTTTATTTGATCTAATATGAGTTAGGATGTTTTCCATCTTTTTGATTGATTGTGATTCTAACATTTAAAAGCTCTAAAATTCCTAACGAAGTGTGTTTGAAATTCAGTTTTGTAATAAAGTAGGTCTAATCAGTCAAAGAAATGAAGTATGTAGCATTCAACATGTTTTCGGTAGCATCTGTTCCAATACGGCTTAGTTCTGAAACTTCCAAGCTAGTTCTAAACTCCATTACACATTCACAGGCTTCATCACCTAGTTCCGAAACTTTCGGACTTAGTTCCTTGACTCCCAATATTTAGTTCCAAATTTTCACTTAGTTCCGAACTCCCGGTATAGCTCCGAACTCTCACGGTTTTGATCTTTAATGATTTCCTATGGTTCTAGAACTTCTCTGAAAGTTCCGAACCGATGGAAGTTTATCTATTCTAACCACATCCGGTGATTTAGCATCAACGACCCTTTCAATCAGGAAAGGATGAGAAGATTTCCATCACAGATCCAGGGATAGTTATCTTACAAATTGTCTGATCAGCCACAATCCGAGTCAACATCTATTCTGGGCATGATTCATTTCATCATAATCATAGAGACAACTATGATTGTAAATGTATATATAAGTAGACCTATAGTAGATAAATAAAGAAAAAGATAGATATATATAGATATAGAATAAGTAATACAGATCAAAGTACATAGATCCAATATGTTTTGTAATACCAATGTTTTATCAATAAATAGCCATTCCTGTTTGAGAGAATTCTAAGTTGTTAAATCCTGATTCAAGGAGGAGCAAGGGCCCACTCCCCCAAGGACCAGGATATTCATCTATTTGGTATTTATATTTCCTAAGAAAATAGTTTAGATCTATTAATTCTGTATCACTTTTAATTCTTCTAGTTAAACTCTGTTGTATACTCATTCCTACAGGTGTCTAGATAGATTCTTATTCTTCTTGCAACCATTTTTAAGCACTCTAAGTTGTGTGTTTATTTCCAAAAGCAAGTGTGTTTATTTCCAAAAGCAAGTGTGTTTATTTCCAAAAGTAAGTGTGTTTATTTCCATTCTGCAAAGTGTGTTTCCTTTCAACAAAGCTTTCAGTGTGTTTCCTTTTAAAAAAGTTTTCATAGTATGATTTAAATAAGGTTTTTACCAAGAAGTCCTTAAGACATTGAAAAGATCCCCTAGAAAATACAAAAATAACTACAATCAACTACTAGATCGATAGGATTATTCTTGTTGCATATAGCTTTAGACACACCCCTAGTTTGAATATGACATCAATAGGAAGTTGATTAAATGAAGGGAATAATGACACCCATCATTTTTGGTGCCATTTCCGGGGACACACTAGTTGGAATTTTCTAATTAGGTGTTAACAAGAGCAACAATCATACATCTAGTAGTTGAAGGATCTTCCCTACTATATCATAAAATTTATGAGTAGACCAAGAGACTCAAAGGGTAGATTCCTCCCAAAACATCTTCACAAGAATTCATAACATCCTCTAGTCCAAATAAGGAAATTGATCAAGAATTGGAGGCACCATCATCCCCTATTATACAAGAAACAAAATTGCCACCTTTGGAATTCTTAGATCAGTCACCTGAAGGAAGTAGAACTTTTAGGAGAAGGATTATTTCTCAAGATCCATTTAGGGTGAGTTTTGATTCTCAATTGAGTAGTCAACCTCCTACTCCTAATTTTTCACCTTCCCCAAGGCATACCACATACCACATTGATTGGGAGAAAATTTGGAAAATATTTTTAAAATGGCACGAGAAGCTGAAAGAGAACCTGATAGGACCTTTACTTATCCAATCCAATTGGGTGATGATGATACACCAATGAAAAATATCTCACCTACACATTTACCCACATTTAGAGGGATGTCATCTGAAGACCCTAACCAATTTCTTGTTTGAGTTCAAGGTACTATGTCAGACCTATGACTACAAAATGGATAATCAAAAACTCAAGTTGTTTCCATCCACTCTGAAGGATGCAACAATGAGGTGGTTCATGGGATTACCATCCAACTCTATTACCACTTGGGCACAAATGGAAACTACCTTCCTAGACAAATACCAAGATTATTGTAGAGGGAGAAATAGGAAGGAAGAATTCTTCAAAATCAAGCAGAGGAGGATGAAAATATAGAAGACTATTTAGATAGATTCCTCTTTGTGAGAAAAAGGTGTGGATTTGTACTTCAAGAGGAGTTAAGTAAAACCATTTTTCTTAAGGGTTTGGATGATGAATCTAGGGAAGCCCTTAACTTGATAGGAGGTGGAGACATTGATCAATTAAGGATGAATGAAATTAAGGAGATTTGTAGAAGCTATTCCAGAACAAGGGGTGGACCTAGAAAAGGAAAATCGGTGAAAAGTCTGAATCCAGATATGAACAAACTAATGGATGAGTTAGAAAACTTTAAAATAGACATTTTAGTTCAATTAACCTCTACTATGGATGGATTACAAGCTAAAGCAAATGCCAAAACTGAACCATTGGCTATGTATTGTCCTAGATGCAGGAAGAAGCATGCAATAAGAGACTGTCCTTTGGATAAAATGGAAGTATGTCTTATCTATGAATCTAAAGACCATGATACTAATGCTTGTTCTCTACTCCTAGTCATAAAGAATCAGCTTAAACAAACCAGTACATCATCCACAATAGAAGAATTGAATTTTGTTCAGAGACAACCTCACCAAGGGAAGTTTATGCCAAGATCAGTTCCTAATCCTTAGATGATGCCATGGGCTACTCAGATAAGTACCAAAAAATTGGGGACAACCACCTTGGGTACCTCAACCAACATGGAACCCTCAGATTGGGCAAGTCAAGCTTGGTATGCTCAGGGACATCAACAACCATGGGCTGGTCAAGGAAGTCCTTATGCTTGGTCACAACCTAGATGGAACCCTAGTAATTATGCTCAAGGAAAACATATCCAAATCAGAATCAACAGGCCATCATGGGATCCCCTACATAAATTCACAAACTGAGAATATAGTCCAAACACAAATACCAACACAACCAGTAGCAAACCCAAGAAACAAACAAACAACTCCTGTTTATGGAACAAAACCAAAAAAATCAGTTGATCTAAATGCCATGGATTGTAAGGATATTCAAACTAGATCTGGAAAAATAATTAGCAGTCCACCTATTATAATCACTAAATGACAAAAGAAAATGAAACCCCTAGTACTTGTTGTTCCAAAAGAGGATATAAAAAGAAAAGAAAAGGAGCCAGATAATGACACTACTAAGACTCCATTTCCAGAGAGATTTAAAGAAGCTATAGAAACCAAGGAGTCTAAATTGGTACAGAACTAAGGAAATTGAATATTGAAATACCACTATTACAAGCAATTAAGGACATTCCAGAATTGAACAAATTAATCAAAATGTTATGTTTGAAAAATCCTGAAGGAAGAAACAATACCCCAAGACTATCAAAGTAGATGGGAAACTTGTTGATTTATTAGCAGGAAAACTTTTACTTCCCAAATACGGAGATCCTGAAGTCCTGTTATTTCTTGTCTCTATATGGAATAAGGATATACATAATGTTTTGGTAGATTTGGGAGTGGCTATAAATGTAATGACAATGGACACTTTGAAAACATTACCATTAATGGGTATACAACCTACTAATACCATATTACAGATGGCAGACCAGTCTAGTAGAAAACCAGAAGGGATTATTGAAGACATGGTGGTTATGGTGGAGTCATGGGAATATCCAGTTGACTTCCTTATACTACAGCCAAAAGGTAAAACATTGGGTTATCCCATTATTTTGGGTAGACCATGGTTAGCTACAGTTGCTTTGCCTTAATTGATTACAGGTCAGGTGATATGACTATCTCGAATGGTAAGAACTCTAAGAAAATTTCCTTATATCCTTCTACATGACCTTTTATTGACAATCAAGAACAATTGTGGGTTGATTCTCCTGATACTAATAAGAAAAATTTGTCTTCTTTGGCTATGATCACATTACAGGATCACGTAAGAGAAGTAGAAGAGATGATTAATCCACCATTGAATGAGCACCAACTATCCTCAAGTAATCAAAAAGTTTTGAAAAATAGTTCCGAAACCTACGAATAGTTCTAAACCTACGAACTTAGTTCCAACCACCACATTTAGTTCCGAACCACCACATTTAGTTCCGGAACCACCATTTTAGTTCTAACCACCATATTTAGTTCTAATCACGGCAACAATGGTTCTCTCTATGATTGAAAATAATTTCACTCCGAGGAATGAGATTTCTCATGGGGAGAGGAAGAATCAGTAGCTTTAGTTTCAAATACATCAGGAATGGTGAAGAATTTCTGAAAGTAGCAGTGATGAAGAGTTTGACCTACAAAGAGATAAGTATCATAATTCTCATTACTATCCTTTTTTTCCAAAGTATTCTGTCTCAAGGAACTTTTGGAGATGTTGCTACATATCATATGTTGTTACCACATGCATGTCCACTAAATACTTTAATGGAACCCTTTCAACAAATCAGTTCATCACACATCGAACCAAGCATGTTGAGATTCAACCGGTAAAATTTTGAACATTAACAACTGGTTGAAGGATGATGAAGAAGCTAAATTGTTTGATGTTCTAAAAAATCATACTAAAGCTTTTTCTTGGGATTACAAAGACATGAAGGGAATTCACCCAAGTATCTACACTCATCACATCTATACTAAAAATGTTAAACCAGTTAGGCAAACCTCGAGAAGGATTAACCCAACCTTAAGGGATATAGTCAAACAAGAAATTGAAAAACTATTACAAGTAGGTTTTATCTACCCTATCTCAGATAGTCAATGGGTATCTCCTCTTGTAATTGTTCCTAAAAAGAATGGAAAATGGAGAATATGTGTTGACTATAGGGAACTGAACAAAGCCACACTGAGAGATTATTTTCCCTTACCATTCATAGATCAAGTCCTAGACAACCTTTCAGGTAAACAATACTTTTCCTTCTTGGATGGCTTTAGTGGATACAATCAAATCAGAGTTGTTGCTGAAGATCAGGAAAAACTACATTTACATGTCCATGGGGTACCTTTTCCTATAGGGTGTTACCATTTGGCTTATGCAATGCTCCTACAACTTTCCAGAGAGTGTACTTGCAATCTTTTTGATCTAACAAATGATTGTGTTGAGGTATATATGGATGACTTCACTATACACGGAGATACATTTGATGATGCTTTGAGAAATCTAGACAGAGTGTTAACAAGATGTGAACAACACAATCTGTCTCTTAGTCATGAAAAGTGTTTAATGATGGTTGATGAGGGGATTGTATTAGGACACCATATTTCAAAAAGAGGAATTCAGGTTGATCAAAACAAAATTAGGATCATTTCAGATTTACCTATTCCTCAGACCCCCATAGATATCAAGTCATTTTTAGGACATGTTGGGTACTATAGGTGCTTTATCAAATATTTCAGTAAAATTGTTGCCCCCATGTTTAATTTTCTAACCAAGGACTATGAATTTCTTTGGGATGAAAAGTGTCAACATGCTTTTGAAGAAATTAAAGAAAAATTAATCACTACCCCAATATTGAGAGGACCTAATTGGGAAAATCCATTTCATATCCAAACAGATGCCTCAAATAATTCCATTGGTGCAGTTTTGGGACAAAAAGATGAAGAAGGAAAAATGTATGCTATTTATTATCTTAGTAAAAATCTTACTCCCACTAAAAAGAATAATTACACCACCACTAAAAATAATTTCTTGTTGTGATTTATGCAATCAATAAATTCAGACATTACATTACAGGGTACAAAATATTTGTACACACATCATTCAACAATTAAATATTTAATGAACAAACCAGTGGTTGGAGGAAGAATAATTAGATGGTTATTACTTTTACAAGAATTTGATATTACTATTGTGGACAATCCAGGTAAATCTAATGTGGTAGCTGATTTTTTTTCAAGACTAACCACTACAGGGGAGCAAGATCAAGTCAAGGATAACTTTCCAGATGAACAACTATTTGCTATTTCAGCAATTACACCATGGTTTGCTGATATGGAAAATTATCTTGCAACAGGAAGTTTCCTCCTTCTTTCACTAAGAAACAAATAAAGAAGTTAATCAAAACCAGTGCACAATTCAAATGGTTAAATGGAATGCTATTTAAATGTGGTCCTGATTTGGTTTTACGCAGGTGTGTAAGAGAAGATGAAATCTTTGACATCCTCAGAGCATGTCATGATGAACCAAGTGGAGGACACTATTCAGTGAAAAGAACAACTCATAAGATACTTGGCACTGGTTATTATTGGCCATCTCTGTACAAGGATGTGAAGAGATATATCAAGTGGTGTGATCCTTGTCAAAGGATGGGACAACCAACTTTCACCAATGAAATGCCTCTTCAACCTCAAGTAGTGATTGAACCATTTGAGAGATGGGGATTGGATTTTTTTGGTCCCTTTAATCCTCCTTCACAAGGAAAGGAATATATTCTTGTGTGTACTGACTATGTGACAAAATGGGTAGAAGTGCAGGCATTGACAAATGCCACTGAAGAAGTAGTTGTTGATTTCCTTTGGCACAAAATTATGGTAAAGTTTGGAGCACCAAGGAGCATAGTTTCATATCAGGGACCACAATTTATGTCTAATATGATCCAAGATTTCACAATGTATTACCAAATCAATCATAGGAAGTCATCTCCTTATCACCCACAATCAAATGGACAAGCTGAAGTAACAAACAGAGAATTGGAAAACATCCTTACCAAAATAATTGAAGCTAGGAGAAAAGATTGGGTAAAGAGACTACCTAAAGTTGTTCTGGGCTTATAATACAACTTGGAAAACTACAACAGGGTTTTCACCATATGAGTTAGTCTATGGGAAAATCCTCTTGTTTCCCATTGAGTTTGAACTACAAACATTGAGGACAACAGTTAAGGTGGGTATTGAGTTGGATGCAACTCAAAAGGAAAGAATCCTTCAACTCAATGAATTGGATGAATTGAGGATGGAAGCACTTCAAGCAGAGACAGAGATAATCCAAGATCAAAGGAAGCAATGGCATGACACACATATCAAGAAAAGGAAATTCAAAGTAGGAGACTGGGCATTGTTGTTTGATTCTAAGTACCAACAATTCAAGGGAAAATTGAGAACCAGATGGTTGGGACCCTATCAGATTGAGTAGATATTCGACAATGGTTCTATTCAGTTACTTCCCATTGATGGCAACAAAAGAACACTCTTGGTCAATGGACATAGGCTAAAACTCTATAGGAAGCCTCCTACTAAGGATGAATTCTTGAGGAAGATTGAAGTAGATAAAGAATTTGATCATATGGAAGAACCCAGTTCTTCCAAAATGATCAAATAACCAGATGATAGATCCAGAATAAAGGGAAGAAAATGAAAACCAGTAAATGGCATTTTCTTCCCCCAAAAAAAAAAAAAAAAAAAAAAAAAAAAAAAAAAAAATCTCTCAGAGGTCAATTGAAAACCAACAATGGCGGTTGATCTCCTCAAATGGCTAATTCAAATAAAAGGGAATTCTTTGGAATTCCAAACTGTCTTTTCTAACCATTTTTTGTTCCACTTGTAGGAATGATGAGTCATCATAACAAAAGGATTACATCATCAAGGATGGTAATTATATCTTTTAACTTATTTAGGGTTAGATTAAAAGTTTGCATGTGTGATTAGACTTGATTTAAAAGTTGGTATGATGAGTCATCTATTTATACATTATGATTAAAAGTGAGTAATCATGAAGATGATTTGGATGGAATAAGTGGTGGCATAGTTATCATGAGTAATCATTAGTGCAAAATCAAAATGAAATAGTTGCAGAGAAATTTTGAGGGAGAAGCAATGAAATTAGGCTTGTGTTCCATAAGAATAGAGGGTTCCAAAAGCCAAAAAAATCAAGGTTCCATAGATAAAATCATCAGTTCCATAACTAAGCAAGAAGCCCTACAGCATTTGCATAGAATCAAAGGAAATCAAATTTGAGTCGATATGGGGATTAAAAAGAAATCGAACTAGAGGATGATTCCCAACTACTCACTGGATGAAAGAAGTGGCATCTATCTTTGAGCATGCAGATGGCTAGAGTTCCTAAAAAAAATTTTCAAAGTATAATGATGAATTAGTAAGAGAATTCATCATAAACCTAGAGCAATCCAGGACAAAGGTTAGAAATATTTTTATTCCTTTTTCTATGAATACAATAAGTAATGTGTCTGAGTGCCAATTGTGCATGTCCCACATCCTACCAAAGGGACCTTGAAAGAACTAGTTGAAACCCTACTACAAGAAGGGGAAACTGAACCCCAATACATTTACAACACAAAGAAAATCATAAAAGGGGTCAGAAGGGCTAGTTTTCCCAAACCCTTTGATAGGGTAGCATTTTGGATAGTGAAGTATTTAACCTGTGATGGTCAATTTGGGTCCATAGGAAAAGAAGTCCTGAAGATGCTCATATATCTAAGATATGGAGCCACAAAACCAGAATACATAATAAACCTTCCAGGGTTTCTTTTTTATTCTATCCAGACCATGGCCCAAAGGTATTCCTAGGGGTGTTGGGACAATCAGCATCACGGTTAGTTCATTTGGTATGCCAACACCATTTTCTGATCAAAGAAAAATGGAGAAGAAATTTGGGAAAAGTTTCTTGGCAAGTTTAAGAAAAACCCTGATATTATCAAGAGGACAATACCAACTCCATTTTCTCCTTCAACTAATTTGGAAATTGATGCCCCTGTAAAAGAACAAAAGGAAGTGGGAAGAGAGAATATACCAAAAAGAAGAAGATCTGAGAAAGATCAAAACAATAAACCTTCTGTGCCTTTGAAGGAAATTCCTTCTTCTTTGCAAGCTACTACAGGGGAGCTAATATCTATCTCTGATGGTGATAGTTCACCCATGCAAGAGCAAGAAACAAAAGTAAGAAGAAGCTCTAGAAGGAAATCCACCACTGGGCATGTTGAAATTCCCCAAAGAAGGAAAATTCATAAGAGGTCAAGGGAAATCCCAGAGGGAAGGAGTGAATAGGAAAAGATGGAAAAAGAAGTTGCTTGATATTTTGGGCAGCATGGCCATGACTCCTCCTGAACCAAGCCAAGCTGAGATGGACAAAGGAGATGAGAGACTTGAGGAGCAGGATTTTCAAGAATTGGCTGAACCATCAACATTATCACATGAAGAAGAAGAGTTGGCATCCTGAGATGAAAAGGTAAATTTCCTTTGATAGAAGAAGAATGCTCAACTCCCCAAGAAATTTTAGAGGAAGAAGAAAAACATCAGGTTAAACAGGCTCTTTTTTCTTGTCTAGAGCAGAGCTCATTATCAGGGAAAAGGATGAGGAATTGGATTTCCTCAAACTCAAATTAGAACAGAGGGAAATGCTCATTGGAGAGCTAACAACTCAGCTTGCAGTTAGGACTGAGGAATTATCAGTAATTAAAAATAGCTGATAGAGAAAGAGGAAGAATGTCAAACTTCCATAAAAATAGAATGTTGTGTCCACAGTCTCTGCACAGACTGAGTTAACTTATTTTCCACTCAAACAACTATGGAATGACACTTGCAGGGAACTCAAAGAAGCTAAAACATCCAATGAATATTTGAAGACCAAGATGGAAGAAGAAAAGAAGGAAAGAAAAGAGTGGGAAGAAAAGTTTTATAAGGAAGAAGGAGACAAATATAAATGTCTTGCAAAAATACAGATGGTCTGCATTATGAGTGAAAAATTGCTTTCCTGCAGGAGGCCCTCTCCTACATATAGTGTGTTTTTAGAAGAACAATTCATTCACTGAAGCTTGTCAAGGATTGCATGTGGACTTCCACATGAACTAAAAGATGAATCTGAATTCATGACAACTTATTCTTTAGCCAGTCCTGAGTAGAAAAATCTTCTATGTGAATTCTATCTTTGTAATCTGATGCTAGAAAAAAACACAGATTTATGATCAATTTGTATGTGGGGGAAAGTCAGCTCAATGCATTTGTCTCTATTCTACAAATCAGATTGCATGGAAGGAAAGGGATTCTAAGTTTTTATTGAAAGCTAGCTCAACTGGTCTCTGCATGAGGGCTCACTATGGTAAACCTTCTACCTTCTTCATACATTTTAGAACTCATGCCTTTGATGAACGATTCAAGATACATTATTTTTCCAGCTTACAAAAAAGTATTGATACCTTTACCTCCTATGAGGAGGAGAAGTTTGAAGATATTTATGAGGGATGCTTGAAAAGGTGGGAACTTCTTACTGGTTTCCTTGAGAAGAAGGGAAGTAATATCCCCTACAAATCTGATCTGGAGTTTAGAAAGAGCAAAAGCTTTTATGCACAATAATTCCTCATATCAATGAGACCTACGGGAAAATATGGATGGGAATGCGAACAAGGCCCCCTCTACTTCTCACCCCCATGTCTCCTTGGAAAAATAGAGAACCTCAAGATCCTACTCAATTTGAAGAGTGGCAGAGGAAAATAGAAGCAGGAGCAGGGTATAATACCTCTAAGTTTAAGCATTGGAAGATCCAGTTTCAGCCATTTGATCTGAGCAATCAAATGGAATGCAGAACATATAACCCCACTTTTGAAGAATAAAGTTTGTAAAGGGACTTACAAACAAGTAAGTATGGGGGAAATGATGAGGCCAGAATATGCCCGTTAAATGTATAATAAATGATCTCATCTTACTCTCCTTTTTATTAAGTTTGATTGCATTTTGTGACTTTTATTTGATCTGATATGAGTTAGGATGTAATTGTTCATCTTTTGATTGATTGTGATTCTAACATTTAAAAGCTCTAAATTCCTGACGAAGTGTGTTTTGAAATTCAGTTTTGTAATAAAGCAGGTCTAATCAGTCAAAGAAATGAAGTATGTAGCATTCAACATGTTTTTGGTAGCATCTGTTCCAATACAACTTAGTTCCGGAACTTCCAAGCTAGTTCCGAACTCCATTACACATTCATCATCTAGTTCCGAACTTTCACTTAGTTCCAACTCCAGTATTTAGTTCCAGAATTTTCAGACTTAGTTCCGAAACTCCTGGTATAGCTCCGAACTCTCATGGTTTTGATCTTTAACGATTTCCTATGGTTCTGGAACTTCTCTGAAGTTCCGTAAACCGATGGAAGTTTATCTATTCTAACCACATCCGGTGATTTAGCATCAATGACCCTTTCAATCAGGAAAGGATGAGAAGATTTCCGATCACAGATCCAGGATAGTTATCTTACACTATCCGATCAGCCACAATCTGAGTCAACATCTATTCTGGGCACGATTCAATTTCATCATAATCGTAGAGACAACTATGATTGTAAATGTATATATAAGCAAACCTACAGTAGATAAATAAATATAGAAAAAAGATAGATATAGATATATATAATATAGAATAATATAGAATAAGTACACAGATCCAATATGTTTTGTAATACCAATGTTTTATCAATAAATAGCCATTCCTGTTTGAGAGAATTCTAAGTTGTTAAATCCTTGATTCAAGGAGGAGCAAGGGCCCACTCCCCCAAGGACCAAGGATATTCATCTATTTGGTATTTATATTTCCTAAGAAAATAGTTTAGATCTATTAATTTTGTATCACTTTTAATTCTTCTAGTTAAACTCTGTTGTATACTCATTCCTACAGGTGTCTAGATAGATTCTTATTCTTCTTGCAACCATTTTTAAGCACTCTAAGTTGTGTGTTTATTTCCAAAAGCAAGTGTGTTTATTTCCAAAAGCAAGTGTGTTTATTTCCAAAAGCAAGTGTGTTTATTTCCATTCTGCAAAGTGTGTTTCCTTTTCAAAAAGATTTCAATGTTTCCTTTCATAGTGTTTTCCTTTTAAAGAAAGTTTTCATAGTATGATTTAAATAAGGTTTTTACCATCATGCACCCAAATCACGGATGTACGAGATTGTGTAAGGACCTAACAAATGGACTTTTAACTTCCCAAGATGGTGAAAAACTTAGAACCATACAAAGTAAGCCATCTGCTCAACCTCAAATTTCTTGTTCCTAATGTGGCGATCATGCCATGCTTTTTGCTTTGATTTTTCTCTTTGTTTGCTCCACTCGCGAGTAATCATCTTTCATCTAGTTCATCAATTCTCAATTCTCTCTTCTAGCACTTTTCATCTTCCAGCCCTCCCGCGCACGTTATTCGTAGAGAAGGGATCATGAACTCAACCTAGAGAATAGCTTCTATGCTAAACACTAATTAAAATGGTGTGGCTTTGTTCATCCTTTTATAAGTTGTCCTATAAGCCCATAATACATCTAATACCTTGTCATCCCAATCTCATCTTCCAACATCACAAATTTTTTAGGGTATGACTTAGTATTTTGTTAAATGCTTCATGCAGTTCCATTTACTTGTGGGTGATAAGGTGTAGTATTGTGATGAGACACCATGAACTCTGCTAACAGATCCTCATGGTCTCATTAAAGAAATGTGTACCCCTATCGCTAGTTAAACTTAAAGGGCATCCATACCTTGTGATAATGTTTTCCCACAAAATCTTGCTGTTATAGCTATTATGTCAATCTTTAGTTGGGGCTTCCTCTACCCACCTTGTCAAATAGTTTGTGCAAGTGATTATGTAGCATGATCCAGTCCTACATGTTGCTGTGGTGCAATAGGGCCTACAAATCTATTGTCCATTTCTCAAAAGGTTCAACACTAGGGATAGGGTGAAAAAGGCATTTCATCTCTTCTTCCTGGCTTGCCAATGCACTAACAATGGTCACACACTTTACAATAGTCCTTGCAATCCTTATACAAAGTTTCCCACCATAATCCTACCATTAATATTTTACGTGTGGTGGCATCACCTACATAATGTCCACCTACACTTCCTCCATGTGCTTCCTCTATGATGGCGAGGCACTCATGCTCTAGTACACACCTACGTAAAACTTCATCACACCCTAATTTGTATAAGTCCCCACTGATCAACATGTAGGGTGCGGTGCGTATGGCTAGTTGCTTCTTCTCTAATGTCTTCATCCCTTCCTAACCACACCTTCCTTTAGAAATACTACAATCTCCTCCAAATCCGAGGGCACGCACCACAACCTAAACAGTTGTGCATCTGGAATTATCTCTTCAATGCTTTGTGTGTCCTCCCCTGAATCAATCCTTGACAAATGATCAGGTCCACAATTACTCTTTCTAGGCTTCACAACTACCATGAACTCAAACTCTTGAAATAACAACACCCACCAACATATGCACCCTTGTAGAATGGGCTTGTTCACCAAGTACTTTAACGCCATGTGGTCGAGTGTAAAATACAAAGGAGTTACCAACAGATACTATCTAAACTTATGAAGCACGTAGATCATTAACAATGCTTTGCGCTCAGTCATAGTATAATTATACTCTGTTGGTGTCAACTTCTTGCTTGCAAATCATATGGGATGATCAAAAATTCCCTCACCGTGTTTTAAAGCACTTCCCTAATGTCCGTTCCGAGGCATCTACATGAACATGGAAGGGCTTATCCCAAGAGGGAAAACATAATATAGGCGTGGTGACAAGCCTATCCTTTAATGTGTCAAACACCTTCTGTTGTGCCTTTCCCCAATGGAAGGCAACTTTTATGTCTAAGAAATTCTTCTAAAGGTGTGGTGATCTTGGCATACCCCTTGATGAACTTCCGATAGTAGCCCACGTGTCCAAGAAACCCATGCACTGTGCTTTGGCTAGTAGGCTCCCCCAATCCCACAATCACTGCAACCTTGGTAGGATCTACTAGCAAGCCCTCCTTACATATGATATGCCCCAATAACATTCCAAAGGGGGTACAAAGACACACTTCTTAATGTTGAGGGATATCCTCAACTACCGACACCTCTCAAACATCAACCTCAAATTATCACAATGGTCTTTTACTAGCCCATACACCGTCCAATCATCCAAATAGACCTGAAGAAATTTATGGATGAAGTCCTGAACACCTGTACCACTATGTGTGAGAAAATAGCAGGTGCATTCTTTAACCCAAAGGGCATGACCATGTATGCAAAACTTCCCCATTCAATGGATGAAATTTGTCTTCTCCTAGTCTTCCTTTGCAATCCGAACTTGGTGGTACCCCAAAAATCCATCCATAAAGGAATAGATTTTGCGCCTAACGACTCCCTCCAAAATTTCTTCAGTGAAGGGGGTTGGAAAAGGATCGATGACACACACTACGTTCACTCCCTATAATCCACATAGATCCTAATCCACCCATCCTTCTTGATGTTATTACCATCAGACTTATCCATTCTGATTCTTCCACAACTTCAATGATCCCAAATGCTATCATTTTTTCTATCTCTTCCTTTACCTTCATGCACAAATTGGGATTCATCTGTAGGGTATCTTCCGACCATGAGCATGCACCATCCTTCAGCTTTATCCTCATTTCCCCCAAGGAATGGTGGATTCCTTTGAGCTCATGGTACTCGTGTGAAATAAATCTTCAAATTCACACAAAATATCAATGATCTTAGAGACTTCCTTCTCCGACCAGTAATCTCCAATGATAGCTTCCTTAGGTTCTTCTCCTGAGCTGATGTTAACCTTTTTAGTTTTAAAGGTTCATGGTAGGTGCGCACACGAGTATCAGCACTATCCACTACCTCACACGTCCCTACAGAATGGTTAACATCCAAGCTTTCTGCTTCCTCCCCATCAATCACATATACAAGCTTTCCTTTCTCCTTTTTCACACACACGCTCAAACTAATCCTCCTTTGTTTCCTCTTCTTCAAAGTTCTCCCCCAAACCTGGTTCACTAAGCAAGTCCAATGAGCCTATCTTCTATCATGACACTATCCCCCATGGTAAGGCGCTTGACAACCTGTAATGCCTTATCAATTGATGGCTTGGTACTTTGATACTTGAATGTTTGAACTAGGTCAACCACTAGTTCTTGCCAATTCCTTGTTTGGCAGCGTGTCTCAGAATGTATGTACCATGTGCACGTGTAACCTGCCGTAGTGTAGAATACAATTTTGCACCCAGAGGGACAGTGGAAAAGCTTCCACGCCTTCCCTCCAGGTTCTTTCATAGGCTTGGATGTGGAAAGAGGCGGGGCTCCTTACCATGGTATTCCTTGATGGCGGTGGGCGCATTGCTTCTAGAGAAATGAACAAAGAAGGCAATTCTCACTTCGCACCATTCCAAGAGATTATCCCGATGTGTTTCCCACCAACATGTAATAGTTCCTAGTAGGATGTAACTTAACATCCCCCTTCTTTCATTTTCCTCCTTCCACTGAGCTTCCATTTTCTACAAAAAGACCTCAAGGGAGGCTCCTCCTGAGTACTTAGGTAGCTCTTTTCCTCCTAGGTTCTTGAGTGTGCACGCTTCCTTTGTCACCTTTATCACCGATCCTCTTAAATGTCATCTGATCAATTCATAGGTCCCATGTGCCCAATTATCACATGCTAGACTAGTGGTGTCACTTACCGACTAAGCATCTTCAAACTAGATAACTCCATCGGTAGGATGGATTATCTCTAGATCCCTGATTGAGCACACATATATCCTATCCAGACCTCTTTTGACTTCCCATCAGCCAGGGGGTATGATGACTCGCTCCTCCTCATTTTCAAAGCTGATGTACCCTTTATTGAACAAAGATCCGCATTGTTCTTGTAACACCATGGGCACCCAAGTAGTGTTGGGAAATTGTCTTCCTCGGCGAGTGCCAAGACTTCAAAGTCCCTAATAAACTTAGCCCCCTAAATGGTGATAGCCACATCCTTTAAGATACCAATGGGAATTACCTTTGTTTTTTTTGCCATATATAGCACATTCAAATGGTTGTAATGCAGGCCTTCCCATCTGATGCCATGCATCCAATGTGAGAACATTGACCTCCGTGCTGCTCGTGTCAATGAGTATATTACTCAAGAATCATCCATCCACTATTGCATTTTATGTGATCTCCTATCATAGTCAAGGCTATGAGGGGGAGGGTTTGTATGCGGGACCTCCTCTCATGCTCTTCTCCAGTGCATGGTACCTTCTCCCTCAACCATGCTCCTAGCAAGGGAATAACATTATCTTGCCTTAGCATTTTACATACTTCCTGACCTCATCCAGGTCATCTCTTGCGCCTCGACCTTCCTCCTTTTCTCCTCCCTCCTGGACTACTCCTTTAGACACTATATTTCTCCTTGTAAACTCAATGACATCCATGGTATCTTGATATACCTCCTTCGAAGAGAAGGATTTGGGTACTTTCCATGCACCACTTCTTCTCTTGAAACCAAGTCCTCTACCTTGGTATTTCCTTTGCACGCATGTCACCTCTACTCTTGTTGTTACTAAAATAGGTTCTAATCCTGCATCACGTGTTACCCATGGCATCCATTGTGTGTCTATCTTCTTAATGCTTACCATTGCAATGCCCTTATCTTTCCGTTGTTGATTCATGTGCTCAAACAACTCAGGAACTCCTCATACTTGTGTTTCTTCCCGCACCATGAGCACTGCAATAGGTCTAGGCACTCTCATTTGTAATGCTCTGTAGACCCAAAATTAAAATAGGTTCCACATGGGAACTCACTTCTTCCTCCGTGGTTACCACAACCACATAATCCTCCATGAAATCCCCTTCTACGTGTGCCTCCATCTATACGCTCCTCATAATGGTGATCATCACCTTTAGAACTACTGGCAATGCTGGTTTGGCACACCCCATGATCAATGGCCTCATGGATCTGATCAATAAGCCTACAATCCTTAGTATCATGGGTTGTAGAGGTGTAGATCTTATAGTAGCAAGACACATTCTTCTAATTGCACACTGTAACAAGGGGCATCTACTTACATCATGGTCCCCATGACAAATCTCATAGTCTACTGTCACGATGCATACTATCCTCTGGGAAACTATCCTTGACATGCCCCTCTACTTCACAATCTATACACCATAAACCACTGCAAGTCTCATGGGCTGAGTTCGCAGACAAATTTTCCAACTGCTTAGCCATAACAGCAATCTGAGCCTCCAAAAATGGGCTAATACTAGTATCAACACTTCCAACAGCCTCGGTGCAAAGTGGCTTCTAACACCTCACGTGGGTCTGTGAAAGTTTTATGAGATAAGGCCCTTCTAAAAGGTGTGATCAACCCTCCAAAAAACCACTGAGCATGTTGTGAAGGGTGAATATCATATGATAACTTAGATAAGAGAGTTTTAAAATATGCATCATACTCCCACACACTCTCCACCATTCCTGTTGAATCTTCTTCTTGCATTCATGCTCTTTTGTTTAAACTCAAGGATTTGGAATTCTACCAACAAGGCATTCTTTAAAGCAATATAATCCACCATCGTTTGATGAGGGTCATATTTCCTATACTAGCTATGCGTGTACCCCTACAACGTCGTTACAAACTGACTAGCCTTCCGCTCCGAGGTTGTGATCCCCTTTGCATGCCATAGCAGCTCACACTTGTGAACATGTTTCGCAACATCCTCAATACCTTTGTAATATGAAAATGTAAAGACATCTCAAAGAAGACTTGAGGGGTGGTTAGATCCCTTGTCCTTTCTAAGCCGAGCCTTAGTTCCCTCCGGTGTTTCATCCACTACTGAATCCACCAGTCCTATGCCTCCTAAGCCACTGCAGTAACCACTAGGTCCACCAGGTCCTATTCCTCCTGACCCACCAGATCCATTAGGTCATGTAGTGGTTATGCTAAGTGTCCCTAAGGTTCCACTAAACTATGCACTAATGGTCTGTGATAATGCCCCACTACCACTATTGTACCCCACACCACTCCCAAACACGAGACCAAAGGCTTGTGTACTTGATCCTTGTCCAAAGACTCCTTTGAATACTAGAATATGTGTAGCCATAGAAGTGGGAACTAAAAAATTATATCTCCTAGGCAGATCTATCACTTCCACTAATACCAATTGGGTCAACGATACTCCTTCCTTGATCTGGAAAACCAAGTACCATGGTTTGGTCACTGGGTGGGTTCAAATACATGTCAATGAATCTTCTCTCTCCACGTGATGAACTCTCATCAGAAGTTGAAGGGGTCTCTCTTATGCACTTGCTTGCTAAGATGGGGTAGCACAGATTGCTCAGGTTCCATGTCCTCCATGTGAACCTCAACTCCTTCCCAACGTCCTGCTGTCCATAGATCCATCACACTTGCAGCCTTGACATCATCTAGCAATCTCCCTTTCACGTGCTTCACTATACTTGATCCGTCTCTCCTCCCTTTCTTTCTCTATCGTAATATCTTCCATCTTCCTCCACCCTAGCTTCCTCACCCAATGCTCAAAATGGTTTATCTAGCCATTGGAAATGCCTCTAAACTCAAAGTAACAATCAATATCTTCATTTCCAAAGGGATAACACGTAGAAATGATCCTCTAGGATCCCGCATAAATTCAAACTTAGCAACTTCCAGACAAGAATATGTGGAAATAACATACTCTAGAGTGTAGCTAGCCAACACACCTTTCCACCAATGATCCATAGCATGAGTCCATGTCAGATCTACATCCTGCAACCTCTGGTATTATTCTTAGGTCCATGCACATGATCTATAATACCAGCTTGATCTAGACGCATATGTTGAGATCCATTCATATAGTTCTACTGGGAAGCAATAGAAAAAAATTTCATACAAATCATGGTAGAGGTTCTCTTCTACCCACCTACGTGCATCAAACTCAAGTCTAGTGTTGAATCTCTGAGAAAATTCATCTTTGTGCTCTTGAACCATGATTCAACACTTTCCAAAGTTAAACGTTCTGTCATTACTCATTCCACGATCATGATGTATGTCATTTCCCACTACAACTTTGAAAATAGATCCCCGCAATAGAACCAAGATGTAATTCCAATGATCCAAGTAATGCTTAAAGTTTGTTCATGATGAATTAAAATCACAGACCTTGAACAGGTTGCAAGGTCTAGAAGCATTTAATAAGCTAGTCAGGAGTATGACTCAGGCTGATCGAGTAAAATGAATTGGTTCCCGATATGGAAGTATATCTGGAAGGTCTCGATCGTGGACCAGGTAATAATTCGGTTACATACGATTCTGCAGCAGAACAGGAGCTAACCCTGTTCAAGAAGGTATGAGGTAGGTCTTTTCTGAGTGTACAGAATGTAGACCTAACTGGAATTATTAAGTGATTAGTGTTAATCTAACCTAGACCTAGGCTAAGTGCTAATGTCCTAAGTTAGTATCTATGTGTAATGTGGTTAGAATTTGTATTATCCTAAATTCTAACCTAAGATACTAACCTAACTATGATCAAGAATGTAAAGGGGCCTATGGAGGGGTGCGAACCATGGGCGGTGTTTTCTATGTTATTAAATGCATGGGATAAGGATGAAGGACAGGTCTTGGCGGAGGTTTTGGGAACGGCTAACCTGTGCCGACGTGGCAGGTCGCCAAAACTGGAAATGAACTTGGGATTTTATTTGACTGTCGCCAACTTTGGCGGTCGGTGGAAGTGGAGTTTGAGCGGGAAAGTTGGTGTAATTGCATTCAATGCTCTCGGTAGACGAGCTCGGAACTCGCGAGAAGGCATGCAAACAGGAAGTTTGTTGGTTTGTTTGGCTTATCGTGATTTTCGGTTTTTCTTCTGCCTGTTCACTGGTTCTTCGCACCAGTCTTCTTTGTGTTGCATGGCGAGCATGAGGTTATCTAGCTCTTTTCTCTGGCAAGGAGAGTATATATGTTTTGGAGATAGCAAAATTTTGTTGGTCGCTCTAACTTGGAAAAGGAAAAGGAAGTCTGAGCTCTTCCAGTGGTCTGCTTCGGAAATTTGAGCAAAAATCCAGGCATGTTAGGCCCTAACCTTTAAAAATCTTGTTGTCTTTCAAGTGATTTCATTAGAACAACTCTGTTCAAATGATTTATGGAATTAGATGTTTATCTATGGATGTCTTGTGTGATTTTTCTTGGTTCAGTATCTCTTCTGGTTCGAATCTTCATTTATCCTTTGTTGGGTGTTTATTAAATTCGAACTGTGGCATTATTTTCTTGTGTTTGCATTCTGGCTTAATTATGCGAAACATGTGAAATGTGTGAATGCTCGGCCTGTTCGGCGTGAGCCCATGAATCGTTCCTGTGATGGGTATAGGCCATTGATTGTCTGTCGATTTTTGGTCGTTGATTCTTGTTTTGGAAACAGTTGGAAGAAACATTGATGGAACTGTTTGTTTGTTCAGTGTTATGAAATCTTTGTAGGCTCTGTCGTGGGTTTTGATGATGGTAGTTATTGATACTTTGTGGGTTTCGTTCTGTCTTTTAAATTTGTTTGGGAACAGGTAACTATTGTGTTACAGTAGTCATTACGACCCAGGGGAAGTTGTTTTTCCTTGTTATTGTGGTAACGGGATTTAACCCGTTGACAGTATACAATATGGATAAATGTATTTTTATTTAAACAACTTTGTGGAGTCCTCGGAATGAAATCGGTATTTGATTTGCTTACACTTGATTTGTTCTGAATGCTTGCCATAGATGGCATAGAAGGATTCATTAACTATTTGTTTTTATCTATACTGTTGTTGGGTTCCGCGGTTATTGGTATAAACCCGTTTACAGTATGCAATGTATATATATATATAGATTTATGTTTGTTTTAATCTGAATGACTCTGTGGAGTCGATGGAATGATTTGTATATATATTTGATCCACTGTTCAAGTTGAATATAAATGAATATTGGGAAATGTTGTACCAATGACCTAAGGGAATAACTTGTATTTCAATCACTGTTATTCTGTAAGAGTACCTTCGTGTCGCAAGGATTTTGTGGTACAGATTCTCTTGGTATATTTTTACGTCTTCAGTCTGTGCAAATTTGTGTAAAAGATTGGCAAGGGTTCAGTCGGATTCCTTGTTTTGAAATCAGTAATTGGAATTGCTTGCCTGATTTTTAATAAGCTCCGTTGATGGGCTTAGATGGAATCGTATGCAATTATTTGACTTGTTACTGTTGTTCGGATTCATATGAATTCTTGGAAGGTAACCTGTATTGTTTTGTACCTTATTGAACCTGATTTTTGGGACACTGTCGTTTTGTCACTGTTCCTTGAGTATGGATAATTATCTTGTGTCCTGGCTCTGTTGAAGTGAGTCGCGAATACCATACTTAGATTTGAATGCACCCAGGTGAGTATAGTTATGCTATGTTCCTTCCTGTTTATTTCAGTCCGATTGAGACTGGTCATGTATCGGAGATTCTGTGTGGTCATCTTGGCATAGTCCTTAGGAAACTTCAAATTGCTTAAAGCAATGAAGTCTGTTGTTGACAGCGATATGCCAGAGGTTCTTTGATTTCGAACTTGGATCGAAAACCTTGCTGTGTTTAAAAGGAACTAGTATTGAGCTATAGGTTGATATATGGGATTGATGACGTGTTAGCTACTGTACAGGAGTTTTTGCTGTGTTCTTTTTATTTAAAACAGCGATCCTTCTTGTGGCTTGTCGGACTTGTTGGTATACATACTGGGTGAATGTTTTCCATATGTGGAGACGGTACAGTAGTGAACTTATATGAAAGGGGGTATGAATGATATGTTCTTTCTCTTCTATTATTATAATACTGGTAGAGATCTGTCTAACAGTTGGTATTGCTTTTGTAACATATTGGTGGAATCACGATTTTCTATGATATTCCATTTCTGATGAAAGTGACGATTTGTTCAATATTGCTGATCTTGGATTCAAGATGATTGTTCTAATACTTTCGTTCTTTGATTCTTAATATTTGATGAAATATTAGAGAAGTGAGTAAGACTATTTTGTAACGATGATAGAGTTACACATTTGTAGACATTTTGTATTACAAAGGCATAGTCTGAATATGTTTACTTGTTTGGATAATTGATCTCATTTAAACAGGGTGTTTAATGAAAACAATTGATGGATTGCAATTGTTTTAAAAGTTAGTGCTTATCATGCTCAGTTCATCGAACTGACTCATGTTGACTATTTTTGCAGATGGTTGCCGTAAGTGGTAAAAGCAATGCAGATCTGACAGGATGATCAGATTATTTAATTTGTTTCATAATGAATTACAGCTTGATTATATAAATGTACTGTATGTGGAAAGATGTTTCTTTTCCGTTAAGCATTGTATCAAGTATGCTGCTTGCATAAAATGTAATTGTATAATTTTGAAAGGAATGGAAATAAGTGTTTGATACTTATGTGTTGTATTCTATTTCTGATAGTTGACCTTCTTCGGTTTATATACCGGAATGGCAATGATATCTTTGTAAAATTTTGGATGCTTTTGGGATTAACTATGAAAGCTTACAAGAAAATGTGGTTGAATTCATATGAGTGTTTAGCAGATCTTATTGTTCTAGCGAAAGCAATATTGAATTTAAATAATTGTCTTTCTAAAAGATAGGTTAAAAATGAACCTAAGCAGAACGCTAAACAAGCTGGATTAAATTACTAATCCCTAGTCCTGAGTATGACAGGACAATATTAAATTGGATTCTTAATCATTTATATCCTTATACTAATAAGTATGATATAAATTCAGTTAAGAGAACTGATATAAATCAAATGAAGTTCGGATGGCAATCTCATGTGAAGGTTATGAGATATTGTCCAATTCTGTTGTTTAGAATCAGGTGTATTCTAATGACTCCTTGATGAGAGCTTGACCTTAATACCTCTACCATGTAATGGGTTTTATAGAGGAGGGTCGTCTTAAGACGAAGAATCCAGGGATCGGGAAAGGCTAACCTTAGGGAAAAGTCTTTAAAGTAATTTAAACTCAAGTGCGTAACGCATGTTGTTAAGTAGATCTTTTCGAGGCAGATTTAAAGGTTGACGACACAAGTCAACTGCAGGGTTGTACCTCCGAGAAGATTAGGATCTTCTCGAAGTTACAACAATGCAGGAGACTTATGGCGACACCCTTTGCATTGATCGCTAAGATTTACACTTTGATCTCGCACGAGTTACTCAGGGTCCGATTATGAACGTGGTCATGTTATAAGGCTGCTAGGAGATTCGGGAGTATCATGACACAATCGGTTGAACTACAAGGTTGAACCAAGATGTCACCATATCCCTAATCCTCGTGGGCATCCATATAACATTATCACCTTGATAATCTACCTCCAGTGATTCGAGTTGTGAAAGGAAGAAGGACCGATGAGTCGGTGTAGGACATTCTATATAACATAAGAATGGGGTGAAGGACGTATTCCGAGTTGACGAGTATGCCGTTAAGGAATACGAGACATAAATAGTATGTTTCAAATCTTTGGCCAAAGTATCGCAAGCTGCTGATTGCGTTGTCCTAATTCACCTAGTCTAAGGGATGAGATGCTAATGAATAATAGTAACGTTTATTCAGGTTAGGTTCCTTGGGCGAGCATTCTCAATCCCGAGTAGTAGGAAGAGAACCACAAGAGTAAAGTGTTAACTAAAAACACCAACTCTTTTTACTCATGAATAGATCGGTAGATTATCGAGTCATGGAATGAATAGATCGGAGGTACTCAGAGTCATTCTGTTGCATATGGTTGTCTCATTATATGAATGGTTATTTGATTTGTGAGTTCTAAATTATGTATTTAGAACCGGGATGCAATTATCAAAAAAAAATTCACTTGTTCTAAGGTATAAAATGGAGATGTTACATCTTGGTATCAGAGCTGAAGGTTGCAGCTCTTGGACCTATTGAGTCCATAATCTGATAAAAACCTGAATTTTTCTTGTAACAAAAATCGTTAGAACAAGGGGGAATGTTGCGAATAATGCTCCACCAAGGAGGAGTGGCAACAACCCAGAAATGGATGAGATCCTTGCTGCCTGTTGGACACAAGAGATCGCTTGGCTGTACTTGAACAAAGAGGATGGGAAATGAGGAGGATGAAGAAGGCGATAATAATAATCAGCAACCTCCCGAGGACAACCCGACATGGGTGTTGATATTAATGCTGGGAATACACTCGTCCAACCAGAAAACAAAAAGGCCGATTAGCGTGAGAACTCACTAATGATATAAAAGGATAAGTCCACCTAAGTATGATGGCACCACATTAGGAGATGGAGCCGAGAATTGGCTCAAATAAATGGAGAAGTACTTTGCAATAAGAAACTTCTCGGAGGAAACCAAAGCTATTTGGGAGCCTATCAGCTTTCACATGAAGCATCTTCGTGGTGGGATAGCCGAAAAGCTGAGCTAAACATTGATGAAACCAATATTACTTGGGATCAATTTAAAGGCTATTTTAGGCAACGTTGGCTGCCACAACTTTTCTATGATCGTAAAATGACAGAATTTCAGAACTTAGCTCAAGGAAGCTAATGGTAATCGTGGTATATATCTTCCCCCCGGGTAGATATAGACAAGCGGAAGAATATGGAAACCAAAGAAATTCAAACCTCAGCCCATGGCGCACAAAAGGGGCGCACGACAATGAGTGTCGACAGCAAAATGGATGCGCCCATGGCGCCCATGAGTGCGCAAAATGGAATGGCGCCTGAAAAGCGCCACGACAATGAGTGTCGACAAAAAATGGATGCGCCCATGGCGCACAAAAGGGGCGCACGACAATGAGTGTCGACAGCAAAATGGATGCGCCCATGGCGCACAAAAGGGGCGCACGACAATGAGTGTCGACAGAAAAATGGATGCGCCCATGGCGCACAAAAGGGGCGCACGACAATGAGTGTCGACAAAGAAAATGGATGCCCATGGCGCAGAAGAGGCACACGACAATGAGTGTCGACATAAGAAAGAATGCGCCCATGGCGCAAAGTGGCGCATGAAGATGTCAACATAGAAATGGATGCGCCGCGCCAAGCGCACGTGAAAGAGTGTCGACACGAAAAAAATGAATGCGCCCGCCCATGGCGCGTAAAGTGGCACACGTAAACATGTGTCGACACAAAATATTTGCTCCTTTGCGCACATAAAAGGATTGTCGACACACATATGGATGCGCCATGGCGCACCTTCGAGGCGCAACATTACGAGTCTTGACGAGCGAGACCACGGCCCGGATATTCGAGATGGCCATAACTTTTGACTGGGAGCTCCGATTCACACAAGGTTGGACTTTTCGGAAAGCCTACGGCGTCCTCTACCTAACTACAACTGGATATCTTTAATTGGGTGGGAACAAGTTCTTAAAAATGCAAAATACAGTTTGCCACTTTTGGGGTTTGATATGGTCCTCACCTACCACCATAATGAGATGAATTAAATACAACCTGAGGTGGTTGGGGTAGATTTGGACTTTCTCTCTCTTCTCTCTCTCATTCTTCCTATAAATTGTAAGGAGGGGCTTCTTTCTAAAGGTTGGACATTCTTGTTTTGGCCCCTCCCTTCTTCTCTTTGGCAGGTAGAGTTGTGGAGCTCAAACCTCCCATCTGAAACTGTAATGCACCTTTGCCTCTGGGCATTTTTGCAGTGTATTGTATCAACCTTCAGAGCAAATAAATGCATGACTGTGGATGTTTCTCAACCCTCTATGTGTTTCATTTTGCATCCTCCTGATCTTTCACTGTGAATATGTTTATCTGTGCATGATTTTGCATTGCATTTCTGTGGTCTGTGTTTAATTGGCAAAACGTATGTTCTTCATTCCTCGGTGCATCACCTCCTTAGCTTAGGTTTGTTTTTATGCATTTCTCTCTCCCTGTCTCCTTGGTAGTTAGATTAGGTTTTAGTAGACTCTCTGCATTTTATTGGTGCATCTGAACAGAGGAATAGGAGCCGGCCTTCATCCGGAGAGCTTTTCCGATTTCGCAAGGTCCCACACTTGGGAAAAGCTCCATGTTGTGTAATCGCACTGAGATTCTCAACCCATCGAGTTGCAGAGTCCCAGGGGTGCTGTGATTCGACACCAACAGTTTTGGCACGCCCGGTGGGACCAAGAGGTCATTCCATAGATTTGAAGGAGTTTTCATGAAATTCGGACCAAAAAATTGCAGGTTTTACAATTCCAGATTTTTCACCTTCCAGGCTGAACTTTGAAATTGATTTTCAAGGACTTAACTTGCTCGAAACAAGTCAAAATTTCATCAGTTGATAGATCGGGGGGTAATCTTCAAAAGGGTATTCCTAGAATTTTGAGATTTTGACTTTCAAAATTTCATGGTTTTTTGAATTTCGGATTTCAGGTTTTCAGAAATCTGGCGTTTTTTGGGTTTTCGGGACTGTCATTCCAAATCAAATTCCAAACCCTAAAATCTCAAATGTGCAGGTCTTTTAAAAAAAAATTGTGTTTAAATATTGTCAGGTTTTGGTGTGTAACTTGGCAAAATCTAGTCTTTTGAGGCTTGTTCTCTAACACATCTGGCGACTCCGAAGGGATAGAATTCAGTGGTGTAGCAGCACAAGTTGCCTAGGCACATGAGAAGAATTCGAACCAGGTCCAATACTCAAGAAGAAGGGCTATTTTTCCACTTGCAACTATCACCAGGCAGAGGAAGGAGAGGAAGAAGACCACAAAGATCACCATCTCCGCCTAACAGGACTTTGTCTACACCTCCACCTGGTAGGCCTTTTCTCGCATCAACCAGGGTTCTTAGGCCAATCATAATGGCGCATCTACCACCGAATCCCTTTGTCAATTTCACGGGCAGTAGTCCACTTGCCCTAAATGCTCAGAATCAAATTCCAGTTGCAGCGCTAAAGAATATCCCCTACTTCACAGGTGAAAATCATACTACTCCTATTGATCACATCCAGGATATTGCTAATGTATGCGCGATCCACGAAATAAATGAAATGGATATTGCAGTCAAGTTGTTAGCTTCATCTTTCAAAGGCAAGGCCTTACAATGGTTTAGGAGCCTAGCAGCAGGGTCTATTACAAATTGGAACCAGCTTTGTTCAGCTCTTTGTAGCCAATTCGGGGAGAGGGCGGACAATTTGTCCTTATTGGAACAGCTGACAACAATCAAAAGGGCTCCTAACGAACAAATGGCAGATTTCAACTTCAGGTTCCAACGGACATGGGACAGGATCCCAATAACTGTCAGGCCAACTGCCGAAGGAGCATTCCTTTATTTCTTAAAGGCTATGAATTCAGACATAGCCATGATGATCCAATCAATGGGAGGGACAACGCTGCCAGGGGCCTATGACACAGCAATCAGAGCAGAGAACTGTTTAATCCAAGCTGGCAAGCTTGCACCAAGGCCGCCAATGCCTCTCTATCCAGATATGGGAAATCCTACAACCAGCCAAGCACCAGAGTTGAATCCCATTCCAACTCCTAGAAATCAAAGCAATAATGAGGCATCGACTTCTTCAAATAGTTCAAAGGAATTGCAAGAGGTCATGAAACAACTGCAGAACCTTGGAAATGAGCTTGTGACTATCAAAAGACAGCAAGCTCAAAGTGCTAGACCGTATCAGCCTCAAGCACAGTACCAAGCTAGGCCCTCATACCAACAGAATAGACCACCACCACCTCAGGCTGCGAACCAAAGCCAAGGACAACCTCAAGCTGCCAGGCCATTTCGGCCGTATGATCCAAATGCAACGACATCCTCGAGAGCCTTGGTCCCGACACAAAATAACATGGCACAGGAGTACGACTGGTGTTACCCTTGCAATCTACCTCACAATCAGTCAGCATGTTTCAATGGTGCACTGAATCAGGCCTTGATGGTGCAAACCATTGGTGTGCCTCAAGAACCAAGCCAAGAAGGGAATCAGCAGCAAGAAACGCAACAAGAGGGACCTCCGACAGAAACCACATTGGCAAATTGGCAAACGGAAGACTTCTGTGGAGTTAACCAACAGCCTTTTCAAGGCGTGGCTGCCAACACACGGTCAAAGAAGAGAAGCATAGTAGAGGAACAACCACCCAATCCAGTTGTTCCTCAACCCGCTCTTACACAACAAGGGGCCAGCAGACCAAACGCAGCCCCAAATGCGCAAAACCAGACTAAGGTACCTGTTGCAGCAACACATGCACCCGTTCAAGCTCCAGAAAAGCTTGCACCAAGTAAGGGGCAGCAAAAGGACAGTTCATCCCCCTTCAACATCATCGATCAAATGAAGAAGACACATGTGAACATTTCCATGTGGGAATCACTGGCGATCCCAGGGCAACGAGATTTGTTGCAAGCTGCAATGGCTAATTGGTCTGCCACAAATGTATCAAACCAAGGACATGAGAAAGTTCTCACTAATGCAGTGCAACATGATGGGGGCCAGACAAGGAAAAATTTGAAGCCTCCACCATTCTATGTTTCATTGATTGTTGGAAACCACTTGGTACACAACTGCATGATAGATTCGGGCAAGTAGTTCAGTGATGCCAAAGCAAATAGCGGATCAGCTAGGAGTGCAAATGAGCCGATCTTTGAAAGGAGTAGTGCAACTAGATGGAACAGCAGTGGGAACAGTTGGGGTCATCAAGGGGTTAAGCCTAACACTACATTCATGTCCTAATGTTACAGTCTTGCAAGATGTGTCTGTAATTGACCTCCCGCCACTCTTTGCGTTGTGTCTATCAAGGGACTTCACTGCAAAGATCGGTGGATATTTATCTGCAGATTGGTCACACATGATCTTTAGGACAAGGTATGGAGCTAAAGCAACAATCAGATCAGAATCGATTGCCAATTTTCATATTGAGCCTTATGTACCAGGCCCTATCAATGCAAATTGCTCAGCTTTTGATCAGGAGGAGTGTTCAAGTGATCTAGAAGCAGGTACTAAGGTTGAGGGAATTCCTGATTTGACTTTAGATGAATGGGCAAACAAAAGTCATGAATTTGACCCATACAAGGAAATTGAAGAATCTGAGTTGGGCATGTATTGTATACACGAGGAAAATTCACTCATTCCTGACATCATTCAGCCTGAACAAAAGGATGAAAACAAAGTTTGGAAATTATTCTTCGATGGTTCGAGAAGCAGGCAAGGTGCTGGAGGTGGTGCAGTGTTGATTTCACCACAAGACATCAAATATTATTCAGCTTTTCGTTTCCAGTTTTCTTGTTCGAACAACACAGCTGAATATGAGGCCTTGATTCATGGACTTCATTGGGCCAGGAAAAAGGGCATAAAGAACTTGCAGGTGTTTGGAGATAGCGAGCTAATCGTCAACCAAGTTAGGGGACAACATGCTACAAAGAACGACCTGCTGAAGAACTACAAGAATAGGGTATGGGACCTCATTGAGGATTTCGAAGCTTTCAGCATTGTGTCCATACCCAGGAAGAAAAATGAAGCCGCAGATAGACTCGCAGCAATTGGAGCGACGTTTGATGTGGTTGACAACATCAGAAGAGAAAAAACGCAGCCACATATCCATGTAGTTGTGAGGCCAGCAGTTCCAGATAATAACACAAGCTGGCAGGTGTTTGAGAACGATCAACAGATCGTCAATTTCTTACAAGAAGAGGCTGAATTCTCAGCTAGAAATCAGGACAGACTAGAGCAGCAGTACGGGGATCAAGTAGTGCAGTTGCGGACAAACAAGCTTCCTAAGGGTTTAGTAACATTGGAGTCTATCTTCAACCCTAACGACCAGTTCCGTAAGGAAAAGGCTAATATACAGGTCAAGAGAGAAGATTCAGAGCCCATTCTAGTTGGGGAGGGCAAAACACTTCAAATTGGTAAAGTGGCCACTGAGCAGGAGAAATCAGATTTCATACAACTTTGCCAAGAATTTCCAGATGTCTTCGCTTGGAGCTATGAAGACTTAAGAGGTTTCGATCCGAAGTTGGCACAACATACCATAGAATTGGATCCAGATGCTAAGCCCATCAGGCAGAAGCAGAGACCAGTCAACCCTCACATTGAGCCTCTAATGAAGAAAGAGCTAAATAAGCTAATAGAGGCAAGCATTATATTTCCGATCAAGCACTCAAGCTGGGTTGCAAACTTGGTTCCGGTCAGAAAGAAGAGCGGAGAAATCAGGTTGTGTGTGGACTTCCGAGACCTCAACAGGGCATCTCTTAAAGACCATTACCCACTTCCTTCAATGGAACAAATATTGCAAGTAGTATCCGGTTCAGAGAGGTTCTCTCTCCTAGATGGCTACTCAGGGTATAATCAGGTAATGGTGAAAGAAGATGACCAGTTCAAGACAACTTTCACCACCAAATGGGGCACCTATGCCTACAAGAAGATGCCCTTTGGGCTATCAAATGCTGGAGCCACTTTCCAAAGGGCGATGGATATGGCATTCAAGGGGTTGATCAATAAAATAGTTTTGATATATCTCGACGACATCACTGTATTCTCAAAAAATGCAGCGGATCACCTCTGTCATTTGAGGCAAGTATTTCAGAAATGTAGAAGATTTGGGGTATCATTGAATCCCAAAAAATGCATATTCTTGGCTCACGAGGGAAAACTTCTAGGCCATATTGTTTCAAAGGAGGGGTTGGCGATTGACCCAGAAAGAGTTGAAGCAATTCAAGCATTGCCATTGCCAAGTCACAAGAAGGCTCTTCAAAGCTTCTTGGGAAGGATCAATTTTGTCCGCAGGTTTGTTCCAAACTTTGCAGCTCTTGCAAAGCCAATAACACTGATGTTAAAGAAGAGCATGGCATTTAAGTGGACATCTGAAGGCAAGGCAAGTTTTGAGGCAATAAAAGAGGCTATATCTCAAGCCCCAACTCTCGTCAATCCAGACTTCTCTAAGGAATTCATGCTATATGCCTTTGGTGGTGGAGACACAATTTCTGCAATCCTGGTACAACAAAACAAAGAAGGGTTAGAACAACCAGTTGCTTTCTTCAGTCAAAGCTTGGAGGAATATGAAACTAGGTACTCTTTTATCGAAAAGCATGTCCTTGCAGTAATCAGGAGCTTAAAGAAATTCAAGCACCTAGTCTCAAACAACAAGATCCAATTGTTCGTCTCTCATGCGGGAGTCAAGGAATTCCTTCTAAACAAGGATCTGAATGAGAAACGTGCAGGATGGATAACCCGTGTCATGGAATATGACATCGAAATTAAAGTCACTAAGCTAGTACGTGGAAAAGGACTATGTGAACAGCTAGCTTTGAGTCAGAAAGTTGAAGCAGGTGATGAAAAAGAGACTGCCTTGGTACTGCAGGATGGTCAAGAACAAGAAAACGATGGTGTGCCCACTCCTTGTTGGACTCAGAATATGATACACTTCCTACAGACAGGTCTATGCCCTCCAGAAATGAGCAGAGCAAAGAGGAGATACTTTAGATTACAAGCCATTCCATATGTGCTTGTTGATGGTGTTTTGTTCAAAAAGGACATCAATGGAGTTTTATTGAGGTGCATTGGGATAGGCCAAATTGAGAGGGTGTTACGAGATTTTCACGATGGAGATTCTGGAGGACATTTTTCCCCACGAGTAACAGCCCTCAAGATAATGAAGGCAGGGTATTATTGGCTGACAGTGTTCAGCGACTGCCATACATGGATAAGAAAGTGCAAGAAATGTGCACTCTTCACAGGCAAAGAAAGACTGGCAGCGCTTCCATTGCGCCCAATTTTGGTTGACCAACCATTTATGCAATGGGGATTGGACTTCGTTGGGGTCATTAATCCAAACTCAAGCCAAGGCCACAAGTGGATTCTCACGGCAACAGACTATTTCACCAAGTGGACCGAAGCAGTAGCGCTCAAGGAAGCAAATGAGTCTAACATACTAGACTTTTATGAAGGAATAGTGACCAGGTTTGGTGTGCCGTCCACTATCATATCAGACAATGCATTGGCATTTATAGGTTCCAAAATTACAGAATGGGCTGTTAAGAATGGAATCTACTTGAGCACCTCTTCAAATTATTACCCGCAGGGTAATGGACAGGCAGAGTCCACAAACAAAAATTTGCTAAGAATCATCAAGAGGACTCTGGATGAAAATCAAAGAACATGGCATACAAAGCTAAAATCAGCGTTATGGGCTGACAGAATAACACCAAAGAGGTCTACAGGGAATTCTCCCTACAAGCTGGTCTATGGGAAGGAGGCAGTATTGCCCATATCATTAGAACTGCCTGCATTGGAGTTCATGAGGCAGTTGGAGTTAGCTGAGTTCGAACCAATGGAGGCCAGGTATGCAGAGTTGATGGAATTGGAAGAAATTAGAGAACATGCAGTTCAGACGATCGAAAAGGATCAGGCCTTAGTAAAAAGATGGTTTGATAAGAAGGCAAGAGCAAGGACCTTCCAGGAAGGGGATCTAGTTCTAAAATGGGATGCAGATCGGGCAAGACCAGGAAAGCATTCCAAGTTTGATGCCATTTGGAGTGGCCCCTACATGGTCACGGGGTGTAAGAGTAGTAATGCCTTCCAATTATCTACATTGGACGGAGAAGAACTTTCGATTCCGGTCAACGGAATCTATCTTAAACATTGCTACTGAAAAGAGAAAATTTCTACCCTTGTAAATATTAGCTTAGATTTCAATTCCTCTAAGTGCGTTTGCACATTGTCTTGTTGTAGTTAGGTTTCAGTTTCCCTAAGTGCTTTGGCACAGGTTTCGTTGCTCTCAGGTTGTTTCTACAGTTCAAAGTGCTGTCGGAGAAGGAGTTGCGGTTTCAGGCTCGGGATCAGAGATCAAGTTGGTTTCAAGTATTGCTTATGACTCCATGCCCAATGGATTTCTAAAAGGGCCACTGATCTTCTACCTAGCAGGCAGGTGATCCCGTTGAGTCGCCAAATTGTTGTATATATCTTCCCCCCGGGTAGATATAGACAAGCGGAAGAATATGGAAACCAAAGAAATTCAAACCTCAGCCCATGGCGCACAAAAGGGGCGCACGACAATGAGTGTCGACAGCAAAATGGATGCGCCCATGGCGCACAAAAGCGCACGACAATGAGTGTCGACAATGAAAAATGGATGCCCATGGTGCACAAAAGGGCGCCACGACAATGAGTGTCGACAGCAAAATGGATGCGCCCATGGCGCCTGAAAAGGCGCCACGACAATGAGTGTCGACAGAAAAAATGGATGCGCCCATGGCGCACAAAAGGGGCGCACGAAAATGAGTGTCGACAGAAAAATGGATGCGCCCATGGCGCACAGAAGAGGCGCACAGAAATGAGTGTCGACATAAGAAAGAATGCGCCCTTAAAAAGCGACAATGAGTGTCGACAGAAGAAGATGTCAACATAGAAATAGGCGCGCGCCTGGCGCACGAAAAGGAATGTCGACATGGAAAAATGAATGCGCCCATTGGCGCAGTAAAGTGCACACGTAAACATGTGTGTGACACGGGGCAAAATATTTGCGCGTTTGGCGCATGAAAAGATGTCAACATGCATATGGATGCGCCATGGCGCACCTTGGCGCACCTTCAGGAGGCGCTGACATTCGAGCGCGACAGCGGAGACCACCTGACCCAGATATTCAGATGGCCATAACTTTTGACTGGGAGCTCCGATTCACACAAGGTTGGACTTTTCGGAAAGCCTACGGCGTCCTCTACCTAACTACGACTAGATATCTTTAATTGGGTGGGAACAAGTTCTTAAAAATGCAAAATACAGTTTGCCACTTTTGGGGTTTGATATGGTCCTCACCTACCACCATAATGAGATGAATTAAATACAACCTGAGGTGGTTGGGGTAGATTTGGAATTTCTCTCTCTTCTCTCTCTCATTCTTCCTATAAATTGTAAGGAGGGGCTTCTTTCTAAAGGTTGGACATTCTTGTTTTGGCCCCTCCCTTCTTCTCTTTGGCAGGTAGAGTTGTGGAGCTCAAACCTCCCATCTGAAACCCATAATGCACCTTTGCCTCACGGGCATTTTTGCGAGTGTATTGTATCAACCTTGAGCAAATAAATGCATGACTGTGGATGTTTCTCAACCCTCTATGTGTTTCATTTTGCATCCTCCCGATCTTTCACTTTGTGAATATGTTTATCATGCATGATGATTTTGCATTGCATTTACGTGATGCTGTGTTTAATTGGCAAAACGTATGTTCTTCATTCCTCGGTGCATCACCTCCTTAGCTTAGGTTTATTTTTCATGCATTTCTCTCCCTGTCTCCTTGGTAGTTAGATTAGATTTTAGTAAACCTCTGCGTTTTATTGGTGCATATGAACAGAGAGAATAGGACCCGGCCTTCATCCGGAGAGCTTTTCCAATTTCGCGAGGTCCCACACTTGGGAAAAGCTCCATGTTGTGTAATCGCACCGGGAGTCTCAAACGATCGTGTTGCGGAGTCCTGAAGGGTGCTGTGATTCGTCACCAACAAGAATCGAATACTGGGAGCGGTTTACAAAACTCCTCAAGTATGTACCGCAGTATCAAACTGACGAAAAGTTCAGGATATGGAAATTCATCATGGGATTGAATCCTGTGATAGGGGGAGAGGTCGATGTTCACAGTCCAACCACTATGGAAGGAGTTGTTGAAAAGGCCTTAAGGCAAGAATAGAAATTAAAGGCTATTTCGCCCATAAGGAGGAAGTGCGGAAGAAGACCGCAAACCCTTCTTCAACCTCTCTTGCACCTTAAAAGGACCATGGAAAAAGTTTGGAACAAGAGTAAGTTTCAGGAGATAACAATAAGAAAGCAAAGCAAGAAATAAGCTGCTGGAACGTAAAGGATAATTTTGCTAAAAATTATAATAATGGGCAGAAGCCCTATGGAGGACAGCGTGACAATTACAAAACTGGAGGCAACTTTGAGCCTAAAAAGGGACCAGTAGGAGGCTGCTACAATTGTGGTAAAGATCACTACGCAAATCAGTGCCCTTTGAAGAAGGATGATCGTAATCAGCAGCATAAGATACATGCTGCAGTAGCGGACAAGCAAGCTGAAAAGCAAGTGACACCTATAGAAGTTCCGGGTAAGTTATTCGGCATACCTGTCACTATTCTTTTTGATACAGGAGCTACTGAATGTTTTATATCTAATAAACTTGCTTCTAAACTTAAAAGAAAAGCTGGAAAAATGGATAAATCTTGGACTGTACAGTATGGTAATAATTCTGTTCATACAGTGAGTATGTGTCTTTTTGGGGCAGTCCTTGACTTACCTAACTTTTCCACGGAAGTTGATCTCTATGTCGCACCTTTAGGATCGTATGACATTGTGATCGGTGTCAATTGGTTAGCTGACCATAAAGCAAAAGTAGACTGCTATGAAAAGAACATAAAATGTTTAGATGATCAGCTGGAATCAGCAGAGATTCAAGGTGTGAAACGAAATTTCAGTTAGAAAACTGTCAGCTATGCAGCTTAAAAAGGCTAAAAATAAAGGATGTACCCTTTATGCGGTAAAGATATCTGAATCTTCAGAAGAAGATGATGATTTAATGAAACAGTTCCCTCTTTTACAAGGTTTCAGGGATGTTTTTCCTGAGGAATTACCAGGGTTACCACCCAAGAGAGAATTTGACTTTACCATTGAAATCAAGCCTGGAACAGAACCTATATCCAAAGCGCCTTATCGGATGACTACTACTGAGTTAGTCGAGCTTAAAGCACAGTTACAAGAGCTTTTGTCTAAAGGATTGATTAGACCAAGTGTTTCACCTTGGGGAGTACCTCGTGATATTTGTGAAAAGAAGGATGGAACACTAAGGTCAATGTATTGATTATCGGATGTTGAACAAAGCAACAATCAAGAACCGATATCCACTTCCTAGGATCGACGATCTGTTTGATCAGATGCGTGGAGCAGCGGTTTATTCTAAGATAGACCTTCGATCTGGTTATCATCAGTTAAGGATTAGAGAGGAAGATATTCATAAAACAACTTTCTAAACAAGGTACGGACATTATGAATTCACAGTTCTACCCTTCGGGTTAACTAATGCACCCACAGCCTTTATGAATTTAATGAACAATATTTTTCAAGAATACCTGGACAAGTTTGTACTTGTATTCTTGGACGATATTCTCATTTATTCTAAAAGCGTTGAGGAGCACAATGAGCATTTGAAGATAGTTTTGGGAATTTTGAGAAAGAGGAAGTTGTATGGTAAGTTATCCAAATGTTCTTTCTTTGATTCAGAAGTTCACTATTTGGGTCATGTTATAAGTAAAGAAGGAATTGCTGTAGATCCTTCAAAAATAGTGGCAATAACTGAGTGGCCTGCACCAAAGAATGTGCATGAAGTAAGAAGCTTCATGGGTCTTGCTGGTTACTATAGAAAATTTGTAAAGGATTTTTCTAAGGTAGCTGCACCAATAACTTCATTGCAAAAGAAGGATAAGAAATTCATATGGAATGATAAGTGCGAAGCGGCTTTCAAAAGTCTGAAAGACCAGTTGACTTCACGCACCTATACTAGTCTGTACTGCACCCTAATGGGAGTTTTACTGTTGTAACGGATGCTTCTGGGGAAGGCCTTGGAGGTGTTTTGTTACAAAATGATCAGGTCATAGCATATGAAAGTAGAAAACTTAAGTTACATGAGCTGAATTATGCCCCTCATGATTTGGAACTTGCTGCCATTGTTCATGCACTTCAAGTCTGGAGACACTATTTACTTGGGAAACCTTTTGAGTTGAAAACTGATCACTTAGGACTGAAATATATTTTTACTCAGCCCAATCTTAACGCCAGACAGAGAAGGTGGTTAGAATTTTTATCACAATATGACTTTGATATTAGCTATATCAAAGGGAAGGAGAATAGAGTAGCTGATGCTCTAAGTCGTAGGAGGCACATTTCTGCCCTTATAACAGTAAGAACTCAGTTTAAAGATGAGGTAAAAAGTGCTTCAGAATCAGATGCATACTTTCAGCAAGTAAAAGCAGCGCTTGCTGCAGAACCTAAGGATATAAGGTATAAAGGTTTTCATTTTGATAATGAAGGAATCTTGCGTTATGAAAACAGGGTATATGTACCTATGCTGAACGATTTGAGAAAGAAGTTGTTAGTTGAATTTCACAATTCACCTTTCTCTGACACCTGTATCACAAAAATGCTTGCTGATTTGAAATAGCAATACTTCGGAAAGGTATGAAAAAGGATGTGATTAATTATGTGACTCATTGTCTGCGAATGTCGCGGTGAAGGTAGAACATATGCACCTGCTTTGGATCATTATATCCTCATAGCATACCGCAAAGATAAAATGGCAAGTAATAACCATGGATTTTGTACAAGGACTACCTATGTCCAGAATCAACATGATGTTACCACCCGGTAGTTGTAGATAAACTCACCAAGGTAGCTCATTTCATCACCTGAAATCTAAAGGATGATTCACTGATGGCTGGCCAAAATATTCGTACCTAAATTTTCAGATTACATGGTGTACGTAATCGATTATATCTCGCGATGGATCCTAGAATGACGTCAAGGTTTTGGCAAACGCTTAACGCAGCTCTTGGAACGAAACTAAACTTCAGTTCTGCATATCATCCGGAAACGGATGGACAAACTGAGAGGGTAAATCAAGTGTTGGAGGACATGTTGCGTATGTATTGCATGGATCAACAGTATAAATGGGAAGAGTATCTTCCATTAGTTGAGTTCGCATACAACAATACTTATCACTCATCCCTTAAAATGGCACCATTTGAAGCACTTTACGGAAGAAAGTGCAGAACCCCAGTTAGTTGGGACAGTGTTGAGGATAGAGTGGTAATTGGACCAGAGATTCTCACAGAAATGGAACAGCAAGTTAAGCTGATTCGTGAACGATTAAAGGAAGCAGCGGATAGACAGAAGAGCTATGCTGACCTTAAGCGGGTTGATAAAAGGTTTGAGCTTGGTGATAAGGTTTTCCTTTGTTTTAAACCCGAAAGATTTCTATAACTTTTGGCAAGGCTGCCAAGTTGTCACCTCGATTTGTGGGACCTTTCAAATTGTCGAAATAATCAATCCTGTAGCTTATCGTTTAGCATTGCCACCTGCTTTATCTCACATGCATGATGTTTTCCATATTTCTTTGCTTAAGAAATACGTTTCAGATCTGTCACATGTTTTAAATTGGAATTCCTTGTAGGTCCAAGACCCAGGAATAATCGTGGTTAAACCCACACGAGTGCTAGAAACTCGCCATTTGCATTTAAGAAATCGTGATATATACAAGAATGTAAGGTCCAAAGTGGGACCAGGTTTAGCGAAGAAAGTGCAACTTGGGAAAATCTGGAAGAGATGAAAATTGCTTTTCCTTCTCTTTTTCAACAGAATGAAATCTGTTGACAAAACATACTTTTATGAACTTATTATTTCTAAGTATTTATGAAAGCCAGATGAAGGCAGACTTTATTCAGGTTGAATAAAATGTGTTGTGACATTGATTTCTGGAACTATTCAAATATGGAAGTAGTCACATTGTTCGTGTACTAATAAATTGATTGACCTGAAGGTTAATTTAATATGTAATTCATCGGGACGATGAATCTTTTTAGGAGGGAAGCATGTAACACCCTGAACTGTTGTTACTTTCTCCTGAGCATACAAGTGTTGATATGTGATTTCTTGTAAAAGGATGTGTTCCTCGATTTAGAAATCATGCTTGATATGTACTGTAATTTCTTTGCAGATTGCAGATCTTGACTGAGTCAGAATGTGATTAGACTCTTTTATTTATTTCATTTTGCATCCGAGTTTAGTCTGATCTCGGAATGAATTATAGAGTTATCCATCTATAAGATCTAGTCTTGGATCAGTGGAATTGATCCAAGTAATGCTTAAAGTTTGTTCATGATGAATTAAAATCACAGACCTTGAACAGGTTGCAAGGTCTAGAAGCATTTAATAAGCTAGTCAGGAGTATGACTCAGGCTGATCGAGTAAAATGAATTGGTTCCCGATATGGAAGTATATCTGGAAGGTCTCGATCGTGGACCAGGTAATAATTCGGTTACATACGATTACTGCAGGCAGCAGAGCTAACCCCTGCTCAAGAAGGTATGAGGTAGGTCTTTTACTCGAGTGTACGTAATGTAGACCTAACTGGAATTATTAAGTGATTAGTGTTAATCTAACCTAGACCTAGGCTAAGTGCTAATGTCCTAAGTTAGTATCTATGTGTAATGTGGTTAGAATTTGTATTATCCTAAATTCTAACCTAAGATACTAACCTAACTATGATCAAGAATGTAAAGGGGCCTATGGAGGGGTGCGAACCATGGGCGGCATTTTCTATGTTATTAAATGCATGGGATAAGGATGAAGGACAGGTCTTGGCGGAGGTTTTGGGAACGGCTAACTTGTGCCGACGTGGCAGGTCGCCAAAACTGGAAATGAACTTGGGATTTTATTTGATCATTTTTAACTTTGGCGGTCGGTGGAAGTGGAGTTTGAGCGGGAAAGTTGGTGTAATTGCATTCAATGCTCTCGGTAGATGAGCTCGAACTCGCGAGAAGGCATGCAAACAGGAAGTTTGTTGGTTTGTTTGGCTTATCGCGATTTTCGGTTTTTCTTCTGCCTGTTCACTGGTTCTTCGCACCAGTCTTCTTTGTGTTGCATGGCGAGCATGAGGTTATCTAGCTCTTTTCTCTGGCAAGGAGAGTATATATGTTTTGGAGATAGCAAAATTTTGTTGGTCGCTCTAACTTGGAAAAGGAAAAGGAAGTCTGAGCTCTTCCAGTGGTCTGCTTCGGAAATTTGAGCAAAAATCCAGGCATGTTAGGCCCTAACCTTTAAAAATCTTGCTGTCTTTCAAGTGATTTCATTAGAACAACTCTGTTCAAATGATTTATGGAATTAGATGTTTATCTATGGATGTCTTGTGTGATTTTTCTTGGTTCAGTATCTCTTCTGGTTCGAATCTTCATTTATCCTTTGTTGGGTGTTTATTAAATTCGAACTGTGGCATTATTTTCTTGTGTTTGCATTCTGGCTTAATTATGCGAAACATGTGAAATGTGTGAATGCTCGGCCTGTTCGGCGTGAGCCCATGAATCGTTCCTGTGATGGGTATAGGCCATTGATTATCTGTCGATTTTTGGTCGTTGATTCTTGTTTTGGAAACAGTCGGAAGAAACATTGATGGAACTGTTTGTTTGTTCAGTGTTATGAAATCTTTGTAGGCTCTGTCGTGGGTTTTGATGATGGTAGTTATTGATACTTTGTGGGTTTCGTTCTGTCTTTTAAATTTGTTTGGGAACAGGTAACTATTGTGTTACAGTAGTCATTACGACCCAGGGGAAGTTGTTTTTCCTTGTTATTGTGGTAACGGGATTTAACCCGTTGACAGTATACAATATGGATAAATGTATTTTTATTTAAACAACTTTGTGGAGTCCTCAAATGAAATCGATTTGATTTTCTTACACTTGATTTGTTCTGAATGCTTGCCATAGATGGCATAGAAGGATTCATTAACTATTTGTTTTTATCTATACTGTTGTTGGGTTCCGCGGTTATTGGTATAAACCCGTTTACAGTATGCAATGTATATATATATAGATTTATGTTTGTTTTAATCTGAACGACTCTGTGGAGTCGATGGAATGATTTGTATATATATTTGATCCACTGTTCAAGTTGAATATAAATGAATATTGGGAAATGTTGTACCAATGACCTAAGGGAATAACTTGTATTTCAATCACTGTTATTCTGTAAGAGTACCTTCGTGTCGCAAGGATTTTGTGGTACAGATTCTCTTGGTATATTTTTACGTCTTCAGTCTGTGCAAATTTGTGTAAAAGATTGGCAAGGGTTCAGTCGGATTCCTTGTTTTGAAATCAGTAATTGGAATTGCTTGCCTGATTTTTAATAAGCTCCGTTGATGGGCTTAGATGGAATCGTATGCAATTATTTGACTTGTTACTGTTGTTCGGATTCATATGAATTCTTGGAAGGTAACCTGTATTGTTTTGTACCTTATTGAACCTGATTTTTGGGACACTGTCGTTTTGTCACTGTTCCTTGAGTATGGATAATTATCTTGTGTCCTGGCTCTGTTGAAGTGAGTCGCGAATACCATACTTAGATTTGAATGCGCCCAGGTGAGTATAGTTATGCTATGTTCCTTCCTGTTTATTTCAGTCCGATTGAGACTGGTCATGTATCGGAGATTCTGTGTGGTCATCTTGGCATAGTCCTTAGGAAACTTCAAATTGCTTAAAGCAATGAAGTCTGTTGTTGACAGCGATATGCCAGAGGTTCTTTGATTTCGAACTTGGATCGAAAACCTTGCTGTGTTTAAAAGGAACTAGTATTGAGCTATAGGTTGATATATGGGATTGATGACGTGTTAGCTACTGTACAGGAGTTTTTGCTGTGTTCTTTTTATTTAAAACAACGATCCTTCTTGTGGCTTGTCGGACTTGTTGGTATACATACTGGGTGAATGTTTTCCATATGTGGAGACGGTACAGTAGTGAACTTATATGAAAGGGGTATGAATGATATGTTCTTTCTCTTCTATTATTATAATACTGGTAGAGATCATCTATGATTGGTATTGCTTTTGTAACATATTGGTGGAATCACGATTTTCTATGATATTCCATTTCTGATGAAAGTGACGATTTGTTCAATATTGCTGATCTTGGATTCAAGATGATTGTTCTAATACTTTCGTTCTTTGATTCTTAATATTTGATGAAATATTAGAGAAGTGAGTAAGACTATTTTGTAACGATGATAGAGTTACACATTTGTAGACATTTTGTATTACAAAGGCATAGTCTGAATATGTTTACTTGTTTGGATAATTGATCTCATTTAAACAGGGTGTTTAATGAAAACAATTGATGGATTGCAATTGTTTTAAAAGTTAGTGCTTATCATGCTCAGTTCATCGAACTGACTCATGTTGACTATTTTTGCAGATGGTTGCCGTAAGTGGTAAAAGCAATGCAGATCTGACAGGATGATCAGATTATTTAATTTGTTTCATAATGAATTACAGCTTGATTATATAAATGTACTGTATGTGGAAAGATGTTTCTTTTCCGTTAAGCATTGTATCAAGTATGTTGCTTGCATAAAATGTAATTGTATAATTTTGAAAGGAATGGAAATAAGTGTTTGATACTTATGTGTTGTATTCTATTTCTGATAGTTGACCTTCTTCGGTTTATATACCAGAATGGCAATGATATCTTTGTAAAATTTTGGATGCTTTTGTGATTGACAATGAAAGCTTACAAGAAAATGTGGTTGAATTCATATGAGTGTTTAGCAGATCTTATTGTTCTAGCGAAAGCAATATTGAATTTAAATAATTGTCTTTCTAAAAGATAGGTTAAAAATGAACCTAAGCAGAACGCTAAACAAGCTGGATTAAATTACTAATCCCTAGTCCTGAGTATGACAGGACAATATTAAATTGGATTCTTAATCATTTATATCCTTATACTAATAAGTATGATATAAATTCAGTTAAGAGAACTGATATAAATCAAATGAAGTTCGGATGGCAATCTCATGTGAAGGTTATGAGATATTGTCCAATTCTGTTGTTTAGAATCAGGTGTATTCTAATGACTCCTTGATGAGAGCTTGACCTTAATACCTCTACCATGTAATGGGTTTTATAGAGGAGGGTCATCTTAAGACGAAGAATCCAGGGATCGGGAAAGGCTAACCTTAGGGAAAAGTCTTTAAAGTAATTTAAACTCAAGTGCGTAACGCATGTTGTTAAGTAGATCTTTTCGAGGTGGATTTAAAGGTTGACGACACAAGTCAACTGCAGGGTTGTACCTCCGAGAAGATTAGGATCTTCTCGAAGTTACAACAATGCAGGAGACTTATGGCGACACCCTTTGCATTGATCGCTAAGATTTACACTTTGATCTCGCACGAGTTACTCAGGGTCCGATTATGAACGTGGTCATGTTATAAGGCTGCCTAGGAGATTCGGGGTATCATGACACACTGGTTGAACTGCAAGGTTGAACCAGTATGTCACCATATCCCTAATCCTCGTGGGCATCCATATAACATTATCACCTTGATAATCTACCTCCGAGTGATTCAGTTGTGAAAGGAAGGACTGACAGTAGTCAGTGTAGGACATTCTATATAACATAAGAATGGGGTGAAGGACGTATTCCAGATTGACGAGTATGCCGTTAAGGAATACGAGACATAAACAGTATGTTTCAAATCTTTGGCCAAAGTATCGCAAGCTGCTGATTGCGTTGTCCTAATTCACCTAGTCTAAGGGATGAGATGCCGATGAATAATAGTAACGATTATTCAGTTAGGTTCCTTGGACAGAGCATTCTGAATCCCAGAGTAGGGAAGAGAACCGCAAGAGTAAAGTGTTAACTAAAAACACCAACTCTTTTTACTCATGAATAGATCGGTAGATTACCGAGTCATGGAATGAATAGATCGGAGGTACTCCGAGTCATTACAGCTGCATATGGTTGTCTGTTATATGAATGGTTATTTGATTTGTGAGTTCTAAATTATGTATTTAGAACCAGGATGCAATTATCAAAAAAAAAAATTCACTTGTTCTAAGGTATAAAATGGAGATGTTACAAAATTCATCCTTTGTGCTCTTGAACCATGATTCAACACTTTCCAAAGTTAAACGTTATGTCATTACTCATTACACAGATCATGATGTATGTCATTTCCCACTACAACTTTGAAAATAGATCCCTACATAGAACCAACATGTAGTCATTTTTACCCCCATCACAAAGGAAAGAAATCCCATGCACGCCATCCTATCACCCAAGTGGGCGTTGGGTGCTCACCCGAGGCACGCGCGGTGCTGAGTATCTCTTTTATGTGATTTTAGTGGGAAACATCATATATGATCCAAGTTTAAGATATTTAAAAGGAAATAAGACATACAATCATCATAGAGCTTAGAAAGATTCTAGATCCTTGCAGTTCATTCCAGACATAAAGTTCTTAATAGATTAAAGAACTTACACCAATATAGAAAGGAAATCATACAAGCATTCATACTTAGTTCATAAACATAAATGAAAAATAACTATGAAGAAGGATGTATGTATCAGAACCATTAATGCTCATATTCATATCAACTGTAACCTTATTACATTCATTAGGCCATTATAGAATGTCACAAAAAGGCAAACTGTAGTCATGCATTATAACTGGACTCATATAACTAGGCCCTCAAAAGAAAATTTATAACTCCCAACCCTTGATACATCCTTTCCTACCCTTATTTTCCCAAGCTAACAGAGTCTTTGCATTATATTTGCAGAGCTGCCTCTCTATCTATATATATCTCTCTCTATGTATATATTTTACTACAGAGGCACTTGTATATATAGCCTTTTTAAACTACCAACTCATTCTTCTACGGCCTCAAATCTGTTGCCAAGTGTCTGAATGTGGTCCTCTAGAGCACATGATCCTCCAGCTTCGAGCTCACCACTATGTTCCATGATTTCCTCTAGAAGCCTCTAACACAAGGCATATTCCTTCATGGGCCAACTGTCTCCCGTAGGATGACACCTTATCCACTCCGCATGCACAGTGGGTCACGCTTTTCTTGTATCCTACCCAAAATGCCCAATATGGCTAAGTCTTGGAACCTTGGATTTGTCCATGTGCATGCCATGGGTTTCCTTAAACCCTTCCTTAAACCCTTTCTGTGCGCCT